>OY728132.1:728557091-729757091 GCA_963277665.1 Viscum album | reverse complement strand
AGTCAGCACTTGTGGGACTAGAGATGGTCCAGGCCACGACAGAGAAGGTCCAGGTCATCTAGGAGTGGATGAGGACAGCTCAGAGCCGACATAAGTCTTATGCTGACAGGAGGCGGAGGCCACTAGAGTTCAAGGATGGCGACCACGTCTTCTTGCGTGTCTCACCTCGATGTGGATTACGGAGATTTGGCCGAGGCGGAAAGTTGTCTCCACGCTTCATCAGACCATTTCAGTTCCTCAACAGGATTGGAGAGGTGGCTTATCGTCTGGCTCTACCACGTCAGTTGCACCAGGTGCACGACGTCTTCCACGTATCTCAACTGAGGAGATACGTGCATGACCCGGCGCACATCATTGACCATGGGGAGCTAGACGTTGATGATGGGGAGACTTTTGCGGAGGTCTCGGTGGAGATCGAGGATCGACATGAGCGGGTCCTACGTGGACGGTCGATTCCTCTAGTGCGCATCAGATGGCAGCACGGGAACCTCCAGGAGAGCACTGGGGAGTGGGAGGCTCAAATGCGTGTTTAGTACCCACATTTGTTTCCCTAGTTTATGATGTATCTTTACGGGGACATAAAGCCCTGAGGAGGGAGTGATGTAAAGACCCTTAAAATTCAAGGAAATTTTTTTCTTAATTTTCTTTGGGATTTTACAAGAACACAGTTTCTAACGGCACATGATTCTGAGGCCCGGTGTGCCTGGAATTTCTATCCGAAGTTTAGCTCGGGTACGTTCAGTGAATGAACGAGCGGGAATTTCTAACTTTTGAACCGGTTCTCGGAATCGAATTCTGAGGGCACTGATGGAACCGCAGCGCAGGTAATTTCTTAGGAACGCTATTTTCGGAGTTGCGTTTCTTCGAGAGAAGATGATAAAAATTGTGGAAGTTTAATTTATAATTTAACTACAATTTTTATTTTCTTTTAGTGGTTTAAGGATTTGGGTGGAAGTTGGGTAACTACCCAACTTCCCAAGGGAGGTTATGAGGGTGTTGGGGCCCACAAGAACCCCACCCCTTCATATTCTTCAACCCCCCTCAACTCACCATTAACTTTTGATAACTTAAATATTAATAACTTATGTTATTAATTAAGTGAGTTAAGTGTGGATGTTTGAATTTCAAACTCCTGAAATTCAAAAGTTATGTTATGTTAATAAAATAATAGGTGAGCTTATTTTATTTGGGGTTGGAACCTTGTGGTGGAGTTTTTGGGAGAAAAGACTAAAGATTTGAGGAACTTCTTCGTCTTCGACGAAGAACGCGAAGAACACATCGGTCTTCGACGAAGAACGTCGAGTTCTCGGAAACCGATTACGCGACGCCGTGTACCACGACACCGACGCGACTTCCTCATTCCGCGACGTCTCTTTCCGTGATGGTTTTTCCATGACGAATCCTTGTTCGACGAACCTCCGTTCAAGATCGCACGAGGTAGGGGTTTGTTTAATTTTATTTTGTTTGTGAATATTACTTTGACGTTCTTCGTGTAATATGACCAAATGCTATCGATTAACGAGAGGGGGGCCGGACCGCAAAAACACGGCTGACCCACCTCCTTTATCCTTGTTGGTTCAATTGTGGATTGGAACGGAATGGCGTGGTGCCGTCGCACCGCGCGAGATCGTGCGACAAGTAATGCGCGGCGCCATCGCGCCGCGCCGTGAAATTGGACCAAGTCGCGGCGCCGTCGCGCTGCGCCGGAGAACCGCAAAAACACCGTGGCCGGAGCGGATCCGCGGCGGAGGGGTGCGACGCCGTCGCACTGCACTAGACGAATCAAGGTCGCGGCCGGTTCCGGGCCGCGGCGGAGCAATGAGACCGGCGGCTGGTTCCGGGCCGCCGGTGTCAGAGCAGGGAGGGGATCGGCCGACACCGGTCCCGTGGTGGCAGAAACCGGCCGGCCGGGGTGGGCTGGCCGGACAGGAGAACAGCCAGGGGTTCAAACCTCCAGCTGGGCAGCAAGCGGCCCCCATTAAGGGGGGCCGCGGTTACAAATCGCGGGGGGCAGCTCCCCCCTGCTAAACCGAACGGCTCGACCGTTCGACCGAGCCAGCTGGTGCCGCGCGCCAGCGCACCAGACCGCCAGGCCGGCAGCCGGGCCGGGCCGGGCCGCCGGACCAGGCCGTGCCCAGCCGGGATAGGCCGCGCCTAGCTAGGCCGACCCGGTTCAGGCCGACCCAGGGGGTCTCGGCCGGGACGGTCCGGGCCCGAAACCCCCGTTTTCGGAACCTTTTTGGTCTTTTGACATATCTCGGGCTATGGACCTCCGATCGATGCACCGTCAGTGGTGATGAGATCCTTGGATCGAGACGGTCGTTTCGGTATATTGTGCTCAAGGTTTCGGAATACTTTGAGTTTGACCGGGTTGGTTCGTACACGAAACCAACCGGGCCCTCGGAGCGGAAACGCTCATATCTTAAGCTCCAGACGTCCGATTGACGTACCGTCAACTTTGTTGGTTTCCTCTTAGTGAGACGGATCTTTTGGCTTACTCTGCCCGAGGTTTGGACGTAGGTGGAGTACGGTCGGGTTGGTTTTGCCTTAAAAACCAACCGGGCCCCTGGGACGAAAAGGCCAATAACTCTCAGACCGGGCGTCCGATTGACGTGCCGTCTGTGACGTTGAGTTCCTGTTGACGATACGAAACTTTTGGATACATCAACTCTGGACTATGTGTCAGTTGATGTATCAGCCTCTCGGCTCGTGGAGCGGACCCTCCCGAATGATCTTGCTGTGTGCGGGAACCCTAGAGCTGGCTGCGACTGCTACTACTACGACGACTATACAGAGAACCTCAGTGGATTCGATGGCGATGACTACAGCACTCAGCGATCCTATGTGGATCAATGCTACCGATCCTGTGTGGGTCCGATCCTGTGTGGGTCAGCGCTCAGCGGTTCTGTGTGAGCCAGCGCCTACAGATCCTGTGTGGGTCCGATCCTGTGTGGGTCATTGCGGGGGTTAGTTACCTATCGATCCTTTGTGGGTCAGATCCTATGTCTGTCATTGCGGGGGTTAGTACCTATCGATCCTTTGTGGGTCCGACATCTTAGATGAATTAGTGGCAATATCTGATCATCTCTATCGTCATATGAAGAAGTATACCTGTGTGAGATGAATCCTGTTTTTCTTTCCTTTGTGGATTGTGTTGTGCTATCCTGTGTGGATTTTAGTTTTGCTTTTCTGTGTGGACTGGGTTGTACTTGGGCTCGAATGTTGGAGCCGAACAAGAATTGATGACTTAGGTATATGTATGGGCATATACCTAAACAGTGTCGAATGTTACTTCGTGATTGTATCTTTCCTTTGTGGATTATCCTTTGTGGATTCTGTGAGACCTTCTGGGGTCTCGGGGTCCCTACTGAGTAGCTTATACTCACCCCTGCACGGGCTATGCCCGCACTACGTTGTATTGGTTGCAAACGACGGACAGCGTTGATCGTGGTTGAGGCTTGTGGAGTAGGATGGTACCTGGAGGTGGACCACTGGGTGGGATGTACTCGGAGCAGTCGGCTGGACCCGAGGAGCAGTGGAGGCTATCTGTACCCACCCTTCAGGTGGGATTTCTAGTGGACATCTTGACGATGCGGCTTTACTTTTCCGTTGTCGTTTTCCCTTTTCAGTTGTACTTTACTTTCAGTTTGGGTTTGTATACTAGCCCACTTACTTTTCCGCACTTACTTTTGTTCTCAGTTTTTAATTAGTGTTTACTTCTACTGCTTGCTTGCTCTGTGGTGTTTGTTTACTTTACAAAGGCAATGCCTTCCCTTTTTACCAGGATTTACGCCTTGGTGCTAGTCGCCAGCCCCTAGCCTATGGAAGACGGGCTTGGGGTAGTCACGGCACAGGTCCCGAGGATGGGTCATGACACACTACCCATGTTGGATAACCTTACCAATGACTAAATGTTTTTTTTTGTTTTGGGTGTTTTCCCTAATATCCAGGTTGGCAGTGAAATGGACAGCTAGCTACCCTCTCTTCCCCACTCTTCCTTCAATAACAGTGATGATTATTGATGGTATTGGAGATGCCTATTGATGATGATGGATGGTGTTGGAAATTCCTAGTGATGATGATGTTTCGTGTTCTATATTCCTAGTGATGATGATGAATGGTGTTGGAGATGCCTAATCATGATTTTGGCCGGCGTTAGAGATGCCTAGTGATGATGATGGCTAGTACTAAAGATGTCTAGTGATGATTATGGTTAGTGTTGGATATACCTAGTGATGACGAGGATGTGATATGTGGTGGGGGGTCATTCATGTTAGGATGAGAGAAGGAGGTTGATGTAATTCACATTCATGATACTCTACTACCCTGTTTACATGATGAGATGGTGATATATAGATATTGACTAATGTTAGAACGAGATGTTGGGCCTCATGGGAGGCTAGGATAGGTAGGTTAATAACCCAACCTACATCATAGATGAATTTATATGTAGTGATGAGATGACATAGAAGGGATGAGAGTACATGACCTTTGATGTTGGGATGTGAGAGTGGAAAATCAATGAGGAAGCGGTTATAGGGAATATTTTCTTATATTCTTTCAATGCTATGTTATTATACTTCGATTTATTATTTCATGAGTTGTGAGAGTGGAAAATCAGAAAGGAAGTGGTTCCAGGGAACCTTTTATTATATTATTTCAATGTTATGTTATTGTACTTGGATTTATTATTTTGTGAGAGTGATATGGTGAGGTTGGGATTAGATAGTTGATTTTTTTTGTTCTTGTTGGTTTTTATTCTTGTTCACTGGTGTATTAGTATGCTCTTTTCACCTATGATAAATATTCCTTGGGTATTATCATATTGAGTATTCATGTTATGCTCACCTTTCATATATATAAACTATTTTTTTAGGTTTCCATGAGGAATTTTAGGATAGAGGTTAACACTACTTTCTTGGGCGTTAGAGCTATTGTTTAGTTGATGTTGTAGGATTGTATTTTGTTACTTTTCATGAAGACCATTATTTGTATTCATTTGTAATTATTCATGAATTGTGGGATGTTTTTCTATCATTTTTATTTTATGTGAAGTTGTTTTTTTTTGTGTTTGATATCCTATCTCCTGATCCTACTATTCTATTAAGGGTAATACCTCCCATATGTCTGACTATATTTATACCCTCAGTGTTAGTTTCCAACCCAGGGCCTACTGAAGGTGGGGATCAAGGGTTATTATCTCTCTTCATTCATTTTCATCCCACGAGGGGTACCTTTGGATGGAGGAAGAATGAAAGATTATAAATAAAAGGGTTTATATTATAACCACAAATGTTAATTTGTAAAGTGTTTTTAAATTACATAAATATGGGCAAAATATTTTTTTATATTTTTAATTATGAGTTTGACATAATTATTATGAATTGTTAAAAATTAAAAATCCTTATTTTGAAATGATGATTATATGATATTTAGATTATATAAGTTATTTATATAATAAAAATTAAGTTATAAATTTATTTATAGTCCATGATAATATCATATATTTAATGAAATTCCATATAATGTTGAATATGAAATGTTCATATTAAAATGAATGTAATTTTTTATATTCAAAATTATAGAATATCCATAATGAGTAAACCACATATTATAAAGGTGTTTATAATTAGATTTTATTTATTAATTATTTATAAATGGTCATCTCATGTTTAAGTATTTGAATTGTTCATTTATTTAAAGGTTATTCCCTATTTGGTTTATAACTATAAATTTTTTATATTATTAATATTTATATTCCAATATTTATATGATAAATTGATTCTAGCATAGAGCCATGCATTATATGCTAGGAATGACTTAATAATGAATTTAGTTTTTCATATACCATGAATTTGATTTGTAATTGAATTTATAAACTTAAATTAAACAATTTAATATAGTTTATAAATATCCAGTTTTAGAGTTAACATGAATTTAATTCTCTCTTGAGAAAAGTAACCCAGGGTATAAGAACTTGGGGTCATCCCACCTACTAACCTAGAGGATCATGCCTTGTCTAGAAAGGTTAATGGGGTTAGCTATCTGTCGTTATGAGCTTAATCATGTAGAGACTGTCAATCTCATATAATGTTATGAATTTACATTAAGTGTTCATGTACCTTAAACATATGATCCATTTGGATATATATGAATTTGTATTATATCTAAATTTTGGGTGAGTAACACAAAATTGTGGGTTGTGTAAAGAGTTACACATCAATATGGTTTTAACATGTTGATTTAGTGGAGGGAATATGATTCCAAACTAAATTGCTAGAAGCATGTATACAAATGGTAATAAAATGAGATAATATGGTGAGATTAAATCCTCTTCAAAATAATATTTGTTATATTCCTTCCAAATTTTCACTTTTTAATACCCCGATCATCCAACCAGTTATTATAAAGCTTAGCACCAGTACCTTTAGATTATCTTGTGTAAGGAAATAAAAATACAAGTGACTCTAGATTATCTTATTAGGTATTTTTGATCATAGCGCAAGTATACCTTGATTTTACATTTCTAAATTATTCTTAGTGTTTGTTTTGGGTTACAATAGTCGGGAAACCATAAGGGTTAGGATACTAGAGGAATGTAGTTGAGTTCATCCATATGATCAATTGGATAAAGATTTATCCACTCAATTATCCAAGAATCACAACTATTGTGATTGGGATGATTCCATATCTAAATAATCATGGCTTATTTACATGATTAAAATGATGCAAGTCATGGTGAAATATGTATCTTATCATACTAATAGATATGATGTTTTAAAAAGGGCTCATCATTTTAATGGGAGACCATTTAATAAAAGTCTTTATCAATTGGATACAAAAAATAATACTCATCTGATAAAATATTCTATTATATATTAATGGAATCATCACAAATCTTGACCTTAAGATAAATACTTGATAAAGAAAATCTAAATGGTAGTAATTTCCTTAACTGGTATTGAAATTTGAGAATAATTCTCAAATAAGAAGGAAATTTCTTTGTGTTGAAATAACCTCTTCCTAATAAACCAACTGGTGAATCTGTCAAATAAAAATATTTAAACGACTTTAATAAAAATATAAAATATACACAAGAATTTTCCACAATCATGTTTTTTACCTTGTATTCGAAGTTGTAAAAACAACATGATACATTTTATTCCTATCAAATGATAGATAACCTTAAAAATTTCTATCATGAGTAGGTTAGTCATGAATGATATGAAGTGTCAAAATCTCTTATTAATTGCAAGATGATAGAAGGAACCTCATTCTCCACTCATGTACTCAATATTATTGAGTACATCAATGACTTAGAGAGATTAGTCTCACCTATTAAGGTTGACCTATAAACTGATTTCAATCTGGAATCACTATTGAAAAGGTTCTAGTAGTTTGTTGTGAATTGAAATATGAATAAATTCAGTAAACCTTTTCCATATATGCTCAATATATCGAGGATGGTTGAGTAGGACATGAGAAGTCTAGTTCAAGTTTCATATTTATGGTATAGAAAGAGAAAGGAAACGGTTTTGGCCAAAATGGTAAGAAAATAGGTAGTGGAGAGTCCACACCACCAACTAAACTAAAGAAGAAAAATAAGTAAGGATAATGTTTTCATTATAGAAAATTTTTCCATTGGAGAAGAAATTTTCCAAATTACATTAAAGGTTGTAAGAATCCTAGTGGAGAGTCCACATAAGGTATAAATTTTATTAATTCAATTCTATTAATTTTATAAATATATGATACTGATTTCATGATTTGTAAGTGTTGTAAATATATAGGAAGTCATAAGGTGATAAAGAATTGATGTTTGAAGTTTGAAGCATGAAGTTTTCTTTCAAGTTATAGAGAAAAGTAGTTACTATATTTATAGCTTGGATGCTTAAATCTTTTAAGGACATATAATAAGTTGTGTATTATCTTATTTTGATCTTGATATCATGTAAACAAAATAAATAAATAAAATGAGATAGATGTTTATGGAACAAAAAGTTGTGATATTATAACATGAATTAAGGGATACTAAAAAAATGACTAATTCTAGTTAGGTAATTCATTATATTTTCATTTATGAAAATGTTCCAATAATATGATTAAATTAAAAGTAATTTTTTACCAGATAATAAGTGGAATGTCCATATGATTTCTTGGTACTAATATTGTATAAACAAAGTGGGTAAAATTTTAAACCAGAAGAATAAAATTTGGTTGAAAAGTTCAACAATGTTTTTTCAAGAAGAAAGTCAAGGTTATTGAAATATAGGGTTTTCAAAAAGGAGTAGTATTAATTCCATATGATGGATTATTAAGAATACCAAAAGGAGTTTTATAAACTCCATGGAAATTCCATGTTATTTATATGTGTTATAGAAACCAATTCTTTAATTTTGAAGGGTACATGATATAGAATATATATTTTACAAGTTTTTTAAATATATATGAGTTCAAAGTCAAAGAGGAATTGATTGATCTTGTAGTTTACATTAATGTGATGAATAAAAGAGTTTCTATATCAAATTTGAATGTAAAATAATGTATCAATATCAGATATACCTAATGAAAGGATGTGTATCTTTATCTCATTTATTTTATATAATAAGATAAGTGGTTCAATAACAAAGAGTTATTGTGAACAAAAAATTGAAATGACTGATTTTGTACACATGGTTTATGGTTTATCAGATTCAATAACATGTTTTTAGAAGAATATAAGGATAAAAGTTTTTATCTTGGATAAAAAAATTTATCCAACTATTTGTTTAAATATGATGGAATATGATTCCATATCATTAGTGGTGTATTTTAATAAAACCTTATTTTCAATAAAAAATCTTTGAACACATATAATAGCACATGTGATATGGAAATAATAGTTTACTTGCTAAATATTTATACTAATAAAAAATAAAAGTTATTTCCTAACACCAATTGATTTGTGTATCTTATCAAGATATTATTAAAAGAATATAGTAACTAAGAAGTTAATGGGAGCATGTCTAGACTTATATAAGTTAAAAGTTAATAAATAAAGGATTATAATAGTCTAATATTAAAAGTTTATTTCACTTAATATCCTGAAGAGTTTAGAATAATTAACGATAAATAAAAATATAAAGAGTTACATTTAGTTATTTTTAATAAGTGAACACCGCTATAGTATTGTACTAGTGAAATTATAAAGTTAATATCTATTGATATCCTAAAAGAGTTTAGGGTATAATTGTAAAAAATGTTTAGAGTTACATTAGTTATCATAATAAATAAAATGTTACTTCTTTCTAATAGGGTTTAGGATTTGCTGGTAATGTAATAATGTAACATTTATTTTCAATTTCAAGGGAAATTTTTAGTGTAAAGAGTTCTAAGGATGATGATGATGCACTTGGAAAGAGTTATAAGTAGAAAATAGAATTTGACATCATAATATTTGACGTTATGAAGTTAAGAAGTTTTAATATGTTCAAAGAGTTGAAAAGTTAGGAATATAATTCCTAAATATCACCATTATTCAAATTTTCTTATTTTATAAATGTTTCTGACTAAAGAGTTAGTGAGAGGGTTTTATCATATGGTTATATATAAATGTGTTAGGTATTACATATGATGTAATAAATTAACAAAAAACCTAAAAAGTGTAGTAAACATAAGGTTGATCTGGAAAATTTTCATATATGATATAATCAACTAGTGCTTATGTTGGTTTTATTAAATATTATTAAAAGAGTTTTAAGAATATGAAATTCATCATAATATTTTAAAGGAAATATTTATTTTATCATTCTTTCATGTTAACTTCATAAATTTATTTATAGTTATACATTTAATGAAGTGTAATGATAATTGAACTCTCAAAGTATGACTTTGAGTTTATCCCTAACCAATGATTTTTATGAAGTATTATAGGTTATGATGAAATTTTAAGGTTAGTGAGAGTATTATTCTTGTAAAAATATACATAATATGATCATGGGGCACAAAATAAAGAAAAAGATTATTTTTGTGTGCCGAATGACCCACTAGGTATACCAAATAGAGTTTCATACAAATGTATTTGGTATACTATAGGTGCATGGATCATATTTAAGTCCCCACTACCCAAGGTTGACGAGATACCTAACATGGGAACCTTTATAATTTAATAACATACTTATGTAATTCTAAATATTGACTTATCTAATCAGGGGGAAGTTGGTTATTTTGTTGAACATATCATATGTTGGAGCTTAATCAAGATGAGATTTTTCCTCTCATATAACAACTATAACTTTTGGTCCCTCAATTGATATAGACCATAAACTATGTATCCACACCTATAAAGTATATATGATGTTATTTTCTATTTGGATGAGTGACATGTGATGTGATCATCCATGCAAATGACTAACATGTGGTATATTCATCGATTATTTTAGTCTATACTATGAGAATCGAGAAAAATTGAGTAGTCTATATGGTATTGACATAATTTGTGTCTCATGGTCACTTGATAACATATATAAAGGTGAAATATGAGAATGCACATTTTTATATGATGAAGACTAGTGGGAACATGTATGGAGAAACATGTGTTTGATACATATCATTCCAAATCTCTTTCTATCTTGAGTAACATTTAAGTTTTTCTATAGGCCATTGTTTTATTACACTTATGGATCAAGAGACTCATATTTTTTGTCAATGATATAAATTCTAGTGAGGTTACACTTTGTGTTTTATTGAATGGGGATTGAGTTTGACTCTGATATATTCTCTAAAATGATTTAGAGTTAATCTAAAAGTTTTTTGGATGGGTATTCACAAGGCATTTCATATGATGTGATAGATTATGAAATTAATAATAACTTTATAAAAATGTTTTGGAAGATATAAAAAATGAGTTTTTGATATGTTATCACAACATATTGTATATGATACAATAAAAAGTAAAGTGGTGCAAGGTCATTGAGGCTTTATTGAAAGTGGGATTTTTTTAGATATGTGCTAAAACAGGAACTGCCTTGCTGTAGTGGTGTGTAAAAAGCTATAAATAACATCACCATGATGTGTTAATGAATGTGAATTCATGGTATGAAGCAACAAATTTTATTCATTCATTAGATACATGAACTGAATGAAGCATTAACTCGAGCATTATAATTCTTGGGTTAATGTGTTATTCAATGTAGAGAATCCTCATTATATATAAACCACTTCTATATGATGATAGTGGTAGTGGATGATTGATTCATGCCTAGTCAATACTTCTATTAGACCAATGATCTTTTCTTCTTCCTCATTAACAAATTGAGGTGCTAGCACACCGTGGAGTGAATAAGGATTGCATTCGTATGATGAATGATTCCAAAAAACCATGGATACCTTCAGAGGCGGGAGGAATTTTTCTACCACTTTGGTGATCATCATAAAATTAATTGAATGAAGATCAAGAATGTTTCTAGGTTTATTTGGTGAACAATGCACATTTTATTCATTTCTAGTTTTATATATTCATTCACATGTATTCCATGAAGATCCTATTTTTTGGTTTATTTTTTTTTTCTTCTCCTATGATTAAGTGTTAATCTACCCAAAGGAAACCCATCACATAACACCCTAATACTTTTTACCCTAACCAGTCTCACCACACACAACCAATCATAAACTGCTATTACACCACACCCATGTTGATATTGATACCTTAGGGGATACTAATCCCCTAAACTAACCCTTAAGACACACCACAACACTATGCCCCTCTTAGGCCCTGCACTACCTCGAAGGGCCTCACGGTTACACATATCCCAACTTATATTCCATCTTTAGCATAATACTAATATATAAACACCCTATGGTGTCTCAAGGAATTCTCAATCCCTTTAAAAAACTCCCCATACACTAAGTACACATAGAGACTAACCATTATCCCTAATAATTCTACCCACAAACACACCCCTTTTAACATTATCCAAGCCTTATGATACTTCCCTCTAGATATCCACACTCATATCAGGTTCTATCTTTCTCTATAGAGATCCCCAAAATCTATGGAGTCTATTTCCTCGCTTTATTATCACCAAGTGCCACTAATAACACTCTAGAGAGTTTTCAATCACCCCCACTATGATATTACATGATCATCCTAGGCTTGGTGAATCATCATGGATCACTAGACTCATTAGCATAATCTCACTCCTATCACTTGAGAAGTTTTAAGGTTCCAAGGTTATTCACATAGATTTTCCCATACAATTCCAAAGGCATGATTGAAGCATCTGAGGTGTTGTAGAACTGGTCTGGCCTATTCCCAATATTATTTTTTCATTAGCTTAAATGTATAAAATCTTAATAACTTGAAAAATAAACCCAAAAATATTCATAGAGAGGACATTTTCAAATATAATTTATAATAAATTTAAAATCAATAATTTCCTCAACTTGATAATTCTTCTTTTTTTTGATCAAATCAGTAGCCGCTCTTGTAGCATTTTTATTTATATGGAGAATCCAAACTAAGATCCCTCAAATTATATCTAAATTTGATCCAAAAATATCTAAGCATCACCCTTGATATTCTAAGTGTTATCATAGATGAACTAAGTGCCTTGAATCATTCCCCATTGATCTCAATAAGAAATATATCAATCTTGAAAAAATTCCCCCTTTTTCTCTTAACATTGAGAGGGAAGAGGATGATTATCTCTCATTATTGAGAGAGTTATTGATATATTCTCTTGATCATGAGAGAATTATCTTGAGAAATTTTTTTTCACAATAATTCTAACACCCCCTAAAGATGATATAAGTTAGATTATACCAAGAAAGCCCAGTCAGAGGTAAATCCTATGACCATTTATTAAGAAAAGAAAATTACATGGAACAAGCAAACACAAGAAAACCAGTTATATGTCATAGAATTCATACCCCTCATCATACCCGTGATATAAGACTTCCTCCGCAGTAGATGATTCCCATTCAGAGCTGTCATAATGTTTTAGGACCTTCGCATATTTCCGTCTGAGATTCAGCTTCTCTAAGGATAACAACTCCTTAGAGGATTGTCTGACAGTAGATCTAGTTGACACCGGCTTTGGCAAGTCAGTGTAAGCCTTCCTCGTTCTTCTTTTAGCTGGGGGATTTTCCTCATTTCTAGATTTTTTCTTCCCATACTTGACTACATCACTAAAGGAAGGCCTATCCAAGCCACCACAGTTTTCCTTGTCACTGTCCAAGACATCTCCCCATTTTCTAGCAATTACCACTTCTTGATAAACATTAGTCAGAGTCTGACTCTGCTCATATTTCTGACTGATATCAATCATCACCAAACAACGAGGGGCCTCCACAAAAACAGTACCAACATCAAGATCCTTCCCCACAACATTATCTTTTCCAGTCAGCAAAATGTGACCATCCTTAATTGGCGTGCACTCATCCATCTCATCATGACCCAATTCCTAAAAACGGTTGTAGGTGTCCACTATAATCTGCAGACCACCAATGGAAGCCAGCTGAAACTGAGAGTCTTTACCAACTGCACAACCAGGGGGTGCAATAGGAGCCTGTGGCTCTGAACTCCATGCCAACTCTCCCTCCTGCGGTCCAAGTTCATTAGATTTGATCAATATGCAAACATCACTTGCTGCAACATCCTGACCAGCAAAGGTGTTCCCATGCTGCAATACAAGTCCTGCCTTAGCAGATGCATCCAACACTCCCCCACTGCCAGACCTAGTACTATCCCACATATTGAGGGGCATGCCAACAGAAAGCGCACCATGTGATTGCCCATCAACTGGGCACAAAGCCAGCTCCTCCCCCTTATGTTCAACAGTCCCAATGTTGATAATCTCACTGACAACCCTTCCTACCTCACACTAACTAGCAATGTTTTGATCATGCTGCAACATTTCCCCTGATGAAGCAGGCATTACCATCTTACCTCCATCTCCAGTTCTAGGACCGACCTCATTTTTGTCTATTTGATCCACACCAGTATGCCGAGAGAGATCATGTTTCAGTCTATCAAACACCATAAAAACTGTCGGATTGTGTAAGGCCCGCACCTGCTTCACAATTGAAAAAGCAGCATATGGATTATGTGAAGCCCGCGCCTGCTTCACCATAGAAGTCTCACCCAAACAAACAGATTCCCTTTATCTATTTGTTTATCCTAAGTAACAACCATTTAAAATAATAATAATTTTACTATCATATTTTATGACATGTTCTAAACTCATGGATATTTGAATAACATTTGTTAAATAATAAAATCAATATTTATTTAAGTGATATTAAATAAAAATATATCATTTCCACCAGGACCTTAACTGAGACTGTCAATTCTCCTCAACATTTATCGAACCTTGAATAATAAATATTTATTTGAACAAATATCTTTATATCATTCATCTAATAAATAAATAAATATTAAATTCAATAAAATCTTGAATAAATATTTATTTAAATATTCACATAACTAAATAAATATTCATATGAATCTATTTTTTGAACTAGTGAATAAATGAATATTTATTTATTACCTTGTGAATAACGATCAAGAGATAAATAAATATAATATTCAATAAATTGTGAATAAATATTTATTTAATATTCAACTGACATATATTCTAAACTTAAATAACCATTGATTGAATTTATGCGATCAAATTAACCAAAATAATTATTATTCTATAACCCATGAATAACATTTATTCTTAATATTAAATTGAAATAGAATTTAAATGAGATTATAGATACACTTAGCATGTGACCCTTTAAGAATATTTCTTAGTGTAATTAGCTGAACTTACCTAAAGTTCAAGATTAGCATCTATAAATATGTCAAGTAACCTATAGATAAATAAGTTAATGTCAAAAAGATAACAACCACCCATGAATTCTTACTATGTAATATAATCCCGTTGCCTTGATATATCATCAAGAAAGTTATATAAGTGTTTCATCAACCTATATACTTGATTAGTATATCTTTTACTACATGAAATGAACTCATTGATGAACTATCATGGTCTTAGATTTAATCAGGAAATTCTATTTCAATCAAAGGGTTAGAGATATCATCTTCCATTAACTTGTAAGAGACAATTTTTTTTAACTTATTCAATTATTATCATATCACTTATTATACACCCAATATATCTTACATCACCATGAGAATATGTCACCATAGTTTTCATCAATACATAAATGTACATAATTCATTATATACATTAATAATAATCTTAAGTATAAGAACTAATACACACACCTTCAGATAGGATTATCTAATGGCACATATAGCATGTGGGATTCTTATTAGTTATTATGTCCTCATAACCTCATATCTTGGAGATTACCAAGTGCAGAATTCATTATAATAAGTCTTATTATCATCCAATAGTAGATACCCAAACATCATCTGTGTCCTATTAGACATATGTTTAATAATAATATTATATCATTTCTAGGTTCTCATTATAGTGGGGAACTTTTATAACCTTTCAATAGGATAAACAATATAAGGACATTATCATGTTAATGTTTCATCAAATAAACATCACCATGTGATAATATATTCATTAATATTCAGGTCATGGAATATTCTGGTAATCAAAAGTACAAAGTTAGTTGGTTCTAAAGCACCAACTCCAATAGAATCCCATTTTCACTAAAGCCAACTACCAACTAAATTGTTATATTTCACATGATTATTCTTCTTCTACTGAGATATGACTATAGATATTAGGCCTACCACATCATCCTATATCCGTTTTGTTTACTGTGACTTCACTCCTTTGAGAAAATCCCTCAAGAACTAATATCATTGAGTATTTACTATTTTTCCTTTGTTATAAACTTGAAATCTTGGATAATACCATAATTTTAAGTTTATCACAATATATATATATATATTATGATGATACTTTACTAACATGCTATAACTCCAAAATATAGAACAAAACAATGTTAAAATTCTTCTTAAACTGCATTATATTTGGTCTATCTAGATATAGAAATGACTGGATATAATAAGTGGCTCTTTCTTATTACCCTATCATTAATATGATTCCAGATCAAATTTATCTGAAGAAAGATTTTTTTATCCCATTAATAAGTATGATTTCCATTTCTCTAAGTACTAGGTACTCATCCATTTTTACTTTTACAAGTACCATTGGATAGTTCTGACTACAACCCTATGTAGTTCTTGTGGTTTTATTTGATATTTTTCCACTATGATTTATGCATAAGAAAATTAAACCTCATTAAATATCATGGAATATATGATAAATTCAAAAACTTAATAATTTTTAATTCTATTCATCATAATAATCTTCTCTGGTTCTATAACATATCATCATAGAGAGACTTCAAACTTTGTGATGTGGGTAATAATTCAGACTTGAATTGTTCTATCTTTTATTTTAAATACCTTTTCAATTTATGTACTATGACTAGATATATTTAACCACATAAATCCATGTTTGTAGATATTTTTACCTATAAATTTTGTTGCTACTTTAAGTTATTCTTATATAAATATATATTTTTTTATTCTTACAAAACTATAAGACTTAATATCTTTTTTTCATATGTTATCAATATATTTGATTTGGAAAACTATATCACTCCCTTTGAACCCTTATAGAACATGGGTGACTTTCATTATAAATAAAAATAAACTATCTAGTGGATTCATTAAATGAATATTCTATGAACACAATGCTTGCTTCAATCCATAAATGGATTTTAATAACACACTTAGTTTATTGGCATTATTTTGTGCCACCAACCCTTTTGGTTGTGTCATATATACATCTTCCAGGGGGTTTTCTTTAAGGGTGTGCTTGACATCCATTCATCAAATTGCATGATCATAGAATGTTTTATGATAAGTATATTTAAAAAATATTTTATTAGGATGACTGGTAAAAGGTTATTTCATAGATTATGTTTATAAACCACTTGAAAAATTTAGTAACCAATCAAGCCTTATTGTTACCAACTTGTAACATCCATGTCTAGTTTCTTATTTAATACCTACCAATTTTTTTAATCTGTTAGAGAAATGAACAAAATACATAACTAAATTTTGGTATATGGAATCCATCTATAAATTCATATGAACTTTCCAATCATATCTAGTTTCCATTTATTTCTTCCTTAAAGGATTTATTATTCTTATTGAATAACATATAACCTATCTTGGTGAATATAAAACTATCTATTTAGTTTTAAATTTCCCATATAGTATGTGTCTCTAAAACAAATCCTTCCACTATGTCTTATTGAGTTTATTTTCCTATGTCAACTTATGTACATATAGAGCCTTGAATTCATTAGATTCTAGATTTATATTTCCATATCAAAACATAAGCGATCCACTTTTAGAAAAATATAGTCAATCTTAACTAATAACTTTTATAACTCAGGGATAGTAATATCTTGAGCAGCATTAGGGTAATTAAGTGAGATTAACTTAGTGTTTTTTCTTTATATATATATATATTCATTTTATAAGATTAGATTTAATAAATAGTTATTATACAACACATGAAGTCATTACATAAAGGATTTCCATCATATTACAACTTTTATGACATCTATTAGTCAATATAGTTCACATATTGTCAGTTTTTATACTGTTATTTTTAAAACATATCATGAAAGGAAATATGGAATAATTTCAATATGTATAAGACTCCTCATCGATCCTCCTTGTACTACCATCACCTCTTTGATGTGTATATGGTAATGTGAGTTTATGAATACCTATAATCTAGATTGTATTGATCAATTGTAATTCCCCTTGGGTTTACAAGGTTCATTACATTGTTTTCCTTTTTTCTATATTATCTTTTTTGGGTTTTGAACTATTTTTTATTAGGGTTTGAACTTGGGGAGTTTTTGGATAGTTTTGGGAAGTTTTGGAAGTGGTTTAGAGGGTTCATGGTTAGTATATTGTTAGGATAAACTATGTAGATTCCATAGGTAACCATGCAATAGAATAACTTGGAGATAGTGGTGTTCACATGGTTGTTGGACATTTTACCAAACCGTGTGGCCTAACTATGTGACCGGACTAGGGTTTAGATTATGTCTCAAAAATAGTTTGTGTATGGTTTGGTAAATCATGTGGCCAAACCATGCACGTGGGATTAATTAATATGAAAATTAAAACTTTAACATGAAACCTCCCCAAAACCCTCATTCTTTCTCAATGATTAGGGATATGAAACAAGGATACTACTTAGAGAGATTTTAGGCATTCATTTCCATTCATAATGTGTTTCAATAAGATCTTTCCTCATTAGATATTCTAATCTAAGGAATGTCCCTATTTTTTCCCTCTTCTCTGTGATTTTCTTATCATCTCTTGAAAATAACCCTAGATTGGATCTTTCATGTATGGATTTAATGTCACGAGCATAATCTGGTTAGTTTTCCTTGCATAATTAAAGGAGAGGAACCTCAATCCACTATAATTACCTCAGTTACCTTAGCAGATATAAGATTCATTTATTACGATGATTTCCATTTACAAATACTAATTCTATCTTAACCCTGAATGTTTCTTTCTTATTGGATATTTTTTTAGAATACTCATGTGATTAATTTATGGTATATTCTAGGTATTTTTTTGACTTATTTTAGGTAGTGTATCTTCGATATTTGAGTTTTGATACACTTTAGGTAGGAATTTCTTACCATGTTATGATTTTTATATAAATATGTATGACTTTATTAGTATGTGGGTGCATGTGAAGACCATGAGAACTCTACTTCAAGACTTTATCAGTATGTGGGTGCATGTGTATCCCATGATAACTCTACTTTATGACTTAATTGGAATGTGGGTAAATGTAATTACCAGGTTTTATACTAGCACCATGCATAGGAATCTCTATGTGCATCTAGACCTTATGGCCAAGAATCCAAAGAAGGGCAAGAGACCTATGTCGGGTAGTTGAGTAGGAGAAGTATGGTAGACCCAAGTGGTACTGGGAAAGGCTCTGAGATATTTTTCTATCATTCCTTACTTATATTTATATCTGTTTCTTATTTTTGGTACATTTATCAACTGCATATGGGGATCCTATTTACTTGAGATCACTCTTGCATGCCATTTATTATATCATAGTTATTGATTCCTTTTTTTACTTCTTCTATATTGATGATGGTGTTGTTAATTTAAATATTTTTATTAATTTTCTTATATTTTATGACTGATGGAAATCTGTTACCATGGGAATAGTCTCCCCATGTTGCTTCACATTCCATCACCACTAGTTGTTTTCCTCTTGTGTATGGAGAGACATGCATAAGATCATGTGTCAACATGAACCATATAGGGTGATTTGGGTTAGGGTGTTATAAATTGGTATCAAAGTAGGTTTTTTTTTCATGTTTTGGGACTTGGTATAATAGATATAGAATAATTAGAACTTAGGTAGGGGTATAATGATAGTGTCTGACTAGTACTCATATATTGGACCACTAATTTACTTGGGAAGTGGGATTAATATTTTGGTTTTTTTTTTCCTATTGATCAATTTTCATTTCGAGTGATACATATGAGTTTTGTGTTATTATTTATGGTTTTTTTTCTTGGATGATTAGAAATTGTGAGTGAATTTATGAATCATGTGTAGGAATATAGGTTCACAATTTATACACTTGTTTCTTATGATTGATATAACCTAAACATGTTATAAATTGTTATATATATAATTATTACTAATATATATGTACCATGATAGGTTTAGGCATTGAGTGATTCTACTTTAGAATCTTTATATAATTTTTTTTAAATGATGAAATCCTAAGTTTTCTTCTGACATTTAAGATATTCTACCTAAATGACATCTCATTGTGTCACCTAGGGAACTAGGTCAAAATGTTTCTGAGGTGAAAGATTCTCCTTCTGTGACTTCGGATGTATAATAGGGTGTGTATGATAATGTTACAATGGTTGTTACAGTAGTATAGTTAGTGAAACTAATTAATACCAGGGGTTTTTAATGTCGATTCAGGGTAGAGGAGCTCATCAAGTTGAGCTGAAAATGTTGGTTTTTTCTTGATACGTTCATTTACAACATCCTATAAAATTCCAAGGTACAGTGGGTCCTCAGGATGTAGAGGATTGTATTGAAATCATCAAAGGTATATTTGATATCATTAAGACTCCTGGATATTGGAGGGTGAAGTTAACTACCTATATGCTTTAAGGACCCACTAGGTTGTGATAGGATGTGTTGATTTGGGTGAAGAAGAATGAGGGTCTGACATGGGGGGCCTTCAAGGACCTCTTATTTGAGGAATTATTTATAAAACAATGAGGATATATTGAGCACATGAGTTTATGGATATTTAGTAGGGATAAATATCAGTGGATAATAATTCCACTTTTTCATATAGTAACTATTCTTTTCACCTTTATTTTCTGGGAATGAGGCCTAAAAGGCCAATAAATTTGAAATTTTTCTAAGAAAAAAGGTATGTTACTAGGTTAGGAACTTCATCCTAACATAATACCCAAATGTGATTCACAAGGATCTTATTATTGGGAAGGTTTTGGAGGAAGATAAGGTTGTTGGTCTCCTTTACATTTTTTTCATACTAATGATTGGTATTTCCATTGGTATTATGGGTGTCTCTTTTAGTAGTAATAAGAGGAGAACTGAGTAGATGCATAAAGGTGGTGAAAGGAAAATAGAGTAGAGTAAGGGTTCTTCAGATCCTTCCATGGGAGGTGCTCCTCCTTAGTGTTTCTATTGTGGGAAAAGGGGCATAACTACAAGTCATGTACTTCTCTACCTAGAGAGTGACACCAATGTGGTAAGATTGGGTAGATACAAAAAAAATCTTGAGTTTATTGAGAAAGATTCGGGTGGGGAATATGGGTAGACACAACCATCGAGGGCTTGGTCAGGGGGAACTCACGATGATAATTAGGATACTATAATAAGGTCAAACTATGGAGTAGGCCAGGAATATTAGTAACAACTATAGACTATATAGGATTTAGTGGCTTAGGTGAGCCAAGGATAGTAGGGATAAGTCCATATGTTTGATATAGGTGGATTTTATGCATTGGATCATTTTTTGACTGAAATTAGAGATGGATCATTCATTATTAAAGGTACGTTTCTAATTATGCCTATGATTTCTACTACCTTTTTCGGTAAGGGATATTTTCATTATTTTATCTCTACTAAAGTAATTTATGGTTTATATTTGGTATTAAAATTATCCCCTGGATTATTATCCCTTTAAAATCCTCTTGGAAATGGATTATATTGTATTTAGAGTTTCCTAGAGTGTCCTATAGTAATTTTAGGCTACAAACATCAATGTTATTTTTTTTATTCTAGAAATAACAACATTTGATTTTATCTTTGGTATGGAATGTCTAGTGATTTTTCAAGCTCGTATCAACTGTTATGGTTGGCGAGTGTGATTTACCTCTCCTGAGGTAAATGAGTATGTTTTTACTAGTGAAAAGGATTTAATAGTAGGAAAAAATGGGACCAAAACTCAGTTAAATCAGAACCATTATGGTGTAGGAGGTGGTCATATCTATTGTAGTATATGAGATGATAGTTCCACCCATGATTTTTTTTGTGGAAGACTGTTAACAATAAATTTTTCTAAAGTATTTGTTAGGAATCCACCCTAAAAGGGGAATTGATTTTGAGATTAAACTTATACTAGGTTCATAGTTGATGTCGATTCCTCCATATCATATGGAACAAACCCAGTTAAAGGAGTTAAAATATGTAGCTTGAGGATCTTGAGATGAAGGGGTCTATTCAGCTTGGCCCTTATCCTTAGGGTTCTCCTTCCCTATTCTCTAATAAGGCAGTTGATAGTCTTTGGTTATGTGTTGAGTATAGAAATCTGAATTAGTTCATGTTGAAGAATAAGTACCCACTTCTGAATATAGATGGTCTATTTGATCAGTTGAGAGGAGTCCAGTGGTTCTCCAATATTGAATTTCAATTTTTCTATCATTAAATTTGGGTGAAGACCAAGGAAGTGTATAAAATAGATTTCAAAAGTAGATATAGACTGTATGAGTATATCATCATTCTGTTTAGGATAACGAATGCACTAATGGTGTTCATGGATCTCATGAACTGTATTTTTTATCCACACCTAGACTAATTTTTTTTTGTTTTTTTGATGATATATTGATTCACTCACAGACCTAGGAGTTACATGAAAAACATTTGGAGATTGTATTGATTATACTTCTAGTGCATCAGATTTATTTAAAGTTCTTTAAGTGTCAATTATGGATCCAAGAAGTACGTTTTATTAGACACATGATCTCTAAAATAGGAATGTCAATTGATCTAGAGAAGGTGGAGGCAGTGATGACATGAGTACGACCTAATAATTTTTTTTTGATTCAGTGATTTCTAGGGTTGGAAAGATATTAAATATGGTTAATTAAGGAATTATCTCATTTATAATCACCTATGACTAAGATAAACAAAAAGGGAGTCAAAATTGAGTGAAAAAATCAGTGTGGAGAGGATTTTCAAGAGCTAAATAAGTGGTTGACATCTAATCCTACTTCAACTCCTCCAAACTAAGGGATTGGATGAACAGTCTATTATGAAACTTTAGGGGTTGAATTAGGTTTTGTATTGATGTAGGAATATTAGGTAGTCCTGTATGGGTCTCATCAGCTATGACCCCATGAATAGAACTATGCTAATCATGACCCAAAGTTATCTATTTTGGTTTATGCATTGAAGTTTTGGCATCATTATATATTTAGTGAGAGATTTTTCCTATACATACACTATAAAATCTTGAAATAAATTTTATCCCAGTGGAAATTAAAACCATGAAAAATACATTATGTTGAGTACTTATAGACATTCAACTTTGAGATGATGTGTTCTCTAGGGAAATGTATTTTTTTATAGATTCTCTTAGCATGAAAATGTAGGAAGTGGGAACTCAAACATTAAAAGAGGAGTATAAGCTGATGATATTTTTGGAAGATTAGTGGATAGGTGTGCCTGAGGATCAAGGGGTGGTATCATGTTCTCCCCTTGGTTATCACTTCATCCTTAGTGGATCTAGTGATAGCCATCTAAGAAACTGATTTAAACTGTTAGGTTACACATGAATGACTGATGGGAGATGATCCTGTTTGAGGATTATCCTTGGATGGGAATGAATAACTTCAAATGTATGGAAGATTTGTGTTTGCCACATCCATGAGGAAATAATTGATGAGAGACTCTCACAACTCATAGTAGGTGGTATATCCAAGATCAACCAAAATTTATTATGGAATGAGATGGTATTTCTGGTATTCGATATTTAAGAAAGTTGTTGTAGGGTTTATCACTCGTTTCCTCACCTATTAGATGGTAAAGAAATAACACCAATTACTAGGTGTATGGTTGAAACATCTTCTATTAATAATATGGAAATATAATGATGTGATCATGTAATTTTTCATGGGACTACCTAGGACTCCAAGGAGTCAAGATGCAGTATGGGTAGTGGTTGATCAGCTCATAAAGGTTTCATACTTCTTGCCTATTCAAGAAACCTAGTCAATGGATAAGTTGGGTAAAATATATGTTTGGAAAATAGTTTGACCACAATATTTTCCTATGAGTATCATATCAGACAAGGATTGTTACGAACCGTCCCCTAGGGCACGTGCCGTGACTACCCCAAGCCCGCCTTCCATAGGCCAGGGGATGGAAACTAGCACCGAAAGGCGTATTCTCCAAAACTGGGAAGGCATTGCCTTTATAACCTATAATCACACATAAACAAGTACACAACAAGATACAAACACAAGTCAACTGTATAGTAAAAAGAGTGCTGAAAGTAAAAAGGGGGCCGGAATACAAGCCCAACTGTAAAGATACAAGTACAAATGAAATAAAAAACAACTGAAGAAAGAGAAAAGATAGCTACTGGATCATCCTCTGAGGTTCCTACCAAAAGGGAAGGTACAGATCACCTCCTCATCACTCCACGTCCACCCGTCTCCTCCACATATCAACACGCCATATGGTCCACCTTCAGGCACCGTCCAGTCCTGGTACTCACGTCCTCAGTCAGCGCTGTCCGTCGTCTTCACCAAACACAATGAAGTGCGGGCATAGCCCGTGCAGGGGTGAGTATAATGATACTCAGTAGGGACCCTGATACCATCATGGTCTCACAAAATCCACAAATGATAAACCAAAAAGTATGAAATCAATAGATAACCCTACTTGGGTATGTTCCCATACATATACCTAAGTTATCAAGTAATCCATCTCAATCATGAGGAAAACACAGAGGTACTGACTTATCTCACACCAGGATTTATTCTGGGGGTAGTAACGGGTAACATCCCCAGTCACACCGTCAAACACTTTGGCTGCTAGAGAACCCCTTCTCTATCAAGTATAGTGGGCCTACCGCGTCACACATAGGCGCTTCCCACTAATATTGGACTACTGAGGTACTCCTCCTGTCGAGTACCGTGGGTTTTCCGTGTCACACATAGGTTCTCCCCACCATGGGTCTGCTGTATCACACATAGGTGCTCCCCCTCGTGACTTGCTGAGGTACTCCTCCTGTCGAGTATCGTGGGTCTTCCACGTCACACAGAGATACTCCCCCTCATGGTCTGATAAGGTACTCCTCCTGTCGAGTACCGTGGGTCTGCCGCGTCACACAGAGATGCTCCCCAATGGGCCTGTCAAATCACTTCAAGTCGAAATGGTCAGTAGTTGTCAAGTCTCATCCAACTACTAGGTTCCCACACTATGCTCACTCATCTCCGAGAGGATCGGCTCCAAAAACTACTGGTCGATTATCTAACTACCACGATGTCCCACGAAGACGTATCTCAAAGGACCACCACATCATAGGGGTCTCAACGTAACAGATGGTGTGTCAATCAGATGTCCGATCTATGAGTTATTAGCCTTTTAGTCCCGGGGGCCCGGTTGGATTCGTTCTCAATCCAACCTGACCATACCCCATCTTAATCTAAAACTGCAGTGGGGTATACTCAAAGGGACCGTCTCACTCCAAGATTTCCAGCGCCGCTGATGGTTCATCAAACAGACGTCTCGTGGCAAAGTTATGGTCGAAAGAAAGTAAATGGGTCATAAAGGGCCTGGGTCTGGTCTGTTCGGCCCGACCGACCCAGCCTGACCCAGCCTGGGCCCACCCGGTTCGGATCGACCTGGCCTGACCCACTGGGTCCGACCCAGTCCGCTGGGTCCGACCCGGCCCGCGCTAGGCGGCTCGGCCCACTGGGTCCGGCTCGTGAGGGCCGCGAGGGGCCACGGGGGTCACAGAGGCCGCGAGGGTGCGGAGGCCACAAGTGCTCCACGGAGGTCTATTGGAGGCCGTGGTGGCGCAGCTGTCCGCAGGGTGGCTCGACAAGGCCGTGAGGTGGCTCAGCCTGGGGGGCGCGGCGAGGCTGCGACAACGGTTTGGCCTGGGCAGCGCGGCGAGTCTGCGGCAGCGATTCGGGCTGGGTGGTGCAGCGAGGCCGCGACGATGGTTCGACATGGGCGGCGCAGCAAGGTTGTGGCAGAAGTGGCCGTGGACGGCGGAGGGCACGGGGCGGTGATGGCTATGGAGTGGCATCGTTGCGTCATCACCTTCGTCATGGCCGACGGTGATGTCAGCCACCATTCTTGCGCCCCTTCATGGTTGGTCTCCGTCCTCCACCATCGTGAAGAACACCGCAATTCAACACAAGAATTATAGAGAGGATGATCCATGTTAGTTTGGCCCACACTCTTCGTATTAGAGCGGTATCAAGTGGCTATTATACTTGAATCACAAGAATATTAAGAACGAGTAAGGGAAAAATAATTCAAACACCCTCCCTTCAATCTTCCGCAATTATTCATTCCCAATCCCACAAAAGAAAAACATTTGTGGATCAATCTAAAATAGAGAGTTGATCGGCATTCATTGTTTTAGAAAGAAATAACATGGGAATATAAAATCACTCATAAATAAACCCCTACCTCATTCGCTTGATGATGTTGACAAGGTCACAAGGAAGAAGACGAAGTTTTTGACGTTCGTCTCGTCCTCCACACACCTCCAATCCCAGGCTCATGCATCGGTTCGTTTTAGTCGAAGACATTCCTCCATGGAGGGTTTCCCGAGGAAGTAGTCGAAGTCGGCGTTCTTTTTCGGTGGAACGTTCTTCATTGGAGAGATTTTCTCCCAAGGCTCCTTCCTTTTCCAACGATTAATTTCCCCCAACCCACCAAAAAGAAGAGATAGCCAATATAATAAAATATATTGGAATAATTTCAAATTGGGACATTTAATTAATTGAGATGGCTTAATTAATTAAAGGGGGATGTTTGGTATAATAAATTTTGGAGGATTTGAAGAGGTTCCCCCATATTTAATAGGAAGTTTGAGGGTTTCAAGCCTCGGGTGGTCCTCACCACCATAACACCTCATGGGAGGTTTTACTAGCTCAGGTGGTCCCCACCACTGAGCATTCAATTTGGAGAATAAAACTCTTGAGGTCCCTACCACAACAATATCCACAAGTGGGTGGTTACAACAAAATAAAATAAAATGTGTGATTATTTTATTTTATTATTTCCATGAAAAACCCAAAAATTAACTTTCACCCTCGACCAACTACCGTCGAGGTGAAAGTATTCTTAAGTGAATACCAGCGCTGCGAGTTCAACAGTTCCTTTGGATTTCAATTCTGAGCACTGGTTCAAAAGTTATAAAAACCCACTCGCACGTTTATTGAACGTACCCAAAAAAAAGTTCAGAAATTCATTCCAGGCACTCTGGGCCTTAGAATCACACACCGTCAATTTTCAAGGACTCGTAAAATTCTCATATATTAAAAAAAATACATGGAAATTCTAGGTCTTTACATTCTCCCCACCTCAAGGATTTACGTCTCTGTAAGACACAACTCAAACTAAGGGAACAAGTGGGAGTATTGAGCATGCATTTGAGCCTCCTGCTCCCATGTGCTCTCCTAGAGGTTCTCGTGCTGCCATCAAATGCGCACTAGAGGTATCGACCGTCCACAAAGGACCCATTCCTGTTGATCTTCAATCTCTACTGGAACCTCTGTAAAAGTATCCCCATCGTCGTCGTCCAGCTCGCCATGGTCGATGATGTGAGAAGGGTCATGCACATATCTCCTCAGCTAGGATACGTGGAAGAAGTCATGCACCCAGTGCAACTGAGGTTAAAGAGCTAAGTGGTATGACACCTCGTCAACTCTACTAAGGACCTAAAAAGGTCCGATGAACCTCAGAGATAACTTTCCACCTCGGCCAAATATCCGCAAACCTCATCAGGGTGAGACCCATAGAAAGATGTGGTTGCCATCCTCGAACTCCAGAGGTCTCCGTCTCACATCAGAATATGACTTTTGCCTGCTTAGTGCAGTCTTCATCCGCTCCTGGATGATCTGCACCTTCTCTGGAGTAGCTCATACCATCTCTGGTCCCATTAGTGCTGACTCCCCTGGGCCGGTCCAGCACAAAGGTGATCTGCAAGGTTGACTGTACAATGCCTCAAAAGGTGCGAATCCTATGGTGGAGTGATAACTATTGTTGTATGGAAACTCCAACAAAAGAAAGTGATCCTCCCAGCTACGACTGAAGTCGAGGACACATGTATGCAATATATCCTCGAGGGTATGTATGGTCCGCTCAGTCTGGCCATCCGTCTGAGGATGGAAGGCAGTGCTCAAACGAATCTGCGTCCTGGAATCCTCCTACAATCCCTTCCATAGCTGGGAAGTAAAACGTGCATCACGATCGAAGACAATTGTTGAGGGTACTCCATATAGCCGCACAATCTCTTGCACATAGAGGCATCCCAAGCTCTCTACTGAACCCTACTCTCTGATCAGTAGGAAGTGGTCCGACTTGGTGAGTCGGTCGACGATCAGCAAAATCGAGTCATGACCCCTAGATGTACGTGGAAGTCCTATCACGAAGTCCATGGATATCCCATCCCACTTCCACTCTGGGACCTCTAAAGGCTGAACCATGCCTGCTGGTACATGATGCTCCGCCTTTACTTGTTGACAAGTGAGGCACCGAGAAACAAACTCTGCAACTAATTTCTTCATTCCCAGCCACCAGTGCTGTTATCATAGATCCTGGTACATCTTCACCACTCCTGGATGTACCGCTATAGGGGATGTGTGGAACTCCCTCAACACTTCCTCCTGAAGTGACACTGGTACCATGGTACACCCTCTGAAGAGGATGACATACTCCCCACCTTCAGAAAATCCATCAGGTGCATGTCCTGTGGATATCTGAGCAAGTCGTGCCTCACAGTCAACATCTCCACGCTGTGCCTCCCTGACTTGCTGAAGAAGTGGGGGAGTGATTGTAAGAGACTGAAGGAAAACGACTCCATATCTATCCAAAAATGATATCTGCAAAGCAGCCAACTGCTCTATCACCTCACCTAGTAGTTGTATACCAAACCTCCTGCTGAGTGCATGTGCAACAACGTTCCCCTTCCCAGGAGTATAGACTATATCAAAGTCATAGTCATGGAGGAACTCAAGCCAACGTCACTATCTCAGGTTTAGGTCATTCTGAGAGAAGATATACCTTATACTCTTGTGATCTGAGTAGACTGTAAAACGTTCAACCATCAGATAGTTCCACCACATCTTCAAGGTGAAGACCACTGCTGCTAACTCCAGGTCATGGGTAGCGTAGTTCTGATTATGCTATCTCAGCTGTCGAGAACCATATGCAATCACTGCTCGCTCCTGCATCAGGACACATCCAAGCCTGGCTACCATTCTCATGCCCAACCATGGATGGTTTCTGTACTCCTCCATCGCGAAGAACACCACAAGATTTGTGGAAGGGTCAGGCCATGTTTTTTTGGCCCATACCCTCCATGTTAGGGTGGTAGCATATGGCTCATCAAGAACATGAACATGAAAATCAAATCCTATCCTCCCACAATGATTGTTCCCAACCCGAAAAAGAAATAGAAGGGTCGTACATGGGAAGTGATAAACAAATAGAAATAAACCCCTAACTCGTTCGCTTGATGACATCGATGAGGTCGCGAGGAAGAAGATGAATCGTTGGGAAAATACAGACGTCAATGTCATCGGAGTTTTCCTTGATTATCGGTTTGTGCATCATTGGGGATCCTTCGATGGAGTTTGGAGAATAATTCGTCGAAGGAGAGGCGTTATTTGTTTGCATTCTTCATTGGAGAGATTTTATCCCAAAGATCCTCCTCTCCCAATTCCACCAAAATGAAATGGTATCCCCAAAATAATAGATTAGATGTTTTATTATGTTTTTTGGAATAAATTCAAATTGGGTTAATTAAATTGGATCAACTTAATTAATTGATGAGGTTGGCACACAAATAATTAAAGGAGGGTGGCACAATTAATGTAGAGGAAGCTCAAGAGGCTCCTCTACATTAAAGAGGGAGTTGGGAGGTTTCTCCCTTGGGTGGTCCCCACCACCATAATATCCACAATGGAAGTTAGGCTCAAGTGGTCCCCACCACAGAGCATTCAATTTGGAGAATAAAACTTCTATGGTCCCCACCACCACATTATCCATAAGTGGGCGGTTACAACAAATAAAATAAAATGTGTGATTTATTTTATTTTATTATTCCCACGAAAAACCCAAAAAAATAACTTTCACCCTTGACCAACTACCAGCGAGGTGAAATTATTCCTAAGTGAATATCGGTGCTGTGAATTCAACGGTACCCTCAGATTTCAATTTCGAGCATCGGTTAAAAAGTTAGAAAAACCCGCTTTCAAATTTACTGAACGTACCTAAAATAAAGCTCAGAAATTCATTCCGGGCACTCAGAGCCTCAGAATCACATGCCGTCAATTTTCGTGGATTCGTAAAATTCCTATTTAATTAAAAAAAATTACATGGAAATTCTAGGTCTTTACATTTTCCCCACCTCAAGGATTTGCGTCCCCATAAGACACAACTAAACTTGGTAAACAAGTGGGGGTACTGAGCACGTATCTAAGCCTCCTGCTCCCATGTGCTCTCATGGAGGTTCTCGTGATACCAACGAACTTGTACCAGAGGTATCAACCATCCATAAAGGACCCAATCCTGTCAATCATCAATCTCTACTGGAACCTCCGTAAAAGTCGTCCCATCATCGACGTCTAGCTCACCATGGTTGATGATGTTAGAAGGGTCGTGTACGTATCTCCTCAGCTGGGATACGTGGAAGACCTCGTGCTCCTAGTGCAATTAAGGTGGAAGAGCTAAGCGGTAAGCCACCTTTCCAACTCTACTAATCACTTGGAAGGGTCCGATGAATCTCGGAGATAACTTTCCGCCTCCACCAAATCTCCGCAAACCTCGTCGAGGTGAGACCCATATAAAGACGTGGTCACCATCCTTGAACTCCAAAGGTCTCCGTATCCTATCATCATATGACTTATGCCTACTCTATGCAGTCTTCATCTACTCCTGGATGATCTGCACTTTCTCTATGGTAGCTTGTACCATCTCTGGTCCCACTAGTGCAGACTCCTCTAGGTCAGTCCAGCACAAGGTTGATCTGCAAGGTCACCCGTACAATGCCTCGAAAGGTGTCATCCCAAGGTAGAGTGAAAGCTGTTTTTGTATGAAAACTCCAACAAAGGCAAGTGATCCTCTCATCTGTGACCGAAGTTGAGGATGCATGCATGTAGCATTTCCTTGAGGTTCTGAATGGTCCACTCAGTCTGGCCATCCGTCTGAGGATGGAAGGCGGTGCTGAAATGAAGCTACGTCCCAAAAGCCTACTGTAACCCCTTCCATAGATGGGAAGTAAAATGTGCATCACGACCATAGACAATCATTGAGGGTAATCCATGTAGCCACACAATCTTCTGCACATAGAGGTGTCCTAAGCTCTCTACTGAACCCTACTCTCTGATCGGTAGGAAGTGGGACAACTTGGTGAGTCGGTCGATGATCACCCAAATCAAGTCATGAACACTGAATGTACATGGAAGTCATATCAAGAAGTCCATGGATATCCCATCCCACTTCCACTCTAGGACCTCTAAAGTATGAACCAAGCCTACTGGTACCTGATGCTTTGCCTTCACTTACTGACAAGTGAGTCGCCGAGAGACAAACTCTGCTACTGCTTTCTTCATTCTTGGCCACCAGTGCTATCATCAGAGATCCTAGTAAATCTTCTCCACTCCTGGATGTACCTCTAGAGGGTATGTGTGGAACTCCCTAAAAACATCCTCCTGAAGTGACGCTGGTACCATGGTACGTCCTCTGAAGAGAATTACATGCTCCCCACCTTCAGAAAATCCATCAGGTGCCTGTCCTATGGATATCTAAGCACGTAGTGTCTCGTAGTCAGCGTCCCCACGCTGTGCCTCCCTGACTCGCTGAAGGAGTGGGGGAGTGACTGTAAGAGACTGAAGAAAAAAATTCTCCATCTCTATCCACAAACGATATCTGTAAAGTATCCAGCTGCTCCGTCGCCTCGCTAAGCAGCTGTATACTAGACCTCCTGCTGATTGCATCTGCTACAATGTTCCCCTTCCCAGGAGTATAGACCATCTCGAAGTCATAGTCTTGTAGAAACTCAAGCCAACGTCTCTGTCTCAGGTTTAGGTTCTTCTAGGATAAGATATACCTGATACTCTTGTGATAAGAGTATACTGTAAAACACTCACCCATTATATAGTGTCTCCACATCTTCAAGGTGAATACCACTGCTGCTAACTCAAGGTCATGGGTAGCATAGTTCTTCTCATGTTGTCTCAGCTGTTGAGAACCAAATGCGACCACTGCTCGCTCTTGTATCAAGACACATCTAAGTTCGGTCCCTAATGCGTCATAGTAAACTACATACCATACACCCTCCTCTAGAAGCCTCAAGATGGGGGCACTAGTCAGCCTCTGTCGTAGCTCCTGAAAAATCAGCTAGCATTTCTCTGACCAAACGAAGGGTTTCACCTTCTTCTTCAATGCTGATAGTGGTGCTACAACTCTGGAGAAATCTGGCACAAATCTCCAGTAGTATCTGACCAAACCCTAGAAACTTCGTACCTCCGTCACACTCCTGGGTGGCTCCCAAGTAAGTACCACCTCAATCTTCGCTGGATCCACTTCAACTCCAGTCTCCGATATGACATTTACTAGAAAGTGAACCTCTCAAATCCAGAATTGAAACTTCGAGAGCTTACCATATAGCTATTTCTCTTAGAGTGTGTCCAGTACTACCTGCAAATGATAAGCATGCTCCTCCTTAGTAGTCAAGTAGATCAGAATGTCATCGATGAAGACTACTACAAAGCGATCAAGGTATGGCTAAAAGATAATGTTCATGAGTCCCATGAACACTAATGGACTGTTGGTCACACCGAATGGCATAACCAAGAACTCGTAATGGCCATACCAACATCTGAAGGCCATATTCTGCACATCCTCATCTCATACTCTGAGCTGGTGATAGCCTGATCTGCGGTCAATATTCAAGAACCACCGTGCTCCCTTTAGATAATCAAAGAGGTTGTAAATCCTCAGAAGTGGGTACTTGTTCTTCACAGTCACTTGGTTCAGGTGCCGATAGTCGACACAAAGTCTCAAGCACCCATCCGCCTTCTTGGTAAACAAAATTGGGGCTGCCCAAGGTGAAACACTAGGCCGGATGAACCCCTTCCCCTATAAGTCCTCCAACTGTACCTGTAGCTCACGAAGCTCTATGGGATCCATCCGATATGCTAGTGTAGATATCGGTGCCGTCCCGGGGTACAAGTCAAAGTAAAATTCCACCTCTCTATGAGGAGGTAGGCCCGAAACATCATCAGGGGAGACATCCACGTACTAGTCCACCACTACAGGATAGCTCGGACTCTCCACATCAACAGCTCCGAGGGTAAGGCTAGCCAACTGATGTGTAATTGGCTACACCCTCCTCCAGGTAAGTCCATACTGCACTACATAGGCTCCCTTCTCATCGGTGAAGGTAAACCTGGTCCCATCTATGTGGACACACCGCACTTTGAGCCTAATACAGTCAATATGAGCACGGACAGTAGATAACCAGTCCGTACCCAAGATGACATCGTAAGGCCTTGACGCTACTACTAGGAGATCCCAACCAAAGCTCTAGACTCCTAGAGTAATCTCACACTGCCGGCACCAGTGCGTAATCATCGAATATGCTCCTATAGAAGTCTCTAGCTGTAAGGATTGATCCAATGACTCCGTCAGAATCTCTGAGCTCCGAACAAGGGCAGTGGCAATAAAATAATGACTCACACCTATGTCTATAAGTACTGCAGCTAAGGTGAAGTAGACATAGATCATACCTCGTATCATCTCCAAAGAACCATGATCGTAAGCCTCAGCTGCCTGGAGCTAAGCTCTCCCCTGTCCACCTGATCCCTGCAGTCGGGGTGGACCTCCTGGTGGTGGTGGCGGTAATATCTCGAATCTTCTCCCATCATCAACTGCACGACCAGATCCTCTGCCACGTTCACCTAATCCCTACGGACAACCTTGATTGAACCTCTTTCTCTACCTGGGAAGTCCCTCGACCATCTGATGATCATCCATATGAAGGGTCGGACAGTCACGAGCCATGTGACCCTGCCCACCGCATGTGTAACATTGCCCGCTCCTAGCCTGACTGGTTCCACCTTGAGTGCCCCGCACAACTTATCTTGAGTCATGCGGTTGTCCACCTGTAGGTCTGATTCTCTTGGACCTCTACGACATCTATCTGCTACCAACTACAGAATACTCCACTACGTGACGACTGGTAGTGGGTCTCGTCGCTCGTAACTGCTCGTCAAGAAAACTCTCCATGAAGAGGGCTCTCTCTAACACCCCCACCTGTTTCGGGATACTGAGTGAGATCATCGAAGCCCTGATCTCCCGCCTGAGCCCCTGCTCAAAGGTCTGGGCCCTGAAGAAAGTTTTCCGCACCATATCGGCGGAGTAACGTGAGAGGCCAGTGAACCTCGTTGAGTACTAAGCTACAGTCATGCTGCCCTACTACAGATGAAGAAGCTCCTGTATGCGTATTGTGCAAAGAGTCGCTGGAAAAAACGATGCCCGAAACAGGCTCTCGAAGTCTGCCCAGAGAAGTGTCACCATGCTGTGAACCTAGAGCATCAAGCTCCACCATCTCCCTATTGTTGCCTATAGAAGGCTGACAACAAGGATCACCATGAGATTTGTCGGTGTCCCTACCAGTCGGAAGACTCTCACCACAACCTCCAGCCTGTGGGTCCATCTCTCCCCTAAACCTGGGTGGAAATAATAAAATAAAATAAAGACACATTTTATTTTATTGGTTGTAACCACTCCATGTGGAAGTTGGTAGTGGGGACCACCAAACCTTAACCTCCCATGAGAGGTTATGGTGATGGGGACCACCTGAGGCCTAAACCTCTTGAACACCCCTCTTAATGAGAGAGAAACTTCTCAACTCCCTCATTAATGTAGAGGAACCTCTTGAGCTTTCTCCACATTAAATTATGCCAATGCACCACATTAAATTGTGCCAACTTAGTTAATTAATTTAGCTAATTTGAAATTGTGACAACAATTAAAATCAGGGAAACACTTTTTATTTTGGTGGGTTTTTCTTTTGAGAGCATTCTTTGGCAAAGGTGAAAGAGCTCTTGGTGGGAGAAAGCTCTCCAACAAAGAATGCCAATGAAGAACTTATTCCATGAAGAACTCCGACTTCGACTTCTTCCTCGGGACACCCTTCAAGGAAGAACGCCTTCGTCTACGACGAACCCACGCATGAGCCCAGAATTCGAGGTGTGTGGCGGATGAGATGAATGTCGACAACTTCACCTTATTCCCTCCTCATCGATGTCAACAAACGATCAAGTAGGGGTTTATTGTGAATGATTATTTTTTTTACCCATCTTATTCCCTTCTAAAATAAGGAACACAGATAAAATTTCTAATTAGTTGATCTACATATGTTTTCTTTTTTGGGTTTAGATAATAATCATTGAGGGAGGGTTTGACGTTCTTCATTCTTTTTTATGTTGAGTTGTTTGCTACCGCCCAAACGTGGAGGGTGCGGGCCAAACAAACATGGCCTGAACCCCCTTCATCGTTCTGCTTCTTTTGTGTATTCTTCACAATGGAAAAAGGTGACGACGATGAATGAAGAGAGAGGCTGGCTCAACCAGCCGCTGTCGCAGGCATGGTACCCCGCTACCCCGCGGCTCCGCCGTCTGCGACCTCCGCGCCTTATCATCTGAGATGCCGATGCCACTGCTGCCCAGACCGCCTCCCCACGGCCGATCTGCTGCCCTGCGGCCGGACCGCCACCCCACGACCAGACTGCCTCCCCACAGTCAGACCGCATCCCTCATCCGAGCCGCCCCGAGCTACGTCGAGCCGCCCCGCGCCCTTGCGGTACCCCTCGGCTGATCCACCATCACCGCACCCTCACATCCATCGTAGGAAGGGCCGCCCAACGCAGGCTGGGCTAGACCCAGTGGGTCAGGTCGGGTTGGTCCGATCGAGTCGGATCGGACCCGGGCCCACTACGACCCATTTACCTTCTTTTGGCCATAACTTTGGCACCATACGTCTGTTTGATGAACTGTCAGCGGCACTGGAAATCTTGGAGCGAGTCGGTCCCTTTGAGTGTATTTCACTGGAGTTTTGGATTAAGATGGGGAACATACATGTTGGATCGAGCACAAATCCAACCGGGCCCCCAGGACTAAAAGGCTAATAACTCACAGACCGAGCGTCCGATTGAAGCGCTGTATGTTACGTTGAGACCCCTATGACGTGGAAGAACTTTGAGATACTTCTTCATGGGACTTCGTGGTAGTTGAAGTATCAACCAGTAGCTTGTGGAGCATATCCTCCCGAAGACGAGCGAGCATAGTGCGGGAACCCAGTGGCTGGCTGAGACTTGACGACTGCTGACCGTTTCGACTCAGAGTGACTTGACAAGCCCTATGGGGAGCACCTTGGTGACGCGGCAGACCCACGGTGGGAAGCGACTTGGTGATGCTGTAGACCCACGGTACTCGACAGGAGGAGTACCTCAGCAGGCCACAAGGGGGACCACCTTGGTGACGCGACAGACCCACGGTGGGGAGCATCTTGGTGACGCGGTAGACCCACAGTACTCGACAGGAGGAGTACCTCAACAATCCAAGGTTAGTGGGAAGCGCCTCTGTGTGATGAGAAAAGCCCACTATACTCGATAGAGGAGGAGTTCTCCAGTAGCTGAGGTTTTCCACATTGTGACTGGGAATGTTACTTGACACAACCCCTATAATAAATCCTAGTGTGAGCTAAGTCAGTACCTCTGTGTTTTCCTTATGATTGAGATGGATTACTTGATAACTTAGGTATATGTATGGGAATATACCTAAGTAAAGTTGTTTGTGTATTTTATACTTTTTGGTTTATCCTTGGTGGATTTTGTGAGACCTTGAGGGTCTCAGGGTCCCTACTGAGTATCGTTATACTCACCCCTACATGAGCTATGCCTGCACCATGTTGTGTTGGATGCAGATGACGAACAACATTGATTGAGGCTGAGAGTACCAGGACTGGGCGGTGCCCGGAGGAGACAGACAGATGTGATGTGCTGAGGAGGCGATCTGTACCTACCCTTCAGGTAGGATCCTCGGAGGACGACCCAACAACCTATTTTCCCTTTCTTCAGTTATATTGTATCACATTTGTACTTGTACTTTCCTGTTGGGCTTGTATTCTGGCCCCTTTTATTTACTGCACTCACTCTGTTTACAGTTCAGTTTACTTATGTTCCTATCTTACTGTGTGCTTGGTTACATGTGCTTACAGGTTTTAAAGGTAATGCCTTCCTAGTTTTAGGGAATACGCCTTTGGTTCTAGTCTCCATCCCCTGGCCTATGGAAGGCGGGATTGTGGTAGTCACGACATGGGCCCCGGGGGACGGGTTGTGAAAAATTGGTATCAGAGGAGTCAATTCTATGGAAGAACATAGGACTCTGATCTTTCTTTTTAACAACAATAATGTTAAGTGTAATGAGTGTAGTTATCATTTTAGGGAATCTAGTGTTAGTGCGGCGACCGACATATCCATACACCAAAACCCTGACTTCTGATTTGTGACTCAGTGCACGAAAACACTGATTGCGTGTGTGTTTTAAAAAGTTTTCTTTGTGATGTTTTGAGTCATCTCACCAAGTATAACTTTCAACTCACCAGGTATAAATTTTTGACTGCGGTGCACCTGTTACTTTTCAGGATGCCTCTACACCGACAACCAGCTAGAGTTTCTAGAGTTGTACGCAGTGATAGACCACCGAGAAATGAGGTCTCAGTGCAGGGCCCTTATCCAGTAGAGGCACTAGCGGAGGCACCTGTAGTACCCTTCCCTGTTGGGCCACCGATGCCACCAACCCCAGCAGTAGATGGTGCATGCCACTTGAGCGCGTTGCACGAGTTCCAGTGCGATAGGCCACCCAGGTTCAGGGGAGAGTCGAACCCACAGGAGGATTAGGATTGGCTAGAGGCTGTATTGAGAGTTTTCTGAATGGTAGGGACACCAGTAGACCTCATGGTGGTCCTTGCCGCTAGTCTTCTACAGGAAGGAATAGGTAGATGGTGGAGCTTGATGGTCTAGGTTCAAGACGAGGTGATGCTTCTCTGGGCAGACTTCGAGATCTTGTTTAGGGCAGAGTTTGTCCCAGCGACTCTTCGCACATTGTGCATTCAGGAGCTACTTCATCTGCAGCAGGGTAGCATGACTGTAGCTCAGTACTCAGTGAGGTTCAGTGACCTCTCATGCTACTCCATAGATATGGTGCGGGACCCATTCTCCAGGGCTCTAACCTTTGACCAGGGGCTCAAGAGAGAGATTAGGGCTTCGATGATCTCACTCAGCATCCCGATGCAGGCATGGGTGTTAGAGAGATCCCTCTTAGTGGAGAGTTTCCTTGTTGATCATTCAACAACAGCGAGACCCTCCACCGGTCAACATGTAGCAAAGTCTTCTATAGCTGGGAGCAGATAGATGTTGCAAAGGTCCAATAGGACCAGACCTATAGGTGTATGATCGCATGACTCATGATCGGTTGTGCGGGGCACCTGGAGTGGAGCTAGTCATGCTAGGAGCGGGCGATGTTTCACATGGGGCGGGCAGGGTCACATGGCTCATGACTGTCTGACCCGTCATACGGATGATCAGCAGACAGTCGAAGGACCACCTAGGCAGAGACAAAGATTCGATTGAGGAGGTCCCCAGGGAGTAGGCGGAAGTGTCAGAGGAGTTGGCTGAGCAGTTGGCGGTGCGAGACGATTCAAGATGTTACCGCCACCACCACCAGGAGGTCCACCCCGACTATAGGGAGCAGGTGAACAAGGGAGAGCTCAGCTCCAGGTAGCTGAGGCCTACAATCAGAGCGCTCCAGAGATGATACAAGGTACGATCTATGTCTACTCCACCTTAGCTGTAGTACTTATAGACACATTTTCCATTAATTATTTTATTTCCACTTCCCTCGTTCGGAGCTCGGAGATTCCGACGGAGCCGTTGGCTCAATCCTTACGGATAAAGACTCCTTTGAGAGCGGATTCAACAATTACGCACTAGTTCTAGCAGTGTGAGCTTACTCTAGGAGGCGAGATATTCAGTTGGGATCTCCTAGTAGTGGCGTCGAGGCCTTACGACGTCATCTTAGGTATGTACTGGTTATCTATAGTCCATTCTCATATTGACTATATTAGGCACAAAGTACGGTGTGTCCGCATGGATGGGACCAAGTTTACCTTCACCGGTGAGAAGGGAGCCTTTGCAGCACATGATGGACTTACCCAGAAGAGGGTGCAGTCAATTAAACATCAGTTGGATAGCCTTACCCTCAGAGCAGTTGATGTGGAGAGTCTGAGCTATCTTGTAGTGGTGGAGCAATACGCGGATGTTTTCCCGGATGATGTCCTAGGTCTACCTCCTCGCAGAGAGGTGGAATTTTACATTGACTTGTACCCCGGGACGACACCGATATCTACAATAGCATATCGGATGGCTCCCGCGGAGCTTCGTGAGCTGCGGGTACAGCTAGAGGACTTGTAGGGGAAGGTATTCATTCGGCCCAGTGTTTCTCCCTGGGAATCCCCAATTCTGTTCGCCAAGAAGGATTATGGGAGCTTGAGGCTTTGTGTTGACTATCGGTGCCTGAACCAGGTGATCATGAAGAACAAGTACCCACTCCTGAGGATTGAAGACCTATTTGATCAGCTGAAGGGAGCATGTTGGTTCTCGAAGATAGACCTCAGATCAGGCTATCACCAGCTCAGATTTCAAGATGAGGATGTGTAGAAAATGACATTCAGATGTCGGTATGGCCATTATGAGTTCTTGGTTAAGCCATTCGGTGTGACCAATGCTCCAACAGTGTTCATGAGACTCATGAATAGGATATTTTAGCCATACCTTGATCTCTTTGAAGTAGTCTTCATCGACGACATTCTAATCTACTCGACTACTGAGGAGGAGTATGCCTATCATCTGTGGGTAGTACTGGACACACTCTGAGAGAACCAGCTTTATGGTAAGATCTCTAAGTTCCAGTTTTGGATTCGAGAGGTTCACTTTTTGGGATATGTCATATCGGAGGCTATAGTTGCAGTAGATCCAGTGAAGATTGAAGTGTTACTTGCTTGGGAGCCACCCAGGAGTGTGACGGAGGTATGGAGTTTCCTGGGTTTGGCTAGATATTACCAGAGGTTTGTGCCAGACTTCTCCAGAGTTACAACACCACTATCAGCCTTGACGAATAAGGGGAAACCCTTTGTTTGGTTGGAGAAATGCTAGCAGATTTTTCAGGATCTGAGCAGAGACTGACTAGTTCCCCCATCTTGAGGCTTCTATAGGAGGGAGTAGGGTACATAGTTTCCTGCTATGCATCAGGGACCAAGATCAGATGTGTCCTGATGTAGGATCAAGCAGTGATCACATATGGTTCTCGACAGATGAGACAACATGATCAGAACTATGCTATCCATGACCTGGAGTTAGCAGCAGTTGTCTTCACCTTGAAGATGTGGTGACATTACTTGATGGGCGAGTGTTTTAAAGTGTACTCTGATCACAAGAGTCTCAGGTATATGTTTTCTCAGAAGGAACTGAACCTAGGACAGTGACGTTGGCTTGAGTTCCCTCAGGAATATGACTTCGAGATATTCTTTACTCCTGGGAATGGGAACGTTGTAGCAGATTCACTCAGTAGGAGGTCTGGTATACAGATTCTAGGTGAGACAACATAGCAGCTAGCTTCCTTGAAGATATCTTTTGTGGATAGAGATGTATTATCTTTTATTCAGTCTCTTACAGTCACTCCCCAACTTCTTCAGCGATTTTGGGAGGCACAACGTGGGGACACTGACTGCGAGGCACGACGTGCTCATATATCCACAGGACAATCACCTGATGGATTTTCTGAAGGTGGGTATCACACCATCCTCTTCCGAGGATGTACCATGGTACTGGTGTCACATCAGGAGTAAGTTTTGAGGGATTTCCACACATCCCCTCTAGCGGTACATCCAGGAGTGGGAAAGATGTACCAGGACCTCCGATGACAGTACTGGTGGCCAGGAATAAAGAAAGAAATTGAAAAGTTTGTCTCTCAGTGCCTCACTTGTCAGCAATTGAAGGCGGAACATCAGGTACCGGTAGGATTGGTTCAGATTTTAGAGGTCCTGGAGTGGAAGTGGGACGGGAAATCCATGGACTTTGTGACAAGACTTCCACATACATCTAGGGGTCATGACTTGATTTGGGTGATCGTCGACTGACTCACCAAGTCGGCCCACTTCCTACTGATCAGAGAGAAAGGTTCAGTAGAGAGATTGGGACACCTCTATGTGCAGAAGATTGTGTAACTACATGGAGTACCTTTGATGATTGTCTCCGATCGTGATGCACATTTTACTTCCCGGCTGTGGAAGGGGTAGTAGGAGGCTTTCGGGATGCAACTTCGTTTGAGTACCACCTTCCATCCTAAGAGGGATGTCCAGAATGAGTGGTCCATTCATACCCTCAAGGACATGTTGCATGCTTGTGTCCTCGACTTCAGTCACAACTGGGAGGATCACTTACCTTTGGTGGAGTTTTCATACAACAACAACTATCACTCCACCATAGGGATGACACATTTTGAGGAGTTGTACGGGCGACCTTGCAGATCACCTTTGTGCTGGAATAACCCAGGGGAGTTAGTACTCGTGGGACCATAGATGGTACGGGCTACCACATAGAAGGTTCAGATCATCCAGGAGCGGATGAAGACTGCATAGAGCAGGAAGAAGTCGTACGCTGACAGAAGATGGAGACCTCTGGATTTTGAGGATGGTGACCACGTCTTTTTACGGGTCTCACCTCAATGAGGTTTATGGAGATTTGGCCGAGGCGGTAAGTGATATCTGAGATTCATCGGACCTTTTCAAGTCCTCAGTAGATTTGGAGAGGTGGCATACTGCTTAGCTCTTCCACCTCAGTTTCACCGAGTGCACGATGTCTTCCACGTATCCCATATGAGGAGATACGTGCATGAACCTTCTCGCATCATTGACCATGGAGAGATGGACGTCGATGATGGGGTGACTTTTACGGATGTTCCAGTAGAGATTGAGGATCGATAGGATCGGGTCCTTCATGGACAATCGATACCTCTGGTGCGCGTTCATTGGTATCACGGGAACCTCCAGGAGAGCACATGGGAGCGGGAGGCTCAGATGCATGCTCAGTACCCCCACTTGTTTACCTAGTTTGAGTTATGTCTTACAGAGATGTAGTGCCCTGAGGTGGGGAGAATGTAAAGACCCAAAATTTCCATGTAATTTTTTTAATATATGGGAATTTTACGAGTCTGTGAAAATTTACGGAGCTTGATTCTGAGGCCCGGTGTGCCCAGAATGAATTTATGAACTTTTTTTCAGGTATGTTCAGTAAACGTGCAAGCAGATTTTTTCTAACTTTTGAACCGTTGCTCGGAATTGAAATCTAAGGGAACCGTTGAACTCATAGTGCTGGTATTCACTTAAGGATACTTTTACCTCAACGACAGTTGGTCGAGGGTGAAAGATAATTTTTGGGTTTTTCGTGGAAATAATAAAATAAAATAAACACACATTTTATTTTATTTTTTGTAACCACTCCATATAGAAGTTGGTAGCGGGGACCACTAAACCTTAACCTCCCATGACAGGTTATGGTGGTGGGGACCACCCGAGCCTAACCTCCCATGAGAGGTTATGGTGGTGGGGACCACCCGAGGCCTAAACCTCTTGAACTCCCCTCTTAATGAGGGAGAAACTTCTCAACTCCCTCATTAATGTGGAGGAGCCTCTTGAGATTCCTCCATATTAAATTATGCCAATGCACCACATTAAATTGTGAAAACTTAGTTAATTAATTTAGCTAATTTGAAATTGTTCTAACAATTAAAATTGGGCAAACACTTTTTATTTTGGTGGGTTTTTCTTTTGAGAGCATTCATTGGCAAAGGTGAAAGATCTCTTGGTGGGAGAAAGCTCTCCAATGAAGAATTCCAATGAAGAACTTCTTCCATGAAGAATGCCGACTTCAACTTCTTCCTTGAGACACCCTTCAAGGAAGAACGTCTTCACCTATGATGAACCGACGCACGAGCCTGGAATTGGAGGTGTGTGGCAGAAGAGACGAACATCGACAACTTCACATTCTTCCTTCCTCGTCGACGTCAACAAACGATCAAGTAGGGGTTTGTTATGAATGATTATTTTTTTAACCATGTTCTTCTCTTATAAAACAAGGAATGCAGATCAACTTTCTAATTAGTTGATCCGCATATGTTTTCTTTTGCGGGTTTAGAGAATAATCATTGCGGGTGGGTTTGATGTTCTTCATTCTTGTTTATCTTGAGCCATTTGCTACTGTCCTAACGTGGAGGGTGCGGGCCAAACAAACATAGCCCAACCCCCCTCCACTGTTCTTCTTCTTTTGTGTGTTCTTCGCAATGGACGAAGGTGCCGAAGACAAAATAAGAGAGAGGCCGGCTCAACCGGCTACCGACGAAGGCACGACACCCCACTGCCCCGCAGCTCTGCCGTCCGTGACCTCCATGCCTTACCGTCTGATGCTGTCGTCGCCCGGACCACCGCCCCACGGCCGGACCGCCGCCTCGCGGCCTCACGCCACCCTCGTCCAAGCGGCCTTGGGCTGAGCCACCTTGTTTCGGGCCACGCCGCCCCGCGCCCTCGCGGTACCCCTCGGCCAAGCCACCCTTGCGGGCCGGGACAGACCCAGCGGGCCGGGCCGCCCAGCACGGGCTGGGCCGGACCCAGCGAGTGAGGCCGGGTTGACCCGAACCAGGTTGGCCCAGTCCGGGTTGGACCGGACCTGGGCCCACTATGACCCATTTATCTTCTTTTGGCCATAATTTTGGCACCGAACATCTATTTGACAAACCGTCAGCGGTGCTGGAAATCTTGGAGAGAGTCGGTCCCTTTGAGTGTATTCCACTGGGGTTTTGAATTAAGATGGGGAACAAATAGGTTGGATCGATCACAAATCCAACCGGGCCCTTGGGACTAAAATGATAATAACTCAAAGACCGGGCGTCCGATTGACGCACCGTCTATTGCGTTGAGAACCCTATGATGTGGAAGAGCTTTGAGATACTTCTTCATGGGACTTTTTGGTAGTTAGAGTATCAACTAGTAACATGTGGAGCGGATCCTCCTGGAGATGAGCGATCATAGTGCGGGAACCTAGTGGCTGGCTGAGACTTGACGACTGCTGACCGTTTCGACTTGGAGTGAATTGACATGCCCAGTGGGGAGCGCCTTGGTGATGCGGAAGACCCATGGTGGGGAGCGCCTTGGTGACGCGACAGACCCATGGTACTCGACAGGAGGAGTACCTCAGCAGGCCACAAGGGGAAGCACCTTGGTGACGTGGCAGACCCATGGTAGAGAGCGCCTTGGTGATGCGGCAGACCCATGATACTCGACAGGAGGAGTACCTCAGCAGTCCAAGGTTAGTGGGAAGCACCTCTGTGTTACGCGGCAGGCCCACTGTACTCGATAGAGGAGGAGTTCTCCAGTAGCCGAGGTGTTCGACGTTGTGACTGGGAATGTTACTTGATGTTACCCCTAGAATAAATCTGGGCGTGAGCTGAGTTAGTACCTCTGTGTTTTCCTCATGATTGAGATGAATTACTTGATAACTTAGGTATATGTATGGGCATATACCTAAGTAAGGTTGTCTGTTGATTTCATACTTTGTGGTTTATCCTTGGTGGATTTTTTGAGACCTTGAGGGTCTCGGGGTCCCTACTGAGTATCATTATACTCACCTCTACATGGGCTATGCCCGAACCTTGTTGTGTTGGATGAAGAGGACGAACAATGCTGATTTAGGCTGAGAGTACCAGGACTGGACGATGCTCGGAGGTAGACCATATAGCATGTCGATACGTGGAGGAGACGGACAGACATGGTGTGATGAGGAGGCGATCTGTACCTACCCTTATGGTAGGATCCTCGGAGGATGACCCAATAACTGACTTTCCCTTTTCTTCAATTGTATTGTATCACAGTTTTACTTGTACTTTCCAGTTGGGCTTGTATTCTAGCCCCTTTTACTTACTGCACTCACTCTGTTTATAGTTCAGTTTACTTGTGTTTCTATCTTGTTGTGTGCTTGGTTACGTGTGTTTACAGGTTTTAAAGGCAATGCCTTCCCAGTTTTGGGGAATACGCCTTTGGTGCTAGTCGCCAGCCCCTGACCTATGGAAGGCGGGCTTGGGGTATTCACGGCATGGGCCCAGGGGGACGGGTCGTGACAAATTGGTATCAGAGGAGTCAGTTCTACTGTGGAACATATGACTCTAATCTTTATTTTTAATGAAAATAGTGTTTAAGTGTAATGAGTGTGGTTATCATTTTAGGAAATCCAGTGTTAGTGCGGCGACCGACATATCCATACACCAGAACCCTGGCTTCTTATTTCCGACTCAGTGCATGAAAACACTGATTGCGTGTGTGTTTTAAAAAGTTTTATTTGTGATCTTTTGAGTCAGCTCACCAAGTATAAATTTCAGCTCACTAGGTATTACTTATTGAATGCGACACACCTGTTACTTTTCAGGATGCCTCCATGCAGACAACCATCTAGAGTTCCGATAGTTGTACACACTGATAGCCCACCGAGTAATGAGGCCTCAGTGCAGGGCCCTTATCCAGTAGAGGCAACAGTGGAGGCACTTGCATTACCCTTCCCCGTTGGGCCACCGATGCCACTAGCCCCAGTAGTAGATGGTGCACGCCGCTTGAGCGCATTACATGAGTTCCAGTGCCAGAGGCCACATAAGATCAGGGGAGAGATGGACCCATAGGCGGATGAGGATTAGCTGGGGGCTATAGTGAGAGTTTTCTGAATGGTAGGGACACCAGCAGACCTCATAATGATCCTTGTCACTAGCCTTATACAGGAAAAATCAGGAAGATGGTGAATCTTGATACTCCAGGTTCACGACGAGGTGATGATTCTCTGGGCAGGCTTCGAGAGCCTGTTTCGGGCAGATTTTGTCCCAACGAATCTTTGCACAGTGTGCATTCAGGAGCTACTCCATCTGCAACAGGGTAGCATGACTGTATCTCAGTACTCAGTGAGTTTCACTGACCTCTCACGCTACTCCACAGATATGGTGCGGGACCCATTCTTCAGGGCTTGAACCTTCGTGCAAGGGCTCAGGCGAGAGATTAGGGCTTTGATGATCTCACTCATCATCCCGATGCAGGTAGGGGTGTTAGAGAGAGCCCTCTTAGTGGAGAGTTTCTTTGCTGAGCAGTCACCAGCAGCGAGACCCTCCACGAGTAGACACGTAGCGAAGTCTTCTGTAGCTGGAAAAAAACATATTTCGCAGAGTTCCAAGAGTACCAAACCTATAGGTGGACGACCGCATGACTCAGGATCGGTTGTGCGGGGCACCCGAAGCAGAGACGGTCATGCTAGGAGCATGAAATGTTTTACATGCGGTGGGAAGGATCACATGGCTCGTGACTGTCTGACCTGTCATACGGATGCTCAATAGATGGTCGAAGGACCACCCAGGCAGAGACAAAGATTCAATCCAGAAGGTTCGTAGAGAGTAGGTGGACGTGGTAGAGGAGTTGGCTGAGCAGTTGGCGGTGGGTGATGATTCAATATTTTACCTCCACCACCACCAAGAGGTCCACCCTGACCGTAGGGAGCAGGTAGACAAGTGAGAGATCTTCTCCAGGCAGCTGAGGCTTACAATCAGGGCTCTCCAGAGATTATACAAGCTACGATCTGTGTCTACTCCACCTTAGCTATAGTACTTATTGACATAGGTTCCATTCATTATTTTATTGCCACTGCCCTCGTTCGGAGCTCAGAGATTCCGACGGAGCCGTTGGCTTGATCCTTATGGCTAGAAACTCCTACGAGAGTGGATTCGATGATTACGCACTGGTGCTGGCAGTGTGAGCTTACTCCAGGAGGTGAGATCTTTGGCTGGGATCTCCTAGTAGCGGCGTCGAGGCCTTACGACGTCATCTTAGGTATGGAATGGTTATCTATAGTCCATACTCAGATTGACTGTATTAGGTGAAAAGTGAAGTGTTTCCACATGGATGGGACCAGGTTTACCTTCACCGATGAGAAGGGAGCCTTTTCAGCGCATGATGGACTTACCCAGAGGAGGGTGCAGTCGATTACTCATCAGTTGGCTAGCCTTACCCTTGGAGAAGTTGACATGGAGAGTCTGAGCTATTCTGTAGTGGTGGACCAGTATGCGGATGTTTCCCCTGATGATGTACCAGGTCTACCTCATCATAGAGAGGTGTACTTTTACATTGACTTGTACCCTGGGACGACACTGATATCTACACCAGCATATCAGATGGCTCCCGCAAAGCTTCGTGAGCTGCGGGTACAGCTAGAGGACTTGCAGGGGAAGAGATTCATTCGACCCAGTGGTTCTCCCTAGGTAGCTGATTAGCCACTAAATGAGGCTAATATTCATTGTTAATATACCTAATTTTCATGTTCTTTGTTATTCATAAATACCATTTTAGTGCATTTTACACTTTGAACATCATTTCACATTATGATTGTAATACCTTCTTAAAATGCACTATTATGTGGTACATTTTTGAACATCATTTAAAGTACCCAATGATTCATCTGATTTTAAGGAATTTAATTTTACATATTTTAATTTGATATTTTTTGAAATTGATCTACACTTAAATATGAACATGTTTGATTCAGGGATCAATGGAGAATTCATGGAGGATGATGGAGATATTTGGCAATGAAATGAAGCAATTCTGGAGAAGGCAGATTGGACACCAGCCCAATGATGAGACTGTGGAGCCCAACATACAGGCCCAATTAATCCCAAATATCGTGGGATGATAGAAGCCATGTACAGGAACAAATCACTCTTCAGGAGTTAATGCTAATTCGGCCTCCATGTTGGTCATTTAGGCGGCCCAAGTTAGAGATAAAATTCTGGGCCAGATTCTGCGGCCCAGAAAAACAGTCCACCATTTTGATCATATCTCGGAATACACAACTCCAAATAGGCCCAAATTTTACAGGAGGTTAGCAGACATCCGGAGCTCCATTTTCTTCTTCTATGGCCCACCCTGATTCGGACTTCTAGAAGGTCTTCCAGACGCGTCTGTTCGGTGGATGAAAACTGGCTGCCACCTCGGGTCAAGGGTGGAGAAGTCACCTCTCCACCTACTTTCCACCACCTATGCCTACCCTCATTGATTGGGATGACTTGTACTGTTGGTGGTTCGACCCAAGGCTCCCAAAATGCCTATTTAAGGCAGTGGTGGTGAAGGAGTTGATCATCTTGGATGCTTTGTTTACTTGTAATGTTATGCTGCATTTTTGTTGCCTCAATTTTGTCTTTCACATGTAAGTTGTTCAATTCACTTTAGTTTCATAATAAAAGTTCTTCTTCTACTCTTATTCTATTGTTCTTAATATCACTTTGATACCGTTGGATTAAGGTGTGAATTTATTCACACCAACCCTTGTGAAATTATTCACACAACGGTGGAGTGATCATTTTATTTTTGTTGTTTTCTTTACTTCTTCATTCCTCCCTTATGAGTCTACTTTCCGCTTCCATTGAAACCATGGGATCAATGGAGGGCTAACCCACTTATGGGTTGATCCAAGGGAGTAGCAAGGGGCTGGATTGGATGTTATTTATCACCTAATTAATGTATAATCACTTCTTTAATTGGGATTTTTATTTGATGATTTTTAAACTCCATCGTCCTTGTTGAATTTAAGGCCACACACCTCAAGTACTAATACGATCCTTTACCTTGAAGTGCTCAAAACTTTGATCCTTCAAGTGTATAGGTGATTAGTATTAGAGGGTTTAGGCATTAAACCAGTAAGTGATGATGTTGTTTTATCTCCTTAAATGAATCCATCTCAAATTTAAGAAATTGAAATCATTAAAAAGAAAATACATCCAATCCACCCCGAGTGATAACCTAGGATCAACTCATTCTTTTAAATTGAATCCACTTAAATATTTTAGATATCTTTAAAACCCATCCAAAATCAATCCAATTTGGCCACTTCATAGCCAAAAATCCATCCCTTAGGTTGTGTATCTTAGGTATCTTCTTTGGTCTCTGTGGAATCGACAACCCAAGCTACACTACAAGGACCGTTCTACCCTTCTTCTCTTGGGTAAATTTGGGCGTGAACCAGTAGCCCTGATTTTGTTCACCAAGAAGGCGGATGGGAGCTTGAGGATTTGTGTTGACTATCGGTGCCTGGACCAGGTGACTGTGAATAAAAAGTACCCACTCCCGAGGATTGTCGACCTCTTTGATCAGCTGAAGGGGGCACGATGGTTCACGAAGATAGACCTCAGATCAGGCTATCACCAGCTCCGAGTTTGAGACAAGGATGTGCAGAAGGTGAAATTCAGATGTTGGTATGGCCATTACAAGTTCTTGGTTATTCCATTTGGTGTGACCAATGCTCCAGCAGTGTTCATGGGACTCATGAACAGGATCTTTCAGCCATACCTTCATCGCTTTGTATTAGTCTTCATCGACGACATTCTGATCTACTTGACTACTGAGGAGGAGAATTCCTATCATCTGTGGGTAGTACAAGACACACTCTGAGAGCATCATCTTTATGGTAACCTCTCAAAGTGATAGTTCTGGATTCGAGAGGTTCACTTTTTGGGACATGTCATATCAGAGGCTGGAGTTGCATTAGATCTAGTGAAGATTGAGGCAGTACTTGATTGGGAGCCACCCAGAAGTGTGACAGAGGTACAGAGTTTCCTGGGTTTGGCTAGATATTACCAGAGGTTTGTGATAGACATCTCTATAGTTGCAACACCACTATCAGCCTTAACGAAGAAGGGGAAACCCTTTGTCTGGTCGGAGAAATTCCAGCGGAGTTTTCAGGATTTGAGGCAATAACTGACTAGTGCCCCCATCTTGAGGCTTACAGAGGAGGTAGTATGGAATGTAGTTTACTACGATGCATCAGGGACTGGGCTTAGATGTGTCCTGATGTAAGAGCGAGCAGTGATCACATATGGGTCTCTACAGCTGAGACAACATGAGCATAACTACGCTACCCATGACCTGGAGTTAGCAGCAGTGGTCTTCTCCTTGAAGATGTAGTGAAATTACTTGATGGGAGAGTGTTTTACATTGTACTTTGATCACAAGAGTCTCGGGTATATATTTTCTCAGAAGGACCTGTACCTGGGACAATGACGTTGGCTTGAGTTCCCTTAGGACTATGACTTCGAGATAGTCTTTACTCCTAGGAAGGGGAACATTGTAGCAGATTCACTCAGTAGGAGGTCTGGTATACAACTTCTAGGTGAGGTGACAAAGTATCTGGATGCCTTACAAATATACTTTATGGATAGAGATGGAGAAACTTTTATTCAGTCTCTTATAGTCACTCCCCCACTTCTTCAGTGAGTCTGGGAGGCACAACGTGGGGACATTGACTACGAGGCACAACGTGCTCTGATATCCACAGGACAGGCACCTGATGGATTTTCTGAAGGTGGGGATCACGTCATCCTCTTCAGAGGACATACCATGGTACCCGTGTCACATCGGGAGGAAGTTTTGAGGGAGTTCCACACATCCCCTCTAGCGGTACATCCAGGAGTGGAAAAGATTTACCAGGACCTCCGACGACATCACTGGTGGCCAGGAATGAAGAAAGCAGTTGACGAGTTTGTCTCTCGGTGCCTCACTTGTCAGCAAGTGAAGGTGGAGCATTAGGTACCAGCAGGCTTGGTTCAGCATTTAGAGGTCCTAGAGTGGACTTGGGATGAGATATCCATGGACTTTGTGACAAGACTTCCACATACATTTAGGGGTCATGACTCTATTTGGGTGATCGTCGAACGACTCACCAAGTCGGCCCACTTCCTACTGATCAGAGAGAAGGGTTCAGTAGAGAGCTTGGGACGCCTCTATGTGAAGGAGATTGTGCGGCTACATGGAGTACCTTCGACGATTGTCTCTGATCATGATGCACGTTTTACTTCCCGACTATGGAAGGGGTTGCAGGAGGCTTTTGGGACGCAGTTTTGTTTGAGCACCGCCTTCCATCCTCAGACGAATGGCCAGACTGAGCGAGTCATTCAGACCCTCGAGGAAATGCTGTGTTCTTGTGTCCTCAACTTCAGTCATAGCTAGGAGGATCAATTACCTTTTTTGGAGTTTTCATACAACAACAGCTATCACTCCACCATAGGGATGGCACATTTTGAGGCATTGTATAGGCGACCTTGCAGATCACCTTTGTGCTGGACTGACCCAGGGGAGTCAGCACTTGTGGGACCAGAGATGGTACGGGCTACCACAAAGAAGGTGCAGATCATCCAGGAGCATATGAAGACTGCACAGAGTAGGAAGAAGTCTTATGCTGACAGGAGACGGAGACCTCTAGATTTCGAGGATGGCGACCACGTCTTTTTATGGGTCTCACCTCGATAAGGTTTCCAGAGATTTGGCCGAGGCGACAAGTGATCTCTGAGATTCATCGGACATTTTTAGGTCCTCAGCAGAGTTGGAAAGGTGGCATACCGCTTAGCTCTTCCACCTCAGTTACACCGGGTGCACGACGTCTTCCATGTATCTCAGCTGAGGAGATACGTGCACGACCCTTCTCACATCATCAATCATGGAGAGATGGACGTCGATGATGGGGAAAATTTTACAGAGGTTCCAATATATATTGAGGATTGATAGGAGCGGGTCCTTCATGGACGGTCGATAACTCTGGTGCGCATTCGCTGGTAGCATGGGAACCTCCAGGAGAGCACATGGGAGCGGGAGGCTCAGATGCATGCTCAGTACCCCAACTTGTTTACCTAGTTTGAGTTATGGCTTATGGGGATATAGTTCCCTGAGGTGGGGAGAATGTAAAGAACTAGAATTTCCATCTAATTTTTTTTAATATATGGAAATTTTATGAGTCCGTGAAAATTTACGGAGCGTGATTCTGAGGCCTGGTGTTCCCAGAATGAATTTTTGAACTTTTTTTTGGGTATGTTCAGAAACGTGCGAGTGGATTTTTTCTAACTTTTGAACCGGTGCTCGGAATTAAAATATTAGGGAATCGTTGAACTCACAGTGCTGGTATTCTCTTAAGGAGACTTTCTCCTTGACGGGAGTTGGTCGAGGGTGAAAGATAATTTTTGGTTTTTTCATGGAAATAATAAAATAAAATAAACACACATTTTATTTTATTTGTTGTAACCACTCCATGTGGAAGTTGGTATTGGGGACCACCAAACCTTAACCTCCCATGAGAGGTTATAGTGGTGGAGACCACCCGAGCCTAACCTCCCATGAGAGGTTATGGTGGTGGGGACCACCCGAGGCCTAAACCTCTTGAACTCCCCTCTTAATGAGGGAGAAAATCCTCAACTCCCTCATTAATGTGGAGGAGCCTCTTGAGATTACTCCACATTAAATTATGCCAATGCACCACATTAAATTGTACCAACTTAGTTAATTAATTTAGATAATTTGAAATTGTGCCAATAATTAAAATAGGGAAAACACTTTTTATTTTGGTGGGTTTTTCTTTTGAGAGCATTCATTGGCAAAGGTGAAAGAGCTCTTGGTGGGAGAAATATCTCCAATGAAGAACTTCAACAAAGAAATTATTCTATGAAGAATGCCGACTTCGACTTCTTCCTCAGGACACCCTTCAAGGAAGAACATCTTTGTCTATGATGAACTGACACATGAGCTCATAATTGGAGGTGTGTGGTGGATGAGACGAACATCAACAACTTCACCTTCTTCCCTCCTTGTAGATGTCAACAAACGATCAAGTAGGGTTTTATTGTGAATGATTATTTTTTTATCCATGTTCTTACCTTCTAAAACAAGGAACGCGGATCAACTTTCTAATTAGTTGATCTGCATATGTTTTCTTTTGCGGGTTTAGAGAATAATAATTGTGGGAGGGTTTGATGTTCTTCATTCTTGTTTATGTTGATCCATTTTATACCTCCCTAACGCAGAGGGTGCGGGCCAAACAAACATGGACCAACCCCCCTCCGCCGTTCTGCTTCTTTTTTGTGTTCTTCGTAATGGATGAAGGTGAAGACGATGAACGGAGAGAGAGGTCGGCTTAACCGGCCGCCAGTGAAGGCATGACACCCCACCACCCCGTGGCTCTGCTGTCCGCGACCTCCCCGCCTTACCGTCTGAGCCATCGCCACCACCGCCTAGACTGCCTCCCTACGTCCGGTCTGCCACCCCGTGGCTGGACCGCCGCCCTGTGGCTGGACCGTTTCCCCATGGCCAGATCGCCTCCCCATAGCCGGACCGCCGCCTCGCGGTCTCACGCCGCCCTCGGCCGAGCCGCCCTGAGCCGAGCCACCTCGTTCCGGGCCACGCCGCCCCACTCCCTCATGGTATCCCTCAGCTGATCCAACCTCGCTATGCTCACGGGCCAGGCCTGACCAAGTGGGTTAGGCCGGGTCGACCCGAACCAGGTTGGCTCAGGTCGGGTCGGACTGACCCGGACCCACTACGACCCATTTACCTTCTTTTGGCCAATATTTTGGCACCAGATGTCCGTTTGAAGAACCATCAGCGGCGCTAGAAATATTGGAGTGAGTCGATCCCTTTGAGTGTATTCCACTGGAGTTTTTGATTAAGATGGGTAACATACATGTTGGATCGAGCACAAATCCAACCGTGCCCTTAGGACTAAAATGCTAATAACTCACAGACCGGGTGTCCGATTGACGCACCGTCTGTTGTGTTGATACCCCTATGACTTGAAAGACCTTTGAGATACTTATTCATGGGAATTCTTGGGAGTTGGAGTATCGACCAGTATCTTGTGGAGAGGATCCTTCTAGAGATGAGCGAGCATAGTACGAGAACCTAGTGGCCAGCTGAGACATGGCGACTGCTGACCGTTTCGACTCGGAGTGACTTGACAGGCCTAGTGGGAAGCGCATTGGTGACGTGGTAGACCCACGGTGGGGAGCACCTTGGTGACGCGACAGACCCATGGTACTCGACAGGAGGAGTACCTCAGTAGGCCATGAGGGGAAGCACCTTGGTGACGCAGCAGACCCACGGTGGGGAGCGCCTTGGTGACGCGGCAGACCCACGGTACTCGATAGGAGGATTTTATGTTATTCATTTATTAATATCATTTTATATACTCCCTCTACTTACTTTCAATTAAATGAGCATAACTTGTGTGAAATACTCGTGCTTTAATATTAAATATTATTTTGGAGTATTGTTTCGAATAATACAGATTCATGTCTGTTTAGTATTTTAAATATAACTCTCACCCTAATAATCCAAATTGTGTGATTCTTGTCTTGTAGGGTTCTAAATTCAATTTCCTACAAATCACTCAACTGGAGCATTGGCTAATTCGGCCATTTGAAGGGCCATATGGACCACACAAGATGACCCACCAGATTTGCCTAATTTCTGGACCAGCCTTGAAGATTTCATTACTGCGCTCAATCTCCCAGCCCAAATGAGTGTATATTAATTTTCAAGCTCATGGATAAAAATTTAAAGGCCCAAATCTACCATTTTGGGGCCCAATGGATCCATTGAAATCAAGCCCACCATTCTGTCCAGGATTTTAAATCAGCCCACCATTCTTGACTTTTCAACTTATCCACTTGTCCAAAGAAGCTCATATTTTGTGGTGTGAAAGATAAGATATGGAGGATCAACTTTCCAGAAGAAATAGTTCGTATTTGAAGGCATCTCCATAGCCATAAATGCATTCAAATTTATGCCATGGAAACTTTCTGGATAAAATTGGACAGTAGAAAGGTTTTTAGTAATCCGGCCATAACGTTGGCCAAAAAAGTCCAATGACAGCCAAATTTTGAGGGTGACTATTCCACATACATATATACAATATTGAATAAGGATATCTCTCGATATTCAGCTGTCTGAAAGGTCATATTGGTGGGCCAACTTGAGGGGAAGTTTGGGAATGAAAACAGTCCACTACCTTTGGCTATAAATTCACTCCCCTCTTCTCCTTGCAAGAGGTTGGCACTTTGGAACTTAGGAGGATATATTGGCACGACCAAGTCATTGCCAAGGGCTTGGGAGGATCTTCCATACTCAAGTTTTTACTTTAGAAACCTTTCCTCCTTCATTTCTTTCCATGTATTTCATGCTCTTTCCTTTGTAATTGTTTTAGTGTACTTGTAATTTCTTTTGAGTTTTAATGAAAGTTTCTCCTTCATCACTTCTAATTATCATACACCTTCTATAGTTTAATATTAATAGTTTCTTAATTGTTAAAAATCAATCTTAAAACCATTTCCTTTAAGTGATTTCTTATTCAATCAAAACACGTGTTTCATTCACGTTCTTTGTAGTTCGTGTGTGTGTTCGGCACACCACTCTTTTCTTGTTCAATTATTCTTTCTCTTCTTCTCATACCCTAATACTATAAACATCCCTACCAGATTAATAACCATCCTAATGGATGATTAAATCTCTCATTTGGGGTGAGTTATAATTTAGGTATGTTAAGCGATGGAGAGCTTTTTCTCAATGTGTATTCTTTGAATTAACATTGCGTATGTTGGACTTAGCATGTCATGGATTAATGACTTGTTTTGTTTAACATGTGGTTTCCATGGATTATTGGAACCATAAATATGCTACCATAAACAAGATATGATTAAGATTAGAACCCCGAGTCAAGTCAAGGCTTGGATTAAAGCCTTAACACTTGGGAATTCCAATCAATGTCAACTTGTGACATGGGTGTTAATTTAATGAAATATAAAGCAAAGCTCAAGGATATCACAAGCTTAAATACCTAATGATGAACTCACCCCAATATTTATCAAATTGTTAAATCAATATTAATCAATCAATCATTTCAATTAAAACTATGCAAACAAACCCCCAAATCAAAACGCAATTCAAAAACAATCAACTATAAAAAAATTGTACCATCACCGAGGATTCGACCCGAGTGCTGTTATACACATTAGCAGAGCACCGGAACCTTGAATGGTCGATAGGAGACAACCGGCCGTGCTTTCAAATGGAACCGTTGCCGGGGATGGTGCATAATTGTAGTTGATAGTTTCTGATTTTTGAAAAAAAAGACCAAAAAAATAAAATAACCCACAAAAAAAAATATCAAAAAAAAAATTACACAGAGAAAAACCCTCCATCATCTTCAAGTCTTACTCTGCTCTTGATGCCCCGTCTCTCCCAAACAATCCCTCAGATTTGTTTGATCCTGAGATTGAGCAAACTATTCGCCGAATTAGGAGGAACCTTAGGGACAATCAAAACAACCAAGGCCCACTCATTCCTAGACCAATTGATTTAGAGATGGCTAATCCTAGGGAACAGACCCTTAAAGAACTCGTTGCCCCCGATATGAATTACCAACCTCTTGGTATTAAATATCCAAACATCAAGGCTGATTTAAAACTCAAATAGGGTTTGATTCATCTTCTTCCTCATTTCCATGGGCTAGCTGGTGAGGATCCTCATCTTCACCTCAAAGAGTTCCAAGTGGTCTGCTCAACCATGAAACCTCAAGGGGTTTCTGAAGAACAAATCAAGATTAGAGCTTTCCCCTTTTCCCTAGCGGATTCTGCTAAGTCTTGGCTCTACTACCTCCCACCTGGTTCCAGAAACTCATGGGTTGACATGAAGAGACTTTTCCTTGAGAAGTTCTTTCTCGCTTCCCGAACAGCTTCTATCTGAAAGGAAATAAGCGGCATTCGTCAATTCCCTAATGAATCACTCCATGAGTACTGGGAGAGGTTCAAAAAGCTTGTGGCAACTTTTCCACACCATCAAATCCCTGACTAACTCCTGATCCAATACTTCTATGAGGGGTTATTGGCTATGGAGAGAACTTTCATTGATGCCGCAAGTGGCGGTGCTCTTGTTGACAAAACTCCTGTAGCTGCACGAGAACTCATAAGCAACATGGCTGAAAACACGCAGCAATTCCATACTCGAGCACATGCTCAAGTGAAACAAGCCCAAGTTAATCAATCCATAAATCCCAACAAAATGAATGAGTGGATGAGTGAACTTACAGGTCTTGTGCGTCAACTAGCTGTGGCTTCCAAAGCCCCAAACTCCTCTCCTCAACAATCTCTTTTCACTGGGCCTGTCAAGAACTGTGGAATCTGCAACTCACCAACTCATCCAACTGACACATGTCCACAACTTCAAGATGATCCATCTGATTTATCTAGTCCAATGGAGCTCAATGCGGCATATGCTCAGCGAAACTTCAACCCTCAACAATCAGGCCAGTTTGTTAGAAACTTCAACCAACCCCACTCTGGGCCCTTCTCTTCTACATTTAACCCACCTCTGAGGTATGGTAATCCCATTTCTCATCCTCCTCAGTTCCCTCATCAAAATCCAAACCAGTTCCAATATGGTCAAAGTGGTGGTAACATCCATCAACCTTATCCTTTTGTTCCTCAACCCCAAAGGAACAATCCTCCTTCTGGATTCCACTATCCTAACGAGCCTTCCCAATTCCCCACCCAATACAATCGCTTTCCCAAGAACCAAAATCAAGGCCAACCCAATTTGGGACAAGCCTCTTCTTCTAAAAAACCATGGGAAAGTGCTGTAGAGGATCTTGCTTCCTTCACCCATTCTATCCTCAAGAACATTGAAACCCAAATAGGTCAACTTGCATCCCACCTTACCCAGCAACAACCATCCAATTCATCCCAACTCCCAGCTCAACCATTACCCAACCCTAAGGGTAATGCAAGTTCAATTGCACTTAGATCGGGAAAGCAAATTGCTATGCCCTATGCTGATTCCTCTACCTCCCCTTTCGATGTTGATCTAGAAAATGAAAAGAACAAAAATCTAGAAAAGGAACTTGAATCCACTCCTTCACCTCCTTCCATTCCTTTAAGGAACCCAATTCTTTTTCCTCAAGCCATCTCCAAGCCTAAGAAGTCCTTTGAACCTGATCCTGAAATGCTTGACATGTTTAGACGTGTTGAAGTGAACATCCCCCTCTTAGATGACATCAAACAAATCCCTAAGTATGCCAAGTTTCTTAAGGAATTGTGCACCCATAAGAGGCAACTTAGGAACATTGAAAATGTTTCAACCCAACAATCCATTCCCATGAAGTGAAAAGATCCAGGGACCTCCACGGTTCCATGTCAAATAGGGAGTTCCAACTTTGATGATGCACTCATAGACCTAGGAGCCTCAATAAATGTCATGCCCAAATCCATTTTCTCCAACCTTGGTCTAGGTCCCTTGCACCCAACGGGTGTTGTCATTCAATTAGCCAATTGAATCACTGCCAGCCCTGAGGGGATAATTGAGGATGTTCTTGTTCGGGTCAACGATCTTATCTTCCCAGCTGATTTCTATGTCCTTGACATGGAAGGTGAGATGACCTCTTCTCGATCTCCCCTAATTCTAGGAATACCATTCCTCATGACTGCTAGAACCAAGATTGATGTCCATTCAGGCATCTTATCCATGGAATTTGGTGACCAAGTGGTCAAGTTCAACATTTTTCAAGCCATGCGATACCCATCAGAGAATCACTCTAGATTCTCTATTCATGCATTTGATGACACTTCTAAGAGTCAACTCACCTCCATTTCTTCATGCTCATCATGTTCTAATGATAGTGGAGACTGTGAAATCTTCTCAATGATTAACCAAGTTATAAATGGAGAAGTTGATGTTGACCTTTCTTTCTTAGACTCCATCAATCAAAGTGAACTTGAAAACTCTCTTGAATCCCACATCAACTATGATCTCTACTGCTCCACCTTGGACAGTGTTGAGGAAAATGATCCAAACCCATCTGGAATCCCTTCTCATTCTCCTAACTTGTCTAGCTCTCAAATCAAGGCTAAAACTGATCTAAAACCACTTCCTTCACACCTCAAGTATGCATTCCTTTTCCATGATCCCTCCTACCCTGTCATTATCTCTGCTTCACTTTCTGAAACTGAGGAGTCCCAACTTGTTCAAGTGTTAGAGGAAAACAAAAATGCATTAGGTTGGACCCTAGATGACATAACAGGAATCAAACCTGCCCTTTGCATGCATCACATCCATCTTGAGGAATCATCTAAACCAATTAGACAATCACAAAGAAGACTCAATCTACTCATCCTTGAGGTAGTTAGGGAAGAGATTACCAAGCTTCTTCAAGCTGGTATTATCTACCCAATTTCTAATAGTGAATGGGTTAGTCCAATTCAAGTCGTTCCTAAGAAGGGTGGGATAACAGTTGTCACAAATGAAAATGGAGAAGTGGTCACAACTTGAGTGAAAAACAAATGGCGTGTGTGCATCGATTATCGCAAATTGAATGCTGAAACACGAAAAGATCACTACCCACTTCCTTTCCTTGACCAAATGCTTGAGAGATTGGCCGGAAAGTCACACTATTGCTTTCTTGATGGTTACACCGGCTACTTCCAAATTCCAATCGTACCTCAAGACCAAGAAAAGACCACATTCACTTGCCCCTTTGGAACCTATGCCTATAGGCGAATGCCTTTTGGCCTTTGTAATGCTCCTGCAACATTCCAGCGGTGTATGATGAGTATCTTTTCTGAATTCATTGAGAATTGTATGGAGGTTTTCATGGATGACTTTACCATTTATGGCAAGTCATTTGAATCTTTCTTACATTCACTCTCTTTGGTCCTTCAAAAGTGTGTCAAGTGAAACCTTGTGCTGAATTTTGAAAAATGTCACTTCATGGTTTCAAATGGGATTGTTCTAGGGAACATATTTTCTCAAGAGGGTATCCAAGTTGATCCAGCAAAAATTGAGGTGATCCAATCACTTCCTGAACCCAAATCAGTTCGAGACATTCGGTCCTTCCTTGGTCATGCCGGTTTCTATCGACGATTCATTCAGAACTTCAGCAAGATTTCCCTCCCACTCACTCGTTTACTTCAAAATGATGTCACATTCAATTTTGACGAGGCTTGCAAGAGAGCCTTCATTGAACTCAAATCTGCTCTCACATCTGCTCCAATAATCCAACCCCCAGATTGGTCCTTACCATTTGAATTGATGTGTGATGCTTCTAATAGGGCCATTGGGGCTGTTCTTGGTCAAAGAAGAGAAAACATTCCTCATGTCATCTTTTATGCCTCAAAAACATTGGATGAAACTCAATCACACTACACTGTGACTGAAAAAGAACTTTTAGCTGTGGTTTTTTCCTTGGATAAATTTCGGCCCTATCTCTTAGGTGCCAAAATCATCATCTTCACGGACCACTCAGCATTAAAGTTCTTACTTAAGAAAAGTGATTCCAAACCAAGGCTAATAAGATGGATTTTAATGCTCCAAGAGTTTGACCTTGTGATAAAAGATAAACCTGGAAAAGAAAACCCTGTGGCTGACCACCTGAGTAGAATTTCTAATTCTTCTCATTCTGAAATAATTGATCCTGAATTTCCAACTGAACACCTCTCATCTCTCACTCCAAAGTTACCATGGTATGCCCCAATTGTCAATTACTTGGTTTCTGGTGTTTTCCATGAATATTTTTCAAAAGAAAAAAAAAGAAAAGATGAAAAGTGATTCGAAGCATTATTTTTGGGAAGATAATAAACTTTGGAAAACTGGGGCTGACATGGTAATTAGGAGATGTGTTGATGAAACTGAACAATCCTCCATCTTGGAATTCTGCCACTCAATGCCTGGAGGTGGCCACTTTGGACCACAAAGGACTTCTCAAAAGGTCCTAGATTCTGGATTCTTTTGGCCTTCACTCTTCAAGGACTCACACGAGTTCTGTCAATCATGTCCCACTTGCCAAAAGTTTGGCACAATTTCCAAAAGAAATGAAATGCCTCAAAAGCCATTAATCTTCTGTGAGTTTTTCGATGTTTGGGGCATCGATTTCATGGGACCTTTTCCCCCTTCCAATGGATTATCCTACATTCTCCTTGCTGTTGACTATGTTTCTAGGTGGGTCGAGGACAAACCCACTAGGAAAGATGATGCTCAAACTGTGATTGAGTTCCTCAAAACCCATATCTTCCATCGATTCGGAACACCACGTGCTTTGATAAGTGACTTAGGAACTCATTTATGTAATAGAACCATGGAGTCACTTTTGAAAAAGAATGGGGTTGTACATAAAACATCCACTTCATATCACCCTTAAACAAATGGAATGGCTGAACTTTCTAACAGAGAAGTGAAAAGAGTGCTTGAAAGAATTGTTAAGCCCACAATAAAAGACTGGCCCGATAGACTTGGTGAAGCACTTTGGGCCTATCGAACAGCCTATAAGACACCCATTGGGATGTCTCCATTTTGGCTAGTTTTTGGTAAAGCCAGTCATTTACCAGTTGAAATCCAACATAAGTCATTTTGGGCTGTCAAAACTTGTAATTTTGATTGTGAAAAATCTGGTGAATAAAGATTGTTGCAGCTGACTGAATTGGAGGAGCTTCGACTCGATTCGTATGAGAACTCCATTCTCTACAAAGAAAAGGCAAAGTCACTCCATGACAATCACATTCTTAGAAAGGTATTTCATGAAGGTGAAAAGGTAATGCTCTTCAATTCTCAATTTCGACTTCACCCAGGTAAGCTCAATTCTCGTTGGGATGGACCTTTTATTATTACTAATGTTTACCCATTTGGTGCAGTGCAAGTCCAAGACCCTTCTTCAAAAAGAAAATTCACGGTAAATGGACACCGGTTAAAGCATCACCATGATAGTCCATTCACTTCAGGTTCCACATCAACTTCCATTGACCCACCACTAGATGGAAACGGCGACCCACCAAATCCAAACCAGGGGGCACCTCTTTCCCTTTAACTCTCTCTCTCCTCAATCTATTTTCCCTCTCTTCTTCTCTCTATTTCTTCTTCTTCCTCTCTCCCTCTCATTTTTTTTACAACATTATTCCACAACCTTTTTTCTATTTTCTATTTTGTGTGGACGTGTCATTAAAAATAAAAAATTTAAAAAAAATTAATTAAAAAAAATGAAAATTAAAAAAAAGGGGGTGTCATAATTACTCATCATCCTATATTGAAATTCTGTCCAACCATTTTGGGGAGTCAAAAGGCTTGTTTTAAACTCAAATATATTTAATTTTTATCTCAAACTTGGGTAAACAATTTTGTGTCAATAACAAACATTTTGAATGAACAATTTTTGGTGGAAAATGATTCTCCCCTACTATGAGGAATAACATTAGCCTTCATGCCAAGGTCATCTATGGCCATCTTTTTCATTGTGTGTCTTCACCACTGATTGTGAGTCTTGAGTTTGTGGACCTTCGAGCTGAATTTCCATCTTTTGTGTGCATTAATATGATAGAGGCATTTTCTAAGCCACATGAGAATCAGAATAGCCAAATAGCCTCCCGTTACCCTTACATTGATCCTACTTTTGAAAGCCCCTTTGAGCCTATGAAAACCTTTCTTTTGATAGCCACATTACAAGCCTAATACCTTGTCCCACCCAACATCTTCATGGATTTTCATTGTACAATTTATTGAAATTTAAGTGTGGGGGGAATGGACTTCATTTTTGGGCGTACTTTCATTGATTTCCAATGTGTCATCATATGCTTGAGGGCAAGCATCCATTAAAGTGTGGGGGAGAGGTTGTAACTTTGTGAGCTTTGGGGTGTATATGTGTAATTGGTATTTGTACAAAAGTCATTGAAAAGTGTTCAAAAAAAATGAAAAAAAATTATATTAAAAAAAATGAAAAATAAAAAATAAAAAAAAGGAATGGGTTGTGTCTTGGGTGGGTCAAAAATCATTCATCATCAACCTTTGATCTTGTTATAAATACTAAAATTAGTTCCATGAGGAGATCAATCATGGGATGGGAGATGACTGTGAGACTTGTTTCAATCAAAACTTTCAAAAAAAAAGAAAAAAGAGAAAAAAAAGAACACTTGAATCATCTTGTATTGTGTCATTATTGGAAGTCTTCCATGTTGTACATATTCCATCATCTCACCCTATTCCATTTTATATCTCCCTCACTTTTCATTCATCACACATTCATGCCCTTGTAAATATGTGTTTCTATTTCTTTTCAAATCAAATTTCAAAAAAATGTGCATTGATTTTTCCATGTTGGTGTTTTAACCCCTCTTTTCCTTTGGACATTATATACTTACCGTACCATAGCCACTGAAAAACCCCTTAAAAGACCTCTTGATTCTTTTACACATTAGATTTTTGAATGGAAGCTGAGAGCTCTTACAAACTCTTGATTTTCACTTTTTGTTGGTGAATGAGTGAACCTCCTAAAATACATTTTTATCATCTTGAGAGGAGTAAGTTTTGAGTGCCTACATTTTTCAATTCAAACCTTGAACATGAAAAAATGAATTGTTTCTGATACATTATTGTGAACCAAATTTGTGATGGAATTCAATATGGATGAGTGAAATAGCCTAAACCTCTCCTGATTGGTGAAAACAAAATTTTAATATTTGTTGTTGAATGAATATGGTTTTGTTTTGATTTTCTTTTGTGTTTGTTTCACATGAGTACATGCACAATATTAAGTGTGGGGGAGTTTATGTTATTCATTTATTAATACAATTTTATATACTCTCTCTACATATTTTCAATTAAATGAGAATAACTTATGTGAAATACTCATGCTTTAATATTAAATATTATTTTGGAGTATTGTTTCGAATAATACAGATTCATGTATGTTTAGTATTTTAAATATAACTCTCACCCTACTAATCCAAATTGTGTTATTCTTGTCTTTTATGGTTCTAAATTCAATTTCCTACAAATCACTCAACTGGAGCATTGGCTAATTCGGCCATTTTAAGGGCCATATGGACCACACAAGATGACCCACCAGATCTGCCTAATTTCTGGACCAGCCTTGAAGATTTCATTACTGGGCTCAATCTCCCAACCCAAATGAGTGGATATTATTTTTCAAGCTCTGTAATTTCTTAAGGAGTCGTGGATAAAAATTTAAAGGCCCAACTCTACCATTTTGGGGCCCAATGGATCCATTGAAATCAAGCCCACCATTCTGTCCGGGATTTTAAATCAGCCCACCATTAATGACTTTTCAACTTATCAACTTGTCGAAAGAAGCTCATATTTTGTGGTTTGAAAGATAAGATATGGAGGATCAACTTTCAAGAATAAATGGTTCGGATTTTAAGGCATCTACATAGCCATAAATGCATTCACATTTAGGCCAAGGAAACTTTCTGGATAAAATTGGACAGTACAAAGGTTTTTATTAATCCGGCCATACCTTTGGCCACAAAATTTCAATGACAGCCAAATTTTGAGGGTGACTAGTCCACATCTATATATACAATATTTAAGAAGGATATCTCTCGAGATTCATCTGTCTGAAAGGTCATATTGGCGGGCCAACTTGAGGGGCAGTTTGGGAATGAAAACAGTCCACTACCTTTGGCTATAAATTCACTCCCCTCTTCTCCTTGCAAGAGGTTGGCACTTTGGCACTTAGGAGGATATATTGGCACGAACAATTCATTGCCAAGGGCTTGGGAGGATCTTCCATACTCAAGTTTTTACTTGAGAAACCTTTCCTCCTTCATTTCTTTCCATGTATTTCATGCTCTTTCCTTTGTAATTGTTTTAGTGTACTTGTAATTTCTTTTGAGTTTTAATGCAAGTTTCTCCTTCATCACTTCTAATTATCATACACCTTCTGTAGTTTAATATTAATAGTTTCTTAATTGTTAAAAATCAATCTTAAAACCATTTCCTTTAAGTGATTTCTTATTCAATCAAAACACGTGTTTCATTCACGTTCTTTGTAGTTCGTGTGTGTGTTCGGCACACCACTCTTTTCTTGTTCAATTCTTCTTCCTCTTCTTCTCATACCCTAATACTATAAACATCCCTACCAGATTAATAACCATCCTAATGGCTGAGTAAATCTCTCATTGGGGCAAGTTATAATTTCGGTATGTTAAGCGATGGAGAGCTTTTGCTCGATGTGTATTCTTTGAATTAACATTGCGTATGTTGGACTTAGAATGTCATGGATTAATGAATTGTTTTGTTTAACATGTGGTTTACATGGATTATTGGAACCATAAATATGCTACCATAAACAAGATATGATTAAGATTATAACCCTGAGTTAAGTCAAGGCTTGGATTAAAGCCTTAACACTTGGGAATTCCAATCAATGTCAACTTGTGACATGTGTGTTAATTTAATGCAATATAAAGCAAAGATCAAGGATATCACAAGCTTAACTACCTAATGATGAACTCACCCCAATATTTATCAAATTGTTAAATCAATATTAATCAATCAATCATTTTAATTAAAACTCTGCAAACAAACCCCCAAATCAAAACGCAATTCAAAAACAATAAACTATAAAAAAATTGTACCATCACCGAGGATTCGACCCGAGTGCTGTTATACACATCAGCAGAGCACCGGAACCTTGAACGGTCGATAGGCGACAATCGGCAGTGCTTTCAAATGGCGCCGTTGCCGGGGATGGTGCATAATTGTAGTTGATATTTTCTGATTTTTGAAAAAAAAAGACCAAAAAAATCAAATAACCCACAAAAAAATATCAAAAAAAAAATATTACACAAAGAAAAACCCTCCATCATCTTCAAGTCTTACTCTGCTCTTGATGCCCCGTAGCCTCCCAAACAATCCCTCATATTTGTTTGATCCTCAGATTGAGCGAACTATTCGCCGAATTAGGAGGAACCTTAGGGATAATCAAAACAACCAAGACCCACTCATTCCTAGACCAATTGATTTAGAGATGGATAATCCTAGGGAACAGACCCTTAAAGAACTCGCTGCCCCCGATATGAATTACCAACCTCTTGGTATTCAATATCCAAACATCGAGGCTGATTTCAAACTCAAATCGGGTTTGATTCATCTTCTTCCTCATTTCCATGGGCTAGCTGGTGAGGATCCTCATCTTCACCTCAAAGAGTTCCAAGTGGTCTGCTCAACCATGAAACCTCAAGGGGTTTCTGAAGAACAAATCAATATTAGAGCTTTCCCCTTTTCCCTAGAGAATTCTGCCAAGTCTTGGATCTACTACCTCCCACCTGGTTCCAGAAACTCATGGGTTGACATGAAGAGACTTTTCCTTGAGAAGTTCTTTCCCGCTTCCCGAACAGCTTCTATCCGAAAGGAAATAAGCGGCATCCGTCAATTCCCTAATGAATCACTCCATGAGTACTGGGAGAGGTTCAAAAAGCTTGTGGCAACTTGTCCACACCATCAAATCCCTGACCAACTCCTGATCCAATACTTCTATGAGGGTTTATTGGCTATGGAGTGAACTCTCATTGATGCCGCAAGTGGCGGTGCTCTTGTTGACAAAACTCCTGCAGCTGCACGAGAACTCATAAGCAACATGGCTGCAAACACGCAACAATTCCATACTCGAGCACATGCTCAAGTGAAACAAGCCCAAGAGAATCAATCCATAGAGCCCAACAAAATGACTGAGTGGATGAGTGAACTTACAGGTCCTGTGCGTCAACTAGCTGTGGCTTCCAAAGCCCCAAACTCCTCTCCTCAACAATCTATTTTCACTGGGCCTGTCAAGAACTCTGGAATCTGCAACTCACCAACTCATCCGACTGACACATGTCCACAACTTCAAGATGATCCATCTGATTCGTCTAGTCCAATGGATCTCAATGCGGCATATGCTCAGCGAAACTTCAACCCTCAACAATCAGGTCAGTTTGTTAGAAACTTCAACCAACCCCACTTTGGGCCCTTCACTTCTACCTTTAACCCACCTCTGAGGTATGGTAATCCCATTTCTCATCCTCCTCAGTTCCCTCATCAAAATCCAAACCAGTTCCAATATGGTTAAAGTGGTGGTAACATCCATCAACCTTATCCTTTTGTTCCTCAACCCCAAAGGAACAATCCTCCTCCTGGATTCCACTATCCTAACGAGCCTTACCAATTCCCCACCCAATACAATTGCTTTCCCAAGAACCAAAATCAAGGCCAACCCAATTTGGGACAAGCCTCTTCTTCTAAACAACCATGGGAAAGTGTTGTAGAGGATTTTTCTTCCTTCACCCGTTCTAGCCTCAAGAACATTGAAACCCAAATAGGTCAACTTGCATCCCACCTTAGCCAGCAACAACCATCCAATTCATCCCAACTCCCAGCTCAACCATTACCCAACCCTAAGGGTAATGTAAGTGCAATTGCACTTAGATCGGGAAAGCAAATTTCTATTCCCCATGCTGATTCCTCTACCTCCCCTTTCGATGTTGATCTAGAAAATGAAAAGAACAAAAATCTAGAAAAGGAACTTGAATCCACTCCTTCACCTCCTTCCATTCCTCTAAGGAACCCAATTCCTTTTCCTCAAGCCATCTCCAAGCCTAAGAAGTCTTTTGAACCTGATCCTGAAATGCTTGACATGTTTAGACATGTTGAAGTGAACATCCTCCTCTTAGATGCCATCAAACAAATCCCTAAGTATGCCAAGTTTCTTAAGGAATTGTGCACCCATAAGAGGAAACTTAGGAACATTGAAAATGTTTCAACCCAACAGTTCATTCCCATGAAGTGCAAAGATCCAGGGACCTTCACGGTTCCATGTCAAATAGGGAGTTCCAACTTTGATGATGCACTCATAGACCTTGGAGCCTCAATAAATGTCATGACCAAATCCATTTTCTCCAACCTTGGTCTAGGTCCCTTGCACCTAACGAGTTTTGTCATTAAATTAGCCAATCGAAGCACTGCCATTCCTGAGGGGATAATTGAGGATGTTCTTGTTCGGGTCAATGATCTTATCTTCCCAGCTGATTTCTATGTCCTTGACATGGAAGGTGAGACGACCTCTTCTCGATCTCCCCTAATTCTAGGAAGACCATTCCTCATGACTGCTAGAACCAAGATCGATGTCAATTCAGGCATCTTATCCATGGAATTTGGTGACCAAGTGGTCAAGTTCAACATTTTTCAAGCCATGCGATACCCATCAGAGAATCAATCTGCATTCTCTATTCATGCATCTGATGACACTTCTAAGAGTCAACTCACCTCCATTTCTTCATGCTCATCATGTTCTAATGATAGTGGAGACTGTGAAATCTGCTCAATGATTAACCAAGTTATAAATGGATAAGTTGATATTGACCTTTCTTTCTTAGACTCCATCAATCAAAGTGAACTTGAAAACTCTCTTGAATCCCACATCAACTCTGATCTCTACTGCTTCACCTTGGAAAGTATTGAGTAAAATGATCCAAACCCATCTGGAATCCCTTCTCATACTCCTAACTTGTCTAGCTCTCAAAGCAAGGCTGAAACTGATCTAAAACCACTTCCTTCACACCTCAAGTATGCATTCCTTTTCCATGATCCCTCCTACCCTGTCATTATATCCACTTCACTTTCTGAAACTGAGGAGTCCCAACTTGTTCAAGTGTTATAGGAAAACAAAAATGCCTTAGGTTGGACCCTAGATGACATACCAGGAATCAACCCTTCCCTTTGCATGCATCACATCCATCTTGAGGAATCATCAAAACCAATTAGACAACCACAAAGAAGACTCAATCCACTCATCCTTGAGGTAGTTAGGGAAGAGATTACCAAGCTTCTTCAAGCTGGTATTATCTACCAAATTTCTGATAGTGAATGGGTTAGTCCAATTCAAGTCGTTCCTAAGAAGGGCGGGATAACAGTTGTCACAAATGAACATGGAGAAGTGGTCACAACTCGAGTGAAAAACAAATGGCGTGTGTGCATCGATTATTGCAAATTGAATGCTGAAACACGAAAAGATCACTACCCACTTCCTTTCCTTGACCAAATGCTTGAGAGATTGGCCGGAAAGTCACACTATTGCTTTCTTGATGGTTACACCGGCTACTTCCAAATTCCAATCGCACCTCAAGACCAAGAAAAGACCACATTCACTTGCCCCTTTGGAACCTATGCCTATAGGCGAATGCCTTTTGGCCTTTGTAATGCTCCTGCAACATTCCAGCGGTGTATGATGAGTATCTTTTCTGAATTCATTGAGAATTTCATGGAGGTCTTCATGGATGACTTTACCATTTATGGCGAGTCATTTTAATCTTTCTTACATTCACTCTCTTTGGTCCTTCAAAAGTGTGTCAAGTGCAACCTTGTGCTGAATTTTGAAAAATGTCACTTCATGGTTTCAAATGGGATTGTTCTAGGGCACATAATTTCTCAAGAGGGTATCCAAGTTGATCCAGCCAAAATTGAGGTGATCCAATCACTTCCTGAACCCAAATCAGTTCGAGACATTCGGTCTTTCCTTGGTCATGCCAGTTTCTATCAGCGATTCATTCATAACTTCAGCAAGATTTCCCTCCCACTCACTCGTTTACTTCAAAATGACGTCACATTCAATTTTGATGAGGCTTGCAAGAGAGCCTTCATTGAACTCAAATCTGATCTCACATCTGCTCCAATAATCCAACCCCCAGATTGGTCCTTACCATTTGAATTGATGTGTGATGCTTCTGATAGGGCCATTGGGGCTGTTCTTGGTCAAAGAAGAGAAAAAATTCCTCATGTCATCTTTTATGCCTCAAAAACATTGGATGAAACTCAATCACACTACACTGTGACTGAAAAAGAACTTTTAGCTGTGGTTTTTGCCTTGGATAAATTCCGGCCCTATCTCTTAGGTGCCAAAATCATCATCTTCACGGACCACTCAGCATTAAAGTTCTTACTTAAGAAAAGTGATTCCAAAACAAGGCTAATAATATGGATTTTAATGCTCCAAGAGTTTGACCTTGTGATAAAAGATAAACCTGGAAAAGAAAACCCTGTGGCTGACCACCTGAGTAGAATTTCTAATTCTTCTCATTCTAAAATAATTGATCCTGAATTTCCAACTGAACACCTGTCATCTCTCACTCCAAAGTTACCATGGTATGCCCCAATTGTCAATTACTTGGTTTTTGGTGTTTTCCCTGAATATTTTTCAAAAGAACAAAAAGAAAAGATGAAAATTGATTCAAAGCATTATTTTTGGGAAGATAATAAACTTTGGAAAACTGGGGCTGACATGGTAATTAGGAGATGTGTTGAAGAAACTGAACAATCCTCTATCTTGGAATTCTGCCACTCAATGCCTGGAGGTGGCCACTTCGGACCACAAAGGACTTCTCAAAAGGTCCTAGATTCTGGATTCTTTTGGCCTTCACTCTTCAAGGACTCACACGAGTTCTGTCAATCATGTCCCACTTGCCAAAAGTTTGGCACAATTTCCAAAAGAAACGAAATGCCTCAAAAGCCATTAATCTTCTGTGAGCTTTTCGATGTTTGGGGCATCGATTTCATGGGACCTTTTCCCCCTTCCAATGGATTATCCTACATTCTCCTTGCTGTTGACTATGTTTCTAGGTGGGTCGAGGACAAACCCACTAGGAAAGATGATGCTCAAACTGTGAGTGAGTTCCTCAAAACCCATATCTTCCATCGATTCGGAACACCACGTGCTTTGATAAGTGACTTAGGAACTCATTTCTGTAATAGAACCATGGATTCACTTTTGAAAAAGAATGGGGTTGTACATAAAACATCCACTTCATATCACCCTCAAACAAATGGAATGGCTGAACTTTCTAACAGAGAAGTGAAAAGAGTGCTTGAAAGAATTGTTAAGCCCACAAGAAAAGACTGGCCCGATAGACTTGGTGAAGCACTTTGAGCCTATCGAACAACCTATAAGACACCCATTGGGATGTCTCCATTTAGGATAGTTTTTGGTAAAGCCTGTCATTTACCAGTTCAAACCCAACATAAGTCATTTTGGGCTGTCAAAACTTGTAATTTTGATTGTGAAAAATTTGGTGAAGAAAGATTGTTGCAGTTGACTGAATTGGAGGAGCTTCGACTCGATTCGTATGAGAAATCCATTCTCTAAAAAGAAAAGGCAAATTCACTCCATGACAAGCACATTCTTCGAAAGGTATTTCATGAAGGTGAAAAGGTAATGCTCTTCAATTCTCGATTTTGACTTCACCCAGGTAAGCTCAATTCTCGTTGGGATGGACCTTTTATTATTACTAATGTTTACCCATTTGGTGCAGTGCAAGTCCAAGACCCTTCTTCAAAAAGAACATTCACGGTAAATGGACACCGGTTAAAGCATCAACATGAGAGGCCATTCACTTCAGGTTCCACATCAACTTCCATTGACCCACCACTAGATGGAAACGACGACCCGCCAAATCCAAACCAGGGGGACCCTCTTTCCCTTTAACTCTCTCTCTCCTCAATCTCTCTTCCCTCTCTTCTTCTCTCTATTTCTTCTTCTTCCTCTCTCCCTCTCATTTTTTACAACATTCTTCCACAACCTTTTTTCTATTTTCTCTTTTGTGTGGATGTGTCATTAAAAATAAAAAATTTAAAAAAAATTAATTAAAAAAAATGAAAATTAAAAAAAAGGGGGTGTCCTAATTACTCATCATCCTATATTGAAATTATGTCCAACCATTTTGGGGAGTCAAAAGGCTTGTTTTAAACTCAAATATATTTAATTTTTATCTCAAACTTGGGTAAACAATTTTGTGTCAATAACAAACATTTTGAATGAACAATTTTTGGTGGAAAATGATTCTCCCCTACCATGAGGAATAACATTAGCCTTCATGCCAAGGTCATCTATGGCCATCTTTTTCATTGTGTGTCTTCACCACTGATTGTGAGTCTTGAGTTTGTGGACCTTCGAGCTGAATTTCCATCTTTTGTGTGCATTAATATGATTGAGGCATTTTCTAAGCCACATGAGAATCAGAATAGCCAAATAGCCTCCTGTTACCCTTACATTGATCCTACTTTTGAAAGCCCCTTTGAGCCTATGAAAACATTTCTTTTGATAGCCACATTACAAGCTTAATACCTTGTCCCACCCAACATCTTCATGGATTTTCATTGTACAATTTATTGAAATTTAAGTGTGGGGGGAATGGACTTCATTTTTGGGCGTACTTTCATTGATTTCCAATGTGTCATCATATGCTTGAGGGCAAGCATCCATTCAAGTGTGGGGGAGAGGTTGTAATTCTGTGAGCTTTGAGGTGTATATGTGTAATTGTCATTTGTACAAAAGTCATTGAAAAGTGTTCAAAAAAAATGAAAAAAATTATATTAAAAAAAATGAAAAATAAAAAATAAAAAAAGGAATGGGTTGTGTCTTGGGTGGGTCAAAAATCATTCATCATCAACCTTTGATCTTGTTATAACTACTAAAATTAGTTTCATGAGGAGATCAAGCATGGGTTGGGAGATGACTGTGAGACTTGTTTCAAGCACAACTTTCGAAAAAAAAAGAAAAAAGAGAAAAAAAAGAACACTTGAATCATCTTGTATTGTGTCATTATTGGAAGTCTTCCATGTTGTACATATTCCATCATCTCACCCTATTCCATTTTCTATCTCCCTCACTTTTCATTCATCACACATTCATGCCCTTGTAAATATGTGTTTCTATTTCCTTTCAAATCAAATTTCAAAAAAATTTGCATTGATTTTTCCATGTTGGCGTTTTTAACCCCTCTTTTCCTTTGAACATTATATACCTACCGTCCCATAGCCACTGAAAAACCCCTTAAAAGACCTCTTGATTCTTGTACACATTAGATTTGGGAATGGAAGCTGAGAGCTCTTACAAACTCTTGATTTTCACTTTTTGTTGGTGAATGAGTGAACCTCCTAAAATACATTTTTATCATCTTGAGAGGAGTAAGTTTTGAGTGCCTACATTTTCCAATTCAAACCTTGAACATGAAAAAATGAATTGTTTCTAATGCATTATTGTGAACCAAATTTGTGATGGAATTCAATATGGATGAGTGAAATAGTCTAAACCTCCCCTGATTGGTGAAAACAAAATTTTAATATTTGTTGTTGAATGAATATGGTTTTGTTTTGATTTTCTTTTGTGTTTGTTTCACATGAGGACATGCACAATATTAAGTGTGGGGAAGTTGATGTTATTCATTTATTAATATCATTTTATATACTCCCTCTACTTATTTTCAATTAAATGAGCATAACTTATGTGAAATACTCGTGCTTTAATATTAAATATTATTTTGGAGTATTGTTTTGAATAATACAGATTCATGTCTGTTTAGTATTTTAAATATAACTCTCACCCTACTAATCCAAATTGTGTGATTCTTGTCTCGTAGGGTTATAAATTCAATTTCCTACAAATCACTCAACTGGAGCATTGGCTAATTCGGCCATTTGAAGGTCCATATGAACCACACAAGATGACCCACCGGATCTGCCTAATTTCTGGACCAGCCTTGAAGATTTCATTACTGGGCTCAATCTCCCATCCCAAATGAGTGGATATTATTTTTCAAGCTCGGGAATTTTCTAAGGAGTCATGGATAAAAATTTAAAGGCCCAACTATACCATTTTGGGGCCCAATGGATCCATTGAAATCAAGCCCACCATTCTGTCCGGGATTTTAAATCAGCCCATCATTCATGACTTTTCAACTTATATACTTGTCCAAAGAAGCTCATATTTTGTGGTGTGAAAGATAAGATATGGAGGATCAACTTTCCAGAATAAATGGTTCGGATTTTAAGGCATATCCATATCCATAAATGCGTTCACATTTAGGCCATAGAAACTTTCTGGATAAAATTGGACAGTAGAAAGGTTTTTAGTAATCCGGACATAACTTTGGCCACAAAAGTCAAATGACAGCCAAATTTTGAGGGTGACTATTCCACATCCATATCTAGAATATGGAATAAGGATATCTCTCGAGATTCAGCTGTCTGAAAGGTCATATTGGCGGGCCAACTTGAGTGAAAGTTTGGGAATGAAAACAGTCCACTACCTTTGGCTATAAATTCACTCCCCTCTTCTCCTTGCAAGAGGTTGGAACTTTGGAACTTAGGAGGATATATTGGAACGAACAAGTAATTTCCAAGGGCTTGGTATGATCTTCCATACTCAAGTTTTTACTTGATAAACCTTTCCTCCTTCATTTCTTTCCATGTATTTCATGCTCTTTCCTTTGTAATTGTTTTAGTGTACTTGTAATTTCTTTTGAGTTTTAATGCAAGTTTCTCCTTCATAACTTCTAATTATCATACACCTTATGTAGTTTAATATTAATAGTTTCTTAATTGTTAAAAATCAGTCTTAAAACCATTTCCTTTAAGTGATTTCTTATTCAATCAAAACACGTGTTTCATTCACGTTCTTTGTAGTTCGTGTGTGTGTTCAGCACACCACTCTTTTCTTGTTCAATTCTTCTTACTCTTCTTCTCATACCCTAATACTATAAACATCCCTACCAGATTAATAACCATCCTAATGGCTGAGTAAATATCTCATTGGGGCGAGTTATAATTTAGGTATGTTAAGCGATGGAGAGCTTTTGCTCGATGTGTATTCTTTGAATTAACATTGCGTATGTTGGACTTAGCATGTCATGGATTAATGACTTGTTTTGTTTAACATGTGGTTTCCATGGATTATTGGAACCATAAATATGCTACCATAAACAATATATGATTAATATTAGAATCCTGAGTTAAGTCAAGGCTTGGATTAAATCCTTAACACTTGGGAATTCCAATCAATATCAACTTGTGACATGGGTGTTAATTTAATGCAATATAAAGAAAAGCTCAAGGATATCACAAGCTTAACTACCTAATGATGAACTCACCCCAATATTTATCAAATTGTTAAATCAATATTAATCAATCAATCATTTCAATTAAAAATCTGCAAACAAACCCCCAAATCAAAACGCAATTAAAAAACAATCAACTATAAAAAAATTGTACCATCGCCGAGGATTCGACCCGAGTGCTGCTATACACATTAGCAGAGCACCGGAACCTTGAACGGTCGATAGGCGACAATCGGCCGCGCTTTCAGGAGTACCTCAGCAGTCCAAGGTTAGTGGGAAGTGCCTCTGTGGGACACGGTAGACCCACTGTACTCGATAGAGGAGGAGTTCTCCCGCAGCCGAGGTGTTCGACATTGTGACTGGGAATGCTACTTGATGCTACCCCTAGAATAAATCCTGATGTGAGATGAGTCAGTACCTCTGTGTTTTCCTCATGATTGAGATGGATTACTTGATAACTTAGGTATATGTATGGGCATATACCTAAGTAAGGTTGTCTGTTGATTTCATACTTTTTGTTTTATACTTGGTGGATTTTATGAGACCTTGAGGGTCTCGTGGTCCCTACTGAGTATCATTATACTCACCTCTGCATGGGATATGCTTGCACTTTGTTGTATTGGATACAGACGATGGACAACGCTAATTGAGACTGAGAGTACCAGGACTGGACGGTGCTCGGAGGTGGACCATACGGCGTGTTGATACGCGGAGGAGATGGACTAACGTGGTGTGCTGAGGAGGCGATCTGTACCCACCCTTCAGGTAGGATCCTCAGAGGACAACCCAACAACTAACTTTCCCTTTTCTTCTGTTGTATTGTATCACAGTTGTACTTGTACTTTTCAGTTGGGCATGTATTCTGGCCCCTTTTACTTGCTGCACTCACTCTGTTTACAGTTCAGTTTACTAGTGTTCCTATCTTAATGTGTGCTTGGTTACATGTGCTTATAGTTTTTAAATTCAATGCCTTCCCAATTTTAAGGAATATGCCTTCGGTGCTAGTTGCCATCCCCTGGCCTATGGAAGGGGCACTTGAAGTAGTCACGACATGGGCCCCAGGGGAGGGGTCGTGACAAATTTGTATCAGAGGAGTCGGTTCTACTGCATAACATAGGACTCTGATCTTTATTTTTAACGACAATAGTGTTAAGTGTAGTGAGTTTGGTTATCAGTTTAGGGAATCCAGTGTTGGTGCGGTGGCCTACGTATCCATACACCAGGACCCTGACTTCTGATTTCTGACTAAGTGCATGAAAACACTGATTGTGTGTGTGTTTTAAAAAGTTTTCTTTGTGATATTTTGAGTCAGCTCACCAAGTATAACTTTCAACTCACCAGGTATAACTTATTGACCGTGTCGCACCTGTTACTTTTCAGAATGCCTCCATGCAGACATCCAGCTAGAGTTCTTAGAGTTGTATGCACTGATAACCCACCAATTGATGAGGCCTTGGTGTAGGGCCCTTATCCAGTAGAGGCACCAACGGAGGCACCTGTGGTACCTTTACCCATTGGGCCACTGATGCCACGAGACCCAGCAGTAGACGGTGCATGCCGCTTGAGCGCATTACATGAGTTCCAGTGCTAGAGGCCACCCAGTTTTAGGGGATAGACAGACCCACATGAAGCTTAAGATTGGATGGAGGCTGTAGTGAGAGTTTTCCGGCTGGTAGGGACACCGGTAGACCTCATGGTGATCCTTGCTGCTAGACTTCTACAGGCAGCAGCAGGTAGATGGTGGAGCTTGATGCTCTAAGTTCATGATGAGGTGATGCTTCTCTGGGTAGACTTCGAGAGCCTGTTTCACATAGAGCTTGTCCCAGCCACTCTTCGTTCAGTGCGCATTCAGGAGATACTTCATCTGCAGTAGGAAAAAATGAATGTAGCTTAGTAATCAGCAAGGTTCACTGACCTCTCAAGCTACTCCACAGATATGGTACAAGATCCATTCTTTAGGGCCTGGACCTTTGAGAAGGGGCTCAGGCGAGAGATCAGGGCTTTGATGATCTCACTCAACATCCTGACGTAGGCGGGGGTGTTAGAGAGAGCCCTCTTAGTGAAGAGTTTCCTTGCTGAGTAGTCACCAGCAGTGAGACCCTCCACTAGTTGACACATAGCGGAGTATTCTATAGCTGGCAGCAGATAGATGTCGCAGAGGTCCAAGAGGACCAGACCTACAGGAGGACGACCGCATGACTCCAGATTGGTTGTAAGGGGCACCCAAAGCAGAGCTTGTCATTCCAGGAGTGGGCAGGGTTTCACATGCGGCGGGCTAGGTCACATGGATCATGATTGTCTGACCCGTCATATAGATGATCAACAGACGGTCGAAGGACCGCCCAGGTAGAGACATAGATTCGATCAAGGAGGTCCGTGGGGAGTAGGAAGACATGGCAGAGGAGTTGGGCGAGTAGCTGGAAGTGGTCTAAAATTCGAGATGTTACTTCCACCACCACCATGAGGTCAACCTCGACCGCAGGGAGCATGTGGACAAGGAAGAGCTCAGCTCTAGGTAGCTGAGGCTTACGATCAGGGCGCTCCGAAGATGATACGAGGAACAATTTGTGTCTACTACACCTTAGCTACAGTACTTATAGACACAGGTTCCAGTCATTCTTTTATAACCACTACCCTCATTTAGAGCTCGAAGATTCCGATGGAGCCGTTGGATCGATCCTTATGGCTAGAGACTCCCGTGAGAGTGGATTCGATGATTATGCACTGGTTCCGGTAGTGCGAGCTTACTCTAGGAGGTGAGAGATTTGGCTGGGATCTTCTAGTAGCAGCGTCGAGACCTTACGACATCATATTAGGTATGGAATGGATATCTACAGTCCGTTCTCAAGGGAGAGACAAACCACAAGACATGCACTTGATGGATTTTCTGAAGGTGGGAAGAACGTTATTCTCTTTAGAGGACATACCATGGTACTGTTGTCAATTTGGGAAGAAGTGTTGAGGAAGTTCCACACATCCCCTCTAGCGGTACATTCTGGTGTGGTGAAGATATACAAGGACCTTCAGCGTCAGTACTGGTAGTCAGGGATGAAGAAAGTAGTGACAGATTTTGTATCACGATGCCTCACTTGTTAGACAGTGAAAACTGCTCAGAGCTGGCAGAGGTATTTTTCCGATAGGAGGGAGATCATGTCCTCCTACGGGTCTCACCTCGATGAGGTTTGTAGAGTTTTGGACTATGGGGAAAGTTTTCTATGAGGTTCATCGGACCCTTCCAGGTCCTCAACAGAGTTTGTGAGGTGGCTTACCACCTAGATCTTCTACCTAAGTTGCACCAGGTGCATGACATCTTCCACGTATCCCAACTGAGGAGATACATGCATGACCCTTCTCACATCATCGACCACGGCGAGCTGGGCATTGACGATGGGGCGACGTTTATGGAGGTTCCAATAGAGATTGAGGATCGACATGAGCGGGTCCTTCGTGGGTAGTCAATACCTCTGGTGTGCGTTCTCTGGCATCACGGGAACCTCTAGGAGATCACATGAGAGCAGGAAGCTTAGATTCATGCTCAGTACCCTCTTTTGGTTGTTTTGCCTTTATTTTAACTTTTGAGGACATAAATCCCTAAGGTGGGGAGAATTTAATGTCCTGGAAATTCCATATATATATTTTTTAATTATATGGAATTATTTCGAGACCATGAAATCTAACGGCACATGATTTCGAGGCCTGGAGTGCCCTGAATGGTCCGTCAAAGTTTTGTTAAACTTTAAATAGCGCATGTAAGCAGTTTTCCTGAAAAAGTGGAATAACTCTTAAACGGTTACTTGGATTAGAAATCTGAGGGCACCATTGCCTTCAAGATGGTGGGTTTAACCTAGGTGAGACTTCAGTTTAGTCAGCACGAGCCTCCAGTGAGAAAACCCCAAAATGGCATAACTGTAAATAAAATAATTAAATAAGTTATTTTATTTTTCAAATGCTTATAACTCACAAACGGTAGCTCAGATTGAAAATCTGAGACCACTGCTATACTTGTAAGTGCATGCTTTATTTAAGAAGATACTAATTTTGGCCAGCATGGGCCACCAGTGAAAGTTAGTTTTTGGCTGTAAATAAAATAATTAAGTGACAATTATTTTATTGTAAAATCAATAACTTTTAAACGGTAAATTGGATTGGAAATATGAGAGTACCGTTGGGTTCGTTGGGGGAGTGTTTCACTTGGGCAGAGCCTAACCTCGACTGGCGCAGGCCGAGGGTGACTGTTAATAATTTTATGAACTTTTTTTTGGGTACGTTCAGTAAACGTGAAAGTGGGTTTTTCTAACTTTTGAACCGGTGCTCAGAATTGAAATCCGAGGGCACCGTTGAACTTGCAGTGCTAATTTTTTCTTAAGGAGACCTTCACCTAGACTGTAGTAGGTTGAGGGTGGAAGTTAGATTTTCACATATTCAAGAAAGAATAAAATAAAAATAAAATTGTGTAGCTTTTATTTTTATTTTATTTGTTAAAACCTCTCACATGTGGATGTTTAAAAGTGGGGACCACCAGACCTAAACCTCCCATGAGAGGTTATGTTGGTGGGGACCACCTGAACTAACCTCCCATGAGAGGTTATGATGGTGGGGACCACCCGAGTCTTGAAACCTCTTAAACACCCCTCATAAGTGTGAGAAACCTCTTGGGCTCCCTCCAACCTTAATTGTGTCAACCCAACAAATAATTAATTATACCAACCTATGTAATTAATTATCCCAATTTGAAATTATGCCACATATTCTATAATATTCTATAATATTGTCTAGTTCTTTTTTTGGTGCAATTGGGGGAAACTCTTGGAAAAATGGAGAAACTTGGAGCCTTGGGAGAAATTTCTCCAACGAAGAACGCCAACGAAGAATGCCATCGAAGAATGTTCTTCAAAAATCAAGGAAGAGGAAGACATACAAGCCCATCATTGAAGCATGGTTTCGAAAGCAACGATCATTGGCACCCCCTACGTCTTCTTCGACTTATTTCTCGTAACCTCCGTCGACGAATCAAACGAGGTGGGGGTTTACTAGAATATGATTATCACTTTCCATGTTCTCCCCTTCTAATTATTTTGTGGGATTTGGGAATAGTGATTGATGAGGATTGTAGGATGGGTGTTTGATTATTCATTACCCGTTCATGATACTTTTTGTTCTTGTTGAGCCACTTGATACCGCTCTAATGCGGAGAGTGTGAGCCAAACTAACATGGTCCGTCCTCTCTATGATTCTTGTGATGGATTGTGGTGTTCTTCACGATGGAGGAGGATGAAGACCAACCACGAAGGGACATAAGAATGGCAGTCGACACCACCACCGACTGCGATGAAGGCGATGACACTGCTCCACGACCACCGCCGCCACGACTTCTATGTGCCGCCCCGGCCAAACTGGTGCTGCGACCTCGCCACACCACCCCTGTCGAACTGCCGTCGCGGCCTCGCCGTGCTGCCCCGACCGAACCGTCACTGCGCTGCCCCGACCGAACTGCCACTACGGCCTCGCCGTGCCGCCCTGTCTGAATCGCCGCTGCGACCTTGCCGTGCTGCGGCGGCCGAACCGCCATCGCGGCCTCCCCGCACTGCCTTTCCCAAGCCTCCACTACCGTCCGAGTCACCGCCACCGTCCGGGCCAATCCATCACCCGATCCACCGCCACCATGCCGAGCCAAGCCACCGCCGCTGTCGTCTGGGATGAGCCGCCGCCCTAGCTACCATTGCCTTCCGAGCCGCCACCGCTGACCGGGCCAAGCCATCACCACCGTCTTGGCTGAGCCGCTGCCCGAGCCACCACCACCCTTTTGGCCGAACTACCCCGATCGAGCTGCCCCGCGGCCTCACGCCCTCACGGTAACCCCTGGATGAGCAGCTTCGTGGCCACCTGCGGCCCTCCGTGGCCCCTCGTGGCCTGCCGGGCCGGACCCAGTGGGTTATCTCGGGTCGAACCAGACCCAGGCCCACTATGACCCATTTACTTTCTTTTGGCCATAACTTTGGAACCGGACGTCCGTTTGTCGAACCATCAGCGGCGTTGGAAATCTTGGAGCAATAAGGTCCCTTTGAATATACCCCACTAGTTATTTGAGTTAAGATGGAGTAAAATCAAGTTGGATCAAGCACAAATCCAACCAGGCCCCTGGGACTAAGAGGCTAATAACTCACATACCAGACGTCTGATTGACACGTCGTCTGTTGTGTTGAGACCCCTATGATGTGGTGGTCCTTTGAGATAATTATTTGTGGGACATCATGGAAGTTGGAGAATAGACTAGTGGCTTGGGGAGCAGATTCTCCCAGAGACAAGCAAGCCTAGTGCGGAAACCCAGTAGCTGGCTGTGACGAGAAGAGTGCTCCTAGAGATCCTGTGTGGGTTAGCTCCTAGCGATCCTGTGTGAGTCAGCTCCTAGAGATCCTATGTGGGTTAGCTCCTAGTGATCCTATGTGGGTCAGCTTCAGCTATCCTATGTGGGTCAAATCCTAGAGATCCTATGTGGGTCATCTCCTAGCGATCCTCTTTGGGTCAGCTCTAATGATCCTATGTGAGTCAGCTCCTAGCGATCCTGTGTGGGTCAGCTCCAGTGATCCTGTGTGTGTCATCTCCTATAAATGTTGTGTGGGTAATCTCCTAGCGATCCTGTGTGGGTCAGCTCATAGCGATCTTGTGTGAGTCAGCTCCAGTGATCCTGTGTGGGTCAGCTCCTAGTGATTCTGTGCAGGTCAGCAGCAGAGCCTCTTAACGGAGTAAGATGATTCAATAGTTATAATTAATAATCTCTACTACCGTACCTAAGTTATACCTGGTGTGAGATGAATTCATACCTGTGTGGTACTTTACTTTATGGTAATACCTTGGTGGTACTCTTCTGTGTGGTGTACCTATGTGGTACTTGCCTTCGTGGTTATCCTTCCTTTGTGGAACAATTGAGCTTTGGACTTTGAGTTCGACTCTGTGTTTTCCTCATGATTGAGATGGGTTTACTTGATAACTTAGGTATATGTATGGGCATATACCTAAGTTGGGTTGACAGTTGATTTCATACTTTTTGGTTTATCCTTGGTGTATTTTTGTGAGACCTTGAGGGTCTCAGGGTCCCTACTGAGTATTGTTATACTCACCCCTACATGGGCTATGCCCGCACCTCATTGTGTTGGATGCAGACGAAGGACAATGCTGACTGAGGAAGAGGGTACCAGGACTAGACAATGATCGTAGGTGGACCATACGACGTGTCAGTATGCAGAGGAGACGAGTGGACGTGGAGTGCTGAGGAGGAGATCTGTACCTACCCTTCAGGTAGTCACCTCGGAGGACGATCCAGTAACTGTATTTCTCTTTCTTCAGTTGTATTTCATTTTAGTTGTACTTGTAATTTCCAGTTGGGCTTGTATTCTGGCCCCTTTTTTACTTACTGTGCTCACTTTTTTACTATACAGTTGACTTGCATTCCTATCTTGTTGTGTGTTTGGTTGCATGTGTTTACAAGTTATAAAGGCAATGCCTTCCCAGTTTTAGGTAATATGCCTTTCATGCTTGTTGGTTCATGCATCATCCTCTTGCTTGATTCTGAAGAACATTCTTTGATGGTGTTCTTCGTTTAGAGAAGAAGTTCTTCGTTGGCATTCTTCGTTGGAGATATTTTCTCCCAATTCTCCAAGATTCTCCCTTTTTTCCAAGAGTTTCCCCCAATTCCACCCAAATGAGGATTAGACAACTCAATAGATTAAGTTGGCATAATTTCAAATTCGATTAATTAATTAATTAATGGGTGGAAAAATAAATTAAGGAGGGTTGGAACAATTAATGTGGAGGAAGCTCAAGAGGACCCTCCACATTAAAGAGGGAGTTGGGAGGTTTCTCCCTTATTAAGAGGGTAGTTCAAGAAGTTTATACCTCGGGTGGTTCCCACCACCATAATATCCACAAGGGAGGTTAGACTTGGGTTGTCCCCACCACCGAGCATTCAATTTAGAGAATAAAACTTTTGCGGTCCCCATCACCACAATATCCACAAGTGGGTGGTTACAACAAAATAAAATAAAATGTGTGTATTTTATTTTATTATTTCCATGAAAAAAACCAAAATTATCTTTCACCCTCGACCAACTGCCGTCGAGGTGAAAGTCTCCTTAAGCGAATACCGGCACTGTGAGTTCAACGGTGTCCTCAGATTTCAATTTCAAGCACCGATTCAAAAGTTATAAAAACACGCTCGTATGTTCACTGAACGTACCTGAAAAAAAGTTCAGAAATTCATTCCAGGCACTCTGGGCCTCAAAATCACGCACCTTCAATTTTCACGGACTCGTAAAATTCCCATATATTAAAAAAAATACATTGAAATTCTGGGTCTTTACATTCTTCCCACCTCAGGGCTTTACTTCCCCATAAGCCATATCACAAAACTAGGAAAACAAAAGGGGAAATGAGCATGCATATAAGCCTCCCTCTTCTATGTTCTCTCCTAGAGGTTCCCATGCTTCCAACATACGCGCACTAGATGTATCGACCACCCATGAAGGAACCACTCCTGTCGATCCTCAATCTCCACTGGAACCTCCGTAAAAGTCTCCCCATCGTCGACGTCCAACTCACCATGGTCGATGATGTGGGAAGGGTCGTGCACATATGTCCTCAGTTGGGATACATGGAAGATGTCGTGCACCTGGTGCAACTGAGGTGGAATAGCTAAGTGTTATGCCACCTCACCAACTATTCTAAGGACCTGAAAAGGTCTGATGAATCTTGGAGATAACTGGCAGCCTCGGCTAAATCTCTGCAAACCTCGTCAGGGTGAGACCCATAGAAAGACGTGGTCGCCATACTTGAACTCTAGAGGTCTCTTTCTCCTGTCGGCATATGACTTATGCCTACTCTATGCAGTCTTCATCTGCTCCTAGATGATCTGCACCTTCTCTGTGGTAGCTCGTACCATCTCTGGTCCCACGAGTGTTGACTCCCCTGGATCAATCCAACACAAAGGTGATCTGCAAGGTCACCCGTACAACGCCTCAAAAGGTTCCATCCCTATGGTGGAATGATAGCTATTGTTGTATTAAAACTCCACTAAATGCAAGTGATCCTCCCATATATGACCAAAGTCGAGGACATAGGCACACAACATGTCCTCGAGGGTCTGTATGGTCTGCTCAGTCTGGCCATCTGTCTGAGGATGGAAGGCGGTGCTCAAACAAAGCTATGTCTCGAAATCCTCCTGCAACCCCTTCCATAGCCAAGAAGTAAACCATGTATCACGATCAGAGATAATCATCCAGGGTACTCCATGTAGGTGCACAATCTCCTACACATATAGGCATCCCAAGCTCTCTACTGAACCCTGCTCTCTTATTGGTAGGAAGTGGGCCAACTTGGTAAGTCGGTTGACAATCACCCAAATTGAGTCATGACCCTGGATGTACGTGGAATTCCTATCATGAAGTACATGGATATCCCATCCCACTTCCACTCTAGGACCTCTAAAGGCCGAACCAAGCCTACTGGTACCTGATGCTCTGCCTTCAATTGCTGACAAGTGAGGCACCAAGAAACAAACTCTACAACTACTTTCTTCATTCCCAACCACTAGTCCTATCGTCAGAGATCCTGGTACATCTTCACCACTTCTGGATGTACCGCTAGAGGGGATGTGTGGAACTCCCTCAACACTTCCTCCTCAAGTGACACTGCTACCATGGTACATCCTCTGAAGAGGATGACATACTCCTTACCTTTATAAAATCCATCAGGTGCCTGTCCTGTGGATATCTGAGTAGGTCGTGCCTCACAGTCAGTGTCCCCACGCTGCACCTCCCTGACTCGCTGAAGAAGTTGGGGAGTGACTGTAAGAGACTAAAGGAAAACTACTCCATATCAATCCACAAAGGATATCTGCAAAGCAGCCAGCTGCTCCGTCGCCTCACCTAGCAGCTGTATACCTGAACTCCTACTGAGTGCATCTGCAACAACATTCCCATTCCCAGGAGTATAGACTATCTCGAAGTCATAGTACTGGAGGAACTCAAGCCAACATCACTATCTCAGGTTCAGGTCCTTCTGGGATAAGATATACCTGAGACTCTTTTGATCAGTGTACATAGTAAAATGCTCACCCATCAGATAGTGTCGCCACATCTTCAAGGTGAAGACCACTGCTGCTAACTCCAGGTCATGGGTAGCATAGTTCTGCTCATGCTATCTCAGATTTCGAGAACCATATGTGATCACTGCTCGCTTCTGCATCAGGACACATCCAAGTCCAATCCCTGATGCGTCGCAGTAAACTACGTACCCTACGCCCTCCTCTGGAAGCCTCAAGATGGGGGCACTAGTCAGCCTCTACCTCATCTCTTGAAAACTCCTCTGGAATTTCTCCGACCAAATAATGGGTTACCCCTTATTCATTAATGCTGATAGTGGTGCTGCCACTTTGGAGAAATTTGGCACAAATCTACAGTAGTATCTTTCCAAACCCAGGAAACTCCGTACCTCCGTCACACTCCTGGGTGGCTCACAAGCAAGTACCACCTCAATCTTCGATGGATCCACTACAACTCCAACCACTGATATGACATGTCCCAGAAATCGAACCTCTCGAATCCATAACTATCACTTAGAGTGATTACCATAAAGATGGTGCTCTCGGAGTGTGTCCAGTACTACCCATAAATGATAGTCATGCTCCTCCTTAGTAGTCGAGTAGATCAGAATGCCATCGATGAAGACTACTATAAAGCGATCAAGGTATGGATTAAAGATCATGTTCATGAGTCCCATGAACACTACTGGAGTGTTGTTCACACCGAATGGCATAACCAAGAACTCATAATGGCTGTACTGACATCTGAAATTCGTCTTTTACACATCCTCATCTCGTACTCTGAGCTGGTGATAGCCTGATCTGAGGTCTATCTTCAAGAACCACCGTTCTCCCTTCAGCTGATCAAAGAGGTCGTCAATCCTTAGGAGTGGGTACTTGTTCTTCATGGTCACCTAGTTCAGGCACCGATAGTCGACACAAAGTCTCAAGCTCTCATCTACCTTCTTGGCAAACAAAATTGGGGCTGCCCAAGGTGAAACACTAGGCCGGATGAACCCCTTCTTCTGTAAGTCCTCCAGCTATACCCGTAACTCACGAAGCTCCACAGGAGCCATCCGATATGCTAGTGTAGATATTAGTGTCATCCCAGGGTACAAGTCAATGTAAAATTCTACCTCTCTTCAAGGAGATAGACCCGAAACATCATTAGGGAAAACATTAGCGTACTGGTCCACCACTATAGGATAGCTTGGACTCTCCACATCCACATCTCCGAGGGTAAGGCTTGCCAACTATTGAGTGATCGGATGCACTCTCCTCTGGGTAAGTCCACCCTACACTGCAAATACTCCCTTATCACTGGTGAAGGTAAACCTGGTCCCATCCATGCAGACACACCACACTTTGCGCCTAATACAGTCAATATGAGCATGGACTGTAGATAACCAGTCCATACCCAAGATGACGTTGTAAGGCCTCGACGCCACTACTAGGAGATCCCAGCCGAAGCTCTCGCCTCCTAGAGTAAGCTCACACTACTGGAACCAGTGTGTAATCATAGAATCTTCTCCCGTAGGAGTCTCTAGACGTAAGGATCAAGACAACGACTCCATTAGAATCTCTGAGCTCTAAACAAGGCAGTGGAAATAAAAGAATGACTGGCACCTGTGTCTATAAGCACTGTAGCTAAGGTGGAGTAGACACAGATCGTACCTCCTATAATCTCTGGAGCGTCGTGATTGTAGGCCTCAGCTTCCTGGAGATGAGCTCTCCCTTGTCTGCCTGCTCCCTGTGGTTGGGGTGGACCTCCTAGTGGTGGTGGAAGTAACATCTCGAATCGTCACCCACCACCATCTACACAACCATCTCCTCTGACACGTCCTCTTGCTCCCTACAGACTTCCTCAGTAGAACCTCTGTATCTATCTGGGTGGTCCTTCGACTGTCTACTGATCATCCATATGACGGATCGAACAGTCATGATCCATGTGACCATGCCCGCCGCATGTGTAACACTGCCCGCTTCTTGCCTGACTGGTTCCACCTTGGGTGCCCCACACAACCGATCCTAAGTCATGTGGTCGTCCACCCGTAGGTCTGGTCTTATTGGACCTCTATGATGCCTGTCTGCTACCAGATGCAGAAGACTCCGCTACGTAACGACTGGTGGCGTGTCTCGCTGCTGGTGACTACTCATCAAGAAAACTCTCCACCAAGAGGGATCCCTCTAACACCCCCGCCTGCATCGGGATGCTAAGTGAGATCATCGAAGCCTTGATCTCCCACCTGAGACTCTTCTCAAAGGTCTGGGCCCTGAAGAAAGGGTCCCACACCATATCAGTGGAGTAGTAAGAGAGGTCAGTGAACCTCGCTGAGTACTAAGATAAAGTCATACTACCCTGCTTCAGATGAAGAATATCATGTATGCGTACTACGTGAAGAGTCGCTGGAACAAACTCTTCCCCAAACAGGCTCTCGAAGTCTACCCAGAGAAGTGTCACCTCGTCGTGAACCTGGAGCATCAAGCTCCACCATCTACCTGCTACTGCCTATAGAGGGCTGGTGGCAAGGATCACCATGAGATCGGCTGGTGTCCCTACGAGTTGGAAGACTCTCACCACAGCCTCCAGTCAATCCTCAGCCACCTGTGGGTCCGTCTCTCCCCTGAACCTGGGTGGCTGCAGAGCAGCGCCATTGCGCCGTCGCCTTCATCGCGGTCAGCGGTGGTGCCGACCACTGTTCTCGTTCCCCCTTCGTGGTTGGTCACCGTCCTCCACCATCGTGAATAACACCACAATTCAACACAAGAATTATAGAGAGGACGATCCATGTTAGTTTGGCCTGCACTCTCCACATTAGAGTGGTAGCAAGTGGCTATTATACTTGAATCACTAGAATATTAAGAACAGGTAAGGGGAATAATTCAAACACCCTCCCTTCAAGCTCCCGCAATTAAACATTCCCAATCCCGCAAAAGAAAAACATTCATGGATTAATCTAAAATAGAGATTTGATCCGTGTTCATTGTTTTTAGAAGAAAAGAACATGGGAATATAAAAATCACTCATAATAAACCCCTACCTCATTCGCATGATGACATCTATAGGGTTACAAGGAAGAAGGCGAATCTTTGGGAAAAGATGGACGTCGGTGTCATCGGCGTTTTCCTCGATTGTCGGTTCATGCGTCGTTGAAGATCCTTCAACGGAGTTTGGAGAAGAATTCATTGAAGGAGAGTCATTCTTCATTGGCGTTCTTTGTTGGAGATCTTTTCTCCCAATTCCACCAAAATGAATAGGTAGCCCCAAAATAATAGATTATGATATCTATTATTTAGTTTGTTGGATTAAAATTCATATTGGCTAAATTAATGTGGTGTGTTGGCATAATTTATGTGGAGGAAGATCAAGAGGCTCCTCCACATTAAATAGGGAGTTGAGAGATTTCTCCCTCATTAATAGGGGAGTTCAAGAGGTTTAGGCCTCGGGTGGTCCCCACCACCATAACCTCTCATGGGAGGTTAGGATCGGGTGGTCCCCACCACCATAACCTCTAATGGTAGGTTAAGGTTTAGTGTTCCCCACTACTCAACTTCCACATGGAGTGGTTACAACAAATAAAATAAAATGTGTGATTATTTTATTTTATTACTTCCATGAAAAACCCAAAAATTAACTTTCACCCTCAACCAACTGACATCGAGGTGAAAGTCTTCTTAAATGAATACCGGCACTGCGAGTTCAACAGTACCATCCGATTTCAATTCCTAGCACCAGTTTAAAAGTTAGAAAAACTTGTTTGCACGTTTATTGAACGTACACGATCAAAAGTTCATAAATTCATTCTGGGCACTCCGGGCCTCAGAATCACGTGCTGTTAATTTTCAAAGACTTGTAAAATTCTCATATATTAAAAAAAATTACATGAAAATTCCGGGTCTTTATAGGGATATATGTTTTAATAAGTTGTTTTTACAAGTCCTATAGAAGGAGTTGGGATCACAACTAAATCTAAGCACACCATTCCACTCAAAAACAAACAGATAGTTTGAGAGGATGATCCAGATTATAGAGGATAATCTCAAATATTGTGTACTTGATTTTAGTGTATCATGGTATGAACATCTATCTTTGTTAGATTTTTTACATAATAACATCTTTCAGGTTTTTATTTATATGGATCTGTTTAAGGTGATTTATAATCGACCATGTCGTTCACCACTGTATTGGATTGAGATGGGTATGTTAGTAGTGATCAGACTGATCCTAGTATAGGAAAATTCTAAATTATTGTAGTTTATTTAGAATTGGTTAGTTTCCACTCATATTAGAAAGTTTTTATATGATAACAGAAGGTGATAAACCTTGGATTTCATCATGGGTGATTGGGTATTCTTACGGGTGTCACCTCGGTTGGGGAACCGACGATTAAAGAAGTAGGTAAAGTTAAAACCATGGTTTGTGGGACCATTTTAGGTCATGGAATATATTGAGATTTAAAATTATAGGTTAAATATTCATCCACAACATTGGATATGCATGATGTCTTTCATGTGTCACAGCTCCACAAGTATGATTTGGATCCTGTGCATATGATTGATAGAAAAGATGTGGAGTTTGAGGCAAATAATTCATTTAAGGAATATCTAATGAAGATTTTTGATTAGAGAAGAAAGGTTCTATATGGGAATATATTTCCTCTCATTTGAGTGTTGTGTAAGTATGGGTGTATCCAAAAATAGACTTGGGAGCTAGAATTGGATGTATGGGTTTATTGGCCTAAGTAATTAAAGCATGACTCCTAGAGACCCTTCTTAAGTACAAGAAGTCCTTTATAGGGGGAGTTTGTAAGGCACCTTTGGTTTTTAATGTGTGTTACATTGTTTTCATCATTTTTCAACTTATCTTTCTGGGATTTAAACTATGTTTTGTTGGGGTTTATACTTTAGGTGTTTTTGGGTAGTTTAAGGAATTTTTGGAAGCGGTTTATAGGGTGCATGGTTGGATCATGGTTAGGAAAAACCATGAAGATTATCTAGATAAATTTGAGGAAGAAGACCTTAGAGATAGTGGAATTCACATGGTTGGTGCATGGTTTACCAAACCATGCTACCCAACCCTACGACCTGACCCAACTAGTACATGGTTTGGTAAACCATGTGGCCCTACCGAGCATACAAGTTTGATTAATTTTAAAATTATAATTTAAACCCAAAACCTCCATGAAAAACCTCATTCTTCCTGTGACTATGGATCTTGATCTAGGAGACTCCTTTGGGTGATTTTAGTGATTCCTTTCCATCCAAAACACATTTTTATTGGATCTTTCCTTGTTAGATCTGGGAATCAAACGTATTTCTATGTTTTTTTTCTTATTCTCCATGATTTTCTTATTTTTATTGAAATGTACTCTAGATAAGATCCTTCATGTATATATCTAAGGTCTAAAGTATGATCTGATTAGTTTTCTTTTCCTCATCTAAGAAGGGTAACCTAGCTCCACCATAATTACCTCACTTACCTTAGTTGATACAAGATCCATTAATTGAGATGGTTTCTGTTTAGAAAGTCTAATCCTATCTTAACCCTAAATGTTTCCTTCTTCTTATATCTTCTCTCTATAATCCTCATGTAATTAATTTAGGCCTAATTATAGGTATTTGGTGTGTGGGACTTGTTTTGGGTGGTGGATCTTGGTGATTTGAGTTCTGATACACTTGTGGTAAGAATTCTTTACCATGTTATGAATTATATATATATATATATATATATATATGAGTTGATTGACATATGGGTGTGAGTGAAACCTATGAGGAATTTGTTATGTGGATTTATTAGAATGTGGGTGTGTGTGTAGCCTATGATAACTCTTCTATGTGACTTGATTGGCATGTGGGTGCGTATGTGGCATGTGATAACTTTTATTTTTTACCTAGTGTTATGATATGTGCCTTTGGGTTGATTATATGGTGGATATCCATCATGATATGGTTTAGTCATGGAATAACTTATGCTAATATTATGATTATATGTGGATATCCACCATGATATGGTTGATTCATAGGATGATATGTGCAACCTAGTTCTGATACTATTGTGGTTATCTATTGATGAGATGATTGATTATTTAGATGATTCGTGAAACCATATTCAAATTATGAGACTAATTAATATGAAATATCTTCTAGAATGGTTCTGAAGTTAGTAAGATCAGGGTTCATTGAAACCTAATTAGCATATGATGACTTGACCAATTGTATGATTATTTATGTTTCTTTTCTAGTCATTGAATACACTTATATATATACTTCATTTATGTTAAGGACATGTTGGTGGTTCCCTACTGGGTTTTTGACTTACGCCCTTCATGGGAATCTCAATTCATGTGAAAACTTTATAGTCATGGATCCAATTAAGATCAAGGGACGTATGTCGAGATATTCAGTATGAGAAGCAGGGTAGACCAAGGTAGTTTCAAGATAGAATTCATGATCTTTTACAATCATACTTCATTTATCTTTCTATATTATGCTTATTTTGGTACATTGATCCACTACATGTGGGGATAATTTTGACTTGATATTACTCCAATATTCCATTTATTATAGCATGGTTATTATTTTTTTCCTTTTTCTATATTGATGTGGGTATTGTTGATATGATTGTTTTATTTATTTCATTGATTTTATGACTGATGTACATATATTACTGAGGAAATAATCTCACCATGTTTCCTATCAATCCCTCTCCACTAGTCAATAACCTCATTTATATAAGGAGGCATGCATGAGGTCATGTGGAACTATAACTCAGACTGTGTGATTCGAGTTGGGGTGTTATATCAATGAATACATGGTTAATATATTCTATAACAATCCCTCCTATAAGATCTTGTATCTTTTATAAATTTCATTCATTACTTCGAACTTAAATTTCTTAAATCTCTTAAAGGAATCCCTTATATTATATAAATTTATCTCCATATTCTCCTTATAATAGTTCACATGTGTCTTGCTGAACTAATAATAAAATCCTTACGGATACACCTTTATCTCTAAAGGTTTCTTTGTATTAAAAATTAATAGGAAATTACATCAAAATACCTAATATTTTTAACTCCTTTGAGTTTAAAAAATCTTCTAAGCATATAATTTACAATTACCTTTAGTGTTACTTGACTAAGAAATATCTTTCCATAACTAGGTATTATCTAAGTCTTATATTTTATATTCTTCATTCATTATCGACATTGGATACCTATGATTCAAGTATTACTAAACCACAAAGTATGAAGTACCATAACTATAATGACCCCGAACCCAGTTTCATAGATTCAGTGTTTACTTTATTACATTGGCATAATATATAAGGAATCACATCCCAAAGGACCGAATACTTTATTAGTCTTGGTAAACTAGATACATACTTGAGTCTTGTATTACATTTGAATAAAAAATTACAACATAGTTTTTTTTTATAATATCATTATTTCCTCTTGAATATCCTTGCATATTATTCCTAGTACACTTCCTAAATTCCTGAGAAAGTAAACAAAATAAAAGTGATCTCAGATAATCAGTAATAGTTATACATAGCAGAATCTATCATGAGTAAATTAAGAATAAGCAATATGAAAAGGTAAATATCTGAACACACATTCCATTTAATCAATAATTTAACTATCATGATTAGATAAATAATAATGAATATATAAAGGTAAATAAATGAACACACATTAAATTTAAATAACCTCATTACCATTAATAGATAAGGATTAATCAATATGGAAAGGTAAATAACCGAACACACATTCCATTTAAATAACTTGAATATCATGAATAGATAACAAGTAATCAATGTTTCAAGTTGAATAAATAAACACACATTCCATTTAAATAACTTGAATAGCATGAATATATAATGCATAATCAATATTAAAAGGTAAATAAATGATAACACATTCCATTTAAATAATAACTGAGAATGAAATGCATCCAGATATAATATCATTACGAAAATATCATGGATAATAATAACTTAATTCTTAATCAATGAAATGATTAATTATTGGATTTCATGGTCTCAGGCTGCATGTTACCTCTACTATCAAGACCTTTCATAAGATAGTTTAAAACTATGGGTAAAAACCCATTTGATGCTAGCTTATTAATTCACCTCATGAGACTATTGATGTATTGAGGGGCTATATAATTGTAGACTCCACCCATAATTTCATGTACAAAGAATTCCTCATATACTTAATAATAGATTTAATTTAGGAATAATGTGACTTATCATCAAATATCTGCATTGAGTAAATAATATGGATTTATCAATATTTCCCTATATGAAAAAATAAATTTTAATGTAGAAAAATATATGTATAAATGATATATGGTTTAATAAATAAACATATCCATGATAAATAATATGGATATTTATGAGAAATTTAATTTCCAATGATCATAAGAAAGCGAATATTTTAAGGGAAAGTTAATGACTACAAAAATGAATCAAGAAAGTGAATGAAAACACTTTCCTTAGTCAAAATGATCATAAAACATCCATATAATAAATAATTATGGTATCAATATAACATATCCCAGGTGGAGTATAAGTAAAATAAAGGTTTGTTGTCATTGATGAATAGATATACCATAAAAATTTCATTAAAAACACTCTTTAAGAAACTATCATTTTTAAATTTGAAAATATTTATTAAAACTAAAAGTTCAAAAAATATTTTTAAAATAATTTTATTTTAAAATAACCTTTGAAAATTATAAATTAATATTTAAAACATTTAGTGTTCATGATAGTGAGAAATTCCATATATTCCATACACATTAAAACAATGATTTTTTTTCACATTGTTTCCCACGGAATCTGGGGATGACCGCCTTGATGGGAGGTTCAAATGTTCTGATCGGTTTCTAACGGGTTTGTTCGCAGAACTGGAAACATCCAATGATTCGACATCCATTTAGACCTACTTTCCAAAGGTAGGTGCTCATTAGTTTGTGGACCGATGAGCCTTAGGAATTTTCATTGGTCGAGAGGATGGGAGGTCAGACTCATCACACCTTTTTGAGGGGAATTATTGTCTACTTCGGGACTCTCTTTATAGATTTAAGTTATGTTCGTGAATCCTTATTACATTACTAAGTATAAAATGATATTTCCTTCAGATCTAACAATCAATGATTAAATATGTAGGAAATTTAGATAATCATTTGTATGTATTCGAGGTTCTTCATCGATAGAGAATCATCTGTATTTGTTAGAGATTCTTGGTCAATGCTACCCTTCGACACATTTATACAGAAGTCCCTTAGTCATTAACCATGCTGGTTTTAAAGCCACTCAGTGGGAAACTTGAAGTTTATTGTCATTCAGAAGGACATGGATTATTTTAGAGTTGGGATCAAACCCATAGACAAGCTACCTACGTATCCTTTGTTTAGAAAAGGAATCAGAACCCACATAGTTCGAGTAAGGGAGTATGATGTTTATGATTGATGGCTCAAAGAAGGATGTCACAATTACTTTTACACTCTAAGCTCACGTGAGTCATGCTCGGTGTGAGAAACAAGAGGTATTGGTAAAAATTAGACAATTATGCCATGGAAGATGCAATCATAAGAAATAATGCGGGGCTTATGTATGTATGACTGCCTAGATAAATGAAGGTTAGGATTCACTTTAAGGAAGAAATCCAGGAACAGGGTCCATAAATGTATATGTGCTTCATGGAGATTTTGAATACTCTAACTTGGGGCTTACTACTGAAAAGGAGGCCCAAATTAGGAGAAGACTTATGATTGGGTTTTACTCCTGAAAAGGAATCCCAGATCAAAGGTAAATTAGGACTGGTTAATAGAAATTAAGATTGGGGCTTACTCCTAAGGAGGATGCCCAGATTTGAGACTGGGGCTTACTCCTGAAAAGGAGGCCCAGGTTAAGGATTATGACTGGGGCTTACTCCTAAAAAGGAGGCCCAGGTTAAGGGAATTATGGTTTGGGGCTTACTCCTGAGGAGGATTCCCAAATTAGGGGACTGGGGCTTACTCCTGAAGAGGATTCCCATATTTGAGATTGGGGATTACTCCTGAAAAGGAGGCCCAGATTAAGGGATATGGGGCTTACTCCTAAATAGGATTCCCAAAAATTGAGAGACTTCGGGTTTACTCCTAAAGAGGATGCCCAGATTTGGGAACTTTAAGAATTAGGGCTTACTCCTAAGGAAGATGCCCATATTTGAGACTGGGGCTTACTCCTGAAAAAGAAGCCTAGGTTAGGGGATCTGGGGATTACTCCTAAGAGGATGCCCAAAAATTAAGGGACTTGGGGCTTACTCCTAAGGAAGATGCCCATATTTGAGACTGGGGCTTACTCCTGAAAAGGAAGCCCAGGTTAGGGGATCTGGGGCTTAATCCTAATAGGATGCCCAAAAATTAAGGGACTTGGGGCCTACTCCTAAGGAAGATGCCCAAGCTTGAGACTGGGGCTTACTCCTGAAAAGGAAGCCCAGGTTAAGGGATCTGGGGATTATTCCTAAATAGGATGCCCAAAAATTGAGGGACTTGGGGCTTACTCCTAAAGAGGATGCCCAGATTAGAGGACTTATGACTGGGGATTATTCCTAAAAAGGAGACCCAGGTTAAGGATTCTCTCATCTTAAAGGACGAGGTTGAATTAATGAACTCTCAATATTTAGTGACATAAAGATATGTAAATCACTAGGTTTTGAGAGATATTCCACAGAATTCCTTTCAGATAAGGAATTCAAATCAAGAAATCATGCCATAAATGGCTTTTAAGAGTGTCTTGAAGACTGAATCTTGAATAGTAAAGGTGTAATGGCTTAAGAGGGGTGAAAATGGGAAAGAAAGGCACCCAAAAAGGCAGGGGTGCGCAAGTCCTGGCAGGTGCGTAGGTACTGTGTGGGCGCGCAAGTCCTGGTCGCGCATGTCCTGGTCGCGCAAGTATGCCTGCGCGACACATGGTATACTTGCGCGATGGTTAACCAGCAGGGTAATACTTGAGCGACTTTAGGTTAAGGCCTTTAGAATCCTCTTGAGGTTCTTCCAGGAGAGGGGCACGCAGGTTCTATTGAAGGAGTAAGGTGTCACGCAAGTGTGGCCATTTCCCTTAAGGGATGGCCACCTAGGCGCGCAAGTGTTGATGAGTTTCAACACTTAGGCCTTCCTCCCTCTCTTTAGATCTTCCGTTCTAGGTAAGAAATTACCTTAGAAGTGTTCCGGAAGCTTTAAGAAGAGACTATGGCGCCAGGATCTCAAATCTGGGTTTCTGGAAAAAATCCTCCCGAATGGGGGGCCCACAGGGTCTATTTATAGGCAGGAGAATACCCCGGGTGGTTACCAGGCGGTTATCACTTAGTTCGCGCAAGTCACTTGCACGACCAACATCGGCGCACAAGTCACTTGCATGACCAAAATCGGCGTGCAAGTGTACTTGCGCGACCATTGAGGCACGCAAGTATACTTGCGCGACCATTGTAGAACTTGCGCGACCTTTGTGCAATGTTATTCTTCTTCCTTCCTTTGTCAATTATTGATATTTGTTCAATGGATGAATCTTCTTTGTTCAAGGTATTTCCCTTTTCATTCATTTAGACTCTATGACGGAAAGGAGCGTCAACAAAAGCCCCCCCCCCCTCAGAGTTGGATCCGGAGAGAAAAGAGGATATGAATCTGAGGTGAGAAGAAATAAGAAATCTAGAAGTTTAATGTCATGCATGTCGGACATAAAGAGGCTAATGTTTAAGGTCGAAATAGCTTTGACCGAAATGGATTAGAATTGACTCAATTATTTGACAACTCATCTGAAATCATAGTACCATACTCAAGTATGAGGGAAAATATGTAAACTATGACTTAAGAATATTTGAATCTGAGGAATGATATGAAAAAGAGCTAAAAGTCATTAGAAGAAGTAGTTTCCAAGAATGAAGTTACCATTATTTAAAAAACCCGTTAGGGGGTTGAATTATGCAGGGCCACCTAAGGGCATTGGCTGCATAGTTAAATAAAATAGTATCTTTTTGCTAACAAGTCTGTTATGTAGAATGTTTATGCAAGGCCGCCTATGGGCACGTGCTGCATAGTCAGGCAAAAGAACTCTCAGAAATTTACTTTCCTAGTGCTAAAAGCCAGTGAATGTTTATGGATATTTAAATCTTCCAAAGTATAGAGTTTGCTGTATGGAAAGAGGTACTTGAATATGGAGAAAATATTTCCAAACAAAATTATCGAAGAACTGGATGAATATCACTCCTATGAAGGTCTGACCCAAACGTAGGGAAGGAAAATATAAACCATAGACTTGAATACTTTCAGATTATGAAAAAGGATATGATACAAATATGTTAAGGATGGTTATTTTTGCAGATCCCTACATACTGTCATTTAAGACAAATAAGGAAAAAAGAGGCATTCTTTCAAAGAATGAAGTTACCACTATCCGACAAACCCATTAAGGGGTTGAATTATGCAGGGCCACCTAAGGGCATTGGCTGCATAGTCAAATAATAGTATCTTTTGGATAACAAGTCGGTTATGTAGATTGTTTATGCAAGACCGCCTATGGGCACGTGCTGCATAGTCAGACAAAAGAACTCTCATAAGTTTGACATTTTTGTGACTAGAAGTCATGAAATGGGTTATGAGGATCTGAAAATATTTAAGGTTAGGATTATAACACATAAATATGGGTATTTTTCAATGTGTACAGAGATACATAGATCAATGTTAACCATAATCATGTTGTGGCTGGGTCCTGAATTGAAATGTTGGACTTCACTACGTATCCCATAAGGATGAGAATCAAGCCATACACAGTTCTTAAACTACAGTTTAACATCGTGTGGGACAAAAGGATTAGAGATCTTAGTTTAGGTTCACAGAGCTTAGACCATTGTAAGAAATACACAGTGTGTGTTTTCATGGGGACTTTTTAGCCAAGGGACTGAAAGTGGAATTTGGGGTTAGGCCCAAAGACTTGGGACTATATTCGAGGGACACTCGAACGTTCCTACGTATCCCATAAGGATGGGAATCAAGCCCACGTAGTTCTAGAACTACCCTTTGTACAAATTTGGTCCGTACACGTGAAGGGTGAAAGGGGACTTTAGTGCAATGATGGTTTAACCCAAGATAAAAGGTTTGGGCATTTCCATGTATGTACGTAGTCTTTGAAATGAAACATGATTGAAAAAATCAATGAAAATAATGGTTCCCTCTCAGGTGAGGGTATCAAATAAATTTGTAGTTTATTGTCATACTGGACAAAAGTGTTGTATAGTTTAACGTCGTATAACAAGGACGAAAGTGAACCAATGTAAAGATATTGATTCTAAGGGCGGTTTCACAAATTATCATCGTATGAGATAGAGATAAACCGACGTGAAGAGATTGGTTTTGGGCTTGAACCTTGGGAGGTTGCCTACATACCCAGCCTAGAAGGCAAGGATCAAAGTCCGTGTAGTTCAATTAAAGAATGACTTAATGATCAAGTTGTTCTTGGGGACAATGACCTAAAAAAATGATGTTAGGACTTACACATGGTTAGCGGCCCAGAGAGAGTGTTATGGTTGAGGTTTACTCTAAGATCATGTGAGTCATACTCGGTGTGAGAAACAAGAGGTAACAACAACCTTAACGATGCATAGTTTAATGTCATGTAGGACATATAAAGGGACTATGCAGTTTAAAGTCTTGCAGTTAGGACCATTGGTGCTGCACAGTTTAGTGTCATGTAGCAGGGACAAAATACAGTTTAATGTCATGTAGGATGTATCACAAACTTTATGTACAGTTTAGCGTCATGTAGTTAGGACGATGGGGAAAATAGAGTTTAACGTCATGTTGGACGAAAGGAGGGGGATTGTGCAGTTTAATGTCATGCAGTGAGGACAAAAGAGTGCACCATTTTAACGTCATGTTGGATGCATTGGGGATTTTTTTCCACAGTTTAATGTCATGTTGGACGAAAAAAGGGACGATACAGGGACGATACAGTTTAGCGTCATGTTGGATGAAAGTGCGAATAGTTTAAGGTCATATGCATGGACCGTGGATGGTGCAGTTTAATGTCATGCTGGACTGTGGTGTAGTTTAAGGTCATACAGGACCTTTGATGATTATGTAGTTTAACGTCTTTCCGGACGTAAGGGAATTTTATACATTTTAGCGTCATGTAGTTAGGACGTCACAGTTTAACGTCTTGCTGGACGTAAAGGACTTTTATACAGTTTAGCGTCATGTAGTTAGGACGTCACAGTTTAACGTCTTGCTGGACGTAAGGGACTTGCAAATAGTTTAGGGTCATATGCATGGACCGTTGATGATGCAGTTTAAGGTCATACAGGACCTAGTTGCAGTTTAAGGTCACACTGGACCATTTAGGGAACTTTTTCACAGTTTAACGTCATGTGGGAAGAAAGTAAAAATAGTTTAAGGTCATATGTATAGACCATTGCTGTATAGTTTAACATCATATAACAAGGACGAATTGGTGCCGCACAGTTTAGTGTCATGTTGCGGGGACAAAGTACAGTTTAATGTCATGTAGGACGAATGTAAGGACTTTTGTACAGTTTAGCGTCATGTAGCTAGGACAATGAAGGTGACACAGTTTAACGTCATGTTGGACGTATGTGAAAATAGTTTAGGGTCATATGCTTGGACCGTTGCTATATAGTTTAACGTCATATAGCAAGGAAGAACTGGTGCTGCACAGTTTAGTGTCATGTCGTGGGGACAAAGTATAGTTTAATGTCATGTAGGACGAATTGGTGCCGCACAGTTTAGTGTCATGTTGTAGGGACAATGAAGGTGACACAGTTTAACGTCATGTTGGACGTATGTGCAAATAGTTTAGGGTTATATGCTTGGACCGTTGCTGTATAGTTTAACGTCATATAGCAAGGACGAACTGGTGCCACACAGTTTAGTGTCATGTTGCAGGGACAAAGTACAGTTTAATGTCATGTAGGACGAATGTAAGGACTTTTTTACAGTTTAGCATCATGTAGCTAGGACGATGAAGGTGAAACAGTTTAACATCATGTTGGACGTATGTGCAAATAGTTTAGGGTCATATGCTTGGACCGTTGCTGTATAGTTTAATGTCATATAGCAAGGACGAACTGGTGCCGTACAGTTTAGTGTCATGTTGTGGGGACAAAGTACAGTTTAATGTCATATAGGACGAATTGGTGCCGCACAGTTTAGTGTCATGTTGCGGGGACAAAGTACAGTTTAATGTCATGTAGGACGAATTGGTGCCGCACAGTTTAGTGTCATGTTGCGGGGACAAAGTAAAGTTTAATGTCTTGTAGGAAGAATTGGTGCCGCACAGTTTTGTGTCATGTTGCGGGGACAAACAGAGACTTTGCAGTTTATACAAAATACTGCTACAAAAATCTGGCATATGGATTTGTTAATTGAATCATATTAACAGAACCAAAGATTAACTCTTCATCTGATGAAGACTCTGCCTGATTAGCCTGTTTAGGCTGTGCCGTTTGGTGGGGTGGTGCCCGTGGCTTTGAAGTAGATGGCATGAAGTCTTCCAACGTCAGAGACAACTTAGGATTTGACACATACTCATCTTCTTCTGATTATTTTTCTTTCTTTGAATCATGCCGTTTCTTTGAGTACTTTCCCTCTGACGAAGAGGGTTTTTCCGCAACATTCATGGAAGAAGACACAATTGGTTTCCTTAATTGTGTTCGCAAAATAGCATGAGTTTGATTGATTGTCTTTCTGACCATCCAATCATCATACTTTTGTGCATTTTTGCTTTTGACTTCCTGCCATTCGTCTTCCTCCTCTGGAACTGTAGCAGTGACACATGCTACCTGGGATGAAAAGCCTTTCAATGTGACCTGTCCTGAGTCGACCATCTTTTGTAGGAGGTCTTTTAAGACAAAACACTCCTGGATGGGATGCCCCAATATTTGATGAAAAGGGCAATAATTAGGACGATCTTCATCTCCTTTCTTGTTTGGCCTCTTGGGTATTGGAAATTGAACCAAATTGTTTTCCAGAGCTGAAATGAAATAACCAGGAACTTGTTCATTTCAGAAAGAATATGTTTTTCTATTCAGATCCTCAAATTGTTTTCATCTTTGATCTTTTTGATCATATGGATGAAAAGATATTTGTTGTTGGCACTCAGAAGGTGGATCCCTTCAAGAAGATGAAGGTTTTGAGGTAGAAATAGGTACAGGTGCTTGTTTAAGCATAACTGTAGCAGTTTATGCTTTACCCATTATTTTTCCTAGAGCTGATGGAATTACACGAGATTTAGCCTTAGCATGTATAAGGGAATATTCAATCTGCTGAGCGATTGAAGTAAGGTCTCGAAACCCTCCTGTGTATTTCATAGGGATTAATGGCGTGCGTAATTCGTCATGTAGATTTTCCACATAGATTGACAACAATTATTCTTGAGGGAGTGCTAAACTCAAGGAATATGTTAATCCCTTCCATCGAGCAATGAAATAAGAGACTTTTTCATTCTCCCTTCGCTTACAATTTGTAAGATCGAAAACTATTGTCTTTGGAAAAGTTGAGTTGAACTGAAGGAGGAATTTTTGGCGAAGATCCTCCCATCTGGTAATTTACTGGGATTGCAAGCTTGTATACCAAACAAAATCTGGTCCTTGAAAGGTTCGCATGAAGAATCTGAGTTTCACTGCTTCTTGCTGCTCTAAAGTTCCCATCATAGGATCACAACAAGACACGTAATGCATCAAATGCTATTCAGGATCGCCTGATCCATTGAAAATAGGGAATACAAGATTCCCAAAACTGGATGGAGGAGAAATTGAATCTACCCATTCAGGGTAAACTTTCTTTTCTGGTTTAACTTGTGCATGTTTCCCTTCCATAGTTTCTAACCGAGATGTTAATGACTCCATAGTAGTTATTAACTTTTGAGAAACATCCAGTTGAACTTGGACTTGGGTAGGTGCAATGACTGGAGCTTGGACAGATGTGGCGATTGGTGCTGCAACTGATGGTAGCACTTACAACTATTGTTGCACTTGACCCATAGGATTAGACCTGTGAGGGTGTACTGATAGGGGAGGATATTCTTGATCCATCTCAGTAGCTGCAACAAATTGCTTTGGCTGACTGACTCTAGAATGCTTAAGAAGAAGACTACTCTGAAGTAGTTCTGCATTCAACCTTCTTAATTCTTTCATTTCTTCCTCCTGTTGTGAAAACCTCTGCTCTAGTGAGAGCGATTGACCTTCTTCAGAGGAAGGATATGTAACCTGGTTCTTTCCCTTCCCTTTGCTGGATCCTTTTCGGAGAGGGGGAAGTGGGTTACTCGAAGGATTACCTAAGTTCTGAGTAATCCTTTGACTTCATGTACGCACACCTTCTTCATTTGTGTCGGTGCGTACATCTTCTTGAGAAGGAACCTCTTCATCTGAGTTCCCTGAGTGAGCCTCATCTGGTGGATCAGCAACAATGGCATTAATAACATTGATTGATGCATAAATCATCGCATCCCTTCTATCAGCATTTCTGTGATATTGTCTTCTTCCATGTCTTTGATGAGACATTTCCTTTTGTTGATTCAATCCCTCAGGAACTTCTTGATGAACTGTAATTTGGAGGGAATCTCCTGATAATTTGGTTCTTCGTTCTTCTTGAGGTTTCTTCCCCAATCGAGAAAAGAACGACTTTCTCTGAGGAGGGGATTGATGATTTGAAAAATTCCCCAGTCCAGTGGACTGGGGTTGTTCCTTCTATCCTCGCTCAACTCCCCGAATCCTTTTTGTTGATTCCGAGGGTTGGTTTAAAAGAGTCCTCAGTCTGGCGAGCTGGGGTGGTTCTTGACATGCTATTTATGAGACTTTCTTTAAAGTCCTCCTGATCTTGTGAACCTTAGTCTGGAAATTAGCTGGATGCATTAACCTGTATCCGCTTTTATCACCCGGTTCAAAAGACCGTTGGATGATTTCCGACACTTCTGTCACTTGGTGAAGTGCTTGCTCCAAACGAGAGGCCTGTTCAATATTCTCGTTTGCTTAATGCAAGAGTAATTCAACAACTTGTTCTCTATATTCTTGATTTTGAGAGGAACTAGTTGAAGCCTGTTCTTGGGAAAGATTTTGATTACAAACAAAGACCATTGACTATGGCCGGCCATGGGCAATAACATTGCATGAGACCATTTTCGGCGGGCTTTGCTGACTGGAGAGCACCGTGAAATGCAGTGCTCCATGAACACCCCATCCTCTGACATGAATACCAGATGAGGCATTGGAAATTAACTGACGCAATCTTCTTAGTGCACCAAGGCATGAACGTTGAAGGGCTCTCTACTGCTTTTCAGCCTTCGGATATCGAGAGACTGATAGAGATGCCAAATCAATCTGATGTTGTAACCCTTATATTATCTTAAGATGATTTTCATATTCATCATAAGATAATACTTTCTTTTTCAACTAACAAAGAGTTTTCCATATGTTGAGATGAATATCATGAATTTCATCTTCCATCAACATTTCTGGAATATTATACTGAGAGTCAGCCAGAGGCCAAAACATGACTGGCACTTCACCTTTCACCAGTTGTTTTCTCATATTAAGCATTTCCTCTTTATCATTTGATGAAGATTATTCTACCTGATTTGACCAGAGTTGGTGTTTCCTTGTTACTTCATTGGATTAAACAGGATTGGTAGAGAAATAATTGATCAAACTAGAAGATGCATGACTTAGGGGTGGTTCGGAGAATGACCTACACCCTGGGCTATCTTCTAATTGAGAAAGTATTTCACCTGCTAGTGATAAAGCTTCAGACATGATTGGTTTCGCATTTGCAAGTGCCTCAAGATAAGAGGGCTTTCTCAGCACTACATTGTCCACTGGAGAATTTTACGGGCAATGCGCATCACTACTGCGGAGAGGAATTTCGCAGCGAAATTCATCATCATGGGGAGGACCACCATAATGGGTTACAACAAAAGATGAGATCTCTTGATCCTTGGTCTTCTGACCACACAGAGGGTTCCTGTGGCTCTCATCTGAAGATGAAACTTCAAGATCGACCGAATTGTCATGAAGCAAGCCTTCATGAGGAAGTGTCTGTTGAAGACCTTCAGAATTAATGTTCCCATTATTGGGAACTGAGGGAGTAAAATCTTGAATTACAACAGATAATTGTCTGAGGGATTCAAGAACTCTAGCATAGAGCAAGGCCTTGTTAAAGATTGGCTCTTGATCTCCTGACTGTGCTGGGCGGGTCTTTTTCTTAGACGCCTTCTTACACGCCTTGGAAACTACTTGTTGATGAAAGTGTCTGCTTTGAGCAGGTGTATGTGCCTGATCAGGAAATATGACCAAGTTAGGTTGACGATCTCCTCTCAAATCAGGTGTATGTGCCTGACTTGGTCATTCATATGATATGGGGGAGTATGCCCCATAACCCTCTTGGACTGGAATAGATGTGTGTGTCTGTACCGGAGTGAATTTTTGATGTATCACTCCACTGGTAGGGATAGATTTATGTGTCTTTCCCTGAGATTCCACTGAAGTTGTTATAATATCCTGGCAGGCATCCAGAATATGAGCAGGGATTTTCTTATGCTCTTTCACCATTGATAGAATATTCTTGGTGACTTCAGCTTCCGGAACGGGAATATACGTCCATTCCGGGCTTGGAGTAGGTGTATGTGCCTGCTCCTGTCCTCCTTTTCCTATCAGTGAATCCTGACGGTACTCAAGTGTGGGGGCAAAGAGTTGAGTCTGCCTTCTATTTGTTGTCGGGGCTTTCCGACTAACTTCTCCTAATGCTACCAAGCGAGACTGTTGGTAGGCTTGATTAATACTAGTAGGTGTATGTGCCTGTTGATTGCACTTCGCCAAACGTGGTTGACGAGATCCATCATATGTAGTTAGACGAGCCTACTTACTAGCTGATGATGTATAAACAGGTGTATGTTCTTGCCTATAGTACTCCGCCGGAATTGCCTGACGGGATTGGCGTGATGCTGCCAGACGAGTCTACTGGACAACAGAATTAAAATGGGCAGGTGTATGTGTCTTCTCGTTGCTTGCCACCAAGTTAGGTTGGTGGACTTCTCCGGAGATGGCAGAGATGAGAACCTACTCACTGTTGACCGGATTCTGCCTCTGGTGGTTCATCTTGCTTGCTCGGGTTCGAGGAACCTGAGTCGAATGCCTGGAGTCGGTACCCTCATCATGTTGAGGGAGCACTACCGCACGAGTCTGGCAGCAATTGTTGGTGGGAGACCTCAGGAAGGACTCCTGTCTGTTTGAATTAAGGTCCTAAGGGACCTTCTCATTCACCTCCCCAAAATAAGGGAGCGAATGGTGATTTTGTTTCAGGGATAATGACCCGAAACGGTTGGAGATGATAGTCAGCACCGCCTGCTTCTTGATCAATGGTCATCGTTGTCCGGACGACCGATGTGAGTTATTTAATTGGAGGGCTTGTCGGGCAGCCTCCAGAGTTGGGATGGTACCGTGTTGATGGTACTCCTTAACCAGTGCGTTTGATACCCAGCGTTGAAGACGCTGAGTAGGTGATATCGTCCTAAGAGCGGACGATGATCCAGCAGGACTAGCAGTAGTGGCATTTACAATAGCAGTATTCACAGGTGTGAACTTGAGAGCAGCCATTCTAGAAATGCAGAAGATCTTGGAAAAAGAGTGTCTGTTTTATATAACAGACGTAATAAAGATAAATTCAACCACTACATCTTTTGGATGAGCACATATGTCAATGATTGTTTTTGATAGCCCTCTAATTGAGTTTTAAACAGGGGCCTAACAAATAGTTAAAACGTCATTTTAACTTGGTTAAGGATTCACATCAGGTTCACCATTTTTGTTTCCCTCGGAATCTGGGGATGACCGCCTTAATGGGAGGTTCAAACGTTCCGATCGGTTTCTAACGGGTTTGTTCGCAGAACCGGAAACATCCAATGATTCCACATCCATTCAGACCTACTTTCCAATGGTAGGTGCTCATTAGTTTGTGGACTGATGAGGCTTAGGAATTTGCATTGGTCTAGAGTATGGGAGGTCGGACTCATCACACCTTTTTGAGGGTAATTATTGTCTACTCCGGGACTCTCTTTATAGATTTAAGTTATGTTCATGAATCCTTATTACATTACCAAGTATAAAATGAGCTTTCCTTCAGATCTAACAATAAATGATTAAATATTTAGGAAATTTAGAGAATCATTTGTATGTATTCGAGGTTCTTAATCGATAGAGAATCATCTGTATTTGTTAGAGATTCTTGGCCAATGGTACCCTTCGACACATTTATACAGAAGTCCCTTGGTCATTAACCATGCTGGTTTTAAAGCCACTCAATGGGGCACTTGAAGTTTATTGTCATTCAGAAGGACATGGATTATTTTAGAGTTGGGATCGAACCCGTAGACGGGCTACCTACGTATCCTTTGTTTAGAAAAGGAATCAGAACCCACGTAGTTCGAGTAAAGGAGTATGATGTTTATGATTGATGGCTCAAAGAAGGATGTCACAATTACTTTTACACTCTAAGCTCACGTGAGTCATGCTCGGTGTGAGAAACAAGAGGTATTGGTAAAAATTAGATAATTTTTCCATGAAAGATGCAATCATAAGAAATAATGTGGGGCTTATGTATGTATGACTGCCCAGATAAATGAAGGTTAGGATTCAATTTAAGGAATAAATCCAGGAACAGGGTCCATAAAGGTATATGTGCTTCATGGAGATTTTGAATACTCTAACTTGGGGCTTACTCCTGAAAAGGAGGCCCAAATTAGGAGAAGACTTATGATTGGGTTTTACTCCTGAAAAGGAATCCCAGATCAAAGGTAAATTAGGACTGGTTAAGAGAAATTAAGATTGGGGCTTACTCCTAAGGAGGATGCCTAGATTTGAGACTGGTGCTTACTCCTGAAAAGGAGGCCCAGGTTAAGGATTATGACTGGGGATTACTCCTGAAAAGGAGGCCCAGGTTAAAGGAATTATGGTTTGGGGCTTACTCCTGAGGAGGATGCCCAAATTAGGGGACCGGGGCTTACTCTTGAAGAGGATGCCCATATTTGAGACTGGGGATTACTTCTGAAAAGGAGGCCCAAATTAAGGGATCTGGGGCTTACTCCTAAATAGGATGCCCAAAAATTGAGAGACTTGGGGCTTACTCCTAAAGAGGATGCCCAGATTTGGGAACTTTAAGAATTGGGGCTTACTCCTAAAGAAGATGCCCTTATTTGAGACTGGGGCTTACTCCTGAAAAGGAAGTCAAGGTTAGGGGATCTGGGGCTTAATCCTAAGAGGATTCCCAAAAATTAAGGGACTTGGGGCTTACTCCTAAGGAAGATGCCCATATTTGAGACTGGGGCTTACTCCTGAAAAGGAAGCCCAGGTTAGGGGATCTAGGGCTTACTCCTAAGAGGATGACCAAAAATTAAGGGACTTGGGGCTTACTCCTAAGGAAGATGCCCAAGATTGAGACTGGGGCTTACTCCTGAAAAGGAAGCCCAGGTTAAGGGATCTGGGGCTTATTCCTAAATAGGATGCCCAAAAATTGAGGGACTTGGGGCTTACTCCTAAAGAGGATGCCCAGATTAGAGGACTTATGACTGGGGATTATTCCTAAAAAGGAGACCCAGGTTAAGGATTCTCTCATCTTAAAGGATGAGGTTGAATGAATGAACTCTCAATCTTTAGTGACATAAAGATATGTAAATCACTAGGTTTTGAGAGATATTCCACAGAATTCCTTTCAGATAAGGAAGTAAAATCAAGAAATCATGCCATAAATGGCTTTGAAGAGTGTCTTGAAGACTGAATCTTGAATAAGAAAGGTGTAATGGCTTAAGAGGGGTGAAAATGGGCAAGAAAAGCACCCAAAAAGGCAGGGGCCCGCAAGTCCTGGCAGGCGCGTAGGTACTGCGTGGGCGAGCAAGTCCTGGTCGCGCAGGTCCTGGTCGTGCAGGTATGCCTGCGCGACACATGGTATACTTGCGCGATGGTTAACCAGCAAGGTAATACTTGAGCGACTTTAGGTTAAGGCCTTTAGAATCCTCTTGAGGTTCTTCCAGGAGAGGGGCGCGCAGGTTCTATTGAAGGAGTAAGGCGGCGCGCAAGTGTGGCCATTTGCCTTAAGGGCTGGCCACCTAAGTGCGCAAGTGTTGATGAGTTTCAAAACTTAGGCCTTCCTCCCTCTCTTTAGATATTCCGTTCTAGGTAAGAAATTACCTTAGAAGTGTTCCTGAAGCTTTGAGAAGAGACTAGGGCGCCGGGAGCTCAAATATGGGTTTTTGAAAAAAAATCCTCCCAAATGGGGGCCCCACAGGGTCTATTTATAGGCAGGAGAAGACCCCGGGCGGTTACTGGGCGGTTATCACTTAGGTCGTGCAAGTCACTTGCACAACCAACATCGGCGCACAAGTCACTTGCACGACCAACATCGGCGCGCAAGTGTACTTGCGCCACCATTGAGGTGCGCAAGTATACTTGCGCGACCATTGTAGAACTTGCGCGACCTTTTCGCAATGTTCTTCTTCTTCCTTCCTTTGTCAATTATTGATATTTGTTCAAAGTATGAATCTTCTTTGTTCAAGGTATTTCCATTTTCATTCATTTAGACTCTGTGACGGAAAGGAGCGTCAACACACATTTTTAGCAAAATACAAATAGGCCTTGTTTAGAAAAAGAATTGAAGATTCCTTTCAATTTTTTTTAAAAGTCAACATGGGTAAAAATTTCTTTAATAAATAATCTGGAGAATGGTAAAAAAGTTTAATTTTTTTTATAAAATATGGTTTTAGAAGAAAAAGTATTTTCAACTGAATAGATAAATGAAGTTAGATTTTATTAAAAATATTTTCTCAATCATTTTAAGTACCAAAGAGTAGAAAAATGATACTATTAATTGAAAAATTTACTAATTACCAGAGGAGAATAAAATTAAAGTAGTTTAATATACAATTATTAGATATTTTACTTTAATGTAAATTCAAGCATAAATAATCCTGATTGAAATGATATTTTGAACTAAACCATTAAGAAGAATATAAAATTGAATTGAGAATTAACCAATGAATAAATTATTTGTAAAAAATTTAAATCAAAATAAAAAAAGTGGATATACAAATTAATATATTCAAAATTAAATACACACATAATCATATAATATCAAAGACAATGAAGAAGTAATATAACCCAATGAAAAGAAATTGAGTTATGAAATTCTTTACCACTTGGTAATTTTTAATTCAACCCAACTTGGATGAAATAATTAAAATTTAAAATTAAAATACCATGAATTATTAATTAATCAAGATATTACATGTCAAAGTGGAAGTATATATACCATATAAAATAAATTAGGTGCATAACATTATAATAAGCCTCAATGAAGGGAAATTGAGCTGGAGTCCCTTACCTTATGCTTTATTTTAGTTAAAAATTATTTAACATCATGTATAATGGTTTTAATCATGTTATTAATTTATAATATAACCATATAAATTTTTATAAAATCATAAATTATCCCCTTATAACATTTTACCACCCATTTGTTAATAATATTTCATCATTTTCATTTTTTTGAGTGTTAATGCCTTATTTTCTCATGCGTGTTTTGTCATGAAAGTTCCGGTTCTTGTGAATATTATATAGTTACATAATATCCAGAATTATATTAATTTTATAAATGTCATTTTTTTCATTATATATATTTTTATAATCATTATTAAAATTTGAACATGGAGAATGAATCACATCACTTTGTAGAGACGATGGGTCGTACGTACGCATGAGCAACATTATCATTTCCTTAACGGGTGAAAGGGTAAAGAAGTGTGTGACATATTATTTTTAAATAATAAATATAATTTCATATATATCACATATATTCACTAAATTTATCCTTATTAGCTTCTATGTTAAGTGTAAGTTCAAAATGAATCACATTGCTCTGTGAAGTGGTAGTCCGTTGTACACACGAGAGACATTATCATATTTTAAACAGAATGAAACGTAATAATATATATGTGATATTAAAATTAAATAAGTATAATAATATTATAAATATAATATATATTTTTTTAAATCCATTATCATATCTTTCCTTGAAAGGTGGTGATGGAAAATGAATTACATCGGTTTGTGAGGTGGTAGTCCACCGAATACACGATCGATGGTTTTGTTTCCCATTTGATGGAAGAGGAGATGGATATTGGTCACTAACTTAACATAATAAAATATATTTATATGGAAGATACTAAGGTTATTATATGATCATGTTTTAATAATATTCGAATGAGGTGGAAGAAGAAACATAATAAAAATTCTCATTTAAGAATGTTACCTCTTCTTTGAATGATGTCTTTAGGTTTACACCAAAAGAATTCCTAGATTGGATTTTATGATCAAAAAATGGCTCTAGGATGTTGGTATGGGAGTAAGGAAGTTATTTTTTTAGGTATTTGGAGAACTAAAAGGCTTTTTAATTTTTAATAGGGTAAGATAGGGGTGGAATTTTATAAGCGAGGGAAAGGGCACACATAGAATTTTTGAAAAGAACCAATCACACCCACATTTTTATCATGAAAAAAGCATTTAAAATGGGTCATTATAAAAAATTAGAGGTTATAAGGTATAAATATGGTCATAAAATGAGTGTTTTACAAGTTTTTAGGTCATTTTAACCCTCATCTTTTTAGTTTAACCCTTAGTAAATTAGTTTTTACCTTAACCGTGGTAATTAATTTTTACTGTTTTTACTATTCATAATGTTCGAAAATTAAGTTTAAATTATTAGATAATATAAATTATGATTATTCCAAATATTTAATCTATTTTTTAATATTAAATTCATATAATTGTAAGAATACAATTTAAAATCGTACATGAAGACGTAACGAAAAAACTGGTTTTCAAAGAGAATATTCTCATAAGTATAGAAGGTTTTAATATCAAAATTCAATATTAAATTGATTAAAATTACCTAAATTGGTTAAATTTTAATATATTTGGACTAATTTTACTTTAAAACCACTTTAAAATATAATTTAAACTTGTAAATTATTTAAACGAAAAGGACGCTTTCAATAAATATCAGTATTTTTCACTATTCACGTAAAAACGAAACTTTTTAGAAAAATACCATAAATTCACTCTAAGACAATTTTTATATTTTCATTTAAAAAATGAATTTATTTTTTTAAAATTCATTTTATAAAATTGATAATTTTTTTTTTAAATTATGTGGGAAAAACACGACTAAACCATTTTTTAGAAAAATACAGTTTTTCAAAAAACATTTATTTCTATTTTAAATGATTATTATTTTATTTCTAATCAATATAAAAAAATAATTTGTATAATTTATTTAGTACTATTCATACCCACCAATTTAACAACTAGGTTATAATGGTATACTATATTATGGTTCAATTATGCTTGGGGTTTCGTGTTCCACAAGCTATCAATGAGATTAAATTTTAAAAAATATATTTTGTGGGTTGTTTAAGATTGGTGTTGCATATCACATACAATATTAGATACAATTTTATTATTTTAAAATCTCAAGGTGTAACATTATCCCCACATTTAATAAATTTCATCCTCAAAATTTAAAACTGATCTCGGTAATCAAGGGTTTGATATTTGAAAATACCATTGTTGAAAAACCCACATCATAAAAGGGTTAATAAAACTCCTCTTGATAAGAGAGAAATGGAAATATGAATCTCATCTAGAATAACATATAAATATATTTCCAAGTATGAAAATATTTGTGTCAAGTGAATATATGTATATTAAAGAAGAACATAAATAATTATAGTGAGTGATGGAGGTCATTGATCACAAGAAAGTGAATGATCAATGAAAAGTTCAGGAAATCAAAACCATAAATACATGATGATTTAAAATAAAATATGATTTATTGGATATAAAGTTAATAAGATAACATTTTTATGTCAAGAAACTTTTTATAAAATTTAGGGATTCTTTTACTTTTTAAGAATATATGTAAATATACTTACTTTATATATTTCTATTTCATAAGCACAATTTAATCCTTTGGTTTTTTATCGATCAATTTCCAACTAATCACTTAATATAACAAATTAATATCCCAAAATGAATTTTTTATTAATGAATTACTAAAATTATATTTTAACATATCTTAAGATCCATAAAAGAGTGACATGTCTTTCCATCAATCTCTAACTATTTTCCAAAACCAATATGGTTAGCACATGTTATCCAATATAATACATTAATCTCTAAACCAAGAAAGTAATTCCACTAGTTCATCATTAATATTTATTCAACAAATAATTTAAATAAAAACAATGAAATATTAACCATAATATATCATAGGCTAGTGGTAGTAATTAAACCCTTATTGCTCTTCAGTTATGTGTTTAATCCCCATAACCTTTTCAAATGGGACGAGTTTTCACCCAACACACGAGTTTTCCTATTTCTAAATCCATATTAATATAATTTCTATAATATTACCAAAGTGTAATAACCTATAATTACCTTAACATCAAATATAATATAAACCCTAAAGGTTTTCAATACCTTTATACTTATTCTCAAAATATAAAAGTCATTCTTCCTTAAATAACATTTTCACTAAAACATATACTAAACTAATAGGTTGTATTTCCATAAATGTATCCCAAAATATCCTTAATCTTAGTATACTACCATCACATAAAACCTAAAAAGAGGTGTTTAAGACTTTGAACTTATGATAAAACTTAAACTCATAAACCCAGGATGGTATCCATAAGTCTCAAGTTAATGAAGACATGTATGTTTCTAAAATTTAACACAATACTTATATATTTCATGATTATTATAACCAAAATACCACTGGTAAAAATAATTATATAATATAATTATGTAAACCCAATACATAAATTATTCAACTATTTTATTTTAATACAAGTCTTTCCTTGTACTATGGGTTAGCCTTTAAAAGTGGTAATTAACTCAGATAATGCCTAGGTTCCCCAAATTTAAGACAAAAAACTATAAATTATTCCCTAATATGAAATTTATTTCCTTCTATCATACTCTTCATTTTTCCTTGTAAATTAATTGCTTTATGCCCTTCTTTTCCATAGTATAAAAAAATTTCCCATTCCTTTGAGACACTTTTTTGGGTATCTCTTTCCACATTTATAAAATTAAGGAAACCAAGCCTTCTTTACTCCATAGTCTTCATCACTCAAGCTCTTAGAAAACTCTATCCTTATCTTATTTGGTTAGTCTTAGAGTTGGTTAAGGTATAGGTTGTTAATCATATTTTGGGATAAATGATTAAGAATAATCATGATATCTTTCACTTTAGTCATCATCCCATTAAATTTCCTATATTCACCACATTATCCTTCATATTCAATGTTAACAAGGTTTGTTCGAGTTCCAATCATTGATGAAAATCAAAAAAACATAACACGAGAAACAATAATCATAGTAGGAAAACCATATAATCATTTACAGGATTTATAAATCATGATACCTTATTTTCAATCTATGAAACCTTAAGTCAGACATCACCTTTGATTACTTAAATTATAATGCAACCATAGATCAATGTATTAGTCTATCCCATGTCAAGGTACTTTCATTTGTTGGGGATTTCTAATTAAAGTTTTGGTTTGACTTAAACATCAAGAGTAGTTTACCTTGAAATAATTGGTGTAACATAGTGGTAAGTGATGAGAAAATTTGAGTTTAGGATTTCAGGACTAGGGAGTCAACTCAACAGATCATGGAACTATTTGTTAATGTAGTTAGAAAGAACAAATACCTAAAAACCTTTAAACAATTTAATTATACCCTTGACTAAGTTATTTAATGGGGAATATGGATCCCTGACACTAGAATATCCATGCACTATGATATTCTTAATCCAATGGTGAGGGATATTGGGATTTAATAAAATAGTTAGATAATAATAAAATTAATTTATTACACTATACTTGATAATCAAGATAAAGTACTAAAATCTAATTTTAATTTAGAAAATGGAAAGTAAATCCATGACAACATTGTGACCATTCTTGGAAAAAGGACACATCCTCACTAGTACAAACTTTCAAGAGTTGTATAATCATTTATACAATGAATTGCTACATGATAGTTTATATTATGTGATAGAATCCCCTATTCTTGATCAGCCACCCAAGTGAGTGAGGGAAGGTGAACATAATTCATATAATTGATACATGGAGGATGCTTCAAATTTACATTACATTATGTCATCATCTATGATTGTAAAGTTTAATATTCAATATAAATACATGGATGCATACACCATGATATTCCATCTCCTAAAACTTGAAAAGGAGAAAGAGAGGATAAATAAAAACAATATTTTCACTACAATATATAAGTACAAAATGGATTTTGGGTACCTAGATAATGATATTACATTCAATATGTTGAATTACATTGTTAATTTAGTAATTTTTTGGTTTTTATGTTGATATGAAATTATACATTAATCTCATATTATCTTCCTTACCACCAAGATTCTTCATATTAATTAAGGATTATATAATGAAAAATATTAAGAATCTTCTCAAGAATCTTTTGAATATTCTTTTACAAGAATATAAGGATTGGCAGGTATATGGTTCTTCACCCCTAATTGTGAATGAATTGAAATACAAGGTTGAAAAGACCATTAAAATTTCAAAATCGATGGAGACTTTGAAACATCATTCAAAGAAACAAAAGATTTAGAGGGAGTGCAATGAACCAGAGGCTATCTACTTAACATGTGGAAAAATGGTCATTAGAGGATGAAATGTAAATGAATTGAAGACAAAGTAACCAGAATATTCTACTTTAGGTATATCATCATTTCATGTAATATTTTAATTTTACTTCTTGAGTATTAAATATAATATGAAACTCACAATTTTTTTTTCTAATATAAGAACCAAGGAAGTTTAGAAAGATTACACGTAAGGTGAATTATCTAAGTATATTAATGTGGGTTATTCCTAAGTCTATAAAGATAATTTAATGACATTAAATTCCAAGTAGATTGATTCTAAATAAACTATTGTTTTGAATGAAGTGTTGCTGAAACATTTATCTCAGTGTCTAGTTCTAGATATGATGATTCATTATTTCATATTTGAAATGAATATTTTTATTGTAACACTCAGAAATTTTAAAATAATAAAATTTTATTCGATAGAATGTGTGACATGAAACACTGAGTTTAAACAACCCACAAAATATATTTCTTTAAATTTAATCTCTTCGATAGTTTGCGGGACACAGAACCCTGATCCTAAATAAACTGTAATATAGTATACCATTATAAACTAGACATTAAATTAGAAAGGTATGGATATTAACTAAATTATGAAAATTATGTTTATCTATTGATTAGATATAATATAATAATCATTTAAAATAAAAATAAATGTTTTCTAAAAAATATATATTTTCTAAAAAAATGGTTTAGTCACGCTTTTACCACATAGTTTAAAATTTATTTTTTACCAATGTTAGAAATTTTATATTAAAAATTTAAATTAATTTTTTAAATAATAATATCAAATTTATATTAGGTTTAATTTTTGATATTTTTCTGAAAGGTTTCATTTTTTGTTAAATAGTGAAAAATACAGATATTTATTGAAAAATGCCTTTTCATTTAAACAATTTACAAGGTTAAATTATATTTTAAATTGTTTTTAAAGTAAAATTAGTTCAATTTTATTAAAATTTAACTAATTCAGGTCATTGGAGTAATTTTCATATTGAATTTTGATATTAAAACCTTCTATACTTATGAGAATTTTCTCTTTGGAACCCCACTTTTTCATTGCATCTGCGGGTATAATTTTAAATTGAATTCTGCCACTTTTGTGAATTTAATTTAGAAAAATAGATTAAATATTTGGAATAATAATAATTTTTATTATATAATAATTTCAACTTATTTTTTTACCATTATGAATAGTAAAAACTGTAAAAATTAATTATCACGGTTATAGTAAAAACTGATTTACCATAGGATTAAACAAAAAATATAAGGGTTAAAGATACCTAAAAACTTTTTAAAAACCCATTTTATATCCATATATAGACCTCATAACCTCTAAGGGTCAATAATTACCCATTTTTTAGTCTTTCAGCATGATAAAAACATGGGTGTAATTGATTCTTTTCTAAAATTCCGTGTGTGTCCTCTCCCCCACTTAAAAAGGTCACCCCCTCTCCTTCCTTATTAACACTTCAAAATACTTTCTAATTTAGAAAATAAATACCCAAATCACATCCTTACTTCAAAAAAATATACTAGATCCATTTTTTTGATCATAAATCCAACTGATTTTGGTGTAAAACTAAAGATTTTGTTCGAAGAATATGTAACGTTCTTAAACGAGCGTTTTTATTTTGTTTCTTATTCCACCTCCTTCAAATATTATTAAAATGTTATAATATAATAACCTAAGTATATTAAATATACTAATATTTTATTATTTTAAGTTCATGACCTATATCCATCTTCTCTTCTATCAAATGTGAAATGAAACCATCGATTGTGTGTATTATGGACTACCGCCTCACGAATTGATGTAATTTGTTTCCCATCACCACATTTCAAGGATATATATAATGATGTATTTAAAAAATTAATTTTATATTTATGATATTATTATACTTATGGAATTTTAATATCACATATACCATATTATGTTCCATTCCATTTAAAATATGATAATGTCTCTCATGTGTACGGCGGACTACCGCCTCACGAAGCGTTGTGATTCATTTTTCACTTACACTTAACATGGAAAGTAACAAGGATAAATTTTGTTAATATATATGATATATATAAAATTATATTTATTTTTTAAAATTAATATATTGTACACTTCCTTACCCTTTCACCCATATAGAAATGATAACGTCGCTCTAGCGAACGTATGGCATACCATCTCCACGAAGCGATGTGATCCATTCTCCATGTTCAAATTTAAATAATGATTATAAAAATGTATATAATGAAAAAATTATATTTATAAAATTAATATAATTATGTATATTATTTAAATATATAATATTCATAATAACTATAACTTTCATGACAAAACATGCATGAGAAAACAAGGCAATTAACACTTGAAACAACAAAAATAATGAAATATTATTAATAAAAAGGGTGGTAAAATGTTATAAGGGGGTTATATATGATATTATAAAAATTTATATGGTTATATTATAAATTAATAACATGATTAAAAGAATTATATAGTATATTAAATCACATTCAACTAAAAGGAAGAGTAAGGTAAGGGACTCCATCTCAATTTCCCTTCATTGAGGAATATTGTAATGTTTTTCACCTAATTTATTTTATATTGTGTATATAATTACAATTTGAAATTTAATATCATGATTAATTAATAATTCAGGTTATTTTATGTTTAAATTTGAATTATTTCATACAAGGGGATTTTCCTTGAAAATTACCAAGCGATAAAGAATTTCATAACTCAATTTATTTTCATTGGGTTATATTACTTCTCCATTGTCTTTGATATTATATGATTATGTGTATATTGAATTTTTAATATATTATGTTGTATCTCTACCTGTTTTATGTGTATTTACATTTTATACACATAATCAATTCATTGGTTAATTATCACTTCAATGTTATGATCTATGTAAGGGTTTATTTCAAAATCTCATTTTAATCAGGATTGTTTATGCTTGAATTTACATTGAAGGAAATAATTTGATAAATGTTAAATAGAACCATTTAATTTTATTATCCTATGGATATTCATGAATTTTTAAAGTAATATTTCCATTTTTTCACTCTTTGGTACTTAAAATTATTGAGAAAATGTTTTTAATAAAATCTAATTTCATTTCTATCTTCGGTAGAAAATCATTTTTCTTCAAAAAAAATATTTTATAAAAAAGTTTTCAAAAATATTTTTAACATTATCCAAATGATTTAGTAATGAAATGTTTTCCCATTTTTAATTTTTAAAAAAAATTAAAATGAATCTTCATGTTGTTTTCCAAACAAGGCCCATTTTGATTTTACTAAAAAATTGAAAATAATATTTGTTTTAACGTGTATGATATGTAAAAAATTTCCCACTATCATGATCACTCAAATTTTTAAAGATTTTTGTATAAATTTAAAAGGTTGTTTTAAAATAAAAATATTTTCAAAATATTTTTATACTTTTAGTTTCAATAAATATTTTCAAAGTAAAAAATATATTTTCCTCTAGAATGTTTTAATGACATTTTTTTGGTATTTCTGTTTTTCAACAAAAAAAACCCATTATTTTAATTATACTTCACTAGGGATATGTTTTATTGATACCATATTCATTCTATGGATGGTTTATGATCATTTTTACCAAGTAAAGTATTGACATTCACTTTCTTGAATAATTTTTTTAATAATCAACTTTCCCTTGAAATATTCACTTTCTTGTGATCATTGGATGTTTAATTTACCCTAAATATCCATATTATTTATCATGGATATTTTTTTTACTTAAACCATATATCATTTCTACATATAGTGTTCTACATTGAAAGTTATTCATTTATTTGGGGAAATATTGATAAATCCATATTCTTTACTCAATATGGATATTTTATGATAAAACACATTGTTTATGAATAAAATTTATTATTTCATACACGAGGAATGACTTGGACATATAGTGATAGGTGGGGCTTGTAATTATATATCTCCTCGGTGTATCAGTAATCTCAAGAGGCGAATCATTAATCTAGAATTAAATGGGTTTTTACCTATGGTTTTAAATTGTCTTGTGAAAGGTCTTGACTGTAGAGGTGTCATTATTTTTGAGATCATGACACCCAATAATTAATAATTTCTTTTATTAAGAGTTTAATTATTATTATCCATGATATTTTTATAATGATATTATCTCTGGATGCATTTCATTCTCAGTTATTGATTAAATGGCATGTGTTTTCAATTATTTACCTTTCCATATTGATTATGAATTATCTATTCCTGATAGTCAAGTTCTTTAAATGGAATTTGTGTTTAGTTATTTACCTTTTCATATTGATTACTACTTACCTATTCATGATAGTCATTTTATTTAAATGTAATGTGTGTTCAACTATTTACCTATCCACATTGATTACTCTATATTTATTCATGATAGTCAAGTTATTTAAATGTAATGTGTGTTTAGTTATTTAACATGCCATATTAATTATTCATTATATAAGAATGATAATCAAGCTATTGATTTAATGACATGTGTGTTCAGATATTTACCTTTCCTGATTGATTATACCATATTGATTATTCTTAATTTAATCATGATAGATTCCTCTTTACGTAACTTTTACTGATAATCTTAGCTCACCTATGTTTTGTTTCCTTTCTAAGAAATCCAGGAAGTGTAATATGAATGATATGAAAGGATATGTGAGAGGGAATAATTATATTCTCAAAAAAATTATGTTGTAATTTTTGTATTCAAGTATAATTCAAGACTCAAGTATGTATCTAGTTTACCAAGACTACTAAACTATTTAGTCCTTTGGAATGTGATTCCTTGTATCTTATTCCAGTGTAATAAAGTAGACATCAGATCCAGGATACTGGGGTTGGGGTCATTATAGTTGGTATTATAGGAATTTTAGTAGAAACCTTGAGAACTTTATTTAGGAAAACATGGATTAGGTAATATAACCCTATGATGGAATTTTAGGATAAGTATATAATAATATTCTAAAGTTTCGGTAAGGTATAGATTATTTAGTTTTCCAAGAAATACATCCATATCTGGATAATACAAATAGAAATGGTTCTGGAATAGATGTACCTATGATAATAACTCTAAAAAATCATGTTGATATTGACTTGAGCATTACTTGGTACATGAAAACAGTCCTTACTACATACCTAATTTGACACTCTAGGGGGATATGCTTTGGATAATTCACATTTTCTTTACAATCCATTATGAAGTATTTGAATGGATGATGATAATGAGTGATCTAGGTTAAACCTAAGGTGTCATAGATTGAAAATAAGGTATCATGATTTATAAATACTATAAATGATTATATGGTTTTCCTACTATGATTATTGTTTCTCATGTTATGTTTTTTGATTTTAGTCAATGATTGAAACTTTAAGGAACCCTGTTAACATTGAATATGAAGTAAAATGTGGTGAATATAGGAAAATTATTAGGATGATGACTAAAGTGAAAGATATCATGATTATTCTTAATCATTTATCCCAAAATATGATTAACAACCTATACCTTAACCAACTCTAAGACTAACCAAATAAGAGAAGGATGGAGTTCGCTAAGAGCTTGAGTGATGAATATTATGGAGTAAAGAAGGATTGGTTTCCTTAATTTCATAAATGTGGAAAGAGACACCCAAAAAAGTGTCTCGAAGGAATGGGAAAACTTTTTAACTATGGAAAAGAAGGGCACAAAGCAATTAATTTACAAGGAAAAATGAAGAGTACAATGGAAGGAAATAAATTTCATATTAGGGACCAATTTATAGATTTTTGTCTTAAATTTGGAGAACCTATGCATTATCTGAGTCAATTACCACTTTTAAAGGCTAACCCATAGTACAAGGAAATACCTGTATTAAAATAAAATGGTTGAAGAATTATACCCGCAGATGCAATGAAAAAGTGGGGTTCTAAAGAGAAAATTCTCATAAGTATGGAAGGTTTTAATATCAAAATTCAATATGAAAATTACTCCAATGACCTGAATTAGTTAAATTTTAATACAATTAAACTAATTTTACTTTAAAACCAATTTAAAATATAATTTAACCTTGTAAATTGTTTAAACGAAAAGGAAGTTTTCAATAAATATATGTATTTTTTACTATCCAACAAAAAATGATACCTTTCAGAAAAATATCAAAAATTAAACCTAATATAAATTTGATATTATGATTTAAAAATTTAATTTTAATTTTTAAAATAAAATTTCTAACATTGGTAAAAAATAAATTTTAAACGATGTGGTAAAAGCGTGACTAACCCGTTTTTTTAGAAAATATATTTTTTCAGAAAACATTTATTTTTATTTTAAATGATTATTATATTATATCTAATCAATAGATAAACAAAATTTTCATAATTTAGTTAATATCAATACCTTTATAATTTAATGTCTAGGTTATAATGGTATACTATATTACGGTTTATTTAGGCTCAGGGTTCCCTGTCCCACAAGCTATCGAAGAGATTAAATTTATAGAAATATATTTTGTGGGTTGTTTAAAATCAGTGTTTCATGTCACACATTCTATCGAATAAAATTTTATTATTTTAAAATTTTTTAGTGTTAAAATAAAAACATTCATTTCAAATATGAAATAGTGAATCATCGTATCTAGAACTAGACACTGAGATAAATGTTTGAGCAAGACTTAATTCAAAACAATAGTTTATTTAGAATCAATCTACTCAAAATTTAATGTCATTCAATTCTCTTTACATACTTAGGAATCACCCACCTTAATATACTTAGATAATTAACCTTACTTGTAATCTTTCTAAACTTCCTTGGTTCCTATATTTGAAAAAAATTTGTGAGTTTCATATTATATTTAATACTCAAGAAGTAAAATGAAAATATTACATGAAATGATGATATAACTAAAGTAGAAGATTATGGTTACTTTTTCTTCAATTCATTTCCATTTCATCCTATAATGACCATTTTTTCCACATGTTTAGTAGATATCCTCTGGTTCATTTCACTCCCTCTAAATCCTTTGTTTCTTTGAATGATGTTTCAAAGTCTCCATTGATTTTGAAATTTTAATGGTCTTTTCAACCTTGTATTTCAATTCATTCACCATAAGGGGTGAAGAACCATATACACACCAATCCTTATATTCTTGTAAAAGCATATTCAAAATATTCTTGATAAAATTATTAATATTTTTCATTATATAATCTTTAATGAATATGAAGAATCTTGGTGGTAAAGAAGATGATATGATATTAATGTATAATTTCATATCCATATAAAAACAAAAAAATTACTAAATTAACAATTTAATTCAAAATATTGAATGTAATATCATAATCTAGGTACCCAAAATCCATTTTATACTTATATATTTTAGTGAAAATATTGTTTTTCTTTATCCTCTCTTTCTCATTTTCAAGTTTTAGGAGATGGACTATCATGGTGTATGCATCCATGTATTTATATTGAATATTAAACTTTAAAATTATAGATGATGACATAATGTAATGTAAATTTGAAGCATTATCCATGTATCTATTATAGGCATTATGTTCACCTTCGCTCACTCACTTGGGTGGCTGATCAAGAATAGGGGATTCTAGCACATAATATAAACTATCATGTAGAAATTCATTGTATAAATGATTATACAACTCTTGAAAGTTTATACTAGTGAGGACATGTCCTTTTTCCAAGAATGGTCACAATGTTATCATGGATTTACTTTCCATTTTCTACATTAAAATTAGATTTTAGTACATTATCTTGATTATCAATTATAGTGTAATAAATTAATTTTATTATTATCTAACTATTTTATTAAATCCCAATATCCCTCACCATTGGATTCAGAATATCATAGTGCATGGATATTCTAGTGTCAAGGATCCATATTCCCCATTAAATAACTTAGTCAAGGGTCTAATCAAATTGTTTAAAGGTTTTTAGGTATTTTTTCTTTCTAACTACATTAACAAATAGTTCCATGATCTGTTGAGTTGACTCCCTAGCCCTGAAATCCTAAAATCAAATTTTCTCATCACTTTCCACTATTTTAAACCAAGTATTTCAAGGGAAACTACTCTTGATGTTTAATTCAAACCAAAAAATTAATTAGAAATCCCCAATAAATGAAAGTACCTTGACATGGGATAGACTAATACATTGATCTATGGTTGCATTCTAATTTAAGTAATCAAAGGTGATGTCTGACTTAATATTTTCCTTGAGGGATTTTGTTTATCTTATGTAAAAATATTATTTACATTATACTTTATATTATTGTTAATATTATTATATTTTAAATAATTAATTAACCATTCCCAATAAAATAATTTTTGCACAATAATATTATTCTATTTCATCTTTAATTCTTGTTATTTATTTATTTTATGTGATCATTTTTAATCATAAAATAAACATGCATCACATAAATAAATAACCATGAATTTTAAAAATAAAATAAATAATAGATATGATCATGATCTTTCAACTACCAGTTAATTTATCAAGCAAAAGATAAACCAATATTGAATCAAGGGGAACAATTCTTTAAGTTTATACCTAGATTCAGTTGAAGTATTCCTCTATCAACCTATGTATCTCCTTGGTCGGTTTGACCTCAACTTAGGTCTGGAACTATCTCCTATTTCTGGGAGATTCATCCTTTACAATTTCTTACTTGCTCATAGGTGAGGGGAACTAAGAGTTTTGTGTTATATAAAATAATCCTTAGAAATGTATTATTTTACATAATAAAGGAGGAAGGGATGATACATAGATTATTATATTTAATTTAATAACAAATATATCACAAAACCCATGTAATAAATAATTAACTAAATAGAAACCCAACACACACACACACTGGTCAGTTAAGCTAATGATTGATCACAACTTGAAATTATTATGAGTAAGACTTACTAGAATTCATTACAACACATTCTTTATTAATATAATTTCCATTAATTAATAAATTAATCAACTTATTAATTAATTAATTTTTATCTTAATTTTTTTTCTAAATAGTCCTTGAGATTCCCATGCTTTGTAATTTTAAATAAATTAAATCAATCTATCTTAATTTAAAATTAATTATTACTCAACATGTATTGACTAAATACATGTAATACACCCTCTTGTTCAGATTAAATTTAGTATAAAATTTAATATATACATTATATGTATTAAAAGAGATATGGTGTGTATCCTTATACGTCTAATTAAACCCATTTCTAGAGTTTAATACATACATTGTGTGTATTTTCACTCCACACAATATACAAATTGCGTCATGTATTGCCCTTGTTGTGTACAATGTACTTAAATGACATGTATTCCCACATTACATGTCATGATATACACTATATATTGTTTAATGGGTTAAGATATGTTATCTGCATGATGTGTAATACCACACAACATTCCATGAATGCACACATTGTACTTCTGGAAATACCCGTGAAGTACATGATGTGTACGATGACCATACACATCATGCATTTTCAAAATAACATAGATATTAATTAAAAGAATTTATTTCCACATGACTCATAAAAAATCACTCAGGGTGTACTCTATTGAGGAATTTCCTATTACAAAACATGTATAGCTAACTACACACCATGTACTTTGGTCCCACTTTTAATAATATGCATTTTTGAGTCACATTATATGTTTTACTTAATGCGTACCATGAACGATTTGGATCGAGTTACAAAATGTGTGTAATTAGCTATATGGCATGTAATTTGTTACTGATATCCACACTACATGCCTGGTGACTCAACATGTATTCCGCATGGGTTATCATGTGTTACACAACATGTACAACAATCTACACACCATGTACTTCACATGATGTTATGTCACTTGGATGGAAATCAATTTGAAATGTATAATAACACCATTTACTTTAACTACATGGCTGGTGCGATTTACAAAAAATTCAAATTCATGTGGGGTTATATGATGTGTACACTATCTATACATCATATACTCCCTTTCAAACCATGTGCCAACTAGAGATCAATACATGATGTGTAATGGCGTCATGTAATAACCTCTGCATGGTGTTCCATGGTCTATTCTTGTGTGGTTGAACAAGGTTACACAAAGTATAATTTTAGTTACATACTATGTAACCGTGTCCTTTAGCCAACATCATTGGCACCCCCAAATGGGATCTTTGAGCATTCTTCATCTTTTCATGGCATGTTCTTAGTCATATGAACTCAATAAAACATGTTATCTTGACTTTTGGATTTTAATAATGGAAATACATAAGTGAAATCTTTCTGAAAATACCTGAAATTGATCAACTAAATAATAAATAATTATAAATTATAATGTGGTCGCTCTGATACCATTTGAAGGAACCGGGGTATAGTGGTATCAGTTGAGATGATGCCTGATAATTTTTTTCATCAATTTAGGCAGATAAAATCCAAATAAATTAATTAATTAACCCCAAAATATTCATATAAATGATTTTTCACATTTAATTTATAATTAATTTAAAACTAAGAATTATCTTAACTTGATAATTCTTCTTCTTATTGATCAATTCGGTAGCCATAGTCTTATCACCACAGTAGAGAATTTAAACTAATATCCCTCTAGCTGTATCAACTTTTGATCCACAAATCTATGAACATTTACCTTTTTATTTTGGGTTAAAGCATAGAGGAACCAATCACCTTTCATTATTTACCATTGATCGCAATAATAAATCTCTTAATCATGAGAAAATTTCTCTCTTGTTCTCTTGGTCTTGATAGGGAGGAGGAGAATTATCTATGATTTTTGAAATATTTCATGAGAGTTTCTCTTAGTCTTGAGAGAAATATCTTGAGATAATTCATTTCACACAAAAATTCTCACACCCCTTAAAAATGATATAAATCAGATTATACACTTAGGTTTAAACAATTAGTAATTTTGAAGAGCCCCTTTATCTAATTGTTTATCCTAATTAAACCCCATGTTAAATAATAATAATAATATATTCCATGACATGTGATAAACTCAAAAATATTTAGATATAATTTGTTAAATGAATGAATAAATATTTATATATCATTTCCATCTGACCCTTAACTTAGTCTATCAATACTCCTTGACATTTTTTGAACCTTTAAAAAAAGTTAAATTTAAATAAATATCATTATATTGATCATTAAATAAATAAATAAATATTATATTCACTAACTTTTGAATAAATACAACTCAAATATATTCTAAACTCAAATGAATAGTGATTAAATTTATGTGATCACATTAACCAGAATAATTATTAATACATAAGACAAGAACAATATTTATTCTTAATATTAAATTCAAAAAGAATTCAACTAAGATTACTGATACACTTAGTGTGTAAACCTACAGGATTCTTTCTTAGTGAAATTATGTTAAATTTTCTAAAGTATAAGATCAATATGCTAAGACATCCATAAAAAATAAGTTAACATCATAATGACAACAACCTTCTACAAATGATTATTATGTAATATAATCCCTTTATCTTGATATCTCATCAAGTAGGTTGGATACTTGTTTCATCAAAATGTATGATTGAGTTATATTTATTTAACTACCTGAAAAGAACTCATTGATAAACTACCATGGCTATTGATTTAATTATACAATTCTATTTCAATTAAAGATCTTGAGATATCATCTTCCATTAAATTAGAAGGGGAAAATTACTTCTTGACTTATTCAATTAATGTCACATCACTTATAACATGATGAATTTTTATTAGTGGGCCTATCCTCATAACCTCCTCTTTTGGAGATTACCAAGTGTGAACTTCATGAGAATAAGTCTCATCCCTTTATAAGAATCCAACACCTATTAGTCAAACAACATCTATGTCCCATCAGAAATATGTCATCTAGATCATATGTCATATGTTTAAAAATATTATCATAGCATTTATAAATTCTCATTAGAGTGGGGATTTACTATAAAATTTTGATGTGAAAAATAATTTTAATACACTATCACATTAATGTTATATAGAATAATGATGATCATGTGATAAGATATTCATTAATATTCAAGTTATTGAATATTTTGTTAATCAAAAGTATAAAATAAATTGGTTCTAGGGAACCAAATCCAAAACCTACACCAACTGGGATAATTACCTAAGGTCCAAACACTTAGAATATCTTAACCTACTAACTAGAGCTCACTCCAGTCCATTCAACATTTATTCAACAAGATCAAACCACTTCAAGGTCTACTGAACAAAACTAGTGGTTTAACCCCCTTAGAAACATAGCCATTGAAAATCTCTAAATTTCTAAACCATGACAAAAAAACTAAATTCACAACTAAAAGGATTTAATTAAGGCTATACCAAAATCCTAGACTCACTCAATCCCCTTTTTAGGATCCTCAAACTCGAAACCCAAGATACGCACATACAAAGAGCACACACACAGATAAGTATTAAAAGGACCACCTACATTGATAACAAATTTAACATCCATATGTCACACTCTCCATCACTATCCAAGATCAGACAAATCCATGACCAAGATCATACCAATCATACCTACACTCCTGATCCATATATAACACCAAAAGGCTCTAACAATTAATTATAAACATTTATAATTAATTATCCAATTAAATTAAATGATGCATGATCATTGAAAACTCACCAAGTGTCATTATGACATCTAAAACTTGACAAAAAACATGATTAAGGTTCATGAAATTATTCTAACCCTCCTACAACCAAAATACACATGATTCAATACTTAATCGATCACTAATTCTAATACAATTTGGTATAAATACTAGAAAGATTCATCAGGTGATGTACCTATAATGAAATGGTGATCAATAGGTGATATTCATCCTATTTTGATTCCCTCAAGACACTACACCACATTCTCCATTATATTTTTCATATATCACTATACCTTGTAAAAATACAACATGAAACCAATCTCAAACAAACCCAAAATTATAACAACTAAGGGAAGTAATGACAGAGTAAGAAAGAGGGAGATTTACAGTGGTTTATTATGAAGAAACAAACCCATAATACCTTAGATCGATGAGAGATAATGGGAGATTGAGATATGGTGATAGGACCATCCCCAATCTTGTTTGATTGATCAAAGAAGAAGACCCTTAAGGGATAAAATAAAGAGGGAGTTGGGGTCTAAAATGACTACCTTTCCCCTTACTAAAAAAATACAACCCATCCCCACTTAATATCCATAACACACTTACTGGGTACTCAATGGAACTTATATAATGCATACACCACTATCCACTCCATTGGGTACCTAGAACCCCTCCACCTATTACTCAATGTGGGTTTATAGTTTTCTAAAAACTCTCTAATAAACATTAGGTGTGAGGTGCCTCCCAACTGGGTACCCAATAGCTACTAGAGTTTTCTATAGTTATCCACATGCCTACTATTTGATGACTAAACCTCTAAAAATATCTTGAACCTCTTAATAATATCAATAATCAAGAAAAAACCTCTTAGAAATATCCCAACTCTAAAAATTATGATCCAAATTCCAATTCTCAAAACACGCTTGCTAGATGCCTCAAAATTTTAATTTCCCCCAAATCACTAGCCCATACTAACATGGGTCATTACAAACTCTACATTATAGAGATTATCATAAAAAATAAGCATCTATTAATGAATATATTCCCTAAATCCTTATACATTTTATGTGTATTTTGGCTATATTTTATGGTACGATATGGGTACATCATAAAGCATGGTATATGATATCATGCCACTACCTATTGGTCAATTTTATGACTTGGATGTATCACAAGGAATTATGAATATTAATATAGTATTCATATTATGATATATGAGGCTTTGAGGAATTATAAAATTCATGAATATTCCATTCATATCTATCATTATTCAGTAACACTTTATTTGATGAAATGTTGGGGAGGAGACAAATCAGTCATAGGTTATGAATTGTTCATAATCGATGGATCTTATAAGAACATTATATAATGTTTGAATAAATATTTTGGTAGTATTAGGAGTGTCTTGATACCTATATAAAGATGTTTTCCCCATGATAATGGGTATGTGGTCATTTAGAGAGCCTCTTCTAATTCTATTCTTCTCACATTACTATCTTTACTCTATTCCTTAGCTTCTATGAGATACAAGCATATTGTGGTGTGGAGGAGGGTCCTTCCCATTCGATGGGTGATTTAAGTACGACCATAGACACATTATTGATTAGGGATTATGATGGATTTATCTTAGTGATCTTCATTAAAAAATTCTTGAAGACAATAGTAGAGTCTCATTGGTCCAAGGTACATATAATATTAATTATTTTATATTTATATGGTTTCGATTTCATACATGATGGATCTTAAGTTTAAGGGACTATTATTATTTCCAATGAATTAATTGATTTTTAATCAATCCTTATAAACACATCATTTGGGACTATCCATCTATACTCGATCCGACCATTGAAATATGATGCCATCACTCGTTCTCAATTTTAACTAGCCATGACTCCACTAAGAAGATTCCTGATCCAAGCCATCCAAATTTTCATTGAAAATTCCTAGTCCAAAACCACATAAGCATCAATAACCATTAAAATGATCTATATAATACCAAAATATCTATTCCATACCAAATCATATGAAACAAATTCTATTTCATTCTCCTACTCATCGAATTCCTCAAAACAGCCACCAACCCACTTTGACATACACTCTTGATCTGAAATAGGATTCTTAAACTAGATGATATTGTGAGAACACATATTTTATATTGAATCCTTAGATATATATTAGAGTAACTCCTTGTCTCTCTGGGTATTTTTTTTGTTAATTACAAAACTCTCTCTATTTTTAATTGTTTCTTAGAATGGTGTATAATCTGATGGATTTTCTCTATCTCTTATTATTATCCTTATTATTCTATTTATTCTGTTTTTTACATCACTTACTTAATATTTACATAAGTATATGACTATTATGTTAGGATTAATTGACTCTTATGTGATCTATGATTTACTCTTATAGAATTTTACTTAAGGGCTATTGCTTTTATTTTTCAGTATATTGACTCTTACATTTTAATATTTACTCTTATGAAATGTGTTCACTCAAAATTTAACTAAATTTTGAATGAATATTATGATTTTTTTCTATAAACCTTACGATGTATATAATGACCCTTAATGTTTCATATTGACTCTTATATTTTATATATTTACTATTACAAATTGAATGGACTTTGAAATTTTATTATCGATAGGAAGTTGGAAGTTACTATTATGTTTTTTAGAAACATACTTTTATGTTTATACTTGAGATTATAGTATATTTATATCATATTTACAATATAAAACATTGTATTATGTTATCATGAATAACATTATCTTAAGTTGGAACTCTACATTATGATTTTAGGAGAACTTTATATAAATATATATTCTTATACTATGATGCCAAAGGAATGTTATCTTAGTAATGAACTTAATTTTAAATTACTGAAAACATATTATAAAGGAACAAAATGAGTTTATGAAGTTATAATAACTTAATCATTTTTGTGATACTCATTTTCTTCATTATTTTAATATTTTGATCTATTATCAATTATACTAATTTGTTCTCTTTTATTTAACAATTTATAGTTTCTTTGAAGTGTTTTTTATAAGATTTTTTGAGTTATAAGTTGACTATTTTAAATGTTATGAGGTTGATATTATGTTAATGCTAACATTTTATCTTGAAGTTATGCTTGATTATAATTTTTATGGAAATGAAATATCAGGATACACCATGAGACTAAGATACATTCATGGATGTATGATCAATAAAATTCCAAGATAACATCACATGAAAAAACACCATGTTAAGTGAAATCACAAGACTACATTGACAAAGACATATCATTAATAAGATTGTTATTACATGATTTTTAGGAATCTATTTTTGAAATTAAAATGTTTTCAGAAGGAAACTAAATCTTGGAATTTCAAGTATTATTTAAATAATTTTGAATACATATTCCATGAAAAATTATTTTAGATATTATTTAAAAGTTATTCAATGATCTTAATTATATTTATGAAGGATTGTTCAACTCTGATGTATTTATTATTTCAAGAATAATATTTTGGAAATCTAACAAAGTATTCATGGCTGATTATTAGTATATATCATTATGGTGAATATTCTGGGAAACATTATTATTCTTTTATGATTGAATTATTCAAATAGTTCAAGTATATGTAGATTTTAAAGATTATTATTTAAAGGAAGTTGAATCTATATGTGAGGTACTATTGAAAATAAGAGTGTGGAATTGATATGAAAAAGATAAAAGTGTTGAACAATATAAAATAAAGAACATGAAAACTTTCATGATCAATTCTACCTTTATTATATGATACTTGAATGAGTTTCATCATACCGATTCTTTGATCAAGTTCTAGTCTATTTTCTACAGCTATCCACCTCATTTGTCCTCAATCTGTTTTTGAGTTTTTTATTATATTTTCCCATCTATTCTTCTGAGCTATAATTTTAAATTATTTTATGATTTTACCTTATAAAATTAATTTATGTTTGGTTATAACTTTATAAATGGTATGTTTTTTAATTTTTTTGCGACTCCCCTTTAAAATTAAGGCAATGGCATGGTTGTTCTTCCACCAAAAAAGGAAGGTTATAATTGGGTTGTGACTACCATTAAAAAGTCTGGATATTTAGTTTATACCATACCTATCAAGGAGTATAGTGGTGTGAAGAGTATAAATAGAATTAATTTTTATCTAAAAAACTATACAAATCACTTATGTTATTTTTACTTATTGTATTTTTATTTTAAGTTTCTAATTATATCAATTCACCCCATCCCTCTTGAACTTTAGACTATCTTATCACTTGGGACCAACAATTGGTATCAAATCATTGGATTTATTGGATATATTTACTATTTATGAACTTTTCCTAGGCTTAAGATTCTAAGGTAAAGATACTTATAGATATAATTTCAAGGTTCAAATGATAGTTTGATTCCTCAAAAACTTCCTTTATTTGATGAGAATGAATATGACTACTGGAAAGAAAGAATGTAATCCCACCTCAATAAAATTAACACTGAACATTATAAAATAACAGTAAAACAATATAAATTACTTAAGATAGAGTATGATGCTCCTATTGGTAATGGTGAAACTAATTATGTTCAAAACTATAAAATCATGTATATTTTTTATTGTGTTATTAGTAGAAGTGTTTAAAGTCATGTATCTACATGTAAAACCAATCATGATATTTATGGAATTTTCAAGTTACTCACTATGATATAGATAAATTAAAAATAACTAAGCTAGGAATGTTTTAGGCTAATTACCTAGGCTTCAAGATGGGATAAAATGAAACTATAAACCATATGTTTCACAGATTCACAAGCATTGTGAATGGGATGTGTGATCCTAGAGAATCACTAGATAATACTGCTATGGTTTAAAGAGTTATTAGATTACTACCAAATAATTAGAACACTAAAATTGTTTCCATTATTGAAATCAAGAACTTCATGGAGTACACACTTGATAAAATCATTGGTCAACTTTTTCAATATGAAATAGAGTTAATGCATATAACCAAAGAAGAGACTACCAAGAATAAAGGTGCACCTTTCAAATCTGTAAATGTTATTTCATATGAATCTACTGATTTTGAGGTAAAAGGTAGTGAAAGATATGAAGTAGCTCAACTTGTGAAAGGATTATATAGAAACATGAAAATAAATAAAGGATTCAATAGAATATTAAAAAGACACTATCAAAGAGATGATCAATAAGGCAATAAGAAAGGTAACACTAATAGTAATTTTAATACATTGGATGCCACATGTTTTTATTATAGAATGAAAGGTCATATAAAGTTAGACTACTAAATATTAAATAATTAAAATAAGGAAAAAAATTTAAAAATAAATACAAGTAAGCATTAGTTGTAGGAGGGAGATGTACTAATGAATCTAATTCAAATGAAAATTTGGAATAGAAAAGGAATCAACTAACTTATGCTTTATGGAATCCATGAATGAGGTTTGTGATTTGTATTTTGATTCAAATTTTTATTATAATGTTGAATATTATTTTGATAGATATAGTATTTATGAGTTTAATGAGGAAATTAAAAAATTGAAAAAAATATCATTAGAATTTTTTATTAATATAAGTAACTCAAAGGAAGCAACAAGGAACTTATTAAGGAAAAAGTGTTTTTCTTAAAAGAATTATAGGCTGAAAATACCTCTTCTAACTCAAATAAAATAATTTGTGAATAATTTTAGGATATTTCAAAGTTAAATGAAAAGATCAAGATTGAGATTGAAAGCTTGAAGGAAAATTTTTTAACATTTTTTCAAGGAAGAGAATGTTTTGGAAAGACGATGTCTATGAACTAGATGAATAAAAATAAAATTAGTGTTGGTTGTGGTAGGAAATTACCACATATTCACATAAATTTATTTGTGAAAAATAAAAAGGCAGTATCACTACTGCTATGTGTTTCAGATGCAAGATATAAGGAAACTATGCTAGTGAATTATCTATTAGAATTCCACAATGTTTTGGATACAATAAATCATATATTTATAGATCATTATCTTATTTAATTTATATTAATATTTTTTAAAAATATATATGGGTACCAAAAAATAGATTCACTAATCCTATTGGACCTAAAGTTACATGGGTACCAAACATATCTATTAATTTAATTTTTAAGAAAGATGTCACAGAACTCTAAAAAACAATGTATGATACATGGATAGTGGATGATCTAGGAATATGACTAGACACTAATCAAAATTCATTTATTACAATAGATTTTATGGAGCCACTATCACTTTTGTGGATAATTCCAAAGGCAAGGTAAAAGGTTTTAGCGAAGTTGATATATCTAATTATTCTATTATTAATAATGTTTTATATGTTAATGGATTATAGGATAACTTGATTAATTTTTTTTGATCATGTGATGATGGCATGAATGTTAAATTTTAGAATGATAAATTCCTTGTTTTTAAAGATAATTCAATATTATTTTATACAAACTACAAGGAGAATATTTATTCTATTGACCTTGTTAACTTAACCATTTAATATATAAAGTGTTTGGATGCTTCATAGACAGATAATATCCTTTGGAATAGGAGAATCATTCATTTAAATTTTAGGTTTCTTCATAAAATTTCAAAGCATGAAAGGATAATCAAGAAAATAAGCACTAAAATACCACTATAGTAGGATCATCATGGTTTGTTTGGACCTACTCTGACTACAAGTCTTAGAGGAATAAATTATTCATTTATTATGGTAGATCACTATAACAAATTCACTTGGGTATACTTTCTTACTCATAAAATTGAAACTATATATAAGTTTTCTACTTACTACAATTTAATATAAAATAAGAAAGGTTATCTGATTAGATCAATTCAAAGTGATAGAGGTGGAGAATTTTAAATCTTGAATTTGAAAATTTCTATGAAAATAATTATTATTTATATAAATTTTCAGCACCCAAGATACTATATCAAAATAGAGTTATAGAAAGGAATAATTGAACTATTATAGAAATAGAAAGGACCATGAAAGTGAGTGTGGTTTACCAATGTATTTTTTGGATAAATACATTTCTACTAATTTTTATGTTTTAGATAAAATTCTCATCAGATATATTCCAAAGAAAAACCTTATGAATTATAGAAAGGAAATAAACCAAAATTTGGATTTTTTAAGGTTTTTGGTTGTAAAGTTTCATCCTAAATACTAAATATAGTTTGGATAAATTTGATACTAAATTTTATGAAGGATTTTTTTGGGATATTCTAGTGTAAGTAAATATTACCAAGATTGTAATAAAAGAGAAATGACCATTGAAGACATTTTTCATGTCACGTTTGATGAGAAATATTTATAGGAGATGTAACAAACCAATTCCAAGTCAACTCAATAAGCCACCAAAACTGTCCCTCGCATGATAAAGGTAAAAGAGGAAAACAGAAACCAGTCCTGAATATAAGAAAAACAAGACAAAAAACCAGATTAAAAAGTAGAAACAAATTATATACCACAAAGACATTAAATCTGAGCCAAAATAGACTAAACCATAAAGTAAGTCATATCTTCACATGACCAACGGTCACCTCCAAACCAACTGAAACTAAAAGCAACAGTAACAAGAGAAGCCAACATATTATAAGATTCTATTACATTTACATGAATCATTCAATACAACATCTAAAAATTCCCAAAGGCATAAGTGGGGTGTGATCCAAATCTTATTAGGATACCACCACAATTTCTATACAAGGTCTAATATCAAGAATGAAACAATTATAGTTTTTAAAACAAAATAGTTTTATAATGTATTTTTATAAACCCAAACCATTTATAAATCAATTCCCCCTTTTCTCTTCCTTTGGTTCTTCATAAAAGACTTTCATATTTTTGAACCAGAAATATGAAAAGTAGAAGTGATAAAACAAGAAAAAATATCCATGCATTAAGAGGTAAATAGGTATACACATATCCATGAAACAACATATCATAAAAAGCTATGTGATACAACCTCATATAAAAAACCATGAGAAACAATCCATGATAAAAAAATCATGCAATAAATAAGAATAAATGAAAAATCACCTCACATATAAGATCTATCCTCTAGGAAACTATGTATTAGACAATAAAAATCCTTAATAGGCATAACATTGGATCCAACAAATATTGATTCCTTCCAGTCGATATTAAAAAAGGTTACCTCCTAGTGGTGAAATGCATAATAAGGCTAACCATGTCTCTTTCATGACGCACCCAAGGTTCTCAATGTGAAATTGTCTAAATACATTTAAAAACCATGCTCACTATTTTATAAAACATTTTCAAAGCCAATCCAATCCACTCTAAAGTTTGAAAACCCATTTCCAAATCAAGAAAATCCATTTTCAAATCAAAACCCTCTTTTGAAAACATTTTCATTTCCAAGAAATCATTTGAAACCATTTATCACTTCAAATTAATGAAAATCCCAAAGTAATTTATCAATAATGACATGCAATTGATAAAATTAAACCATTATATAGAAACACCTAACTCAACATGGTAGAAACCTAGATGCTTTCAACAACGGTGACTGGAAACAACGATAACAAACTTTAAAAGACAAGGCACACCAAGAAATTGAAAAGGATTGATAGAAAACACTATCTAATCACAAATACATATCAAAAAATAGAGCTACAACCAAAACCAAAGAAGATCTAGAAGGATCACATACCTGTAGATAAGTAACCCAACCACAATGGTGATCAATCACTGAACAAAGTGATCCATATGGGAATAATTCATCCAAAATCACCTAGGAATATCTTCTAGGTCAAGAGAAAGGAATCCTGCACAAAAGAAATAATAATTTCAGACAAGTCACCTACTTAAAACTACCCATATTGATATTTATGAAACATGTAATCCTGAAGTCCCACATAAACTAAAAAAACATAGATTTTTATTAAAACACTAATTTTTACCATTACAAGAAGTGTACCATTTATATGACATGTAAAATTATCATACTGTGTATCCAGTTCACAAGTTATGTTTAGTATCCATTACACATCATGAATTCCCATTACATGACATGTAATTTCCTAGAGAACAACAAAAAATGTTGGTTTAAGCTGAAAATTACAAAAAATATTTGACTTCACCATTACAGTCATCCTACCAATTTATTTTTGGCATTAAAAACCCAAAGGAAAAGAAAAAAAACAAAGGTTAAAACATACTTGATAGAAAGGTAACGGGGTGTTACAATCTCCTCACCCTAAACACTTTCTTCCCTCAGAAATCCCTTAAGATCCTGGATCTGCAAATAGAGAAGACCACTGCCACCTCATCAATGAATCTGATTCCCATTTATTATGGCCATCTTATCTACACTTCCACAGTACCTGGTCCAGAGGGATCATTTTTATGTGTAGTACTTTATCCTATAAATCCATAACATGAACTGTCTTCTTAACCAAAGTGGTATCGAACTCAAGATCAACATCCTCTAATATAATCACATGGGAAGGATATGGTATATACCTCCTCAAATAGGAATCATAAAAGAACTCATGGATATAAGTCAATCCAGATAGAAATCCCAACCAATAGGCCACCCTCCTTAGTCATCCAACGATCTCAAAGGCCCCCTCAAACCTCAGTGCCAACTTACCCTACTTACCCAACTGATGATGTTCCAATAAAGGTGAAACTATAAGAAAGACCCTATCACCAACCTCAAACTATAGAGTCCACCAACAATGGTCCTTATAGGATTTATTATGACTTTGTTCCATGATCAAATGCCTTTGGATCAACTGAACCATTCTCATCATTTTATGAAAAACACTCGGCCCAACTAAGGACTACTCTCCCAACTCTACCCATCACAAGAGATATATACATGGATTTCCATACAAATCCCCGAAGGGTTCCATCTTTATTAAATCATGATACCTATTTTTATAGGAAAAATAAACCAAAGGAAAATTATTTTCCCAAGATCCTCTAAAATCAAGCATACAAGTCCTGATCATATACTATAGAACTTGGATAGCTCTCTTTGTTTTTCCATCAGTCTAAAGATGATATGATATGCTTAATTTAATTTGCAAACTCATCACCTCCTGAAAACCTTTCTAGAACCTAGATGTGAACCTTGTATACCTTTTAGAAAAAACTATAAATGGAACCCCCATGAATTCTCACAATATCTTAGATATATAATCCCCCAAGATGTTTCACTTTCATCATCTCCTTGATAGGTAGGAAATTTGTTGATTTCATGAGTCGATCAATGATCACCCAAATTGCATTCTTCACACTAAAATTATGTAGAAAAACAATGATGAAATCCATATAAATATCATCACACTTCCATAATTTAATGTGTAAAGGATGAAACCACCCCACAAGTCTCTGGTGCTCTGACTTAATTATCTAAAAAGTAAGACACTGTGATAAAAAATCCACTATCGATCATATCATCCCTTGAAACTAATACTGAAGCCTCAAGTCTTGATACATCTTAGTAGCCACAAGGTTCACAGACCAATAAGAATGGTTTCCATTATCAAAAAACTCCTTCCTTAGGGAAAATAAAACAACCTACGACCTACATAAGAACAAAGCTGCACTGGGAGACTGAGACCACTCACCTGAGGTCTCCTCACCATAAAAGCTTTTTCTAAAGCATTGGAACTTAGTGTCTATCACCTGATTGAGCTGAACTCACTCATAAAAAGATTATTTGACTTTTATTTAATCCAAGAACAGCTTTCCACCAACCTCTTCCACATCCAAGCTCATCTCAGCAAACAAACTTATCAGATACCACTCCTAAACTTATTCCTTCACTGCATGTGTTAAGAATTTTTTTCTCAATGCATCAGCAACCACATTATCTTTCCCAGGGGTATAAGAAATCTCAAAATAAAAAAGTATAAAGATACTCTACCCAATTACTATATCTAAAATTAATATCCCTCTAAGTAAAAATATATTTCAAGATTTTATAATTATAATATACCATATAACTCTCCCCAAAGAGATAGTGACACCATGTTTTGAGTGCATGCATAACCGCTGCCAACTCAAGATCATGGGTAGGGTAGTTCTTCTCATGATGGTGTAACTGATGTGATCCATATGCCACAACCTATTTAACTTTAATCAAAACACATCCTAAACCCACACTATAAGCATCACAAAAAACATTATAACATAATTCATCTTCTCAAAATATCTCTGAAACTTTTCATTTCATTCAAAATTTACACCCTTATAGGTTAAAAATATCATCGAAGATGTGAGCTTGGAGAAGTCCTGAACAAATAATCTATATTAACCACCCAAACCCAATAATATTCAGATCTCAAACATATTTTTGGGATACTCCTAGGACATAACTTTCTATACCTTTTTAGGATTTATTGAGATGCCCCTATTAGATATCAAATTCCCTAGAAACATCACTTCCCAGATCCAAAAATCACATTTGTAAATATTACCGTACAAATGATGTTATTTTAAGGTTAAAAGGATGATATCCAAATTCTCTATATGATCCTCCTATGAATTAGAGTATAAAAAAATATTTTCCATGAACACAACAAAAAAATATTCCAATAACTGAAAAAGATCAATTTCATCAAATCCATTAACACTATAGGAGAATTAGTGAGACCGAATGGCATAACGGGAAACTCAAAATGCCCATATAGACTCCTAAATAATGTATTAGGTATATCATCTTCTCAGAATCTCAACTGGTGATACCCTAACCGAAGGTCAATCTTAGAAAACTAATGATTCCATCAAAGTTAATCAAAGATATCATCAATCCTTAGTAAATGATATTTGTTCTTAATGGACACCCAATTAAACTTTTGAAAATTAATAAAAAGTATGAGGCTCACATATTCCTTCCTAGAAAATAGGACATGAGAATTCCATGGTGAAACGCTATGAAAAATAAATCTTTTAGCCTCTAGGTCCTTATGATGGACCTTAAGTTCAAAAAACTCAGCAAGTTCCATACAGTAAGATGGCATAGAAACGGGCATCATACCAGGGATCAGGTCAATAGTAAACTTGACCTCTCTTTGTAACAAAAAACCAAAAAAATCATCTGGAAAGACCTTAGGGTATTCAAACACAATTTCATGAAGTTTACCACCCAATAATGGGTCATCTGCATAAAGAAACATCTCTGAAAACTAGTATAATATTACCCTAGTATAAGGAACAACATGCCCAAACCTTTTTGATTTAGAGTCCCACTCACCCTAGAAAACATGAGTGACCCCATTGGTAGATAATAACGGAACTCAATGGAGATAACAATATATTTGTTCCCTAACACTAATCATCCAATCCATGATGATAATTAAGTCTGAGATTTCAAGATCAAGCACTAATAATTCCCACACCAACTCATAGTCAGCTATTATCACTCGATATGCAGGACATCTAAAACCCTATTAAGACATATTTTACAAAGGAATGGAAAGATCCAATAAGAATGGAATAAGTTTTAAATAAAATATCAACACATTAACTAACTTTGATGATATAAAATAATGATTATCACCCGTATAAAAAAAATATAGCACTATATAAGACGAGATAAACATCGTACCTCTAACAATATCTAGTCATGATTTAGATTAATCTGGTGCATACTCCACTGTATAAAGTTGTCTGGTATTAACCACATGAACATATTCCTTGATCTAGAGATTATACCCACGAGCCATGGAAGTATCTACACAAATCGGAAACCCTTGGTGAGAGTGGATCTGATCCTACTGCCTTGAGATATCTTTTCCAAAAAGAATTGTAGATGGGAAAATTGTCCATAAATATGACAAGTATTAGGAGCCCCTATAAAGTTAGTCTTGGTATGAGATCTCCTTCCACAATGGTATTAGACAACCTAATGCTACCCTTTTTTCTACCGTAAGACTAGTCCTGAGGAAAAATGACAACTCTTACACTTTCTTTTTTGGCCAGAAGATACACCCTAGCTAAAAACTGAACCAATTGAAGCTCCACTCAAAAATTTCTTCCCAGATATGTCTTTCTTATCCAAATCCTCCTTTTCAAACACCTTCAAAAAGTTTGGAAGGCACATGAGTATCAACATCGACCAAATATCAGGCCTCATTCCTAACTCGAACCTCCAAGCCTTTATATACTCATTAGTGATAAGATCTGATTCTAGATGCATCAACTCAAGAAAACGTGAAGAATACTCCAGAATGGTATTATCCCCCTACTCTAAGATTATAAACTCTCTGGTATTCACCGCACGTAATGTCTCAGGGTAAAACTAATGGTTAAATACTTTCTTGAAGGAAGCCCAAGTAAGATCCTCATGAAACTTAGCTTGCACAATAGAGTCCCACAATCTCCTTCCTGATCCCTTGAATATATATATGGAAAACACAACTTAGGTTCTTTATGAGTCTTCAAGAAGTTGAAGATACTATCTATCTTCTCAAGTCACTCATCATATTCCTAGCGTCCTTTGTCACCATGAAACATGGGTGGATGCTACTTAGTAAATTCTAATCCATGATCCACTAAACATCCTAGGATCCCGACACCAAGTTGATCTAGAGTCTGAATAGTGTAGATAACAGCTTCTACCAAATTAGGGTTTATTGCAGGATTCACCTACGGAACCTATCTCTCAGTTCCCTCTCTCAAATTTGGTAGAACTCTTCTCAGAGGAATTGTCTAAAAAGGACAAAAACCAATCAGTCATGAGAAAATTCCAAAACCATAAGACCAACTTCAGGTATTAATAACAAATATTATAACATTAATAAATTATATAAACCATGTAAGACCTTACTTAAAAAGGAATAGTTAAATTTAAATAAAATTACCATATAGTTCATTCAAATGAACTCAAACTCCAAGTCTCAAACCTGGTAAAAGTCTCTAATCGCCCATGGTAATTCAGTTTCAATCATGAAAGTGAGTTGGTCGGGACCCTTTTTCACCCCTACTATCTGAATTCTGATGGTCCTAACTCTTGTATACATAAGACACAAAACCAAAATTAGGTAGTGCTAACACACTTTAGGCTGAACATAAATTTGATACCAAATTGTAATGAACCAATCCTAGGTCAACTAGAAAAGCCACCTGAACCGGCCTGTCACATGATAAAAATAAAATAGGAAAATAGAAACCAGTTTTGAATATAAAAAACAAGATAAAAAATCAGAGCACAAAACATAAATAGATGAGATTCCGTAAATACATACAATCCAAGCTAACAAAAGATAATGTAGAAATTAAGTTATATCCCCATGTGACCAACAATCACCTCTAGAACAACCCGAGCCGAAAGCAATGGTAACAAGAGAATATAGTGTCATGAACCATCCTATTGCGGTCTGTTCCATGACTCCTTAAGTCTTACTCTAATAGGATAAGGTCTAGAAACTAGTTTTGAGTAGGAATATCACTAACATTAGAGGCCTTAGCCTAATTACTTGTAAACATGAAAACATCCCCAAGCCTATACAATAATTAAATGTAAAAACAATTGAAAAACCATGCATGCATACATATAAATCCCATAACTAGAGTACAAAGGGAAGTAAAGGATAGAAAACATGTCCAAATACAATCCCACCACAAAATTTTGAAGACAATTCTAGTTTGGAAGTAAAGGGACTACTGTCTAGATACCATAGGAACACACCTCAGTCTATCTAGTCTCACTAACACTATCTAGTCCTGGTTCATTAAGGACTCTGTCAAAAGTTCAATCATCTGCACAATACACAACATGTACAAGAAAATCCCATGCATGGGAGAGTATAAAAATACCCATTAGAACACCTCAAAACCACAAAGCATACAAAAAAGTAAAATAAAATCTACTCTACACAGGTATATGTCTATAAAATATATAACAAGAATATCTACATATACTCAATAAGGACACAAAATCTAAAGGTAAGTCACAACTATAATATGTCAGTCTAGGATTCTAGCTCGAAGATTCCATATAAAACTCATTCGGGAGAACAAAATCCTAAGTCTAATAACACTAATGACATTTTTTCCAGAGGTAGTGCTCAAGGGGTATCACCATTAGAAGTACATGCTGAAGGTATGAAGAGATATGATACACAGATGAGGATCACTTCTAAGGCCATGGGGTGATACCAACAACTCAATATGGATTAAACTACTAAGTAGAGAATCAACACCCATGTACTGTTGATCATGATGATACCAAGAACTCTATCTAGGGTACGACGATGAATAGCGGATCACACTTCGGGACTCATAGAGGGATTATAACGACTTTATCCAAGAAGTTATGCTGAAAGGATTATTGTCCTATGTGTATGAGGAAATTCCACTCTAACCTTTAGTGAATGGATATGGGTAATGTACCCTAAAAAAACATTTCCAAGATACTGAGGAAAAGGGCTCCAATACATGTTCTAGGAAGTACATGGTGTGTAGAAGGGGTCACATACCATGTCCTGTGACCTCGGGTCCTACCCATGTAAACAGACCATGTCTTATGCCCATATAGAATTACACGATGTGTTGGATTCTCATGTATTCTAACCATGTACCAGTGCATGACTTAGCCCATGTACTTTTTTAGGACATGCTCATGTAGTGGAGTATACAATGTTCTCCAACCCGTATACCCCATACCTATGTCTGTGTACCCTTTGAGTTACACGCCAAGTCATCAGGAAGAGGTTACATATTGTGTGATCCATTAACATGTCGTGTGATACCTAACTATCTCTTGAAACCCTAGCCACCATACGGGGGGAAAAGACATGTGGATCCTCATTACATTCCATATAGTGTATAATTTTCTAGAAATCTAGATCTGATTTCGCATGTCTCATCCATTCCTCTAACCTTTGATCTGATGGCCACTTTACTACAAAATTATAGATTGAACTTTATTGATTCATACCATCACCGAACAACAAGACCCAATCCTTCAATTCATTCAAAAAATGGAATCATTAATTGTTCTTCATTATTCACTAAAGAACACAAAATTAGGTATCCAAAACTATTTGATTCACCGCTGCTTCTTTAATCATACCACTATCATGTTGTGCCGATCCTAGATCTACAATATCAAATCATTTCACCAAGAATCAGGTGTTCAAGGATTTCTTTCATTGGTGGATGTCGAATTGTGGTCCAAATGAATAATTCCCATGATGAATGAAGAATCGGGGGAGAAAAGAACAAGAATAATAAAGAGGAACAATCCTTGATCGATGTCTGTGTTGACCTTGATCCGTTTTCATGAGAATAAAAATAAAGAGTCAATAATCACAAAGAATTTCTCCCAATAAAAACCCCATAAATAAATCCATCCCACAATGCGCATGATCCACATATCAATACATTAATAAATTGATTTGAATTCATGATAGAAATTAAGATTGGGGAAAGAAACAAAATCAAACAAAATTCTTACCATGATTCAGATCGATTATTGGTAAAGAATAGAGTTTCACCATGATTTTTTGAGAGATACTTTTATTCCATTATGCATTGATTGTTGATCCATGATCTGGTCGTTGTTCATCTAAGAGAGACTCACTAATGCTCTCCAATGACTCTTGGGTTATGTGGATAAACCTAGGATTTCATCAGAATAGTCTACTTAAATACTTTTCATTTTCTATGTCAATGAAATTGAAATAAAATAATTTAACTAATTATTTTAGTCATTCAGTGTCTGTGATGAATTTTCCACAAACGACCCGTCCCGACCAAGGTTATGTAACTCTTAGGGTAAACCCCACATTATGAACTCAATGGTACCCTCAAATTTATGATTCAATTCTCATTTCAGAATTTATTCCACTTTTTCATGAAAATTGTGCAAGTGTGCTATTTAATATATTTAATATATTTCAAAAATTTATTCTGGGAACACCATACCTCAGAATTAAACATTGTCTCGGCTCCTATTCTAAAAAATAATCCATATAATATCCAAAAATAATACATGAAAAGTATGAGTCATTACATTATCCCCACCTTGTGGCTTTACATCCCCAAAAATCAAAACAAGGGATACATAAAGAGATATGGGTACTGAGTATGAATCTAAGCCTCTCACTCTCATGTAATCTTCTAGAGATTCTTGTGCTGCCACTAGACACACACTAAAGGAATCATTCACCCATGAAGGATCTTATATTACTGATCCTCTATATCTACCAATTACTTAGAAAAGGTAGATCTATCTCAATGTCCAAATCACCCCAGTCGATAACGTGTGATGGGTCATGCACGTACCTCCTCAACTGCGACACATAGAATATTTTGTGTAATCAGTCTAACTACAGAGGTAGATCTAAGTAGTACACCACTTAACCAACTCTACATAGTATCTTTAAAGGTATAATGAACCTCATATATATCTTTTCACCTTGATCAAATATCTATAATTTTTTTCAAGGTGAAACTCATAGGAACACATGGTATCTTCCTCAAACTCCAAAGGCCTCTTTCATCTGTCCACATAAGAATTATGATAGCTCTATGTAGTCTCCATATGATCCTGGATGATCTTCAACTTCTCAGTAGTTTATTGCACCAACTTTGGGACCATGAGTGCTAACTCTATCGAGTTAGTCCAATAAAGTGGTGACCTTCAGGGTCGCCCATAAAAAGCCTCAAATGGTGCCTTGCCAATGGTGGAATGGTAGTTTTTTTTGTAAAAAACTACACCAGTGTTAGGTGATCCTCCCAATTATAGACAAAATGCAACATGTAATATTTCAAAATATCCTCCAGAACCTGAATATTCCGCTCAGTCTAGTCATCAGTTTGGGGATGAAGCGCTATGATCAAGCATAATTGAGTCCCAAAAGCCTCCTGTAATCCCTTCCACAATTGGGATGTAAAGTAAACATAATGGTTAGAAATGATCATAAAAGGAACTCTATGAAGTTGGACTATATCTTGAATATAGAGGCATCCCAAGATCTCTACTCAACTCTTCTCTTAGATGGTTAATAAATGGGCCTTCTTGTTGATTTGGTCAATGATCACCCAGATGAAATCATGTTCCTAGGACATAAGTGTTAATCCCTTCATGAAATCCATGTATATTCTATTCCACTTCCACTATAGCACCTAAAGGGGTTGAGCTAAACCCACTGGAACTTGATGCTCAACCTTTACTTGCTAACAAGTAAGGCATTGGGAGACAAACTCTACAACTCTCTTCTTTATCCCCAACCACCAAAACTGACATCATAGGTCTTGGTACAACTTTTTCACACCTAGATGTACCGCTAAAGGATATGCATGAAACTCTCTTATATCCTCCTCTTAAAACATCACTGGTACCATCGTTCATCCTATGAAAATAATGGCATGCTCCCTGCCTTTATAAAATCTATCAGGATCATGTATAGTGGATATCTGAGTATGTAGGGTCTCATAGTTAGTATCCCCAAGCTATCAATCCTTAGATCACTGTAATAAAATAGGGGTGACAATCATTGACTGAAGGTAATCTTCCCATATCCATGTACAAAGGATAACTATAATGAGGCCAACTACTCTAATTCCTTTCTTAGTTAGTGTGAATAAGATCTCTTTCTTAGAGAATTTTCTACCATGTTCCCCTTCCCGGGAGTATAAAAAATTTTGAATTCATAATCCTAGAGGAAATCTAGCCATCGCCTCTACATAAAGTTAAGATCCTTTTGAGGGAAGATATATTTGAGACTCTTATGCTTATAATAGAGGATAAACCACTCACCCATCAGGCAGTGTATCTATATCATTAGTGTGAATACTATCGCTACTAACTCAATATCTTGGTTTGTGTAGTTCCACTAATGTGGTCTCAACTGACATGAACCATAGGCAATCAATTCCTTCCTCTGCATCATAACAAAACCAATCTTGGTTTTTGATGCATCACAAAACACTATATACTCAACACCCTCCTTTGGAAATCTCAAGATGGGAGTGCTCATAAAACTCTACCTCAACTGATGAAAATCCTACTGGAACCTCTCTATCCACATGAAAGGATGCCTCCTTCAAGTCAAAGCTATCATGGGTGCTAATATCCTGAATAAATTCAGTATGAATCTCCCATAATAGCTTAACAACCCAAGGAAGATATGCACCTACATCACTCTCTTGGGTGGATCCCAAGCTAACACTGCCTCTACCTTGGCCGGTTCCATTACTACTCCATCCACTAAGATAACATGTCCCAGAAATTGGATTTCCTGCATCCATAACTGACACTTTGAGAGCTTCAAATAAAGATGGTGCTCTTTAAGTACGTCCAAAACCATCATTAAGTTCCTTACATGATCTTCATTGGATGTTGAGTGCACTAGAATATCATAGATGAAGACTACCATGAACCAGTATAAGAAAAGATAAAGGATCTGATTTATGAATTCCATGAACACTGTTGGGGTGTTCTCCATGCCAAAGGGCATCAAAAAGTACTCATAATGATCATAGAGACATTTGAATGTTGTCTTCAGTATATCCTCATCCCATACTCATAACTGGTGATAACCTGACTTGAGTTCAACCTTCGAGAACCATCGATCCCCTCTCAATTGATTGAAGAGGTCATCGATCCTTGGTAGTGTATACTTATTCTTCACATTCACCTAGTTCAAGTGCCAGTAGTCCATACATAACCACAATATCCTATCTGTCTTCTTAGTGAACAAAACTGGGGTTGCCTAGGGGGAAACACTGGGTCTAAAAAAATCCATTCCTTTGTAAATCCCCTAATGAAACCCTCAGATCATGAAGCTCTATTGGATCCATCTAATATGATAGAATAGATATTAGTGCCATCCTAGGGTGTAGATCAATACAAAAGTAAATTTCTTGGTGGGGAGGTAATCTTAAAACATCCCCAGGGAATACATCCTCATACTTCACCACCACTGTAGGAAATTGGGAACTCATAACATCCACTGCACCAAGGTCTAGGCTAAAAAACTAGTGAGTAATTAGCTGTACCCTCCCATGAATGAGTCTATCCTACACTTCTTGTTTTTCCTTTTCACCAACAAAAAAGAACCTAGTTCCATCACTACAGACACACCACATCCTCTGTATGAAACAATAAATCTCGGAATGAACTGTGGATAACCATTACATACTTAAGATGGTTTCTTAAGGACTCATCACAACTAAAAAAATATCCTAATAGAAACTCTCAACTCAAAGAGTTAGGTCACACCATTGGTAAAAATTTGTGATCACTGAGTCTTCTCCAGTAAGAGTCTCCAAGTGTAAGGGTTGAGCTAAGTGATCAACCAGAATCTGTAAGTATCAAACAAGATGTGTGGAAAGAAAGTAATGACTAGAACCTATGTCTATCAGTATTGCAACTAAGTTATAAAAGATGAAAATAATGCCTAAAATCATTCCCATAGCCCTTGGGTTATAATATTAGACCGCTTACAGTTGTCCCTGCCCCTATCCTCTAGCTCCTTGAGCCTGACATGAACCACCTGGGGATGGTGTTAGTAAAAATTCAAAGCATCTACCACCTCATGTTGCTCTCCTAGATCCTATTTCATGTCTAAAATCCTATGAACATGCCTAATCTTACTGCTGCCTCTACCTCAGTGGTCCGTTCATGGTCTCTCTATTAGCTGTACAGTGGGTCAAACAATCTCAAGAAATATTTCATCTGCCATCACATGAGTAGAACTGCCTCTCCCTGGGCTGACTAGACCCATCCTGTAAGCCCTAAACTGTATACCCTCTATCTTGGGACCTCCTCCCAAAATTTATTGTATGTTTAGGTCCCTAGGACTGACGTTGGATCCCTATTGAAGAGGTCTCTGCTCCCGTATGCCTGATACCAACAACCACTAGTTGTATTTGCTCATCCAAGAAACTCTCAACCACCAAAACTAACTCTAACAACCCAATATAGGTAGTAATTCATAGAAAGATAATGTTTGCTTGGATTTATCTATATAATTTTTCTCAAAAATCCGAGTACTAAAGAACTGGTCACACACCATATCCATCGAGTACCTTGAGAGGTTGGTAAAACTAGATGAATACTCAGCTACTATCTTGGTGACCTGCTAGATCCACATAAGCTCCTAGATATGTACATTACTCAGTGTGGATGGTAATAACTCCTCTCTAAAGTGGCACTAAAACTCTTTCCACATAAGAGCTGCCTCATCGTAAGACTAGGTCACCAAACCCCACTATCGTCCTGCTGAGTTGTGGAGAAGGCTCACCACCAAGACCATGAGCTGATCTACTGGTGTCCTGACCATATGGAAAACTCAAGTCACTACCTAAATCCAGTCCTCATATTCTTGTGGGTCAGGCTCACCTTGGAACCTGAAGGGTCTCTATCACTAAAACTCATGAAGTGCACTCAGCATGTGCACCTCATCTGCTAGTACTGAGGGTGCCACATGCTACTCTACAGGTGGTGGTATATCCAGTACACTGCTCAGAGGTAAAATCTTGGGAACTAGTCCATGTATCAATGCCTCATCATTAAGGAGATCATCCTCATGATCTTGATTCTTAATCCTAGCTGGCATACATCACAGAGGTATAATGAAAGTAAAAAAGATGAACCACGGTCAATGAGTATATCTTAAGAGATGACTTAAGAAGGACATGGGAAACACAACTCATTCCTATATGATACATGTACCATTTTTCCCCTTACAACCAATTTTATCATGTAATGAGTCAAAAATTATGTGATCAGAGTCATGCTGTATAGATATATCAGCCATAGTACCAACACTGGAGTTCCTATCCTAAAAGTTGAACTCGAAACACTTAACATTGTTTCCCCAAACCAATCTCACAGACACTTGATCCTAAGGTAGAAATTAATGCTCTGATACCACTCTATCACAACCATTCCTAGTGGGGCCTATTCCAAAAATCCCCAAGCCTACCTCCAATAGGTCAGGGGCTAAAAACTAGCACCGAATAGGTATATCACTAACTTGGGAGGCCTTATCCTAAGTACATGTACACACACACACATCTCAAAAAAAAATACAATGTTGAAAGGTAAAAAAAACTTAACAACCATGCATGAATACATCTAAATCACACAACCATAGTATGATAGAAAGTAAAGTAAAGTAAAATAGTCTAAATACAATCCCACCACAAAAGTATGAAAACAAGTCCAACTTAAAAGTAAAGGGACTGTTGTTTAGATACTGCATGAACACACCTTGGTATATCTAGTCTCACTAAGAACTGTCTGGTCCTGGTCTATCAAGGAATCTATCAAAAGGTCAATCATCTACACAAGACATGACACATGAGGGAAAATAATGTGCAAGGGTAAGTATAAAAATACCCAATAGGACACACTTAAACCACAAATCATAAAAAAGTAAAAGAAAATCATCTCTACATAAGTATATTTCTACAACACATATAATAAGAATATCTAGATATACTCAACAAGGACACACAATCTAAAGTTAATCCACAACCATAATATTCCAGCATAAGATTCCAACTTGAAGATTCCACATAACACTCTTCTAGGAGAATACACTCCTGATACTGATAACACTGATGATTTCCATCTGAGAGGTTGTGCTCATCAGGTCTCACCATTTGAAGTACATTCCGAAGGTATAAAGAGATAAAATACATTGATGGGTATCACTCCTAAGGCCATGGGGTGATACCACCAACTCAATTTTGATTAAACTTATAAGTAGAGGATTGATGTCCATGTAGTTTTGGTCATGATGATACCAAGAACTCCACCTAGGACAAGTGATCCGAGCCATGTTCTAGAAAGTGCACATAGTATATTAGGGGTCACACACCGTGTCCCTTGACCTAGGGTCCTAATCATGTAAATGGCCTATGTCTCATGCTCGTGTAGAAGTACACGGCGTATCAGCTGCCCGTGTACTCTACTAGTGTACCAGTGCATGGCATGGCCTATGTACTTATCATGATCGTGTATGTGTAAGAGAGTACACAATGTGATCCAACCCACGTACCCCATACCCATGTTCTTGTACCCTCCATGGTACATAACAATTCACTTGAAAGTGGCCACACACTATGTGATCTAGTTACATGTCTTGTGATACTTAACTATCTTCTAAAACCCTAGCCACCACAAAGGGGGGACCACATGGCATGTGGCTCCACATTACATTCCGTGTAGTGATGATTTTTTCAGAAATCCATATCTGGTTTTGTGTGTCTCATCCATTCCTCCATACTTCTATCCGACGACCACTTTACTTCAAAATCATAGATCGAACCTCATTGAGTCATTCCATCACCAAGCAACAAGATTCGGCCCTTCAATTTAAAAAATAGAATCATTATTCATTATTCATTGCACACTGAAGAACATGAAATAGGTTATATAAAACCGTTTGATTCACTATCGCTTCCATCATCACCCCACCGACATGTCATTCCGATTCTAGATCTATAATATCAAAATTTTTCACTAAGAATAGGGTAAACAAAAATTGATTTCATCAGTGTATATCGAACTATGGGACAAACGAAGAAGGCCCGCGATGAATGAAGAATCAGGGGATAAAATCACAAGAACAATAAAGAGGAATGAACCTCAATTGATTTTCTTGTTGACCTCGATCTGGTGTCATGAGAATAAAAATGAAGAACCAACCATCAAAAATAATTTCTACCAATCAAATCCCCACAAATAAACCCATCCCAAAATACACACAATCTACAAATCAATCTGTTTATTGATTGATTTAAATTCATCATAGAAATTAATAGTGGGGAAAGAAACCAAATAAAACAAATATCCCACCTAAACATAGATCGATATCTAATGAAGAAAAGAGTTACACCATGATCATTGGAGAGATCCTTCGATTACATTGAGAATTTATCATCAATCCATGGTCTGGTCATCATTCATCATAGATTGATTTACCAAAACTCTCCAATGACTCCATGTTTATGAAACTAACACTGGGATTTCTTCATAACAGTCTACTTAAATACTTTTCAGTCGATGTGTCAATGAAATTGAAATAAAATAATTTAACTAATTATTTTATTCATTCCACACCTGTGATGAATTTTACACAAATGACCTACACTAACCAAGGTTATGTCATGCCTAGGGTAACCATTCATTTTGAACTCAACAGTGCACTCATATTTTTGATTCGAGACTCCGTTTAGAATTTATTCCAATTTTTCAGGAAAACTGTGTGTTCATGATATTTAATATATTTCAAAAATTTATTCTAGGCACACCAGACCTTAGAATCACATTCCATCATAGTTCCTGGTCTTAAAAATAATCCATACAATATCCAAAAAATAATACATGTAAAATTCGAGTCATTACAGCTAGCATGCTACAAGATACTATTCCCTTTACCTAAATCATGCAATACACATATATAAATGCCCAAATGCACAAGTATGGTGTAATCCAAACCCCATTAAGATACCACCACAGTTTCTATATAAAGTCTAATATCAAGAATGAATTAATTCTATCTTTTTAAACAAAATATTTTAACGAAGAATTTTTATAAATCCAAACCATTTATAAATAATTTCCCCTTTTTCTATTCCTTTGGTTTTCATAAAATCTTTTCATATTCTTGAAACAAAAATATGAAAAATATAAGTGATAATATAAGGAATAATATCCATAGATCAAGAGATAAATAGGTAAAAACATATCCAAGAAACAAACTATCATGTGAATAAATGTGATAAAACCTCATATAAAAATGTGTGAGAAACAAGCCATGATAAAAACAATCTTGCGATAAATAACCATAAATAAAAAAACACCTCACATATGGGATATAGCCTATAGAAAACTATGTACTAGACACTAAAAATCCTAAATAGGCATAACATTATATCTAACTAATATTGAGTCCAACCAGTCGATATCACAAAAGGTTACCTCCTAGTGGTGCAACACACACTAAGTCTACCCGTTTCTCTTTCCTGATGCCCCCAAGGTTCCTAATGTGCACTTTTTTAAATCCATTTCAATACCATACTCACAATTTCATAAACCATTTTCAAATCCAATCCAATCCTATTTGGAGTTTGAAACCCCATTTTTAAATTAAGAAAATCCATTTTCAAAGAAAAACCACCTTTTGAAAACATTTTCCTTTCCAACGAATAATTTCAAACCATTTATCACTTAAAATTAATGAAAAACCCAAAGGAATTTATCAATAATGACATATAATTCATAAAATTAACCCATTGTATAGAAACACCTACCTCATCATGGTAGAAACCTAGATAAATTTGACAATGGTGACTAGAAACCAAGAGAATTGCCTTTGAAAGACAAGGCATGCCAATAAAAAAACAATTGATAGAAAACACTATTTAATCACAAATATGCATCCAAAACTAGAGGTTCAACAAAAACTAAATAATATATTTAAGGGTTACATACCCAGATTGAAGAAACCCAACCACAATAGTGATCAATTGGTGAACGAAGAAATCCATATGAGAAGGAGACACCTAAAATCACTTAGGAGGAGCCACTAGGTTAAGAGAAAAGAAGATTACATGAATGAAGTAAGAATTTCATCTGATATAACTGATTAAAACCTACCATCTCTAGATTCACATGGTGTGTAATCCCATTACACATCATGTAATCCTTGAGTCTCATATATGCCAAAAAACATCATTTTTTATTAAAAAACCAATCTTCCCATTACATGATGTGTACCCTTTACATGATTTTTAAAATTCTAATGTTGTGTATCCAGTTCATAGGTCATATCTGGTGGCCATTACACATCATGTATTCCCATTACACAATGTTTAATTTCCTAGAAATAGAAAAAAATGCTAGTTTAAGCTAAAAATTCCAAAAAAACCCTGACTTCACCATTAAAAGTATCCTACCATTTTCTTTTTAGCATTAAACACCAAAAAAAAAAGGAATCCAAAAACAAAGGTTAAAACATACCTAATGTAAAGGTAATAGGGAGTTATAGGAGAAATCTTATGAATATGATCATCTTGAAAAATATTTTAGAGAAAATCTGACCTAGTTGGTTGATTCACCATTTGAGGGGGAGCTTTAAATAGATCAAAAATGTTTGTGGAAGGCTCATCGTGAACACCTTATTAAAAGAATGATTGGTAATTTGGATTTAGGATTTTAAACCATAAGGTTTTTAATTATTTTTTGCGAAAATTATGCTTTTATTTATTAATTTTCTCTGAATTATGTCATAAAATACTTGAAAGAATCAAACTGGGTTATGGATATTTAAGAGGAGCTTAACTAGTTTTCATAGAAACAAGTTTGGGAGTTGGTTGCAACACCTAAAGATCAAAAAGTTTTTTGATCTAAATAGAACTTGATTAATCTATACATATTATCATAAATAAATCTAGATTAGTCATTCAAGGTTATAGTTGGGAATAAGGTATTTAATATGGAGATAAATTTGTACATGTTGTAAGTTTAAATCTATTTAGATATTATTATTATACACAACACATCAAGGCTTCAAGATTTATCAAATGGATGTGAAAAATAAACTTCTAAATGGACTTATTTTAGAGAATATCTATATAATGAAACAATCAATATATGAATATGATATGAAGGTAGGTTATGTGTTTAAGAATTATAAATCTCTTTATGGATTGAAACAGGCACCTTGAGCTTGGTATGAGAGGTTATACTAGTTTCTTTTGAAGAATGGTTTTATTAAAGTAAATTCAATTTTATCTTTTTTATTAAGAAATATTCTCAACATATTTTGATTACTCAGATCTATGTAGATGATATCATATTTGGTTCATCCAATGAACTAATTTATAATAATTTTTAGACTTTATGACTAATGAATTTTACATGAGTCTTATGGAATAACTCAAGTTATTTTTATGATTTCATATTTTATATATATGTGATGTAATTTTTATGAATCAGGTAAATTATAATAAATAATTAGTTAATTGATTTAGAATTTATTAATGTAAAAGTATTAATACTTCTATGAGTACAAATTATTGAATAGATGGATATTATTATATAAAATTAGTTGATCAGTATATTTTTAGAGGTATGCTTATAACTCTAATCTAGATTATCTTATCTTCCTTGAATTTATTTTATTCAAACACTCTCCTTCAAAATAAATTTTCTTAAGACATTTCCAAATTTATTAAGTATTATAGCATCTTCATATCTTGTTAAAAATATTTCAAAAAAATAAGAAATAAATGTTATTCATAACTTTAAAATTAAGATCATATCTAATAACATTAAAAAAATTCAAATTAATTGGATTATATTTGGTAAAAAAAAGACTTTATCATAATATCCCAATATAGAATTTAAAAACTCTTTAGATAAACTTCCATATTAATATTTCACTGATAATAATTACTAACATTGAAGTATAGTGGGAGTGTAGGATTCAAACCATTTTCATTCCCTGATAAATCCATCACTAAAAAAATAATCCCCTATATATTTTTAAGTATTGGGATAAAGGTTATCTCAAAGAATATATAAACAAAGGATATGTAATCAGAGAAAAATAAATACAAATAAGATCCTATATCTATACCTATTTTAGAGATAATAGCCTAAAATAAATAGACATCAATTATCCATAATAGGTCAGACTCTAATACCAATTGTTTCTCTCAAGATATAGATGGAAAATAATAATCGTGGGTGAGTTTTCAATCTTAAAAAAATCATATAATTTAAAATTTAATGTAGAAATTGATGGATAATTTATGATAAAAAATTTAAGAATCAATAAATATGTGAAACAAGTGATTAGACTATAAGTAGAAAATATAAAAGAGATAGTAAAATGAGTTTTGTAGTCATTCAGATCAAAGTGATCTTATATCTAATCTTCACACCTCTCCATCCTCAAGAGATATGGAACCAACTAAAAATATATATCACTTTTTAATGAGAGTGAAAACTCTTGAAAACTTTCCTTTTCAACCTAGAGGAATAAACCCTTATCACTTAATCTTTATAGGTTTAAACAATAATCATAATTTTAACAAGATCTGAACCAACCTAGATTTTTAATGGTGGAATCCTAATCTCATGCCTTTTTTGGGTATAAACAGAACCTATAATTTCAAGGTTTGTCCAAACCTATGTGATCTTTCATTTTAATAAGGTTAACATAACCAAAAAAATACATTTTAATAGAGTTATAACCATGTGTGAGATATGAGTAAAAATAAATGAATATTATACAACATATCACAATAATAGAACAATGAAAAGATAAAATAGATATATAAATGAAAGATAACATGGGGATTCATGTGTAGAAACAAGCATGTTTCTCCCCTCTGTATTGATGTAGTATAATGTTGTAGCTTTGGGAAAACTTGTATAGGCTTAAAAATATGGAGGTAATATTGAGTAAAATATGTAGCACATGAAATTTATAGTACTTTAGTAGTAATGGAATATTTTATGCTATTCTACTTATTTCAGTGTCTATTTATAAATGAATGAGAAATGACTAATTATCTTTAGTACAATCTCTATAGTCATTCTTTACATGGGTGTTTCTTAAATTATCTTCACATCCAGAAATGGTTAGAATAATATAAAACTATAAATATGAATGTTAACTATATATTAAAATATCAAGTATATCATTCCAAAATTCCAATTATTAAATTATTGGTCCTTTATTAAAGAGATTAAATCAATAGGGGGTGAATCAGAGCATCACATAATAATTGTAATTGAACATTTATTTTAATATTGTTATCTTGACGTGAGGAACACTTATTTCTCTCCCATTATCTCTATTACCTATAAAATTAATAAATCAAATTTAATATTTTACATGGTTCACCCCAACCGGGCTAATCCAAGGAGAATTCAAAGGTGATGTTCCTATGTATTGAAAATACAAGAGCACGCTGCTTCTATTTAGTTTTATAAAATAGTTCGATCTCACTAATCCTCATAACTCATTGTTCTCATAAGAATTAAGACTCACCTCCTTAACATGGATATATTCTCACTTCTTATTTCAAGAAAAATCTATTCTTCATGGAATGGATGTATGAAATTATAATGATGTTGATGTTTCCCTTTAATACATGTAAAATATACAGTGAGAGAAAATACTCCTAGAATATTCTTATTTAATTATGAAAATCCAGATGAAATTTGGAAAACCCATTCCTATTTATTCTATAAAATATAGAACTTCAAGATGTTCTATGTATCATCATACATATTTATTCAAAATCCCCTCTTCGTATCTTCCTCAAGGAGCCACGATAGATCCTCAAAAATTTTGCATCATAATCACACCTTGACTTTGAATTAAAATTCCAAAACCATATCTACAAAATTTGGATTGGTTTTTCTAGATTATACTATATCAAACATTTATGGAATGATTATATGTGTTATGTATTGAACACAACCTAGTAATAACCGCTGAAGGCTAGTTCTGATCTCTTCATGGTGTGAATTATGAGACAATGTGAGTCCATTATTTTTATGGAAAGAATATTATTCATGGAATGAGTTCCATTTTATATAAAATTTAATCACTATCATAGCTTATCATGAAAAAAATTAAATAATTATCAGATATCTACCAAAAATGATTCATGATGTAAAGAAAAATGGTATGCCATGTAAACTTTCTACTACATACAGATTTTATTACATCCACCTCCAAGACTCTATAACATATCATGCTTCAAGATAGATATATCAAAACATCTGTAATATCCTTTGATGATTATTTTATCATTATTTTTCAAAAAAAAACCCAAAAATTCATGAGAGGGTATTTTTTATAACAATATCCCTCTTCAGGTTTGTTGAAAATTACAAAAACACTGCAATAACACCACACCATCAGATCTTGATCAATAGAAACAATTTTGATCATTATAATTAAAGAACATGCATAAAAGATTCACTAATTTAAAAATCTAATATCATTTGATCCATTATTGGTGTGGGAAACAATATTTGAATGAAAATATCATCATGATATCATAACCACTCCACCACCTCACACATTAATCCAATGTATCACTCTCCCCCTAATTCAGCATTGATATATTCACACTTCCCATGTCACTTACACTTGTATAGATCATCAAGAAAAATATGAGTATTTATACCACTTTTTAATAAACCCAAATAGAAAACTTTTATGAAAGGTTATAAGAGATGGTTAGAAATAAAACAAAGAGAAATAAAATAGAACTATACCTTAATCTTGTGATCAATTTCCCATGGGGGAGTGGGGTTTCCTTCTCCAAGTCCATATAAAGAGATGGATTCTATTAGACTCTGATAGAAAACTGATTTATTCAAAATCTACCTTGGGTAAATACTTTTTCATGATATCGGATACTTGATTTTGAGTAGGCACATACTCCAACTTCACAATCTATTGTTTCATTTTATCCTTCAAGAAAAGATAATTAATATCAAGCTTCTTCATCCTTGAATTTTGAATGGTATTTTTTTAAATATTTATCACACTCAAGTTTTCACACATAATTAGAATAGGAGATACTGAATTAATTCCAATATCTTCAATATTTTCTTGCATCTATATCAACTGGGTATAAGCTTGGGTTTCTGCAACATATTTTGAGTCTGTAATGCTTAAGGATATATAGTATTTCTTTTTAATCTTCCAAGAAATGAAGGCACTTTCTATATATAATACACCCCTATAAGTATATTTTTAGTCATCAAATGAACCTTCCCAATATGCATCCTTATAAATGATTAATTATTGATGTTCATTTCTGAAATAGTATAGATCAAAATCCACTATTATATTGATATAACATATTATTCACTTCATAACCTTCATGTGAATTTCCTTTAGACAACTCTGACATTAGGTATCTTGACATGTGGTGAACAAATTTTTTGGGATAGAAGTTATCAGCTAAAATAAACTACTAATAATATTTTTACAAAGATTCACAACAATTTCCTCACATTCAGCATCTTTAGAAAATTCCATTCAGGTCTCTATTGGAGTAGCCATTGGTTTAGAATCATCCATCTAGAATCTCTTCAACAACTCCTTAACATATTTGGTTTGGGAGATAAATGATCTATCCTTATGTTGAATCACCTTTAAGCTAAGGAAGAAAGGATAATTCACTAATTAATGACATCTTGACTTTACACCTCATTAGTTCTAATAACTTCTTGCAATGGGTGTCATCTGAGCCTCCAAAGATGATATCATCAATATATATAAGCACCAAATCTATAACCCTTTATCCTTCTTGATTTTTATGTTGTGATTAATCCCTCCTCTATAATATTCAAGCTTATTTAAGTAGCAATCTAACAAGGAGTACCATACCCTTGATGCTTGTTTTAGACCATATAACACTTTCTTCAACCAGAAAACTTTTATCTCATCATCAAAAATGAGAAACCCATTTGGCTACTCAATGTAGACTTACTGTTCAAAGAATCAAATCAAGAATATTGATTTTACATCCATCTGATATATTTTAAAACCCTTCTTTATAGTCATTCAAAAAATAACCTTGTAGTTTCAATCTAAGACACCAAGAAAAATATTTCATCAACATCAATCACGTCGATTTGGGAAGTACCTTTGACCATAATATGTGACTTATTCCTTGTTACCATGCCATATTAATTGATTTTTTGGAATACCCATTTGGTTTTGATCATGTTCTTATTTTTCATCCTCAAGAAAACTTCTAATGCCCTATTTTTTCAATCTAGTAAAGCTCCCCATTCATAGAATTTACCCAAATTTCATCTATGGAAACTTAATCGAATGAATTTGCTTCCACATAAGATGAAAAAAAGTTTCCTATTGTGATTTCATCCTTATTTTCTAAAGTTAAACTATTTGATCACCCATGATATTAATATCAATGATTTTAACTATGTCAATTTTTTTATTTGAACATGTTTTTCTTTCTATGTTTCCTTCATCATCAGAGTTATCATTAGATTTTATTTCATACCTTTGAACTCCTATAGATAAAAACACATCATCATCGCTTTCTTCCTTGAAAACTTGATTATTTTTGTGTAAATTATCTTCACTTGATGTTGAAATCTACTCACCTAAATTCAAATTATTCTAACCTTCATTCATGATCACATCATGGATTTCAAAAAAAATCCTATAATTTTTATATAACTAATATGATTTTATTTTGGATGAATATTCAATAAAGATACCTTTGTCTCCATGTACTTTGAAATTTCTATTATTCTCTTTATTTAGGATAAAACACTTACTTCCAAATACCCAGAAGTATTTTAGTGTATGATTCTTTACATACAAAATTTTATATAGAGTATTTTCTATATTTGAACATAACAATGATTGATTAAAGATATATAGTCCTATGATAACCACTTCATTCCAATATTTATCTAGTAGTTACTTTTCAATAAGAAAATTCTTGGCCATTTTTTTGATGATATGATTTCTTCTTTCAATAACACCATTTTTTCGGATTTCTCATCATTGAAACTTAGTGTTGGATCCCATGCTTTTATAGATATTCTTCGACTTGGGTATTTTTAAATTTTGTACCATTATTAGTGTGAAATATTTGAATTTTTACACCAATAATATTTTCATCCTCTCTTTGATATCATGTGATACACTTTTACACTTTGGTTTTGTGAGTAATCGTCATAAACTAAGACATACTACTAAAATCATAAATAAATAAGACATAATACATTTTTTCATTAGAATATTTTGGAGTTTTTGGCCCAAAAAATACACCTGAAAAATCTCTAGAACTCTTGATTATTTCCCCATATTTGGATTTTAGGTCTTCCAAATAGTCATGCCCTTTAGACATGAATCACATGTATGGATATCATTACATGTAATTTTGGGAAGATCACACACAATATCATTATTTACCATATTTTATAATGTTTTTTGGCTCAAATGCCCAATATTTTTGTGCCAAATACTATTTTCATCTTCCTTGGACAACATAAACTGTTTTTTTCACCAATCAGATAAAGATTCCATTTGTTATTTATTCCTTATAGAAAAAGTGAACCATATTTAGTTTTAATAATTCACCCCATTTTTTCAAATTCTATATCATGTCCTGAGTCACACAACTAGATCAAACTTAGAAGATTGTGGCTAAGTCCTTCCACCAATATCTCATCTATCAATATGATATTATTTATTTTAACCTTGTACTTCCCATATCCAATTATTTTGAGTCCCACAACATTAATAAAATAGACTACTCCACATTTGTCCTATTTTATTTTAGTGACGATACTTTTATTCTTGGTCATATAAAAAGTACATATACTATCCAGAACCCACAAACCAGACTTATATGGTGCTCTCAAGAAAATTTCAATAACATTTTCCTTATCATTCCATCCCCCCCCCCATGTTTGTTGGGTATCTTCTCTTAAGGGTTGATTCATATGTTTCGACCCTTAAATAATATTTTCTTCTTGATCTTGCAGTATCAAGATTCTATTTTAATTTTCAATTTTTTTAAAGATCCCATATACTAATTTTCTCCTTTTTGAGTCACGTGGTTCACTTTTCATTATACCCTTAAGGCGCAATAGGATGATTTTTGCCCAAAATCTTCATACCAAAATCAATAACCATTAAAGTCATAAGAGTATGATAAAGAACTTATTGCATGTTTTTAGTATTTTTTCTCTCTAAAAAACCTTTAGCAATAGTGAATATGTATTGAGTGTGTCCCAATTTTCCATATAAATAATATCTAATTTTTTGTATCATTCTTCCATCATTTTCACTAGATAATTATCCTTTTGAGCTTCTCCTAATTCTACTTTCCTCTAATAATTTGATTATTTCAGCTTATAATGAGGCATGTTAGTTTTATATTTATTATTATCCTCTATTATAGATTTAAATTTGTTTTTAAAGCATTTTACATGTGGAATATTAATACATTATTCATCTATCACACCTAGGGCTTCAATATATTTAGCTAGAAATAAAGTCTTGGAGAAAATTGATGACCCATTGGAAGTGAGGAGTATTTATTGATCTTTATACATTCACTGATAATCCTTGAATTATTCTTTGAGTTATTAAACTCTTTTAACCTTTTATTTCATAGTGATGGTTAAGACATCTATAATTCATGACTCTTCTTCTACTTTGAGTTTGATCTCCACTTCCTTTTCTGAGTTTCTAGAAATTTCATAATTCAGTTTTTCAATATCTTCTTTTTAATTATAACTTCTCTTCCCACAATTTTTTCATATAAACCTTTGAGTCATGAACAAATACATTTTCCTTCTTGGTTTTACCCCTATATTTGTCAATTTATTCAGGGGATACCTCAATCTAAACACAAAGATAAACTTTTCCCATGATATCATAATTTCTAGCATCACTATCATTAGTCACTAGTATGTTAATAACATTATATAATGTATCATCATTGAGGTCCTTGTAATCCTAAACTTATACTTTAGACTCATTTGATATTTCTTTTTCATGAGATATAATATTTTTCCTCCTATATAGTTTTCATTTTGGTTTTCTAATGCTTTTATAATCTTTGAAAGGTTTCTTCACATAATCTCTATCCTCATCATCTTTTAAATTTTTAGAACACTTAACAGTGAGATTTCCTACTTTACCACATTATAAGTATGCAAGTGGAAGTTTTCCTTTGAATTTTCCTTTTACCCTCTTAAGGTTAGAGGAAATTAAATCCATCACTTAATTGTTTTTGTCTTCATCTGGACCTTATTTAATATATAGTTTCTTAATTTCTTTATATGAAATGTCCTATGAGTTATCCTTTACCCTAGCCTCATTATCAAAATTTCTCATTTAATATGCAACAAGTATACTGTGAAGGATATCTCGAGTTACTTATTTTGGATCCTTGTCTTCAAGTATAGATACCTTTGTAGTAAACTATGGAGGAAGTATCCTCAATATTCTTTTAATGATATTTAAATCTTAAATATTTACTCTAAGGCCATGCATGTATTCTATGAGAGTATTTAGATAATAAAATAAAGCACCAATAGTCTTGGTTGGGCCCATTATTGTAACACCCCAAGATTTCATAGTGTGTTATTTCTTCAAAATAATTCAATAACTTTCACTACATGCAACACCAAGTTCAAGCACAACATGACTTACCAAACAAGCCGTTCAAAAGAGGTTATGAATAATATTAGATAAATTTTAATGTTTATATAATCCTTATAATTTTAGAATCCATATTATGAGTTTCTTAGATATAATGCAAGAACAAATTCATTTTCAGTATTGCACTTTTATCAACTTTAATAGTGAACCATTTTTAAATAATATATTTTAAACTTTTTGACTAAATGGGGACATCAAAAATTTAAAATGAAACATCCCAAGCTTCTACGGTACGCTTCTCTTTGAATAATGTGATAGCGTGTGTTGTACGCAACACCGAGTTCTAACAACCAATTAAACTAGCTGTTATGAATAGTTATACCTACTTTTTGAAAATATATATATTTTATATTTCAAAATGGACTTCATTTTTGGATTAGGAATATCGAATTTAGCCTAAGGTGAAATTTTGGTACTTTTCGGATAACTTTCATATTTTGATGAATAGTGAAAATTACTAAATTTTAATTAAAAACAACTTTTTTAATCAAAATAATTAATAGTGATAAATTATGAATTTGAGTGGTTTTAAAGTATATTTAGAATATATTTTTACAATTTAATATAATGTTGGTCATTAGACATAATTTTACAATTAAACCGAACATAAACAAGTGTCAATCTTTTGATAGTTATTATCTCTTAAAAACACGCTTTTTGTTTTGACAGCGGGAATTAATTTTAAATTAATTTCTGCCACTTCTGTGTTTTGAATTTAGGAAAATGGATTCCATATTTGGAATCAGGATGTTCAAATTGTGTAAATAGGTAACTTTTATTTTTAGACATTTTGAATAGTTACTGTGGTAAATATTTTATTTACCATGGTTAAAGGGTAAATCCGGTAAATAAGGGTTAAAAAATAATATTATAATAATACAAAATTAACCTAAAACGTGTCCTAACCTTATTGGTGGACACATACCCGACCATGAGCATCCTTGGGTCAATTTGGGGACCCCTTGGAGCCACTTGTATGTGGTAGGGACACATTATATTAATAAAGTTAAAATAAAAATAAAAATGGCATAAGCTTACATCTTTTATAAGAACAATTTTTACATAGGGTTATACATGTTGGATTTTCGATTATAAATATTAATTAGAAAGCTAAAAAGATTTCCTACATAATGATGTTTTATTTATAATTTTTAGACATTAAATAATTTATTTTATTTATGACACAATGATGATGCAGTAATTACTAAAATAGTAAAAAATTAACATAATTGATATTATAAATACCCAAATAAATATAATATGAAACTTTTAATGAATTAAACTAATTTTCTAGGATAATATGATATATTAGGATTGATTTAATTGACTTTGTTCGAAGTAATCAATCTGTTATGAGTTTCACAAAAATCAACTATTGAATAGTGTCAAAATTGACATAAAAGAGTTCTTAAAACAAATATTATATTATTAATTGATATTAAATTCCTAAAAAATCTAAGGTTCGGCCAAGAGACTTATATTATAGGTTAATCATTAATGGACCACTTGGGGGTCGCTTGGATGTATATAGTAAGTTTATTAACCATATTATATAAAAATACAAAGAGACATTGTAAAAGTGAAACTAATTAACTTAGAGTTAATACTTAAAGATAAGATTAATATAAGTACCCAAACCTGTCTAAATTCTATTGGATGAGTTGTTTTCGACCTATCCCCACCTCATCCTTTGAATAGTCAACTTTGGAGCCTTTGGAAACCGAATATGAATTTATTATAAATTAATATTTCTAGCTTTTCCAAAGGTGCCCCTCACCCCTCTTATAAAAGGGCACTCCTCCTTCTCTTTTCCTCACACCTCTCAAGCCACTTGGCTCGTCCAAACTCTGCCCAAATAAGCTCCCCACATCCCTCTCCTCCTCCTTGAAGCTTCCCCTTAGGCAGAAAGCATTTCAAGAAGTCCTTTGGTTCCAACCAAAGTGAGTTACCTAAATTAAAGGTAACAATTTCTCTTAAAGTATCTTCATTTATTTTGCTTCTCCAACCCCCAAAATCTTTTTATTTCCTTTCTTTTGTAACAACAACAGTATCCTAAATATACTAGGATGTTGTTATAAGAAGGATTCAAACTACACATACACACAACTCCATCTAATGGATGATGAACATAATGTTTCTGTGGATGGCAAACTAACGCCTCACGAAACGATGATTGTTCAAATACATCTTACCACCTCTCATGGTGGCCATTATGATGGCACTGTAATTAAATATGATATTAATGATATATATTTTATATATAAGCTTCTGTAATTCCATTTTATTTCATACCATTATTCGTTTCATGTTGTATATATATACGATAATTTCATTTGAGGAAGTGCGGACTACCGCCCCCTTAAAATGATATGACTCGTTCATACCACACATGGAACGTATAAAGGATGGTGTTAATGAACTTAAGTAACATATATAAAATACTATACTGGATAGTAATATACCTATGTATCATTTGGATTAGATTCTTTTAAAATAAAAAATTAAATGGAAGTAGCGTTCGTGCGCACGTACGGACTACCGTCTCCACGAACGCGATAAGATTCATTCTCCATCATACCCATTCAAGTCTTATTCTCATTTTGGGGTTAAAAATAATGTTAATATCATTCTGATTATGAATAAGATATAATCTATCCATTACAAACATGTCTTACGTAACCAAACATTTAAGAAGAACGAATCGATTATCACCCGAAACGACGATAATACTAAGATATTATTAATAAAACAATGTTAAAAGATCATATATGATATCATATTAATGTATATGATTCTTGTATAATTTAATAACAATTATTTCACCATTATACAGGAGGTTAACCTACCCCAACCAAGGAAAAGTTCAAGGTAAGGGTTATTTCACAATCTCTTCATTATCCGAGGTTGTATTATACGTAATAATCTACTGGGATCTCTTTATCATCCACATCCATGTTTCTTCGAAATGTATTTCAAAACATTTTTACTATTTACAAGAATATGGGTTAAAGTCATTTATACCCTTGTTTGACTTTTTATAAGAGGTTTATAAAGGAATCTTTCCATCGTTTTCAAAACAAGGTCCTTTTTAACCTTTTCGACAGAATTGAGGTAAGAATGTTTTTTTTAACTTATACGGCGGGTGCGGTTATTTTCCGCCGTTATAAAATCGTCGAAGCTTCCCATACAAGCTTATAAGAATATTTTCAAAGAAAATGTTTTATTTTATATGGATCTTAAATGATTTCAAAATAAAAGGAGATATTTCTTTTAAAAGAATTTTGATTTCATCTATGTCAACATCCTTTGATGGATTTTAAGATTATTTGAAGTTGATTTATTATGATACAAAACTTCTATATTGTATTGAAGGTTTTGTGATATGTTTGACTGTGGATGTGCTATTTTTATACCATTCATAGTTTATTGTGAAAGTATTGACATTTCGTATGCTAGTTTTAATACGAATGTTTATGTTATGTTTAAACCTTTTCATATGGGAATGCATTGGACTTAATAAGTGACGGGTGGAGCCCGCTATAGCTCCTCGATGCATCGGTAGGTCTCATGAGACAAACTAGTGTCTTGGCACAAGGCCTTGACAAAATCTTATTTGTAGCCTTGGCACGAGGCCTTGGCTATGTGGTTATGATAGTCTGGCATTATGCATTCCAACATTATGAAAGTGGTTATTGATTTTTTCATGTGATTATTCGATTAGTAGAATATCCATGTGAATAAGTAAATGGCATTATTTCATTTTACTTTTGCCATACCATGTTGAAGTTCAATTTTAAAAGGCTTTTGTTTTAGTAATGCATTGCCTTAAATGTTTATTCTTATTTATGAAAGTTTCCGCTATATTGTTATCCTTACTGGGCATTTGAGCTCACCCCTTTTCTATGTTTTATTTTTCCCCAGGATGTGAAGAAGTAAATTATGAATGACCTGCAGGGATATTATGAGGGGATAGTAGTGTGGATTATGGAGACATTATGTTGTTGTAGTAGTTTTTCATTTCATGATGTAATGTAAAACTTATGAATATATCTAGTGTTTCCAAGGCTACTAAACCAATCGGTCTTTCGAGATTTGATCTTTCTTGTGATCATGCCAATGTTATGTAATAATGCACCGACTCTAGGCAACTAGGGTCGGGGCGTTACAGTTGGTATCAGAGGAAGTTTAGTACAAACCTTGGAAGCTAGATTTAGATAAACTCTGATTAGATCACGTAGACCTAAGATTAACTTTGAGGATTAGTATAGAAGAACTTCCTAGAATTTTGGTATTGTAGAGATTTTGTGAGTTTTCCGAGCAATACATCCCTGTCTGGATACGAGCAGGTAGAGGCGGCTCTGGCACAGATGTACCTAGGGGTAAAACCCGAAAACACCGCTTTGAGCTAGACTCGAACGGGAACTGGTGCACGACAACGGGCCTTGCTGCACTCTTGGTTACGACACTCCCGGGGGATATGCTTAGGATAACTCTCATTTTCTTTACAAATCATTTTGAAGGGATTATGAGTATATACTTCCTCAAAGAAAACATTCTTATGATTATGGATTATATCCATAAATAGTTCAATTTATGTTAAGTGTTTTATAAGTATGGGATTATGTATTTTGATTCATAAACTGATATAGTTTATGCCATTGTATAGAAATGGCGCCCAGTAGAAGGAATGAGAACTCCAGAAATACACATGATTCAAAGAGAAGGAAGGATCATATCTTTCATGGTCTTAAGCTAGAATTTATAAGAGAAATAGTCTCCCATGTATTATCATCATATGAATAAATAATATCATGTGTTGATAAGATAAGTAAAGAGTTTACTGAGTCCTATGGCTTTGAAGGGAATCAAGAGAAGAAAATGATGGAAGAGAGAAAGATGGATAAAAGTAAGAGGGAAAAGAAGAATTTTCCCATATGTGGTAACTGTGGAAAGAAACACCCTGGAAATTGCCTGAAAGGAATGGGAGTTTGTTATAAGTGTGGAGGAAAAGGGCACAAAGTACATGACTGCAAGGGTAAGAAAATGGTTTCAAATGTACAATACTTCATTTGCAAGGAGTTTGGACACTACGCGAACCTATGTCCCAGTCATCAGACTATGCCACAAATGATGCTATTGGATAATAATCAAGTTATGATACTACCACAGATGAAGAAGAATGATTAGAGTTCTTATGTTGATTATGTCAATTGAGTGTTGTATCAACAATGTACTTGTTATAATAATTATGGAGTATATAAGGATTGTACTGCAGTAGTATTTCATCAAGGACTTGAGATTGTGTGGAACAAAGAAAAGTGACTCAATAGCAGGATAAATTTTTGGAAAATATATGGTTGAGAGAATGATAAATCATAATATAGTTCTGATACTGAGATAGTGATTTTGGAATAATATGTGATTGTTTTGGATAAATTATATTGGATATTCTTGACTACCTTAGAACTGATTAATGATTTGTATATTCCATCATTGTTGGGGTTTTAAACATTTTTGGATTAATGAAGTATATCCAGCATTCTATATGGAATAAGGGAACATGAATGTAATCAATAAGGAATATGGTAAATACATGATGAAGGTATTCATATGCTATTACGGGGTAAAAAGGATCTATATTATGTTTACCTTCCTTATAAATGTTGGACTGTGAGTTTGGATAGAAGTATTTTGGATAGTTCTAGTTTGGATTATTTTGGATTTCCATAAAAGGACAACCCGGAGGTCGGGCGACAACCCGTCGCGTCCGGCAAGGCTGCGAGACTTGAACCCGCAACCGAAGGGCGACAAGGGTGTATCACCTACCACTGGCCCATGAGATGTCCAGGATTAAATAATGTAGTTTTTATTAAAAGATCTTTTAGATGAATTATAAATTCGTTTATTTTGGAACCCTATACGAATAGTGTAAATAGAATTTTTTTTTTACATTCTATTATCTTTTAGAGTGAAAGATGAGTATGTGGTAGAAATTTATTAATGGATAAAACTCTAATTATAAAGTAAGTATATCTCTATATGATCTTAGCCAATCTCATAAAAAATTCCTCAATATTAAGAAAAGCAAATTAGAACAAAAATGTTTTCCTAAATGGTACCTTAAATCATCACTAATTTATGGCTTTGGGATTGTTGGCCTTTTCATAGCCATGTTCTCTACCACTCTCCATCAGGTAATTGATGGTTAGATTTTTCTTCCATATCCATATTTTACTACATGGAACCCTAGTATGTGTTATTTTTGGTAATCTTCATACTTTCGACTCTTTATTTTAAATAGAGGCCTCATTAATTCATTTTTCGATGTGGGATTTCAACTAAGATATTTTGAAACGTCAAAAATGTGTTATCCTAATACCCTATGTTTTGTTGAATCTATGGTATTTCAAATCATCATAGATTGATGAATTTAAGGACCTCAATTATACACTTGTTTGTGATTGATGACCTCAATCACTACCTATAAATATTTACGTTTTTCCTCCAATTATATGTCTCTAATTGCCACCAATGTTCTCCTAATCGAGATCATAATTTGGTGGTGACCCTTTCATTTCTCTTTTCCTCATATTAAGAATAAATTTTAGTAACCCAATTTCCGATGTGGGTTTTCCCACAAAGATATTTTTTTATTTTCAACCTTTTATTTTCGAAGAACAATTTCAAATTGCGAGGACGCAATTTATTGAAGGAGGGGAGAATGTAACACCCCAAGATTTCATAGTGTGTTATTTCTTCAAAATAATTCAATAACTTTCACTACATGCAACACCAAGTTCAAGCACAACATGACTTACCAAACAAGCCGTTCAAAAGAGGTTATGAATAATATTAGATAAATTTTAATGTTTATATAATCCTTATAATTTTAGAATCCATATTATGAGTTTCTTAGATATAATGCAAGAACAAATTCATTTTCAGTATTGCACTTTTATCAACTTTAATAGTGAACCATTTTTAAATAATATATTTTAAACTTTTTGACTAAATGGGGACATCAAAAATTTAAAATGAAACATCCCAATCTTCTACGGTACGCTTCTCTTTGAATAATGTGATAGCGTGTGTTGTACGCAACACCGAGTTCTAACAACCAATTAAACTAGCTGTTATGAATAGTTATACCTACTTTTTGAAAATATATATATTTTATATTTCAAAATGGACTTCATTTTTGGATTCGGAATATCGAATTTAGCCTAAGGTGAAATTTTGGTACTTTTCGGATAACTTTCATATTTTGATGAATAGTGAAAATTACTAAATTTTAATTAAAAACAACTTTTTTAATCAAAATAATTAATAGTGATAAATTATGAATTTGAGTGGTTTTAAAGTATATTTAGAATATATTTTTACAATTTAATATAATGTTGGTCATTAGACATAATTTTACAATTAAACCGAACATAAACAAGTGTCAATCTTTTGATAGTTATTATCTCTTAAAAACACGCTTTTTGTTTTGACAGCGGGAATTAATTTTAAATTAATTTCTGCCACTTCTGTGTTTTGAATTTAGGAAAATGGATTCCATATTTGGAATCAGGATGTTCAAATTGTGTAAATAGGTAACTTTTATTTTTAGACATTTTGAATAGTTACTGTGGTAAATATTTTATTTACCATGGTTAAAGGGTAAATCCGGTAAATAAGGGTTAAAAAATAATATTATAATAATACAAAATTAACCTAAAACGTGTCCTAACCTTATTGGTGGACACATACCCGACCATGAGCATCCTTGGGTCAATTTGGGGACCCCTTGGAGCCACTTGTATGTGGTAGGGACACATTATATTAATAAAGTTAAAATAAAAATAAAAATGGCATAAGCTTACATCTTTTATAAGAACAATTTTTACATAGGGTTATACATGTTGGATTTTCGATTATAAATATTCATTAGAAAGCTAAAAAGATTTCCTACATAATGATGTTTTATTTATAATTTTTAGACATTAAATAATTTATTTTATTTATGACACAATGATGATGCAGTAATTACTAAAATAGTAAAAAATTAACATAATTGATATTATAAATACCCAAATAAATATAATATGAAACTTTTAATGAATTAAACTAATTTTCTAGGATAATATGATATATTAGGATTGATTTAATTGACTTTGTTCGAAGTAATAAATCTGTTATGAGTTTCACAAAAATCAACTATTGAATAGTGTCAAAATTGACATAAAAGAGTTCTTAAAACAAATATTATATTATTAATTGATATTAAATTCCTAAAAAATCTAAGGTTCGGCCAAGAGACTTATATTATAGGTTAATCATTAATGGACCACTTGGGGGTCGCTTGGATGTATATAGTAAGTTTATTAACCATATTATATAAAAATACAAAGAGACATTGTAAAAGTGAAACTAATTAACTTAGAGTTAATACTTAAAGATAAGATTAATATAAGTACCCAAACCTGTCTAAATTCTATTGGATGAGTTGTTTTCGACCTATCCCCACCTCATCCTTTGAATAGTCAACTTTGGAGCCTTTGGAAACCGAATATGAATTTATTATAAATTAATATTTCTAGCTTTTCCAAAGGTGCCCCTCACCCCTCTTATAAAAGGGCACTCCTCCTTCTCTTTTCCTCACACCTCTCAAGCCAATTGGCTCGTCCAAACTCTGCCCAAATAAGCTCCCCACATCCCTCTCCTCCTCCTTGAAGCTTCCCCTTAGGCAGAAAGCATTTCAAGAAGTCCTTTGGTTCCAACCAAAGTGAGTTACCTAAATTAAAGGTAACAATTTCTCTTAAAGTATCTTCATTTATTTTGCTTCTCCAACCCCCAAAATCTTTTTATTTCCTTTATTTTGTAACAACAACAGTATCCTAAATATACTAGGATGTTGTTATAAGAAGGATTCAAACTACACATACACACAACTCCATCTAATGGATGATGAACATAATGTTTCTGTGGATGGCAAACTAACGCCTCACGAAACGATGATTGTTCAAATACATCTTACCACCTCTCATGGTGGCCATTATGATGGCACTGTAATTAAATATGATATTAATGATATATATTTTATATATAAGCTTCTGTAATTCCATTTTATTTCATACCATTATTCGTTTCATGTTGTATATATATACGATAATTTCATTTGAGGAAGTGCGGACTACCGCCCCCTTAAAATGATATGACTCGTTCATACCACACATGGAACGTATAAAGGATGGTGTTAATGAACTTAAGTAACATATATAAAATACTATACTGGATAGTAATATACCTATGTATCATTTGGATTAGATTCTTTTAAAATAAAAAATTAAATGGAAGTAGCGTTCGTGCGCACGTACGGACTACCGTCTCCACGAACGCGATAAGATTCATTCTCCATCATACCCATTCAAGTCTTATTCTCATTTTGGGGTTAAAAATAATGTTAATATCATTCTGATTATGAATAAGATATAATCTATCCATTACAAACATGTCTTACGTAACCAAACATTTAAGAAGAACGAATCGATTATCACCCGAAACGACGATAATACTAAGATATTATTAATAAAACAATGTTAAAAGATCATATATGATATCATATTAATGTATATGATTCTTGTATAATTTAATAACAATTATTTCACCATTATACAAGAGGTTAACCTACCCCAACCAAGGAAAAGTTCAAGGTAAGGGTTATTTCACAATCTCTTCATTATCCGAGGTTGTATTATACGTAATAATCTACTGGGATCTCTTTATCATCCACATCCATGTTTCTTCGAAATGTATTTCAAAACATTTTTACTATTTACAAGAATATGGGTTAAAGTCATTTATACCCTTGTTTGACTTTTTATAAGAGGTTTATAAAGGAATCTTTCCATCGTTTTCAAAACAAGGTCCTTTTTAACCTTTTCGACAGAATTGAGGTAAGAATGTTTTTTTTAACTTATACGGCGGGTGCGGTTATTTTCCGCCGTTATAAAATCGTCGAAGCTTCCCATACAAGCTTATAAGAATATTTTCAAAGAAAATGTTTTATTTTATATGGATCTTAAATGATTTCAAAATAAAAGGAGATATTTCTTTTAAAAGAATTTTGATTTCATCTATGTCAACATCCTTTGATGGATTTTAAGATTATTTGAAGTTGATTTATTATGATACAAAACTTCTATATTGTATTGAAGGTTTTGTGATATGTTTGACTGTGGATGTGCTATTTTTATACCATTCATAGTTTATTGTGAAAGTATTGACATTTCGTATGCTAGTTTTAATACGAATGTTTATGTTATGTTTAAACCTTTTCATATGGGAATGCATTGGACTTAATAAGTGACGGGTGGAGCCCGCTATAGCTCCTCGATGCATCGGTAGGTCTCATGAGACAAACTAGTGTCTTGGCACAAGGCCTTGACAAAATCTTATTTGTAGCCTTGGCACGAGGCCTTGGCTATGTGGTTATGATAGTCTGGCATTATGCATTCCAACATTATGAAAGTGGTTATTGATTTTTTCATGTGATTATTCGATTAGTAGAATATCCATGTGAATAAGTAAATGGCATTATTTCATTTTACTTTTGCCATACCATGTTGAAGTTCAATTTTAAAAGGCTTTTGTTTTAGTAATGCATTGCCTTAAATGTTTATTCTTATTTATGAAAGTTTCCGCTATATTGTTATCCTTACTGGGAATTTGAGCTCACCCCTTTTCTATGTTTTATTTTTCCCCAGGATGTGAAGAAGTAAATTATGAATGACCTGCAGGGATATTATGAGGGAATAGTAGTGTGGATTATGGAGACATTATGTTGTTGTAGTAGTTTTTCATTTTATGATGTAATGTAAAACTTATGAATATATCTAGTGTTTCCAAGGCTACTAAACCAATCGGTCTTTCGAGATTTGATCTTTCTTGTGATCATGCCAATGTTATGTAATAATGCACCGACTCTAGGCAACTAGGGTCGGGGCGTTACAATTATCAGGTCTTTTTTTTATTCCACAATACTTTCAACTTTGCATCTCGTACTTTGGAATCACCTTCATAAGTATTCAAAATATTTTTCCACATAGCATAAGAGTTTTTTCATGACATTACCTTGGTATAGATAGAGTTTTCCAAAGATCCAACAGAAGTATTGATTACCTTTGCATCTACATCCATCTCCCTAAGGTCCTTTTATGATAAGGACCCACTTTCCATGTTTACTATTATTCCATAAATGGATATTGTGTAAACATCTTTCCCCAAATATCTGAAGTAGTGGTGCATAATGTTATTTTATTACTTGAAATTATAGCCTTTAAAAATTGGTATACCTTTGTGATTCAAAACTACTACCATTTCTATACTTCTAACAGAGAAAAACATCAACCCAAGAATCTAACATTTGATTCTAATTATTGATCTCTTATCAAGGAGATTACCCTGAGATGGGGGTTGAATCAAGGTATCACAGAATAATTGAAATTGAACCTTGATTTTGATATTGTTCTCTTGATGTGAGGAACACTTATTTCTCTCCATTAATTTCTCTCTATGTGTAATGGAATTAATAAATCACACAAATGGTTTTACTTGGTTCACACTATAAAGCTAGTCCAAGGATCATGTAAAGGCGATGTGAATATACACTGAAACCACTATAGAACACTACTTCTATTTTTTTACATGATAGTGAGGTCTCACTGACCCTCCAAACTCAATGATCTCACAAGAATTAAAACAATCACTACCTTACCATGGATATATGATCATTTATTCTTTAAATACAACATTATTATTCATAGGATGGATATATGAAATTAAACCAATGATGATATTTCTCTTTAGTGCATATAAATTCTCCAAAAAGAGTAAAGAATCATGGAATACCCTTCTTCAATTTTTGAAAATCTAGATGAAAACTGGAAAACCCCATTTCTAGTTCTTCTCTTAGATCTATCGCTTCAAGATATTCTATGCCTCATCTCACATATTTCTTTGAGATCCCCTCTTATTATCTCCCTTGATGAGTCACAATAAATCTAGAAAAATCATGCATCATAATCAAACCTTCAATTTTAATTAAACCCCCAAAACTGTATCTAAAACTTTAGGACCAGTTTTAATTGTTTGTCCCATAGGAAACATTAAAAATATGAATTTATATATCATGTTGTGAATACCACCTATGAAGAACCACTAAATGCTATCCCCAATCTCTCTATGGAGTGAATTTTGAATCATGGCATGAGTCCACTATTTTCATGGTATGAGTCATATTCATAGCATGAGCACAAGTTTACAAAACATTTAATATCCATCATAGCTACTCATGAAAAACATTAAAATTTTGATCAAGGATATGCCAAAAATGATTCATGGTGTGAAAAAAATGTCATGGTATGAAACCTTTTAGATGATCTATATTTGATTGCAGCTACCTCTAAGCTTCTCTAACATATCATTCCCTAAGCTAGATACATCATAACTTGTATAATATCCTTTAATGAGTATTTTATATTTATTTTTCAACAAACACATCCCATAAATACATGAGAGGTGATTTTTTCTAACATAAAGTGGTGTTATAATCAATATATGATTGCATGCATACTTTTCATATAGTTGAGATAACCTCATGGTGCTTCTCTAAAAATAACTTTCTTCATAATGAAATCTTTTACAGCATCCTAATATTACATTGGATATAATTTAATATTAAACTTTTTGAAATAACATATGAAACTTCAATTTAATAACTTGTTCGATCCTACATCAAACTCTTTAAAACTATTTTGAATATCATCATTAGCATCTATGAGTAATTTGAAAATTGATAAAAACAAATAAGATAAACCATAATAAACAGAAAAAAATAGAAATATCAAAATTTTGAGAAAATCAAGTGTTCATTTATATAATATGTGATATATTCTATATATAAAGAAATGTTTAATATAATCCTAAACATAATTGAGCATAGGTAATATAATTTCTATACTCCACACTTAGCTAAAATATCGAAATCATCATAGAAAACTTCATACATAACATCCTAAAATCAATACGTAATATATTCAAAACCTTCTAATGATATGTAATATAATTTTAATTTGAAACAAAATGATATGTAATATAATTTTTAAACATCATATCTCACATAAGATAATTTCCTTTGTTAAAAATTGAATACATAACATAATTTCTCAGCTTTATGGGATGTGTAATATAATTCCCTTTGAGAAAATATTATCTCATCCAATACATAACATATTTTTGTTCTTCTCTATAATATATATCATCTTACACCTAGTAAAAAACTAATATATGCCAATACATAAAATATTTTTGATGTTAAGCTTCATGCATATTTTTTTTATATTACTCAAAAAATGATACATAACATATTTTACTTATAAAAATATTTCAATATAGAATATGAAAATAATAATAATAATTTAAATAATAATAACAAAGGATAAACAAAAATAACAAATAATAAAAAATTATAACAATGACTTTAAAATTTATCAAAGTCAAGATAACTAAAAAATATAAAATTAAGCAAGTATAAACACAAAATAATGAAGTTTTGTATTATCAAAACAACATGGTAAGAGTCAAATGAGACACTCCAAATACCTCTCCCACATAAACCCATTACCATTGGTTTCAATAATTCAAAACATTCCTACTCCAAGGGTAGTTTTACCAAGTTTCTACCCATAAAATATACTCCCATTATACACTTCATGTCCCATGAGTAACTGAAAATCAAACATCACTCTTTGATGCCAGTCAAATCAACTGATGTCCATGAACCAATGACCCATACATATCCTCAAGGTTCCTTAAACCCTTGCAACCAAAAACACTTTGACATTTATCACATGTCTTGCAAGAATGTCACATCCCATTCAAAGGCTCAACTTGAGATTCTAAGTCAAAAATACAATCCAATTTTATACCTCATCCCTTCTTTGAATACTAACACATCTTTCATGAAACATCAACCATGATTTTTTTTGGATATTTTCCAATAAAATCACTCTGAGTTTGAGATATAACCAATTACAAATATAGAAAATAGACATAAACAAGCATATCAGAAAAAACTAAACCGATCACATGCCATATAAATCAAAAATTCAAAAATTAAAACTAAAATCGTAAACCACCATTGTACCTCATCCCTAACAATGGCGCAAATCCAAGTTCAAATTTCAAATTAAAAAATTTATGGAATTTCCTTTGACCAACCATGCCTCACGCCACAAGATCTACGCAACCTGTTACACAATAACTATCATAGACACTGACAAAAATAATCCATACTGGGAAACCATACCATCATCGATGATGATCCAAACCGGAGCCAAGCCACCAAAACCAGTTGAAGACCTGATCCACCCTCATCAACACCAAATCCTCAAAACACTGAAGGGATGGAGCCTAAGTAATATGTGCCTCCTTGAACCCATAGAACACTCAAACAATACATCCTAAAGATTCATGCAAACCACTGAACCATGCCAACTGAGAAGGGAGCAATGGATTTTGAAGCCATAGTAGAGTTTCAAGTAGTAGGGGCTCAATTGAGCCAAGTCATTCACCAAGATCTCCTTACCTAAAGCCTCACATAAAAATATGATCCTCAAAACCAAAACTACATCATTGAAATATCTCCACCCTGCCAAAGAAGAAAAACTGACCATCATCAAAGAATCCATTAACATCAAACACTGTCACCACCTTGAACCATGAAACCATAATTGGATCAAAGATTACTAGATGAAGAAAAAGTAGTAGACACTAGTACCAAAAAACCAAAATGAAACCGGCACCAAGAGAAAACACTAGGAAACCCCTAAGGAACCGGACAAGATAAAAAATGAAGAAAACCACAAGAGATGAACAACCTGGATCTATTGATGATGCTTCCATTACAAACCCAAAACCACCTTGCACACCTATGAAGTAATCTAAAATGGTGTCCTTCAATGTAGGACTGGTAGAAAGAGAGAGGTAGGAGATGAATAGGATCTTTGGCTGAACAAAAAATGTAGAAAAAAACCCCAGTGCAAGAAACCCAAAACCAAAGATGACGACACCCAATTTTCTCCACCAACACAATCCTAAGCCACCTAAAACTCCATTGGACTAGAACAGAAGTGGATTTTAGCATGATGGGTTAGGTAGAAAGAGAATAGGTAGAGGAAATAAGATTCCCTAACTATGAGAAATAAAAATAGAAGTATGCGAGACTGATAGGAGAGAACCAATGATGAAGGAGAACACCGAGAAAACTCAAACATGTCTAAGAGGAAAAAAATGATGAGGAAGTAACCACAACAAGTAGAGAATCACTATCAAGGGAGACCTTCCATTGATTCATGTGATAAAAACCATGTTAGGTTCTCCTGAGCATATATAGTCCCTAAGATCCCCAACCATGATTTCATTTCTAATACCATCAAGGAAATCCCTAAACAAAACCAAACACTCAATTTCACACCACTCAGGTTTCATTCTAGAATATGAAGTATCTACACATTCTCCTCTCAACCTAGGTCACACCATCCTATACACCTATTATACATGTTATTCCCACTCATTTTCCTCTATAGAAAATGAGTATTGACTAACCCTCTACTATCCAACACATAACCAACTGCTTAACATGCATACCCAATAACCTTATCACTTCAATCATCTCAACTCATTCCATGAGAGTCACATCTCGCTATCCCAAGGAATTACCATATAATAACATAACCTACATGAGGTTACCTCATCAACCAAAATATATCATTCCAAAAAAAGATACATCCCAAGAAAACCCTACTTATTCCAACCATATTTGGGGAATCCACCACCCAAAACTTACCACTACAGTGTTATCATCTACCATAAACATGATTGTACAACAATATAACCAAACAGAATGCATGAAATCCACTATAATAGTTTTTATTAATCATAGATTCACTAGTGATTTATTCATAAAAGCATCAAATAACTTATTATTGTTGTTTTAATTAAGTAAAACCTATTCCAAAAACAATTCAAAAACTTTTATTTCTTAAAAACCATTTCCCAAAACCATTTTCACTTAAGAAACCATTCCTAACTCACAAAAAATAATGTACATGTTAGGTATCCATAAATTCCTATTACGATGCATAAACTCATGCACTCTTGACACCTCAGTCCAAGAGTAAAATAATAAATAAAAATCTCAACCCAAAACATTATACTTGTATAAAAATTCAATCTTAATAGTGAAATTAAAGAATAACAATCATATACCCTCAATAACTTGGGTTTCCACCATACAGGTGTTCATGATGCATAAGGTCTTTGTACATTCAAATATCCAACCAGTACTATCTCTATATATGAAGTCTCCAAATGGGAAAACAACCAAAAAAATGCATTGATGCCTTTTTTCAATGCCTAAGAATAGGACCTCTCAAATGACTATTAATCCAGTGGTTCCATATGACCCTATGAACACCTCCTCATATTCTAGGGACTTCTAACTAGAAGAGAGAGCCTAATAAAAACATGATGAGGCTATACTATTGGTATCATAATAACTAATAATAAATAAATAATGATCATTAGATAACATTGGAGAAAACATATGATATTATTTATAAGATCCAACCATCAATAATAGATAAATAACAACATGATATAATAATAATAAGACCCATTCTCAACATACATACAAAGATCAATGATTTACCATTGGGAAAATAAAGTACAAAGGTAAATAGAGAAACAAAATATAAAGGAGATATAACTACTACAACTTGAGTCCCTCCATGTACTTGTCTCTTAACCATCCATCCAACCACTTTAGCTAGATCCTATGTATAACCAGCTACCTAAAATTTAAACATAAGGCCCCACATGAACACAAGGGTGCTCATGTAGGGTGTGAACATAAGAATCAGTAGTTCACCACCAAATTTTTCAATTATATACACCATAATATCCATGTATGTTTGTATAGAAAACAAATAAAGTTGTAACATACAATATGAAATCAGTCATTCCAGGTCATTGAGTGCTAACTTGGCCACCACAATACTTGGACCCACCTGATTCATCCTATGTTAGTGTATCTTTCCTATCTTACCTCGATGTTATATTATGAACCACATGGAATACCAGACATGAATCCCATAAACCCATGATTAGTATTCAAAATATTCCATGTGGAATCTCAAACTCTCATCGGTTTGACTATAGTCACTAAAAATTCTAGATGGATTCTCAGGTTCTCTACTATTTTGAATATGGGTGAAAATTTACAAATAGAATCCTAGGATAACTTATAGTCTAACCATAAAAATTAAAATCTATATATAATACTAGGATCACTACTAGTCTAACCATGAATGATAAATATGAAACACGTCTAAGAAAGGTGTAACATAGTTAGACCTACTTAGAAAAAAAAATTAGCGATATAGCAATACACCCCAAACCTCTAGCCTTCAGGCCTCCATCACATTAGTTGATCTATCCATAGGAACATTACATCAACATAGTTTTTATTTAAAAAACATGTAAATTATATCTCATATCCTATCTCTCAACTAAAAACTCATCCTTGCTCAATGATCTTCTAGATGATGACAACCCACAAGTCAATCCTGACTCATCACAAACAATACAAATCATTAAACATAGAAAATATCTGTAACCATCACTATTAAAGATCAAAATACCCTAAGGACATGATCAATCCCACAACCCTTATTCAACGATCATAATTCGTTGAATCCATTTACCATATTGGACCCATACATGGGAACCACCTCACAATCCAAGGTACTTTCCCATACTTCCCCTTCTATTTAAATCCTCGATGAAATTATCTTATTATGATTCTAACACTAATTGTCTCTATTTACTCCACTATCATCTAATTATGTTATGGAAACCCATACATAACCAACCATCCCATCCACCCTAAGGTAGAACTATCATCCATACTAGTCAAGTTGTATAAGTATTCCCACTAAAATATTGAGCCTTATATATTCCAATTTTCTTCTATAAGGGAATAAAATACCCAAGGGAAACCATACATCCACTTATTTCCTTTAGTGCCACTAGGTACACCCCAAAATAGTGATCACACCCATGAACCATTATAAATAACCTAGTCATCAAGGAACATTAAAACGCTTAGGATAATAATTGTATATGATCTCCATTCCTATCAGTCCGTTATATTTCATGGATTTTCATGGTCTAAGGGTCATTCTCATGGCCTGTTCCACAAAATCAAAGGTTACACAACATAAATCACTACTTGAGTACATACCCAGTTGGAAGTCATTTACCCATTACATAGAGGAATATCCCAAGATAATAACAACTCATAACATGAACAAAGGTCTTATATGGTCTTGTTAATCATAACTAGTCATAATTTCCCTTAATTATATAGTTTTTGGGTGCCTCTCAAATTTCTGAACTACTTGAAAAATACCCACTGTGCTCCAAAGATGATTTATCCTAGGTGAATAGCCCAAATTAGGCACCTATAACTCAAACCCCTAGCATGTTCACATAAGAAAATTCATATACACATATAGTTAACTCTTAAAGGGTCCACCTACATAAAAATTGGAATTAAAATAATTTATCTATGCTTTCTAACCTCATCCAAGGTCGGACCAAACCTCATAAAGATCTTGAGCCCTTATCTCATACAAAAAAAACTTCACCAACCATTTATAAGAAATTGTAATTAAAATCCAAAATTCATTCAATGAGGAATAGGTACTGAAAAATCATAGATCATAATCATATGATCAAAATCATGACCAAATACATACAAAAAAACTCACATCATTCCATGACCACTCCAACCAAAAAAATCTCCATGAATTAGTACTCAATTGACCAACAATTTAAACCAAATTTTAAAAAATCCATTAAAAAAAATTAAATCAATTTACCTCCATCAAAATGGAAAGGAACAGGGCGAGTTCATCCTCTATAGTAATCCCATATCCATATCACTAATAATACCCATCATATTTGTAGGATGTCACCATGCCTCAGTGAAATATAATGTAAACCCATAACCTAGAAAAGATAAAATTAGAAGTAATGAATGGGAAGAACAACAAAGGATTACGATGAAAGAAAACACCTTAGATTGGAATAGAGAAAAGAATCAAATACACCATAGATTCATAGGATGGAATGGGATAAAGGATATGGGGAGAGGTGTGTATCCCCTCTGGTTTGGCCGGTTGGAGGAGGAAATCCCCATTTGGATTAGCCTCCCTGCGCTGCCACTGCACCTGTTCAAAAAAACTGCCCTGTTTCATATCTCCAAGCTCATTGGTAACCCATTGAAGCTGGATTCGGCAAGAAAGAATCTTTCTAGACCTTCTGTTGCCAGGGTTTGCGTTGAAATAGATGTTACTAAAGACCCTCCCCCTCAAATTTGGATCCAGAATGGTGACCTTGGATTCTTTCAGGAGGTTGTTTATGAAATATTTCCTGATTATTGCTCCCTTTGCCTCAAGCTTGGACACGATGCAAAAGACTGTGAACATAAATCCGTGCGTCCTGAGGCTAAGAAGGCCATTTGGGTTGAGAAAAACAAACAGACTAAGGAACTGGATGGTACTAAGGCTAGCTTTAGAGTTAAGTTGGATCTCCCTGGGACATCTGCTGAAGTGCAGGGGTCTGATATGAAAATAAAGGCTTTGGTTAATATTAATCAGCACTCTGAAAATCAAGAGCTGTCAGGTCTCGTTGCTTCCCAGCCTGCGCCCACAGGTGCCAACATTACCACTTCTAATTTGGTGGAGGAGCAAGGAAAGAAAATTGAGTCACATGACTCATCCAAGGAGCAAGATGACTTCTCTGAGCATTGTGAATCCTTACAGGAGGTTGATGATAAGACTAATCATCTTGAAGAAACATACTTCAAATCGTGCTCTAGGAAGGGGAAAAAGCCGATGGTGGATGTCGATGGGTTTATCACACCAAATCTCAAAAAAACTAGGAAGCGCAGGGACTACTCTACTCTTGAAAGAACAATAGTTACCAGGTCTTTCGACCCCTCTAAAAAGGAAAACATTGAGCCTCCAAAGCTGACTATTGTTGTTGAACCTGCTACAACTCTTGAAGTTAAAGAGGAGGAACATGATTTAAATAATGATCCTGTGTACAGAGAGGCCTACCAGATGGAGGAGACAGATGTATTGAGCGAAGAAGTTGATGCCTGGATAGATGAACAAGATGAAAATACATTCAGGAAATACACCAATGGTGATATTTCAGCTGATACTTATCTTCAAATTCGGAAACGAATGTACATCAGGATGATAGATGAATACAAGATGAATCCTGATTTCAACTTTAGAGACATCCCTTGGGAATGACTTTTACTGCTCATCTGATCCTGTTTACTCAAGGATGCGGCTGGTTTGCACTTGCTGCTTGGATTTCAAACTGTTTGCTGATAACTCACCTGCTGCTTCTTATTTTCTTGAAGTATGGTTCTGGATCAACTGCATAGAACCGATCTGATCTATTTTCAGTGGAGAAGTTTGGCACATTTTGGATGCTGATGTTCTGATGTCTCAATTCTTGATGCTGCTATCTGCTTTCTGGGGAGCAGCCCTTCCTCAAGGTAGAGTCCAAGTCAGAATAGAGTGAAGAGAGGCTTGATTTGGATGGTTTGCACAACAACATTGAGCCAGCTTTGCTGTTTTCATTCTGACTGCTTGGGATTCATCTGTTCATGGGATCAGTTTTTTGGTAAGGAGGACTGAAGTTTGATGGTTTCTCTAACTGGCTGGTCAGCTTTGACTCTTGGTGATCACTGTATAATTCTGCACTTTGGATTGGTGGGCTGCTTCTTAGCTATGATTTTCTATTTTATATGGAATTATCACTACTGGTCTGCTTTTGGATTTCTGTAATGCTTCTGTTACCTTTCTGAAAATCCGATAGCTTCTTTGTGGACTGTTTGAGGTCCCTGTTTGGCTGGCTTCTTGCTGTTTTTCTGCTCTGTTCAGCTGGTTTGCTATCTGCATCCCCCCTTAATATGAATGTCTTATTTCTGCCCATTTCTTGATCTGATCTGAGCACTACAGTTTCTCTGGTCTCGATGGATTCTTGTTTAGACATTTTTGGAAATGATTCTTAATGACATTCTGTTATGAGTTTGACTCTGTTTCTGATATTGCCTCATCTCTGGATTTGATCTCTGAAGCATATGTTCTCTCATTGAAATGCTTAAGTCTCTTCTTATGGCTTGTCACTATAATTCTGTACAGCAACTCTGTATACTGTTTGGATGAGACTTTTCAGTCTTATAGGACTTAGATGCGGTGTGTTTTTGATATGATATCTGCTTGAAGTCGTTGCCTTCTACTATGATGACATGATCTTGAGGGGATCTCTATGAATCTGCTGCTTGGTCTGGCGGTTCTAAAGGAATTATGGAATGAATTTTATGACATACTGTCCTGTTATACTTGCCTGCCAGCATGATGATCTAATTTGGATGTTGTCCCCTGGCTTTCTTCAAGTTTCATTTTCAGGTAATGTGACTTGCTTATTTTGATGACCTGTTTCATGCAAGCTGAAAGTGGATGATATCTTGGACTGGAGAGCACTTTTGGAAACACTTGAATGGCCTTCCCTCCTCGATTTGAAGCAAGTCAATTCTAGAAAGGATGAGCATTGATTGAAGTATGTGGATCTTTTTTTGGCTGGCTGTATTTATAGCTTGGGTATTCTTGAGTCTTTATTTTTGTACCCCTGGTTAATTCCCTGCGGGTGTAAGCTCATTGCACCTCGTGTTTGTAACGTAGTCTTCTTGATTTTAATAAATCCTCTTAGGGGCATGAATTGGGAAACTAGTTCATGTCACCTCTTTTCTCTAAAAAAACAATGTATGAGTAAATAACTTTAGTCATTAAAGTATTCCTCACATGAATTAATCATTCCTCCCATGTGTTTCATCATATGAAACAGTTAATGAAAGATTATGTAGATGAGATCCAAATGCTAATATTTAATGTTCCACTTCCTTTCCAATGCATTGGCATGTTATCACATAAAAATCCTTACAATATCCCAAATAAAAGGAATATGACATGCCTAGGTTTCCATCAATTTAATACCATATGACATGCTCATATCATATAATATGATATGGACTAATGCACATCAAATATACATGGACTATAATTTATATCTCTACTAATCTCCCAATTGAACTAAATCCTCATAAACTTAGTGTTATTCCACCTTATATTATATCATATACAATAAATTATTAACCCTTATCCAAAACTCCTTTAGGATATATTTCAAAATACTTTTGGAAATTTAACATCAAATTCACTGTGTACCATATCATATGCAATACCTAATGAATACCCATCCAAAAATCTCTTTTATTAACTCTATAAAATGCATTTAGAGTGGATATTTGAGTCAAACTAAATCCCCATTCAGTAAAACACAACGTATGACCCTAAAATACTTTGTAAAATTAAAAAAATATATATGAATTATTGGATTCATAAATATAAGAAAAGTGCATCCTCTAGAAAAGAATCAGTGTTACTAAAGCTATAAAGGGATATAATGTGATATCCATCAAACACATGTATATTTATATCCATGTCCACTAGCTACATAATAAGAAAGTATGAATTTTCATGTGATCCATTTTTACAAAAAAATGAGTGACCATTGAACACATAGTATTTCAATCTCATATAGCTAACTCATACATTCTCAATTCCCCTAGTATAGACTAGACAAGATGATGGATACATCAATTTTAATTCACCATTATAGATGAGTACATCACATGACCCTCAATTGATAGATAATAACATCATATGTTTTATCAAGGTATGACCATACACTTACTTAGTATATCTTAATAAAGGGCCCATATTTTATACTCATCACATGAGAGGACAAATCTCATCTTGGATAATCTACAACTAAATACATAATCCCTAACATACCCAACCACCTCTGATTAGAAAATCCTCAAGGATTGTGTAAGAATGGTATCAGAGTATTAAGTTTCTCATGCTATGTATCTCACAAACCTCTAGTATGGGTAAATCTAATTACAAACCATTCAACACTATTTTACCAAAGATATAGTGTATTACACTTCATGCAGTATAATTGGTAGGTCATCCAATGCACAAAACCCATTTTATGCCTCGTGAGCATATTCTATATCTCAATATAATAATCTTACTCATTCTAACCTTAATATTTCATCATAACCTATTGTACTCCATGAAGAACATCATTTAGGGATAACTCAAAGACATAATTTTAGAGGTTAATTATCATTTCACTTCTTGATTATATGCACCCAATATAAAAGAATGATAAAGCGGAGGCTGTATTTTGTATAACATGATATATTTTATATTTTTAAACCCTTTTAATAATTTTAAAAAAACCATACATAAGTTTCTGTCACATCATATAACATATGATAGGTTGATAGACCAACCTTTTGTTTACAGCACTTTTAGGGTTTTGTTAAACATGTTACATCTCTATGTAATTCCTACCACATCTCTATATGACCATCTAATAAAAATCTCCCACTAAAATCCTTTAGTGACTAACATCTATGAAAAAATCAATTTTGAATAATGTTGAGACTTAGGAATTATATTCTTAATTCTCAAATCTTTGAACATGTATTCAAACTTCGTAACTTCACAACATAAAAATTTACAATGTTAATATTTTTTTTTTATTTTTTTGGAACTTTATTTAAGTTCATCATCATCATACTTTGGAACATATTCCATAAAAATTTTCCTTGAAATATTTTGATAAATAATATAACTATTTATATTAATCTTTACCGACACATCCTAAACATTTTAGGATATAAAGTGTTGTAAACTTTTTATTTTAACAGACATAATCTTTTAGTTTTCAACTTTCAACTTCTCTAAGTCCAGAACATACTCTCAATGTCCCCTTAGAAATCATATGCTCTCATAATATTATGTTAGGTTTCATAAACTCTTTTGTGTGAGGAAATAAATTTTATTTCCTTTTAGTTGGAAAATTTAACAAATAAACTTTTTCATCCATATCTCATATTTAATTTTATATATTTAGAGTACTTTTGAAGGAATATTTTGTTCTTTAAAATATTCCAATGATGGTGGGATCAAAACCATCATATATTAACAAACATCTGGATAAAATATTTTATCCTCTATAAAATATTTTTATCCTTATCACTTTCCCAAAACGTGTTATAGAATCCAAGGAATCATAAACAATGTGTATCTCTCATATTTTTTATACTAATTATTTTTTATTAAGCAAATTCACATATTATATAAGATAAATGAGAAACAAATACACATCCTTTACTTAGATATGCCTCTATAACATCGGATCCTAACATGGTCATTCAACGGAGTTTCATAAAACTCCTTCAGGTATTCCAAAAAATTACATTTAATAGAATATTCACCTCTATTCCTGATAAGTCTAGGATTCAATGACTTTTAATGGATACTTAAGTAAACATTATTGGACCTTCCAACTAACTTTTCTTCTTATGGTTTAATCTTTTACCCACTTATACCAGAACATGGGCATCACATTCCCAAGTTTCTATTTCATAAACACTTTTATAAAATGAGGAAAACATTTATTTAGTTCATTAATGTTATCAAAATAGTTCCTATTATGATCAAAAAATGAATTACTTCACCGGAATAAGACTCAGAGGAAACTTCTAGTCTCACCAAGTAATTAAAATATCTGATCATATAGAATATATGAGTATATATTGACATTACTTTACCTATGAAACCTTAGTTTAATCATTTTATACATCTCATAATAATCTATATCCACTTGTTAAATAACTTCAATAATTGTTACCTGAGAAGTGGTTTCTATTTGCATGTAGAATTTTCATTTTCAAAGAATATTTCTGAAATTTCTATACCAATATATGAAGTTGCTTAAATTAAGATTATTTTTTTCTATAGTTTTGGTATAAAAGTCAATTTAGAAGATGGTGATATTAATTTTATATCATAGAAACTTTTATCACAAGAGTATTATGTTTTAAAAATATTTAAAAAGGACTTTTATTAAATGTGATTCCACTAAAATGATGACCCCTTTTAACTCATCATATTATTAGTCAGAAAATATCTATATTTCACAATGGATTACCCTAGTTAATCAGGTAAATAATACAAGACTATATTTATTGTACAATCATTTCAATCATATCATATATGACTTTTGGATAGTTGATTGGACAAATCTTTTCACAATTCATCATGTGGATTATCTCAACTCGATTCCTATGGTACCACAATGGTTAGGGTTTCCCAGTTAAGTGTAATCCAAAGCATATGTTAATAATGAGGAACCTAATGGTTAAGGTCACCTCATTACTCTCCTTCCACATACAAGATAATATATGGGCACCTAGACACTACCTGACCCACCATATCCTAACCTAGGTTAGCAGTTGACCAGACATTCCACCCCAAGCCCACCTTCATAGGCTAAGGATAGGTGACTAGCACCAAGAAGGTATAATAAAAATATGGGAGTCCTTATTCTATTCAACCAATACAATATATAAATCACTATAAAAACTAAAATATCCACAAATATATATAATATACATGTATAAATAAAGTTAAAATATACATGCATACAACTGCTAAACATCCCAGGGGTTTACAACATAAATTATAGTATAAGGAGGGAAAATACAAGGTCTTACATGTTGAACCTCTCACTATCATAGATGTTTTAATGAAAAAAAACACAAATTATTGTTTTAAACTTTTAAGTTGATTTTATTTTAGTGATTGTGTTTTGATATCAACCTAGTTAGTCATCCAGACAAATGATGGGCTCCATAGTTGGTTGGAGGGCCATTTTGAAGGTCCTCACTAGGTTGTGCCACCAACTAGTTAGAGATATCCACCAAACATCTCGTGAGATGGATAGTGAAACCTACCATTTTATGGACTCATCGACCTACCCATGAGGGTTGAATATCTCACCAGCTAGTTGGTGAAGGTAGGACAATCCACTAGCCAGCTGATTAGGTTTAGCGGTCAACCAGTGGATATTTTATAGAATGTCAAACTAGTTGTTGCGTATTGATCCCTCCATCCTCTCTCACTTCCCAATGGATCTTAAAAACTCACATAACCTCCTAAATCATTAAGGTACCTCTAAATTCAAAAAAATAAACCTCTAGGAAGGCTTAGACACTATTGTTTACTAATGTTCCTTTACTTGAGCTATATATGTTCCAACTTATTGTATTTATTTGATAATTCATTATTTGTCTCTATTTATATCATTTTTATATTTCAATATTACTAATTAAATTAATATTTTATTTTAAAGGGTTTGTGATTAACAAACCTATCCTTCACTTTATTCTTCTTGGGTGTTCACTGCCATAAAAGTGAGAGTTTTTGGGTTTCTTACTTTCCCCATATAAAAGAAAGTGTATTTGGGTTTCATGATTTCTATATTTAAAGGTAATTTTTTCCCTTTTAATTGAATATATTAGATATGATTAAATTTAGGGGATAACATAACCCTAAATACTTTGAGGGTAGAAGATCTAGACACTCATATTGAGATTTTTTCCAAACCCCTTTATTATATTGTGTTTTCATTTTATTTATTCAAATACACTTAATCTTTTAATTTTTATCTATCACTTAATTTTTCATTGTATTTTTTTTAATTTTTAAAATTCAATACACCCTCTCTTTTCATCCTACTTAGACTAAAAACTGGTATCAAATCTATCCTTGGTTTCTAGACCTTCACCAGTTTCAAGGAATGACCATAAAGGATGACCACTTCTTGTAAAACCCAAGGTTCTCCTGAGGTACATTCAATGGGTTGAGATTTATTTTTTGATATCTTAGATTATAGTTATTATAAAAAAACATATTTCTATATTTCTTGAAATCATTGGTTATCCTATTTGGAAAATTGACATGTATGGTTATACACCCACTAAGGAATCAGAGGATAAATGGACTCTATATGATATTGTGGCCTTTAAAATTTATGGAAAACCATGAATGCACTTCATTTTGTGTTATACCACCATGAATTTAATCATATTTCCACATGAAAAACTGCACATGAAATTTGGAAACTTCTTGAAGTCACACATGAGGAGACTAAAAAGGTAATAAATACTAGACTTTACATGTATCATCAAGACTTTAAAAGTTTTTTCATGCATGATAATAAATCCATTATTGAAATGTTCACTCACTTTACTAATATTTTCAATGGTAGAAAATATCATGGTGATGTTATTACTATATAAACACTTATGAAGAAGATACTTTGGGTATTTCCATGTTCTTGGTCACCTAAGTTAGTGTAAATTCAAGAAGAAAAGGATGTCAAGAATATATTGGTAGAATAACTCATTAGTTTATTCATTAAATATGTGATTACCATGAAGCAGAAAGCTAAAAAGAAAGAAAAGTAAGATAAGGAATTCAAGTAAAATAAGACTATTTCTTTTAAGTACATTGATATAAACTCTTCTGATAGTGATGCCAAGATTTATCAATTAGAAAATAAGATGATCAAATTTATGAGTAAGAATAAATATTTTCATCATGCCAAAAAGTATAATCAACATAGAGAACCAAAGGTAACTTGATATAAATTCAAGATGAAGGTACACATCAAACCATAGTTTCCCATATTCAAAATGAATAAATAAAATAATTAGAGCAAGAAATCATTCAAAGTATCTATATAAAGTGATAGTGATGACTCCCTCACCTCAACTGAATCAAGTGATGATAGTTATAAATGTATCATGGATAAAATTGAGTTAAATGATGAGGTAAATTATGCTACTTCCTCTTATTCTTCAAATAATTTAAATTATAAAGATCTTAAATTTTCTAGAAATCAACTTGATGATGTATTTTGTGAATTGACAACAAAATTAATAGTATAAAAATAAATACAATCAACTAATTAATGAAAATGATCAACTCTCCAAAGAAAAGGATGAATTATCATTAAAATTAAAAGATCAACCAAATGTAGATAAATTAGAATCCACTATTAAGGGGATTAAAAATTCTATTGTTGATTTCACTCAAAGTGATTGGAAGTTAAATAAAATCCTAGGTTCCCAACATCATGGGAAAAATTATTTTGGATTGGTATTTTCAAAACAATCTATCACCTCTATAAATTCTAATTTTATTAGATGATTCTCTCTTTAAATTATTTTTATAAATCTGTAAATATTATTTATGAATTTGATTGTAAAAATGATTGATATAGTTGATCTAAATGTGTACATTTCTATTCCAATATTTCATTTGGAAAATACTATACAAAAAAATATTGATTCCAAAGTCTCTTTTGGAAAACATTAGTGTAACCAAATTTATTTGGGTACTAAAATATTGGGTGTATTGATTATTTTGTAGTATAAATTTCTCAATATCAAATCCCAAGGAGATAAATAGTCCATGGACAATAGGTTCTCATAATATACGTGAAATGACTAATCTGAGTTTAACCATCTTGAAAATCATGATGGAGTTCATGTCACCATTAGTGATAACTCAATGAGTAATATCAATGGAATAGGTACTATTAACTTTTCAAACTATACCATTATTAAAGATGTTTTATATGTTGATGGTTTAAAACATATTTTTCTTAGTATTATCCAATTGTGTTATAGTGGTTTTAAAGTTTCTTTTGAAAACAAGGTTTATAATGTTTTTAACTCCAAAGGAAACCTTTTAATTTAAGCTTCTCGATTTCAAAATATTTATATTATTAATTTTATATGAATGATGTTAAATGTATAAGTGAACAAGATAGTTATTCATGACTATATAATATATTACTTGGTCATTATATCATACACACACATCTCAAACTTAACAGAAATCAACTAGTATGATATTTTCCTAAGTTACATTTAAAAAATGGCATTATGTGTGAGCCTTTCCAACTTGGTAAGAAAAAAAATATTCCTTTAAATATAATAAGGAATTATTCAATTCCAACTTTTTATCCCTGCACCTCTTGAACTATTAGGATCTTGATTCTCTTATTATATTTTCCCTATCGCATACAATAATAGAAATCAGTAAATATATGCATGCGATATTTTTACAAGGTTCACTACTCAATAAGAGTATCTATATCCTTTCCATGAATGGGAATGACCAGTGCATGTATTCTTCACTATAATGTGATAATTTTTACCGTGGTTTGTCTAGGGAAATAATCCTCTAACTAGTGTGAGTCTCTACACTTTGGAGGGGGGAGGGAAACAATCATCTTATTGAACTGGTGATGACCTAGTCCAACTTGCAGCTTCCTTGCTGGTTCTTTATACTTCCCATGGAGACAGTCTTCTTCCTTCTTTAAAAGGTTTTACAACACCAATAAGGTCTTAAATCTTTTTAGACCTATTGAATTTCACACTGTTGCTTTGTTCTTCCTCTTCTTATTCTCCTTGTTACTTGCTTAGTAGCATACAAGTAAGCAACCTCTTATTCTCTCTTCTTCAGTGCAAGACCAATTTCACACTTATTCTTCTTCTCTATTCTTCTTTAGTGAAACAAATGAATGCACTAGCACTTTTTACTTTTCTTATATAGAATCACAAACACCTTTTTGATTATTCAAACACTGAATATCAGCTTACTTGGAATCATCAGAATTAACAATCCTCATTTATTATTTTCATACATACATGAGATCATGCATGTGCATTTAGTTGAACTTCTCATCCACTTATTCTTGGTGAATTTGATATTTATTTAAATTAATTAAACCATTTTTATTTATTCATTCGAGCATGAATATCCTCTTTACTTCTTCATTATGCATAGATAATTTTGGTTCTTTCTTTTAAGTGTATTCACATGTGCATGTGAATGCGAGAGTGCATGCATTATTGTAGAGACCCGAAGCTTGACGTACATGGACATTACATTACTTTTGCGGAATACTTAGTACATAACAAAAACACACACACAAGGATCGTAATAGTTTAGTGTCTTTGGAAACTCGGAATATAATCTTCTAATCCTGGTGAAAGATCTTCAACATCTCCCATAAAGATCTTCTTTTTTTTTTACCTAAAACCTTTCTTTATATCCTGGGGAAAAGAAAACATAAAAGGGTGAGCTCAAATGCTCAGTAAGGGTAAACAAAAGAAATATCAATCACATAATTTTCATAAGAACATAACATTTTTGGAAATCTTAACCTGCAAAAGAGAGCATAATTTCATCACAAAATAGTCAAATCAATGTAAAAATATGGATAGAAACAGAACCCTTTATTATCTTATATGGAAAATAATTTTGATAAAACACTTGAATTGAATTCTTGAGGAAAATATCCTTTCTTCTTCAAAATCAATTTCTTTTCACAAAACATCATACAATTTTAAAAGAAAGAGATTTTATTAAAAATAGTCATGAAATATTTTGGAGGAAGGTTCATGAAAATAAGGCTTTATAAAACCGTAAAAATCCGTTCGTGCCGTATAAGTTAAAAAAAAACATTCTTCGTACTTTTGTCGGAAAAGTCAAAAAGTACCTCGTACGAAAAATGAAAAAAGATTCCTTTCATATCCTTTACTAAAAACTCATAGAAGGGTAAAATTGGATTTAAACAATTGTAGGTGGATGGAAATAATATTACATATTGAGGGAACATGGATGTGGATGATAAAATACACCCCAGTAAATACTTACGAATAAACAATCTCGGATAAAAATGAGATTGTGATATTTCCCTTACCTTAGGTCCGACTTGCTTTGTAAGTGTCCGAACCTCCTGTATAATGATTTAAATCATGTTATTGACTTATTACAGAATCATAGTCATTGTTATGATATCATATATGGTTCACTTATGACATTATATTACCCGTTCTTTTGTAAATTCCATGTTAAAGAAGCGTTTTGGGTAAAATCGTTTCATTTATCGTAGGTGTTTTGACTTGTTGTTCTTGACATCATTATTACTTATATCATGATTTACTTACTTCCAGAATATAAAATATGATTTATATATCATATATATTCAGTATATATATATATATAATAGGTAGATAAATAAAATGAAAAACACCGTTCATGGAGACGGTAGTCCGTACGTACGCATGAACGCTGTTTTCCTTTCCTTATTGTCTTGAAATGGAAGTAAGTAGATGACATACATAGGTATATATATACATAAATCCAGTAGCTTTATAATGTCATATATTTCATTATTATTTCTTATATATACATTATAATCATTCTTAAATGGTTAACATGGAGAATGAATCTCATCGCGTCGTGGAGACGGTATTCCGTACGTACGCACGAGCGATGATATCATTTCTATAAATATTGAATTGAATTGGAGTGGATTATAAAATATATCAGAATCAATATGATGTTGTAATAACTATTTATAGTTATTCTTTACACCATTATACCCATCCATGTAAGGTGGTGGTGGAAAATAGATTACACCACGGCGTGGAGACGGTATTCCGTACGTACGCACGCGCGGTGATTTCTTTTTCCGTAGGATGGATAGATGGTGAAATAGGGTTGTTTCATACTTATAATAACATATCAGTATATGAGTGATACTGATGTTATTACTTCATAATGAAACAACCTAAGAAGAAGAAGTGGAAAAAGAAATAAAGATGAAAGAATTGGTAACGGTAATTACCTCTTCTTTGAAGTGCCTCTTTGAGACCTCCTCTTAGGGCACTAAAATTGGTCTTTGAGGAAGACCAGAACATCTAGGATGTTGCTAGGGAAGTGGAGAGGATAAATTGGCAGGGGTTGGCCGAGCTTGAGTGCTCAAATTGGTGTGAGGAGGAGGGGGAGTAGGTGTCCTTTTATAGGGGAGGAGAGGGGCACCTTAGGAATTCTTAAAAATATTAATTTATAATAAATCTAACCCCACTTAAAAACCTCCAAAAATGACTCATATTCGAAGCTTAGATGAGATAGGGTTGTAATCTCATCAACCAATCAAATTTAGATATGTTTGGATCTTATTTTAAACCTTATCAATTAGATTTAACTCTAAGTTAAATAATTTAACTTTTACCGTGTCTTTTTGTTTTCTTTCACTATATGGTTAATACACTTACTATAACATGCCAAACGAACCCCAAATTGTTTATTATTAATATATATATCCTTATCTAAGTCATTTGGCCGAACCTTAGATTTTTAGGAATAAAATGACAATTAATAATATAATATTTTATTTAAAAACTATTTTGTGTCAATTTTGACACTATTTGATATATGATTTTTGTGAAAGTCATAACAGAATTAAATGTTCGAACCAAGTTGATTAAATCAACATTAATATATCATAGTAACCTAGAAAATTAGTGGAATTCATAAAAATTCTCAAATTACATTTATTTTTGTGTTTATAACATCAATTATGTCAATATTTTATAAATAAGATAATTACTGCATCATCTTTGTGTCATAAATTAATTAAATTATTTGACGTCTAAAAATTACAAATAAAATACCATTATGTAGGAAATCTTTTTAGCTTTCTAATTAATATTTATAGTCGAATTTATCTTATGTATAACCCCATATTAAAAATGATTTACTTATTAAACTTTGATTTTAACTATTTTAACCCTTCTTTAAATAAATTAATAATAAATGTCCTAATCTAATCCAAGTGGGCCTAAATGGTCATATTTTATTCCTAAGTTTGTTTTTGGTCGAATTTCACTTGTCCAATAGAATTAGGACATGTGTTAGGGTAATATTGATATCATATTTACCCTTAGTTACCCTATTTACTATTAACCGTGGTAAAAAAAGTAAAAAGTTACTATTCACCAAAAAATTATTTTCATCTCATTGAACCACATTTTAGTCCTTGATATTAACCGTGTCTCTTGGATTTTCGAAATTCCATTCACAGAAGCGGTAAAATTAAGTTTTATGCAAAAATTCAGTTTTTAACCTACCACTTAGTAGTTTCACTATTCATCAAAAATTGATGTTTTTCAGAACAATGCCAAAATTTCATCCCAAGCTATATTTCATATTCCGAATTCAAAAATGAAGTCTATTTTACCAAATTCATAACATAAAAGTTGCATTAATTAATTTTATAATTAAATCCCGCTGTTAAAACAAATAGCGTGTTTTTAAGAAACAATATCTATCAAAAGATTGACACTTGTTTATGTCTAGTTTAAATGTGAAATTACATCCAATGACCAACATTGTATTAAATTGTAAAAATATATTCTAAATATACTTTAAAACCACTCAAATTAATGATTTATCACTATTAATTATTTCGATTAAAAAAGTTGTTTTTAATTATAATTTAGTAATTTTTCACTATTCATCAGAATATGAAAGTTATCCGAAAAGTACCAAAATTTCACCTTAGGCTAAATTCGATACTCCGAATCCAAGAATGAAGTTAATTTTGAAAAATAAGATTTACAGAATTTTAAAAAGTGGTTATTACTATTCATAACGGCTAGTTTTAATAATATTTTAATAGCACATCGTTGTTTAGTGAAACTCGGTATTGCGTATTACACACGCTATCGAGGAAGGTCGTGATTGCATGTAATGCAAGGCAATACAAGGATGCGTGTTGTGCAAGCTCCTTTTGGTGTAGCGTACAACACATGACATTAATAAAATTAAAAAGAATATTTCTTTATAAAATCTTGGGCTGTTACATTCTACCCCCCTTAAAATGAATTTCGCCCTCGAAATTCGTCGGGGTTATAAATGGTTTACTATTCGAAAGTTTCTTTAATAGAAACCCACATCGTAAAAGGGAATACCAAAACTTGGCTTTAAAAACTAAAGTATGAAATGTAACGATTACCCAAATAAACTAATCACTGGGTTTCCACATAGGTGAAAATATGGATATGGAAGAGAAATCTAACCATCATGTTCTGATGGAGAGTGGTAGAGAACATGGCTATGGAAAAGCCAGTAATCACAAATCCATAAATTTGTGACGATCTAAGGTACCATCTGATTCATCAGGTATAAGAGAACTAGGACAACATTTTTGGTTTTCAAGATCATTTCCCTAAAGTTAAAGAATTTGAATTAGAATAAATACTTACTTTATTTTGGTACAATCTCGCTGTTGTTCGTGCCTTTAACAATTTCCAATTCATCTCTTAAATAAATGAAGTTGAATTTGTTATTCGTGAAGTGTTAGCAGATCATGTGATAGAATGACGGGTCATTCCATCTGTCTCAAACAAAAGGTTAGCAAAAATTATATACATAAGTCGATCTATAGTGAGATTAATCACATATGGTTCCTAAAATGGACTTATACTTCATATATCATACTGCTTAATATAATAAAACTAGTTTCTACTAAACAGGGACTTCCTGTAGGCCAGTGGTAGGCGATAAAGGCCAGTCGCACTTCGGTTGTGGGTTCGATTCCCACAGCCTTGTCCGAAGCGATGAGTTGTCGCCCGTCCTACAGGTTGTCCCTTTTTCTAAAACTACGTTACTATAACATCCCATCAATAATATCGAAAATCTTATATCCTTAAACAATACTAACTTATGTCCAACATAATCCAGTCTAATCTTTAGGCTTATACATAATACTGCAGTCCACTCTCATAATATAGTGACATCGATTACCAGAGATTTAATACTGTCGTTGATCCCCTCATATCACAAGATATGTCTTGTTGGTCACATTCCAAACATTCAAAGTCCTTAATCGTGTATTCTCTTGAATACCTTAGTGAAAACATGAGTGTAGTTAAAAGTTAACACTTTCCACATACCAAAATCCTCAAAATTCTATATACTCAAACCATGATATCACTTAGTCCTTATATCAATCATGAGCTCATGAATACTATCAAACATTTAATTTTCTCCTTATCCCTTCATTATGCGCATATCATCTACATTCCAAAAATATCTGAATAACCTTTCATGGTTACTGGTACCATTCATCATACACTTTCAAAACATAAGGAAAGACAACAGTGTAACAATCCATAGATGTCTCTTTATTCCAAAATTAAACATGATAAACATGTAATCATTCCACTACATTCTCAAACCATTGATCGAGCTTCAAAAATTCTTTCATCTCACATATCATTTGTAGTCTCTTCATCATCATCCACATAAATACTACCCATATGACCATACTGATTCTCTTCATGAGTCTTTCCCTTAGGGCATTTGTTTGCATAATGCCCATACATTCCACATTTAAAACACTTAACCATTTTTGATGTCGTAGCAATACCATTATCCTCATCCATGGTGTTAACCGACCCTTTTCCTTTGCACTTACTTGCTTTGTGTCCTTCTATTCCACACCCAAAGCATCTTCCAGTTCCCTTGAAACATTCTCCTTGATGCCTCTTCCCACATGATTTACATAGGGGAAATTGAACTTTCTTTCCTCTATGATCATCATGGAACTCCATCTTTCTCTTATTAGTCGAGTCAGGAAACTTACCAAATTTTACTTTATTGATCATGTTGTGAGATTGCTGATTCGGCATAATAATGATGTTTGGACATCCAAATCCCATTTCATTTAGTTGCTCATGAAGAATATCATTCCATTGTCCATCATATCCTCCATTATTGTGAATCATCTTGTTTCCAGCCATTTTCTAAAACCCAAACAGAATAGTGTTAGATGCAAAAATCGTAATAAAGGGGGAGTAACTTAAATATCTATCATCTTTGGTTTAATCTAATATCGTTACCATAGTTCTAGAACTATATCCTATACGTATACTTATCCTTAGGGGAATCCCTAGACATACCTTAGAAATATCTCTAGGGATCTCACTAACGTTTTCGCATCCTAGTTTCCAAAGGTTGACTAAACCTTTCCTCTGATACCAACTGTAGAGACCCGAAGCTTGACGTACATGGACATTACATTACTTTTGTGGAATACTTAGTACATAACAAAAACACACACACAAGGATCGTAATAGTTTAGTGTCTTTGGAAACTCGGAATATAATCTTCTAATCCTGGTGAAAGATCTTCAACATCTCCCATAAAGATCTTCTTTTTTTTACCTAAAACCTTTCTTTATATCCTGGGGAAAAGAAAACATAAAAGGGTGAGCTCAAATGCTCAGTAAGGGTAAACAAAAGAAATATCAATCACATAATTTTCATAAGAACATAACATTTTTGGAAATCTTAACCTGCAAAAGAGAGCATAATTTCATCACAACATAGTCAAATCAATGTAAAAATATGGATAGAAACAGAACCCTTTATTATCTTATATGGAAAATAATTTTGATAAAACACTTGAATTGAATTCTTGAGGAAAATATCCTTTCTTCTTCAAAATCAATTTCTTTTCACAAAACATCATACAATTTTAAAAGAAAGAGATTTTATTAAAAATAGTCATGAAATATTTTGGAGGAAGGTTCGTGAAAATAAGGCTTTATAAAACCGTAAAAATCCGTTCGTGCCGTATAAGTTAAAAAAAACATTCTTCGTACTTTTGTCGGAAAAGTCAAAAAGTACCTCGTACGAAAAACGAAAAAAGATTCCTTTCATATCCTTTACTAAAAACTCATAGAAGGGTAAAATTGGATTTAAACAATTGTAGGTGGATGGAAATAATATTACATATTGAGGGAACATGGATGTGGATGATAAAATACACCCCAGTAAATACTTACGAATAAACAATCTCGGATAAAAATGAGATTGTGATATTTCCCTTACCTTAGGTCCGACTTGCTTTGTAAGTGTCCGAACCTCCTGTATAATGATTTAAATCATGTTATTGACTTATTACAGAATCATAGTCATTGTTATGATATCATATATGGTTCACTTATGACATTATATTACCCGTTCTTTTGTAAATTCCATGTTAAAGAAGCGTTTTGGGTAAAATCGTTTCATTTATCGTAGGTGTTTTGACTTGTTGTTCTTGACATCATTATTACTTATATCATGATTTACTTACTTCCAGAATATAAAATATGATTTATATATCATATATATTCAGTATATATATATATATATATAATAGGTAGATAAATAAAATGAAAAACACCGTTCATGGAGACGGTAGTCCGTACGTACGCATGAACGCTGTTTTCCTTTCCTTATTGTCTTGAAATGGAAGTAAGTAGATGACATACATAGGTATATATATACATAAATCCAGTAGCTTTATAATGTCATATATTTCATTATTATTTCTTATATATACATTATAATCATTCTTAAATGGTTAACATGGAGAATGAATCTCATCGCGTCGTGGAGACGGTATTCCGTACGTACGCACGAGCGATGATATCATTTCTATAAATATTGAATTGGAGTGGAGTGGATTATACAATATATCAGAATCAATATGATGTTGTAATAACTATTTATAGTTATTCTTTACACCATTATACCCATCCATGTAAGGTGGTGGTGGAAAATAGATTACACCACGGCGTGGAGACGGTATTCCGTACGTACGCACGCGCGGTGATTTCTTTTTCCGTAGGATGGATAGATGGTGAAATAGGGTTGTTTCATACTTATAATAACATATCAGTATATGAGTGATACTGATGTTATTACTTCATAATGAAACAACCTAAGAAGAATAAGTGGAAAAAGAAATAAAGATGAAAGAATTGGTAACGGTAATTACCTCTTCTTTGAAGTGCCTCTTTGAGACCTCCTCTTAGGGCACTAAAATTGGTCTTTGAGGAAGACCAGAACCTCTAGGATGTTGCTAGGGAAGTGGAGAGGATAAATTGGCAGGGGTTGGCCGAGCTTGAGTGCTCAAATTGGTGTGAGGAGGAGGGGGAGGAGGTGTCCTTTTATAGGGGAGGAGAGGGGCACCTTAGGAATTCTTAAAAATATTAATTTATAATAAATCTAACCCCACTTAAAAACCTCAAAAAATGACTCATATTCGAAGCTTAGATGAGATAGGGTTGTAATCTCATCAACCAATCAAATTTAGATATGTTTGGATCTTATTTTAAACCTTATCAATTAGATTTAACTCTAAGTTAAATAATTTAACTTTTACCGTGTCTTTTTGTTTTCTTTCACTATATGGTTAATACACTTACTATAACATGCCAAACGAACCCCAAATTGTTTATTATTAATATATATATCCTTATCTAAGTCATTTGGCCGAACCTTAGATTTTTAGGAATAAAATAACAATTAATAATATAATATTTTATTTAAAAACTATTTTGTGTCAATTTTGACACTATTTGATATATGATTTTTGTGAAAGTCATAACAGAATTAAATGTTCGAACCAAGTTGATTAAATCAACATTAATATATCATAGTAACCTAGAAAATTAGTGTAATTCATAAAAATTCTCAAATTACATTTATTGTGGTGTTTATAACATCAATTATGTCAATATTTCATAAATAAGATAATTACTGCATCATCTTTGTGTCATAAATTAATTAAATTATTTGACGTCTAAAAATTACAAATAAAATACCATTATGTAGGAAATCTTTTTAGCTTTCTAATTAATATTTATAGTCGAATTTATCTTATTTATAACCCCATATTAAAAATGATTTACTTATTAAACTTTGATTTTAACTATTTTAACCCTTCTTTAAATAAATTAATAATAAATGTCCTAATCTAATCCAAGTGGGCCTAAATGGTCATATTTTATTCCTAAGTTTGTTTTTGGTCGAATTTCACTTGTCCAATAGAATTAGGACATGTGTTAGGGTAATATTGATATCATATTTACCCTTAGTTACCCTATTTACTATTAACCGTGGTAAAAAAAGTAAAAAGTTACTATTCACCAAAAAATTATTTTCATCTCATTGAACCACATTTTAGTCCTTGATATTAACCGTGTCTCTCGGATTTTCGAAATTCCATTCACAGAAGCGGTAAAATTAAGTTTTATGCAAAAATCCAGTTTTTAACCTACCACTTAGTAGTTTCACTATTCATCAAAAATTGATGTTTTTCAGAACAATGCCAAAATTTCATCCCAAGCTATATTTCATATTCCGAATTCAAAAATGAAGTCTATTTTACCAAATTCATAACATAAAAGTTGCATTAATTAATTTTATAATTAAATCCCGCTGTTAAAACAAATAGCGTGTTTTTAAGAAACAATATCTATCAAAAGATTGACACTTGTTTATGTCTAGTTTAAATGTGAAATTACATCCAATGACCAACATTGTATTAAATTGTAAAAATATATTCTAAATATACTTTAAAACCACTCAAATTAATGATTTATCACTATTAATTATTTCGATTAAAAAAGTTGTTTTTAATTATAATTTAGTAATTTTTCACTATTCATCAGAATATGAAAGTTATCCGAAAAGTACCAAAATTTCACCTTAGGCTAAATTCGATACTCCGAATCCAAGAATGAAGTTCATTTTGAAAAATAAGATTTACAGAATTTTAAAAAGTGGTTATTACTATTCATAACGGCTAGTTTTAATAATATTTTAATAGCACATCGTTGTTTAGTGAAACTCGGTATTGCGTATTACACACGCTATCGAGGAAGGTCGCGATTGCGTGTAATGCAAGGCAATACAAGGATGCGTGTTGTGCAAGCTCCTTTTGGTGTAGCGTACAACACATGACATTAATAAAATTAAAAAGAATATTTCTTTATAAAATCTTGGGCTGTTACAATTATCCTCTTCTTCTAACTTGTGTGAAACCCCTAATGGGTATAATTATTTGAACACACACACACTTATACTTATATTCTTTTCTTATTTGCATGAAACCAAACCCGAATGGGTGAAATCCCTTGGCACACACAAATTGCCTCAGGTTTCTTCAAACAATGCACATGGGTACATACATGTACGCACCGCCCTCCTCCATGAGAATCTATTTTTCTTCAAATGGATCTCTTGTAAATAGTAGGGTTATTCAATATAAAGAGGAGATTCTTTACATTTTTGAAGATTGTGGGTTTCATAGTTGTTCTTCCTCATGCAAGGGATACATGGGTCTCTTTCCAAAATGGTTTGTGGATCTTTCTTCACAAGGCACAACATGGGTGAGCTTGCACCAATTGCTTTTCTACGGGATCACCTTCACAAAGCACAGTGAGGGTTGGGTAACCTATCACGCGTTCGTGGTTCTTATTCACATAGAAGGTTTGGGTCTTCCTCTTTGAAAGGTCACTTTAAGAGTGCATATCACTTTTTGAAGGCCTATAGGAATCAGATTTCCCCTTCACATAGAACATAGAACTAGGGAGTGATCTGTTTTGGAACAGGAGCACTTGAATGTGTGGGAGGCAGATGTATCTTCTCAAATTTGTGTGGATCCTTTTATAGGTGAGGAATAGATATTTTCTATTTTCAAATCTAGCATTATACGCTCTTCAAAATATCTTATTTGAATAACTGAGATCCCCAACTTTTAAAAATTTCAAACCCATGTATATGATACATCGAGACTTGCGGCAAGTTTCCTTTTCAAATGAGCACCTCATATATGGTGAATGAATCACGTGCATGAGATAAAGATTGCATGAACCTCATTTTAAAACTACTATCTAATCCACATGGCCTCAGTAAATATGTTTGCCTTCGGCCGAGCCTTCTTCATTGAGATATCACATGCATGAAAGATGAAGATTGCATGCATGGTATCGGTATGCTCCTACAACCTTCACAATGTCAACATGTTCTTCCTTGGTGATTGTATCGTGGTTCTTCATCAGCTTTAGTAGGTAGTAGTGGCACCAGCGACCAATAGTGGGAGGAAGAAGACGACATGGCTATGGTGTGCATCAGATAGATCTCGTTAAAACGTGTGAGGCATGGGATGATAGATAGTGAATATTAAACCACAGACATAGATGAGATGGATTATTGAGATCATTACTATGTTTTAAAATGATGAACATTATCCACATGTTCTTATCCCGCATAGAAATTTCAATGCGGCTAGAGTTCAGATTATCAATAAACACACTCTATTAAACCACCATATTACTCACTCTCCCTCCATAGTACCACCCCATATTATGTTCTATGTGGGAATTCTCTACACCCACCCTACATATGGGCTTCTTCCCAAACCATGTGCATGATTTCCCCTATGTGCTCCTGTGGGCCTACACACGGCCCTGCCGCTCGCAAGTTAGCCTGACAGGCTTCCCCTTGGGAACGATCGACTATGTCCTAAATGTTCCTTGGGTTGAGGTTGGTAGGATAGCTAGTGATTTAGATGATTTTTTAAAGTAATCCCCATAAAAAATACTTCTTAAGTATAGGATTCATGGAAACCTTTAATCAAGAATCATGCATGCCCACCTTTAGAACACCAAGCCTCTTCATCTTTTATTTTATTCTTTTTAGAATAATAATTCCAAATATCTTCAATCATACTTAAATAGATTGAACTTAAATTTTGTAGACAATGTATCACCTTTGATACATGTATTTAGAACTTAGTATCAGTGCACCAATCATCTGGTTTTTCACTATGAAGAATTTCCCAATTCTCCATGTATCATCACTCCTTCATTTTGACTAGTATTGACAACCATTGACAACAAATAAAAATTCATACACAAAGTGGTCCCAATAATATCCTTTTGGAGTGATCATGAGGGAGAGTTAAAAAATAAATATTTTGATGAACTTTTTAATTCACAAGGTTATAATCGTTCTTTTTCTACTCCTAGGACTCCCTAACAAAATGGGGTTGTTAAAGATAGAATCAAACTCTACAAGAGATTGCAAGAACTATATTGAATAAATTTAAACTCCCTAAATATTTTTGGGTCAAGGTGGTCAATACCTATTTTTATACCTTGAATAATTCTCTCATAAGACTCATACACAAGAAGACCCTCTATGAGCTTTATAAAGGAAAAAAACCTAAAGTTGGCTATTTTAAGGTGTTTAGGTGTAAATTTTGTATTCTTAGCACTAAATACAACTTAGGAAAATTTAAACCTAAATTTTATGAAGGTATTTTTCATGGATACTATAACACAATTAAATCATACTTGATCTTTAATAAAAGGACCATGACTATAAAATAATCAGTTCACATCAAATGTGATGAGAATTTTCTTAAACCTTGATGATGTTGAGGTTGACCTGGAAAGTTTACATTGAATAAACCACATCCTTAAAAAGAAATTATAGTTAAGGAAGAATCACCATATATCCCTTTACCTAAGGAATGGGTAAAGTATAAATACCATCCTTTAGAAAATGTTATCGATGATTTTTAAGCTGGTACTTGTTCTAAAAGATCAGTTTTAAATGAGTTTAAACATCATGCTTTTGTTTCACACTTATAACCTCTAAATATTTATAATTACATTAAATATTAAAATTGGGTAATTATTATAAAATAATATTTGAACCAATTTACAAGGAACAATGATTTTACTCTTGTTGAAAGACCCAGTGATCATCCCATTATTGGTATGAAATGGGTTTTTAGGAATAAGTTAGATGATTAAGGAAACATCACCCGTGACGAAGATAAACTCATATAAAAATGCTATAATTAATATTAAGGAATTTTTTATAGTGATACCTTTTCACCCATCACAAAAAATGAGTCCATTATAATCTTATTATAATTCTCCACCCACTTAAATTTTAATCTTTTCAAGTGGATGTTAAAAGTGCTTCTCTGAATGGTTTTATTGACTAATAGTTTTTTTGAAAAACCTCCCAGTTTTGAGATTCAAAATATATAAATCATGTTTTTACGTTAACTAAGTATAATTATGGTTTGAAGTAAGACCCTCAGTCTTGGTATGAGTGTTAAACTAAATACCACTTAGCAAATGATTTTAAAATGGAAAAAACTGATTATAATTTTTTTAAACATATTTCAAAGGATTCATTAATTTTTTAAATATATGTTTATGATGTTATTTTTTTATACAAAAAAATCTATTTATAATTAATTTTTTTATTTAATGAGAAGATAATTTGAAATAAGTTTTATGGGAGAATTAAAAAATTTCCATGGTTTTTAAATTTTACAAAATAATAATGGTATTTTTCTAAGATAAGAAAAATAAAAAAAATGAACTATTAAAATGTTTTGGGGTAGATCAATTCAAGTAAATAATTACACCTATGAGTAATTATTTTAATCTAACATTGAATGAAACTAGTAAATCAATTAATAATAAGCTTTATGGAGGTATGCTTGGGAGTATCCTTTACCTTACTGCAACCCGAAAAGACATTATATTTAGTGTTTTTATTTATGATCATTTTCATGAAAATTATAAAGAAACTCATTTATTATAATTTAGTTTATTTTAGTGTTTTAAAATTATGAATTTTCACCTAATTTTAAAATCCTTAGTCTCTTAGAGTAACAAGAATCAAAACTATGTTAGTCTTTTTATGGATAAAGTAGAATATAGAGCCATGGGGATTTGTTGTGACCCAATTCTTTGGATAAAAATCACTATATTAGATTATGGTATTACATTAGACCATGTTACTATTAAAGGTGATAACACTAGTTCAATTATATTTTCTAGGAATCCCATTCAACACTCATATATTAAGTATATTGATATTAAGTACCACTTTTTGAGATATCACTTTAAAAAGATATATATATTGTTAGAATTTATTAGCACGGGTATTAAATTGGATGATATTTTCAAAAAACCCCTTGAATTAGAATATTTTGATTTTATTAATTGGAGTTTTAGGTATGGATCACTTATGAAACTTACTTTTGACTTACGAAAGCCTAAATTTTACCTATTTCTATATTTTTCAAATTATATCTAAATTTAATTTGATCTTCAATTGAATTATAAATTTTTTATTTAGCCCATTAAATTGGATTTTAATTTAAATCTTCTGTGATTTTTTTAATGATTCTTTATATGGGTCTTTTATTATTTTTTCCTATGAATTTATATATCTCTTTGTTTTTGCCTAGGTTTCCTAATTTCTCACCAGCCAGTAGGTGGCACCTCATTGGGTGGTCAATGGGAATCATATAATTGTGGTTCTATAATACTACCACTAACCATCTAGTGTACCTCACAATCTTTACAATGGATATAGGCCATCCCCATCTTTTCCACATGGGGGATGAGTGTTTTTAGTTTTAAACACCCATTCCCCCACTTAAACTTATTTTTCCTTCTCACTCACACCCCTTAAAGCCATAGACTCACTGTCTCACTCCTAATCTTCATCTTTGGTAAATTACCCTTGATTAATATTTATTTCCACCTTTTTCTTTGTTTTATTGTTTTTTTCTTCTTATTTTTTGGTCATTTTATTCCCTACCAAAACCTAGCTCACATTTTATCTTTTTTACCTTCATTTTTAAAATAAAATCCCATCATACTCATGTTTCTTTCTCTAAAGGTAAGGTAAAGGGTATAGAAATTTTATTTCCCCCTCTGATTGATAAACTTGATCTAGTTTGGCATGATAAAATCACTATGTTTAGTAGTATTGTCTATACTAGTTGGGTTAAAAATTATCATCTTGAATTGAAAAGGTTAATTGAATTTCAAGGGTGGTATTCCTTATTTCAACCACTATCAAGAGATGTTTTTTAACCATATTTAATCAATGAATTTTATGCCCATATTCTTTTTTACCATGATTATTATTATTATTCTATAACTTCTAATGTTAATAAAAGATCATTTTCGATCACCCATCTTGAAATAACCAATTTCATGAGAATTACACACTTTGGTCCTTATCCATTTACCCAAGATGACTTTCAACATGAAATAGACTTTGATTAAAAAGTCACTCTTCAATTTATCTTGGGCCAAGTTTCCTCATCTTTGGTCAATCCCAAAGATGTCTCTCTCTAAAATATAATTCTGTAGAGGGTAATTCAAACTTAAATTACCCCTAGTCTTGGTGACTATGACACCACCAATTTATTTATATATATGTATTATATTTTATTATGAGGGATGTGCATTTTAATATCATAAGATTTTTATTTTGGTCTATGTTCAACATTTCCTCACACCTTTGATGGTCTAAGGCATTGTCTTTTTGTTGTTTCCTCACTCATCTCTTCTCTTATGTTGGTGTCAACCTCAATGATATTCTATTTTAGATACCATATTTAGATAGAAATATGAACCATATCATAGTTCAATGTATGTTCATTAAATGGAATCCATGGTGTCAAGAATAGATTTATGATCATTCAAGGGTCCTAAAAAATTTATCTCCTCAAATGGATCCAAAAGTCCCTGAAATTGATATGCCACCCTGTAACACCCCGTTATGATTTTTAGGTTCTCCCTTATTTATGTTTTATTTATAATCTTTTTTTAGTACATTTTCTGGATTACCAAGGATGGAGATCCTTTAATGGGGAAAATGACCTAAAGTTTAGGGATGTATATTTATTTGAATTAATAGAGTTCGAGTATAAATGTTTCAAAGACTTAGCGGGGTTCTTTATAAGTTCGTAGAACACTTAAAGCAGGAAATTTTAGTTTTTATTCATAAGACTATAGTTTCTACAGTCTGGTAGAAGATTACACATTATGTAAAGGTATTAAACATAGTGTAATGTTCACCAGGTAGATTCCATGAAATAGGTTTAGGGTGTGAATGGTTTTCATACAATGTATTGGGTTCACATCGTGTATTGTAAAAAATTGTGTTTTTAATAAAAAGGCAGTGGGTTTTTCAGCATACTTGTGCTTTGTGAATTACACAACATGTAATGGTATTATACATCATGTAATCATCACAAGTTGGGATTTTAGGGTGATGAATGGATTATTTCTCATTTATTCATTTTCATCCCTTCTTTTTCTAGACCTAGAAGCTCTTAGGGGTGATTTTGAAGACCTCTAACCCTTCTGAATCATTTCATTTGGCGATTGATCATTGTTCCGGTTGTGGTTCATTTATCTGGGTAAGTGTTCCTTATGTTTCTTCTTTACCTTGGTCATATCTATTGTATTTTCTATGGTTAAGTTTCCTATTTGTGATTGTATAGTGTTTTTTGCTGATCCCTTTCAATTTCTGAGCATGCCTTATCTTTAGAAGGCCATTCTCATGGTTTCTAATCACCATTGTTGAAGGATTATAGGTTTATACTGGGTTTAGGTATGTGTTTATATAAAATGGGTTAATTAAATGAATTGATTTTTATTCTTGGTAAATTCCTTTGGTTTGTTCATTGATTTGAATTGATATGTGTTTTTTAAGGATTGGTTGAAAAGAAAAATGTTTTTAAAGGGGTTTTTCTTTGAAAACATATTTTCTTGATTTGAAAATGGGTTTTAAAACATATAAGTGAATTGGATTGTCTTTGAAAATGTTTTTTAAAAATGTGAACATGGTTTTGAAAATATATTTTTGACAATTGGAATATTGGGAACCTTGGGTGAATCGGGAAAGAGACACGGGTAGCCTTAGTGTGTGTGGAACCACTAGGAGGTAACCTTTTGGATATCAATGGACTATGGCTGGACTCAATATTTTTTGGATCCAACATTATGCATGTTTTGTCTTCTAAGTGTCTAGTATGTTGTATCCCATAGGTTAGATCCCAATATGAGGTGATTTTATCGTTTATGGTTATTTATTGTATGATTTTTTTTATCATGGATATTTTCTCATAGTTTTTAATATGAGGTTGTATCACATAGATTCACATGATGGGTTATTTCATAGATATGTGTTTTTTTCTTACCCCTTGATGTATAGATATGCTTTCCTATTTATATAACTTCTAATTTTTCATATTTCTAGTTTGTTAATATAAAATTATTTTATGAAAAAACAAAGGGAAAATGATTTACAAATGAATTTGAATTATGAAAATTATTTTTAAAACTATTTTAAAAAAAGATATAATTTTTTCATTATTGATATTATACCTTGTATATATTTTTTGTTGGTACCATACTATGATTTTTTATCACATTATAATTTTAACCTTAGGTAGTTTTATATGTTTCATTATAGGATATAGATAAATAGAAGAGAATATTGTAGCATGTTTGCTTCTCCTTTGGTCCTTGCCTTCAGTTTGGGTTGGTTTGAAGGTGACTATTAGTCTCATGAAAACCTTTTGGTCTTTATTTATTCATACTTTCAAGTTTAGGTGTTTGTTCTTGGATTGTGTAGATCTAGTTGTATATTTTTATTCCAAATATAACTCTAGTCGTATGTCTTGTTTCATTATATAAAATAATTTTTTCTATTTTCTTTCTTCACCTCACTATGTGATGGCTGGCTTAGGTGTATGGTTTGGTTGAACTAGGTTGGTCGGTTACAATTTGGTATCAAAGAGAAGGTTCATCCTAAAGTGTGTTAACACTACCTGAGTTTGGTTACATGTCTTGGGTAGATAGGAGTTAGGACTGTCGGAATTCAAATAATAGGGGTGGAAAAGGGGCTTGGTGAGATCACATTCGTGACTGAACTCGAGTTACCCTGGGTGGTTAGGGACTTTTTACCAGGTTTGAGACTTGTGGTTTAGGTTCATTTGAATAAAATGTATGGGAAGTTTATTTAAATTTACCTATTCCTTTTTAGAAATTTCTTTCATGTATATAATTCTTAATTTATTTAAATTATTTTTGTTTAAATCATTAGTTTGAATTTTGAAAGTGGTCTTAAGATTTTTGGAATGTTCTCATGATATAATTGGTTATTGTCTTGTGTTTATTTGAAAATGCCTCTGAGAAGAGCTATTCCAAATATAAGAGAGGATCCTACGAGACAAGTTCTGTAAGTGAATCTTCCAGTTGACCCTTTTTGGTAGAATTTATAATCCACACTATTCAGAATCTAGGTCAAGTGAGTGTTGGGAACCTAGGATGTGTGGTGGATCATGGAGATGAGTTTACTAATCAGCATCTGCCTATATTATGTGGTGAAAAAAGGACCATAGTAATCTAAGGAGTGTATTGAACATATTCAGAGGATCTTTAATTTCTTGATGACTTTTGAAGTCTTGAAGGTGGGTTTTTTTGTGTACATGCTCAAGGCACTGGGAAGGAGATAGTGGAACTCTATTATATAAGATATGTTTCATGAGGACCTTACTTGGGATTCATTCAATAAAATATTTAATTGGAAGTTTTACCCTAAGACGTTACATGTAGAAAACATCCATGATATTTGGATGTTGGAGTAGGGAGAGTGTATCTTTCTGGAGTATTCTACCCATTTTATTTAGTTGGTGTATCTGGAACCAGATCTTGTCACTAATGAATACCTAAAGGCTTAGAGATTTGAGTTGAGATTGAGTCCAGATATTTGGTTGATGTTAATTCTAATTTTCCTTCCAAACTTTGTGGAGGTAGTTGATAAAGTATCTTTGGATGAGGCATATATATCTGGGAAGATAGGTTTGGGTAGAGATTTAATTGTTTCATTTGTTATCCATGGTGTATCCTCTATCTAGAAGAGGAAGCACAAGGGTGGTTAGTTTTCATCAGGACTAGTTTTAGGGGCTTAATCAGGAAAATAATAGTTTTTTTACTATCAATTTGGATGGTTAAGTTATACTAGGCCTAACTATATAAAGGATCCTCAGAATTTTCATCATTTTATATTATCGGATTATCTGAAGCATTTTTTTTTAAATATGTACCAAGGAAGTATGGTAGGATCCACTCTCATCAAGGGTTTATAGGTTCATACCGATTTGTCCAAGGGTGGTGGGTAAAATCCTTAAGAAAATGTGGGTTTTCATGGGGCTAAGACCAGATGTGTTTATGCAACTAAGTATGTACATAAGGAATATGAAGTAGGATCAGCTATTGTTATAGGTATGGTGTTTATTTCATCTTCTATGGTGCTAGATTTGTTTGATATTTGTGATAATCATTATTTTATATCATCAAAGTTAGTTTATGTGTTGGTTTTATATTTAAAACTTATACCTTACTGGTTGGATCTTTACACACCTTTGGGAAATTGGTCTGAACAAGGTTTCAAGTACCCCGCATGTCAAGTGATGATAGCTGAATTTAATGTATAATGGGACTTATTGGTGCTTGATCTTGACATCTTCAACTTGATTATTGGAATGTATTGGATGGTTAGTGTTAAGCTTCAGATAGATTATTATTGTCATTGGGTATAGTTCTTATCTACAGATGGGGTCACTCATGTCATTTAGGGTGATTGGGACTCTAGATTGGGAAGGGAAGTGTTTGTTGTTCCTTATGTCAGGGTAATATCATGTTAGTTGTCAAATATGTTTCTTGATGAATTTGAACCTTTTTTGGGTGGTCAAATTTCTTTAGTGGAGAGTGCATACTCTAAGGTATTTTTAGATGATTTATCTAGTTTACTTCCATAGAGAGAGGTCGAGGTTACTATTGACCAACTGCCTGATACGATGCCCATTTCTATGACATATTATCGAATAGAAGCTATTGAGTTAGTGGAATATAATATCCATCTTGAGTATCTAGAGGCTAAGGTATTTATCTTTCCTAGAATATCATAGTGGGATTCACCTTTCCTCTTTGATAATAAGGAAGACAAGATCCTTAGGATTTGTATTGACTATCAGAAGTTAAATCAGGTGACTCTTAAGAACAAATATGATTTTCCTAGGATTGATGATCTCTTTTACCAGCTTAGAGGGGTGTGTTGGTTTTCAAATATTGACCTATGTTCAGGGCACCACTAGTTGATATTTTGATAAGAGGATATACCTAAGACAATGTTTAGGATCCAATATGGTCATTTTTATTTTCTGGTTATTCTATTTGGTTTGACTAATTCTCTTGAAGTGTTTATGGATTTGATAAATCAGATATTCCGTAAGTTATTGGATTTTTTTGTGTTCAAGGATGATATTTTGGTGTACTCCAATTTAGATGAGGATCATAGGGACCATTTGGATACCATTAATTGAATATTGAAGGAATATCATATCTATGGTAATCTTTCCAAATGTGAGTCTTAGATCTGGGAAGTGAAATTTTTGTGGCATGTGATATCTAAGAGGGGAATCTCAATGGATCTTGAAAATATATAGGCCATTATGTCTTGGGATCATCTTATAAATGTGTTTGAGAAAAGATATTATTGGGTTTGGCTGGATAATATAGACAGTTTTTTCATTATTTCTCCAATATCTCATCTTTGATGACAAATATAACCCATAAGGGTGTAAAGTTTGAGTGGAAGGATAAGTTTCAGAGATCTTTTGAGGAGATGAATATGAGGTTGACTTTAGCACCAGTTTTTATTCTTCTAGAACTAGGTTTAGGTTACAATTTTTTTGCGATTCTTATGGTATGGGTTTGGGATGTTTCTTGATGCAAGGGAAATAGGTGGTTTCTTATGGCTCATGCCATTTATTCCCTCATGAGAAGAACTACCCTACCTATGATCTTGAGTTAGTAGCAGTTATGAATGCACTCAAAATTTAGTGACACTATCTCTTTTGGGAGTGGTTTACAATGTATTCTAATAATAAGATCTTGAGATATATTTTTACTCATAGGTATATGAACTTGTGACAGATATGTTGGGTATAGTATCTTAAAATTTTTTATTTCTATATTACATACACTCTAGGGAAAGGAAATATAGTTTCTGATGCATTGAGTAGAAAATTTCCGACACAATTCATGATGGAATCGGTTGAGGAGTGGTCTTTGATGATTTTTTTTGAGATGATCTTGGGAGTGGAAGAGGTTGGTGGAAAGGTGTTCTTGGATTTGATGAAATATGACTTATATTTGGATGAGAAAGTTCATCTTGATAAAGTGACAAACATTGAGTGCCAATGCTTTAGTAAAAGCCTTTATGGTGGGGATACCTCGGGTGAGTGGTATCAGTTCCCTGGTGGTGCTTTTTTCTTCCGTGGTAGGTTGGTTATTCTGTTTTACCTGAGGCTTGAGTTGTTAGATAGTGGAAACTAGTATTGTTGGTCTATGAACTCTAGTGCTACCAATATGTATCATGACTTGAGATGTTGGTATTGGTGGTAGGGAAAGAGGTGGTCAGTTGTGGATTTTATGTTGTGTTGTCTTAACTATTAGATAATTAAGGCTGAAAATCATATACCTATTGGTTTGTTTTAACCCTTACCCATTCCAGTTTGGAAGTGATATGAGGTTTCCATGTATTTTTTTTTTGGTTTTCTATGGAATCCTAACAGGAAGGATGTGATTTAGGTGATCATTGATCAACTCAAAAAATTAGAAAATTTACTCCCTATCAAGGAGATGATGAAGGTGGAACAGCTTGGGGACTTGTATGTCAGAGAGATTGTGAGACTTCATGGGGTTCCCTTTGTGATTGTATTTGATAGGGACCAGATGTTCATGTTTAGGTTCTAGAAAGGTTTGTAGGAGGTGATGGGTTACTAGATTATATTGAGCATGAATTATTATCTAGATATGGATGGATAGATATAGAGTACTATCCAGGTTCTTAAGGATATTTTCCAGGCGTGTGTGCTTGATTTTGGAGGATCTTGGGAAAATAATTTACCTATGGTAGAGTTTTCCCATAACAATAGTTATCAAGACTTTATTAATATGGTTCCCTTTAATGATTTTTATGGGTGTCCATATAAATATACCTTATGTTGGGTAGTGTTGGAAGAGTGGCCCTTGGTTGGTTTGAGTCTCATTTAGGAGATGATAGAGATGGTACAGTTGATCCAGAGGAGATTGATCACGACACAGAGTCTTCAGAAATATTATGTGGTCCATCTTTATCAACCATTGGAGTTTGATGTTGGTGATCAAGTTTTTCTTAGAGTTTCGCCTCACTTGGGATTTTGTTGTATGGGTAAGTAAGGTAAGTTGGCATCAAGGTTTTTGGGCCCCTTTGAGATTGTTGGATGATTGGGGAGGGTGGCCTATTGGTTGGACTTTCAGTCTAGTTTGACTTTTATCCATGATGTGCTTCATGTTTCCCAATTGATGTGGTATATACCAAATCCTTACCATGTGATTTCATGGGAGGATGTTGATCTGGACACCAACACAACTTTGGTTGAGAATCCAGTTCAGATTATGGATCTCCAAGAGAAGTTATTGCGCGGTAAAATGATTCCTCGGGTCTAGGTACTATAGAAGTGCAGATGAGATATCCACGAGAGATTATAGATAGAATTGTTGATGATTCCATATCAGACTTTATTTTTTGTGAGTTCAATAATATAATGGATTTCTAGGGACAAAAATAATTTATAGTGGGGAGATTGCAACACCCCGTTACACTTTTCAAGCTCTCCCTTGTTTATGCTTTGTTTATCATCCTTATTTGGGTGCATTTGAAGGATTCTCAAGGATAGAGATCCTTTGCTGGGGAAAATGACCTAAAGTTCAAGAATGTATATTTATTTGAATTAATGGAGTCTATATATAAATGTTTCAAATACTTAGAGGGGTTCTTCCCAAGTTTAGAGAGTGATCGGAGTGGGGTCTTTGATTTTTTCTACCTAAACCCATAGTTTCTATAGTCTGCTGGGTGATTACATGTTGTATCAAGGTATTGAACACTATGTAATGTTTTCCAGGAAGTGTAATGAAATAGGTCCAGGGCATGAAGGTTTAACATTCCATATACTAGGTTCACATTTTGTACTATCAAAAATCGGTTTTTTAATAAAAAGGTGATGGGTTTTTTTAGTGTACTTCATCTTTGTGGATTACATGACACATAATGGGATTGCACATTGTGTAATCATCATGAGTTGGTCTTTTAGGGTGCTACATGACTGATTTTCTATTTCATCCATTTTCAAGACTTCTCCCTCTCTACCTAGAATCTCTTAGGGGAAATTTTGGATACCTCCGACCCTTACAGATCATTTCATTTGGCGATTAATCATTTTTGTGGATATTATGCATTTATTCATCTAATAATTCCCTAGGGTTCTTCTTTCCCTTAGTCATAGATGTTGTGATGGCTATGGTTAGGTTTTGTATTTGTGGTTGGATAGTGTTTCCCTATAATTACATGGTATAGAATATTATATGGATGACAGGAAACCACAAAACAATTGACATGGCATGTAGATACAAGAATTAAAGATGGCAACCTACATAATCCAATAGATTATCCTTAGTGGAAGAAAATAGATTATGAGTATTTTGAATTTGGAAATAATCTAAGAAAATTTATTCTTGCATTATCTATATATGGAATAAATCCTTTTGGTGTACAGAGTAGTACCCATAGTACATGTACCATCATGTGGGTAAATTATAACTTCTTTTCATAGTTATGCATGAAGTAAAAATATATTATGTTACCTCTTCTTATATCTGGACCAAAGTAACCCGGTAATGATATTGATGTCTATTTGTCTCCATTGATCAAAGATCTGAAATTGATGTGGGATAAAAGTGTTACAATGTATGATTCTCATAGAAGTGAAGAATTCACATTGAGGTACATGTTGTAGGGGATGATAAATGACTTCCTCTCTTATAGAAATTTATCAGGATATATCATTAAATGAATGGTGGGGTGTCCCATTTGTGAATAATGTATACACTCAATTTAGTTTAAACATTCCTCGAAGACTATTTTAATAGGAAATTAGAAATTTTTACCTCGATGACATTAATACCGATCCTGGATGACAACATTTGATGGGAATATCAAACAAGGTATAACACCATATATAGTAACAGGTGATCAAATGTTCAATAAAATAAAATATATTGACACTATTTTAGGTAAACCATTTTTGAAGAACCTTATGAAATCAGGTTGGAAGAAAGGATCAATTTTCTTTAAATTACCAAATTGGAATTGTTTGTATGTTAGGAATTTTATTGATTTCATTCATGTAGAAAAAAATGTATTTGATAGTGTTATTTTCACATTGCTAAATTTTCATATAAAAATAAAATATTTCATCAAGACTACGTTGGACATGATTGACATGGGGATAAGGTAAGATTTGGCATCAGTGAAGGGTAAAGGGCTTACTTTTCTTCCTCCAATAGCTTACACTTTATCCAGATAGGAAATATTGTAATTTTTACTTTTCCTTAATAGTGTAAAAGTTTCAAAGGGGTATTCATAAAATATCAAGAATGTTGTGCTAATTACTAATTTGAAGTTATGGGGATTAAAATCACATGACTATCATGTTTTGATGCAAAATTTGATGTTTGATACTTTCTATTGCATTATTTCTCAGAATGTATGACATGCATTAACCAAAATCTTCTTCTTTTTCAAAGCCATATATAGTAAATTTATAGACATGAAGAAGTTTTTAATCATGAATAAGGAGGTTATAGTCATATTATGTGAGTTAGAGATGTTATTCCCACCATAATTATTTGATATAATGGTCTACTTGATGGTTCACTTGGTTAGATAGGTTCAAATATGTGGCCATGTGTATTATAGATGGATGCACCCCAATGAACAATATATGGATATTTTGAAAGGGTATGTCAAGAATAAAAGTTTTCCATAAGTTTTTATTTCAGAACAATATATTATTGAAGAAGCTATTGAATTATGCACTGATTACCTATCAGATGTTGAAAACATCAATTTCCCAAAGTCTTGTCATAGTGGACACCTTATGAGCGAAGGGATTTTTGGAAGAGATATTTTTACAATTACCTTGATAGAGCGGGATCAACCGTACCTTTATATTTTACATAATAGTGAAGATTTTGATCCATATGTTAAAGACCACAAAGAAATTATTTGAAATATGAATCCATCAAGGGATAAAGGATGGATATCAAATACACATAATAAAAATTTTATAGGATGGTTCTGAGATCAAATTTATAAGAAGTTATCTGAAAATATAAATTCAATTTTCAAAAAAAAAATAATGGCTAGATAGGGGGCTGAATGAAAATCTTATATCTTATACTAGTCTTGTAATAAATGGTTATACATTATATACAAAAGAACACGATGACTATAGTATAATGAAAATCAATGGTGTTACACTTATGGAATAATTGATGCACATATTTGGTTCCAAGGATAGAAATCCAATTTATGAAAATATGTCATATTTTGGCATTATTAAATAGATATATGAGTTGGATTATACAACATTTCATGTGCTAATTTTTCATTGAAAATGGGTTGACAATATGAGTGTAGTAAAAGTTAATGAAATGGGCTTAATAAAGGTGAATTTTTGTGTGGAAGAGAAAAAATGAGCCATTCATAAGGGAATCACAAGTAGTGAAAGTATTTTATGTCTCAGATCTAGAAAATAATAATTGGTTGATTTTCCTACTTGCAACTAAAAAACATGTAGGGTCAGATGAAAATTCAATTGAAGATGACCCTTTCATTGAGAGATCACAATCAGTTCATGTTTGTCCCAATATATAAAATATATTGTACATTATATAGGAACACAAAGAGTTGATTTGGATTCTTGATAGAGGAACCAAATCCCTAAAACCTTTAAAAAATTGATAGAGTTTAATGAAAAGGTAAAAGTGTTTTTTAATATACTATATTTTTTCTCATAATATTATATGTTCTCTACTACATTAACATAATCAAAATTAAATATTTGACTACTCATGTATATAATATATTCTACACATAATTATGTTACCAATCCCATGTAAGAACAAACTATAATGAAGGAAATCTTTTGGGAAGATGTAAATGTAATTTTATGATATACTTTCTCTATTTTTCTGAAAAATTATATAATGAAAAATTGATTTAATTTTCATTATTCCTTATAGATTTAATTTATTTTACAATATTTTTTCCATATTTTATGACTTTATACACCAAAACTTTCACATACTTCTTCTCTCTCAAAATCTTTTCACCCCTGCAGTGATGGTATTTATAACTTTCCTTCAAGTTCCCTCCACTACCTTTACATGAAGAGAAATGAAGTTGAATATGCTCAATCAAAAAGGTAATCTTGATGTTTTTATAGTAAAATCATTGTCCATATAATTAATGTATTGTTTCATATTTATTTTTAATTTCTTTCTTTTTAGTATTACTTACATAAGAATTTTTTATTATATAGGTGGATTATTTTGTTCGTGTTGGGGTGGTTTGTTCGAAGCTGCTCATACTTAGGATAGATTGGACTTCAAAGCTATAACTGAGATAATGAAACCAAGGAAATGGTTCAATAATTCATAAAACCATCAGGAAAAGGTAAATTCCTAGTAATTATTTAATTTATTTTCTCATCATTTTATCTACTATTTGTAAGTTAATTTCCTTATCATTTTTATCTAATATTAATTTAGTTTTTTTCACAAATATTTTGGGAATTTATATTTTTATTTCAATTATCTAAAACAATCTATAAAATAGGTAACATGTTCTTTTCTACCAATGTTACCATTATTTCAATTTCTTTTCTTTTTCGAAATTCAACAGTGCATATTGAGTCGATATTCTGACCTGAAAAACCTTTTTCGGGTAAGAACATCAACTAAATATCCAGTGTTGGTAGTTAAAAAAATAAATACAATAGAAAGTGTGTTAAATTTTTCATTTTTGAGACTTTGGGATGTATAGGAATCATCCGCACCTCAATCGTAAACACAGTGTGACCGGTATGACTCCAAGTCCTTTTTATTTAAAATTGACATTAATTTTAGTAAAAAACACAAGTGACATACTCAAAACTAAGAAAACATATACATATTGTTTTTATACTTTAGTAAAATGATCCATAAGTAATTTTTGATGTGTATAAATCATCCAAACCTCAATCTGATACACGATGTTCCCAACATGACTCAAAGTGTCAATTATCAATTTAAAATTGATATTTTAATTCAAAAAAATTCACTCACTAAAAATCAAGAAAATGTGATCATGTTGTCTTTATAATTTAGGAAAATGATTTATAAGTCATTTTTGACAGATAGGAATTGTTCTCATGTCAAACTGATACATGATGTGACCAGTATGACTCAAAGATCATGTTTCTAGTTTAAAATGACATTTCAGTAAAAAAAGATAAGTGATGTACTCAAAACTAATAAAAAGCATTCAGATTATTTTTATAATTTAGTAAAATTATCCACAAGTCATTTGAGATTTTTGGGAATTATCTGCACCACAATTCGACGTACAGTGTGACCGATATGACTCCAAAGTGTCTTTTATCAGTTTAAAATTGATATTTTATTTCAAAAAGTGTAAATCACTGAAAACTAAGAAAATACACTTGGATTTTCTTGATAATTTAGGTAAACGATTCATAATTCATCTTTGATGTGTAAGAATTGGTCTCAAGTTAGAAAAAAAATGATGTGACTGGTATGACTCAAAGTGTGTGTTTCTAGTTTAAAATGACATTTTAGTAAAAAAAATGACAAGTGACATACTCAAAAACTGAGAAAATGAATTTGGATTGTTTTTATACTTTAATAAAATTATCCATAAATCATTTGGGATGTTTATGAATTAGTGTAACCTCAATTCAATGCATGGTGTGATCAGTATGACTCTAAGTGTGTCTTTTTATTTAAAATTAATATTAATTTTAGTAAAAAAGAAAACTAACATACTCAAAACTGAGAAAATGCATTAATATTGTCTGTATACTTTAGGAAAATAATTGATAATTTATTTTTGACATATAGTAATCATCCTCACCTCAATCTGATACACTATGTGCCCGATATGACTCAAAGTGTCCGTTATCAGTTTAAAATTTACATTTTAGTTCTAAAAGTTTCACTCACTGAAAACTAAGAAAACATGCTTGGATTGTATTTATTATTTAGTAAAATGATTTATAATTTATTTTTGACATGTAGGAATTTGTCCTGTGTAAAATTGATACATGATGTGATTGGTATGACTCAATGTGCATGTTTTTGGTTTAAAATTACATTTTAATAAAAAAGAAAAGTGTCATACTCAAAATCAAGAAAACACATTTTTATTATTTTGATAATTTAGAAAAACAATCCATAACTCATTTGGGATGTATAGAAACTATCTTCACTTAAATCATATGCATGGTGTGACCGATATAACTCCAAGTGAATTTTTTATTTAAAATTAACATTAATTTTAGTAAAAAAGATATCCAACATACTCAAAAATGAGAAAAAGAATTCATATTATTTTGATACTTTAGGAAAAATATACATAATTTGTTTTTGATGTGTTTGAATTAGCCTCAAAAAAATATGATACATGATGTTCCTAGTATGACTCAAAGTATATGTTATCAGTTTAAAATCAACATTTTAGTTAAAAAAGTTTCACTCACTGAAAACCAAAACAAAGAACTCATGTTGTATTGATAATTTAGGAAAATTATTCATAATTAATTGTTTATGTGCAGGAATCAGTCTCACATAAAACCAACACATGATGTGACTGGTATGATTCAAAGTGTGTGTTTCTAGTTTAAATGACATTTTAATAAAAAAATCATTATAAAAATCAAGAAAATTCATTTGTATTGTTTTGATACTTTAGGAAAATGATCCATAAGTCATTTGAGACATGTAATAATCAGACACACCTCAATCTAATGCACGGTGTGACTCAATGTTTTTATTATTAGTTTAAAATTGGCATTTTAGTTTAAAAAGTGTCACTCACTGTAAACTAATAAAATGCACTCATATTATCTTGATAATTTATGAAAATGATTCATAAGTCATTTGTGACATGTAGGAATCAGTCTCATGTCAAACCAATACAAGAGGTGACCATTATGACTAAAAGTGTGTGAATCTACTTTAAAATGACATTTTAGTAAAAAAGACAAGTGACATACTCAAAACCAAGAAAAAACATTTGGGTTATTTTTATAATTTATGAAAACAATACAAAAGTCATTTGGGATGTTTAGGAATCATACATACATCAATCTGATGCATGGTGTGACTGGTATGAATCCAAGTGTGTCTTTTTATTTAAAATTGACATCAATTTTAGTAAAAAAGACAAATGTTCTACTAAAAACTAATAAAATAGATTCATATTATTTTTATACTTTAAGAAAATGATCTATAATTCATTTTTTACATGTAGAAATTAGCCTCACCACAATCTGATACACGATGTTACTAGTATTACTCAAAGTGTCAGTTATCAGTTTAAAATTGACATTTTAGTTCAAAAAGTGCCACTCTATGAAAATCATACAGACATGCTCAGATTGCCCTAATAATTTAGTAAAATGATTAATAATTTATTTTTGATGTGTAGGAATTATTCTCACATAAAACCAACACATTATGTGACTGATATGACTCAAACTGCATGTTTCCAGTTTAAAATGATATTTTAGTAAAAGAGACAATTGATGTACTCAAAACCGAGAAAACACATTCAGATTGTTTTATACTTAATAAAAAATATCCATAAGTTATTTTGGATTTAAAGGAATCATCCACACCTCAATCTGATGCATGGTGTGATCGGTATGGCTCCAAGTGCATCTTTTCAATATATAAGTGTCATTTTAGTTTAAAACATGCATCATGTCGCCAAAACTGAGAAAATGAGCCTAGATTGTTTTATCATCATTCTATATTCTATTAATTAATTAATTTCCTTATCATTTTTATCTTGTACTTATTTAGTTATTTTTTACATAGATAATTCTTGAAGACGAACAAGAAATGGTGTGATGTGCAAGAATTAAACAGAACTCAATACGATACATAGTGTTCTTGGTATGACTCAAAGTTTAGTTTAAAATTCAAACCTTTTGTTAATTTAATTATTTAGATTATTACTAACATAAGAATTTTTTTATTATGCATGTTCATTCTGTTCTCGAGCAGGGGTGGTTTTTTTAGCAATAACATGATTCAAGGTTAGGATCAAAAGAAAAAGGAACAATTATGTTTTCAAATGTATGTAATTATTTGTACTTATGTAATTGTATAGACTAATGTTTTAAATGTCTATAATATAATGTTTTTTCTTGTATTTGTTCTGTATACTTTATTTTATTTAAATTCTATATTTTTACTTTATTTTTTTGATTTTTGGTGGTGTTTTTGGTGCTATGGTGTGTTGTTATAGCACACTGCACTAGTGTTATAGTGTGTTGTAATAACACACTACAATATGCCCCTTTATCAGCGCTTCTATAAGCACCGATAAAGGCCCCCTTTATTCATGCTAAATAAAAGAACTAATAAATTTTTTCCTTTATTAGAACTTTTAAAAGCACTAATAAAGGAAACCTTTATCAATTCTTTTTTATCACTGATAAAGAACCCCCTTTTCAGCTCTTTTTTAGTGATAATAAAATCCTAGGGCTTTTAATATTGCTTCAGTAGTTAGCGCTTCTCTGGTGATGATAAAGACCATTATTAGCACTGGTAAAGGCCTATTTTTTAGTAGTGGATCAAACATATTCCTTATAAAAAATCTAAATAGATTGATTTGAACACCATTATTCATTAAAAATAGAAAAAAACATATCATAATGCTTTATAATACTAAATTATCCTTTCATCAAGCATATAACATGATGAATAAACTTAACTAGGAGCCTACACTCACCACTCATCTCAACAACAGTGGGTATTATGGGAGTTCTATTCCCAATGATCTTGTACAAGGTATTCTCAAACTCAAAGTTTGAATGATAAATAGGATATGATAATTGATAATATTCAAAATCTCCACTGTGTGGCATGCCCAAAAATTTTGCTGAGTGGTTTGATGAGAATTTTAAAATTTCACCATTAATTCTTGATTTTACTTTATCTTTTTTCTATGTAGGGAAAAACTAAAGGTTCGAATAAAATTCCTTGATAAGTTTTAGATATAAGGGTCTACCATTTTCTTTAAACCATTGATCCCAACCTTTTTTCTTAATCGTGTTCTAAACTATTGATCATCTCGACTTAAACCATTGAGCATCGACTTCTTTGTCCACTAAAACTGGATGATTAATGAGATGTGGATTCTCTGACTCTACTAAAGCACTTGAGATGTCTTTCAAATTCTTCTAATTCTTTAAAAGAGGTGACTAAACTGAAAAAATTAGTTTCTAACATATGCTTTGTTCATGACATTCTGATTCAATTCAATATTTATAAAGATTTGAGAATGGGAGGTAAAACAGAGTGGTTTGGGATGAAAGAGAGATAGGTTCAAGATGATATAAAATGTTCTTCTCATAATATCCTAAAAGTATAGAGAAGATATAAAGTAAAATACATGTATCAATTTAGATTCAGATTAAAATTTTATTTTAAATCATTTAGGGATTAAAATAATGATAAACTTAAAATAAATCCCACCAAAAAAATTTCACAAAAAATTCAAAGTAAAAATAGACATGGTAAGTCTGATGACCATGGATTTTCAAATATCATAAGCATTATAGGAATTCTAACTGTAAGTTATGGTAGGTGTGCTAACCATACTACTAAGAAATTCATGAGTACATATTAACCATACGAACATATATTCACGGTAAGAATAATATCCATGTGAGAATATATGATATGGTAAAAAGTTTTCATGGTAGGCATGATGACCATATGAATAAAAACAAACTCATGGTTGGCCTACAGAATTTGTGAATTAAAATTCATAGATATATCCATAAAAACCTTGAGAACATAAGTTAAAACATTTTAACACCCAAATTAATAAATTAAAATTTAAACATAGTTTATCATGCCTAATTCATGTATGATGTAGTTTAGTCTCTCAAAATTTAAAGGATTTTTAAATAAAACAGAAAGTTGATGTTCAGTACCTATGAATTCAAGAGTTATATCACCTTTCTGGTAATGATATCTTAGAAAGTGATGTCTTATATCAATATGCTTTATTCTAGAGTGAGATATATAATTATTAGAAATATTTATCACACTTATATCAAAATAATTTATTAGGACATGTTTGAATTGATATCCATAGTCTATAAATGCATGTTTCATCTATAGAATCTATGCACAACAACTTCCAGCATCTATGTACTCTGCTTCAGTAATGGATAATGAAACAGAGTTCTTCTTCTTACTAAACCATGATATTATAGACTTTATCAAAAAGTGAAATATTCTAGAATTTATTTTTCTATTTAACTTACAACCACCAAAATCTACACCTGAATACCCAACCAAATAAAATTATTGTCCTATAAAATAAAACAATTCTAAATTTTTTATATTCTTGAGGTATTTAAAAATTATTTTTCACAAATAATAAATGTGATTATTTTGTGTTTCATTGAAAATGAGCACACATACATACACTAAACATAATATCTTATCAGTTAGCAGTTAAGTATAGTAAGCTTCCAATCATACACTATAACTGGTTTGATCAACTGATTTCCCAGTTTCATTAAGATATAACTTATAATTAATACTCATATGAGTATCACTGCCTACAGTACTATCCTTGGAAAATAATTTTATAATATATTTGGTGTACTTGATTTTATTTTAAAAAATTCATTCCTTATTTTGAAAATTTTGAAATCTAAGAAATAATTTAATTTCACCCATTAAATTCATTTCAAATTTACTTTGCATCATTTTTGAAAATTTAGTACACAAATAATTTCTTGAATATCCAAAAATAATATCATCAACATAAATTTTTACAAATAAAACATTCTTTGAAATATTTTTAATAAATATATTAGGTTTATCAATGCCTTTAGTAAAACCTTTATAAATTATAACAAATTTAAGCCTATCATACCAAGATCTAGAAACTTGTTTTAAACCCTATAAAACTTTATTTAATTTAAAAACATGTTTTTTAAAATGAGGATTTTGAAATCCTGGGGTTTGTTCCACAAAAACATTATGGAATCCCACCATTTTATTATATAATTTTATATTACATTGAACAAACATAGCATATTTTAAAGTTTAGTTTCTTATAAATAAGGTACATAATACATGAAAACTTAAAAAATTATTCTAAAAAACTTGAAAGGATTATCCGTTGGTTCATCCTAATTAATTTTACTGAAACTCATAAACACATGAGATACATCAAAGGAAAGGGTGAGCATAAGTCCTAGTAAGGGAAAGAGAGGGAAATCGTTTACATGTGATCATGAGAATTAACAATAAGAACTTGAGGAATATCATAAAGGCAAGAGAAAGAGGCATATCATAATAAGAATAACATTAATCATAACTTGTATATTTTGATAAAAAAAATTAAATAAGGCATTCATAAGAATATCACAATGGTTTTTCACCAAGGTTCCGTGAAAATTACCAAGATTATTCACCAAGGTATCATAAAACTTGTCATCTCTAGAGATTAAATTCTTTACCAAATACATTGGAGAACTATTAGGGCACAACATTAATATGTCTTAATTAATTTGAGTCACATATATGATAATAAAACATTTCATAAATAACCCAAGGAGAATAAAATAAATGGGTTTTATATCAAAATCATTGTGTTTTAAAGAAAAGTGTTTAAAGATAAGATATTTATGTCATTATTAAACCAAGAAAAGGGAAGGTTAGTTTCATGTATGTTAATACCAGAATAAAATATATCATTTTTACATATAGGTTAATACCCCTATAAAATAAAGATTTTTTGTTATTCACAAAATAAAATAAGATAATTTCTTGAGAAAAAGAGATAGATTTTGAGAATAAATTTTGGCAGCATAACGGGTATGAAACATGATTATAGAAAATGGAAAAAAAGAGAGTATAAGGGTAAATAATTCATAAAAGACTCTTAATACAATAAAGGGATAGAATAAAATTTCTAGAAGAACATATTTTTGAAATTTGAAAGACATACCACCTAAAAAGGAAACTTGAAAGGAAAAGAGAGTTGATACTTCGCTTACCTTGAAGAGTGACTCCTAAAACTTGAAGATTGGGACCTTGTGGGATTGAGGAAACCTTTGTAAGAATTCTTGGGAGGTAAACTATAATATATTCGTGGAGGATGAATTGGGAGTGAAAGTTAAATGAATAAATAGGTGGTTATTTATAGGAAAAGTAGAGGATTAGTTTATTAATTTCTAAATAAAGGCATTGGACACCTTGGTATTGGTAAATGAAAAACCATGGGCTTGCCCATGGTATTAGACACTTGAAAAAATTTTAATGTAATTTTATCCCAAAAGAGTCTACCATAAATTTATATTACTTATTTTGGCAAGGAAAAGTAAAGTTTCCAAAAAATATCATTTTTTAAGTTAAAGTTTTCATTTGAAAATTTGGAAAGTAAATCATATATTTGAAAATTGATTAAAATGTATTGAAATAATTGATATTAATAAAATAAAATAATTTGATTCATTTATTATGGTTAACTAATTATTACGTCATTATGAAATAATTATGATGCCATTAAACTTATCGAAAAACTCAAACTATATTTTTACTATTCACCAAAAAACAAAATATTTTAGAAAATTATAATAAATTCACCCTAACCTAAATTTGACATGATAATTTAAAAAAATTATTTTTATTTTAACATAATAATTATCTAAATATGACAATTATAACTTTTAAATATAAAAATCCTTGTTTATTAAAAATAATAGCGGAGTGAAAATGCATAGTGAAATTTTTGAGACTTAAAAAAATAAAATTATTTTATCATTAATATTTAAATAATAATTTTTTATCATACTATTTCATTAAAATAAGTATTATTCATAATATATTTGTTTATTATAATATTTATATCTTTTCTAAAAAGTACAATTTCTATCCAAAAAATCAATTTATTAAATTCTAACTCAATTTTATTAAGCAAAACTATTATTAGAATGGAATTTATGGAATAAAAATTTTATTTATATAATTTCATTACAATTTAAGTAACTAGGGACTCGAAACATAATCTCTTATAACACCCACATAAAACCTAGGGTTAAGGTGTGCAATGGTGATAGATTCTTGGGGAGGCTCAGATAACATCATTGAAGTGGTAATTTCCACTAACTTGAACTTCTCCCATAGGAGATTTTGTTGAAGCTTAACATGTTGAATCTTGGCTTGGGATTGGTCAAGAGTGAAGACTAGTGATGCTACCTCCATCCTGAGCACTGAAAAATGGGCTTTGTATGACATGACTCTACTAGTTGAGGTTATCATTTCCCCTTTCTGTATTAATTATCCATTATCATTTCTACTTATAACACCAATTATAACATTAAAAATATTATTATAGTATTGTTCCCAATGGTCTTATTGACCAATGGTCATAATTGACCAACGATCATATAATGGTTGAAACCTGATGGTCACATTTCAAATTATTCTCACTTCATTATTAATGTGATATATTTTTTTGAGTACAAAATAATATAACACGCATTTTCAGAAAATAATTATCATTCAAAAAGTGCAGGTCGTTACATTATTTTCCCTGTAATAAATTTTTTCCCCAAAATTTCAACTCATTCCTCTAGTTTAGAAAAGGTGTGGGTACTTATATCTTATTGTTTCCTCTGGTTCCCACATTTCTTCTTCATATTTATGGTTTATTCACATCACTTTGATGAGGTGGGTAGTCTTGTTGTGTAAAACCTTGTCTCTACAGTTTGAGATATCCATATGTTTCTCCTCATAAGAGAGTCCATGTTCCAGTTGTACCACATATGGATTCAGTATATGTAAAGGGTTAGGTATGTACTTTTTAAAGAGGTATTTGTGGAAGACATTATGAAATTGAGATATAATTAGAGGAAGTGAAGTCGATAGGCCACTGCTCCTATGTAATCAAGGAATTCATAGGGACCAATGCACCTAGGGATAAGCTTCCTTTTATTCCCAAATCTCATGACTCTTTTCCATTGTGAAATTCAAAGGAATACTTTATATCCAACATCAAACTCCAAATCCCTTCAATGGTTGTCAACATAGACCTTCTAATGACTCTAATAAGCCTTTATGTGTTGTTGGATGTCAGGAACATTTTCTGTTATATCTTGTACAAGATCAGGCACAAGAATCTTTCTCTCACAAACTTCATCCCAATAAGTCGTATTTCTACATCGCTTACCATATAGATCTTCATAGGGTTCGATTTGAATACTTGTATGGAAGTTATTTTTGTAAGATAACTCAACTAATGGGAGGTTTTTATCCCATCCACCTTTAAATTCCATTGAACATGTTCTCAGCATGTCCTCGAGCGTTTGAATAGTCCTTTCAGTTTGTCCATTAGTTTGGGGGTAATAGGTCGTACTGAAATTCAATTAAGTATTCAGATCATATTGAAGACTTCTCCAAAATTTTGATTTGAACCTTGGATCATGATCAAAAAATATAGAAAGTGGTACTCCATGTATCTTAACTACTTCCTTCATGTAAATCTTGGAAAGTTGGTCAAGAGATAAATCTTACTGAATAGAGATAAATTGGGCAGTCTTAGTGAGATGGTCCACTATAACCCGTATTTCATTATTTCCTTTGGATGTTCTCGGGAGACCAGTGACAAAATCCATAGTTATATTATCCCACTTCCATGCTAGTATGGGTAGTTCTTGTAATACCCCTTTGTGAAGTTGTCGCTCTGCCTTCACTTGTTGACACACTAGGAACCTTGTAATGTAGTTAGCAATCTTTCTTTTCATGTTATCCCACCAATAATGATCACAAAGGTCCCTATACATTTTAGTGCTACCAATATGTTTAGATAATGTAGAGTTGTGAGCTTCATCCATCAACTCTTTCTTTATTTCTGGAATAGATGGAACACATAGACTTGTATGAAATTTTATTACACCTTCTTAATCAATATTAAACTTAGAAAACTTCCCATTCTTCATGGCCTCGATCTTCTTTTGAAACAAAGGATCTTATCTTTGATATTTCTTGATATTATCTAGTAATGGTGGTTGAGAGATCATTTGGGATAATTTTGATAATATCCCTTCCCTTACGATTCCCATGTCCAGTTTTACTAGGTCTTTGATCAGAGGATCTCATTGAATCCACATCATTACCAGCACAATAGTGTCTTTCCTACTTAATGCATCATCAATTTTTTTTTATTTTCTAGGGTGATAATGAATTGAACAATTATAGTCTTTAAGAAGTTCCAACCATATCCTTTGTCTCATATCCAATTCATTTTGTGTGAAAATATACTTCAAAATTTATTGGTCTGTGTATATATCACATTTATTTCCATAAAGATAGTTCCTATATATCTTTAGAGAAAAAAACAACAGCTAGGCCCAGGTCATGTGTAGGATAATTTTTCTCATGATGCTTTAACTGTCGAGATGCATAAGCAATCACCTTGTCATTTTTCATAAGGATTCACCCAATCCCTTTCATAGATGCATCACTAAAAATAATGAATCCTTTTTTGATAGTGGGTAGAGTTAACACAGCTACATTAGCCAATCTCTCTTTTAACTCTTGGAAACTTTATTCACATCCTTTGTCCAGATGAACTTGGCCCCTTTTCAAGTTAACTTGGTCACTGGATTATAAATCCATGAAAATATTTTCACAAACCTCCTATAATATCCTACTAAACCAAGGAAAATAATAATCTCAGTTACTATTTTAGGATGATGCCACTTCTCTACAACATTTTTTTGGTAGGGTCAATTGAGATTCCTTCATTGGTTACAATGTTTCCCAAGAAAGCAACTTGTTGTAACAAAAATTCACATTTTCTGAACTTTCCAAATAACATCTCCTTCCTCAGATTTTGAAATATAACCCTTATATGATCTTCATTATCCTAAAAAAATTTGGAATATATTATAATATAATCAATAAAAACAACCAAAAAGTTATCAAGGTAGTCCTTAAAGACTTTATTCATCAAATCCATAAATATAGCAGGTGCACTAGTCAATCCAAAAGGAATAACAACAAACTTATAATGACCATATCTTGATCATAAGGTGGTATTTAGAGTATCTTATTTCTTTACCCACAATTGATGATAATTATATCGAAGATCAATCTTGGAGAAGAATTGATCCCCATGAATCTTGTCAAATAAATCATCAATTCTTGGATGAGGGTAATTTTTCTTCACTGTGATCCCATTAAATTCTCTATAATCAATGCATAGCTGCATTGATCCAAACCTATTCTTCACAAATAGAATAGGTGATCCACAAGGAGACACACTTGGTTAGATAGAACCCTTCTCTAAAATATCTTGTAGTTGTTTATTTAATTCCTCTAACTCTACATTTTTCATTTTATACATATCGGCTTTGATCTAGGCATGAGTTAAATGGAGAACTCTACCTATATATCTAAATCATTTCCAAGTAACTCATAAAGAAACAATTAAATGTATTCATGAAAAATGGGTATATTATCTATTCATATACTTTCATTTCCTTCTTTATCTTTACTGATCATTTCCATAAATAAGTCTATAAGAGGTGCTTTTAGAAAAATTTCCTTTCCAAATATCTATCCTTTGAAAAAAATTGTAGGTTTTCCATTTAAGACTACTGATATTTATTTTCTTCTGAAATTGATCTTAGTATTATACTTTGAGATCCAGTCTATCCCTAGTATAGTGTCAAATTCTAGCATGGGAATGAATACTAGATTTGCGATAAGATTGTACTCACCAAAGTGAATACTATAGTTTATATACATTATTGATGCTTGGATAATCCCTTCAGGTGTCTTGACAAATAACTCTACTTCTATCAGTTCAAGGATTGATTCTATATTCTTTGTAAAATTGGTGGAAATAAAGTAATGCGTAGAACCAGAATCAAACAAAGTACTTGCTAGCTTTGAGAGAACAATGGGAGTACCTACCACTACACAATTTGGAGCTTCAACTTCATAAATTGTGATAGAAAAAGCACAACCCTACTTCCTTGGCCTATGATGGGGTTGATGGTGATTCCCCTCCACTATCTTTGGATTTGAAAAGTGATTGGAAAAGTGTACAAGCTTTCCACACTTAAAGAATTGAACTTCAGGCTGGGCCTACACCATCTTCTCTTTTTCGTTAGTGTTGAGAAGTTTAAGCTTCAACTAACTATGATAGTTTCAAGCTATATGGTCATCTCTTCCACACTTTTAACATTTTCCACTCCTGAGAAAATATTTCCTTGAATACCTCTTCCCACATTTGTTTCATGTGGGAAGTTTCACTTACTTTCCACCTATTCCATTATCAAAGATCTTCCCTAATCTTGGTTCCATTGATATCTTATTTTAATTTGATTTATGGGACCACAACATCTCTCTAAAATCTAGTTCAAGCTTCATAGCACTTCACACTATCTCCTCATAGCTATCATAGTCTCAATTGGCAATATTATTCTATAGATGTGGTCTTAGTCCAATGAAGAATCTATCAAACTTTCCCTTTGGATCCATGAAAAATCTTGAGGTGTAATGAGAAATCCTTTTAAAGTTTATCTCATAGACCCCCACAAATTCATTTTCCTTTTACTTTAGATCTAGTAATTTCTTATCCATTTTCATTCACATTGAATGAGGGAAATATTTTTTGAAAAAGGTCCCCCTGAACTCTTAAAACTCCATAGCATCAATCTCCCTTTTTGTCTTCATGTTTTTAATCAATGTACACCACTAATTAGCTTCTACTTCTAAGTGGTACACAACCAAGGTGACTTTCTCTTGTTCTGAGCAATGGGGTATAAAAAATATCTTTTCTATAGAGATTATCCATTATTAAGTAATCAATGGTTTAGTTGATCCACTGAAAGAAGGTGGTTATTGACACATAAAGGACTCAACGGAAAGTTATTCCCTTCAAGGTGAATCCAGTATCTTAGCTTGATTCAAGTTATTGCTCATAACTCGAGTCAGTTGATTCATCATTCTCATGAAGTTTTCCATTTTGGCTTCCATCAGAGGGTTGTCAGTGCCTGGTCCATTGCACTCACTATTTACACGGTTCCTCATATTTCTCTCCATTTTCGAAAAGAAGAAAACCTTAGTGAGAAATGTGTTTCTTTCAATAATATTATAATTCTAGAAGAATTTTATGACTTAAAACAAAAGTATTTTATTCATTAACAACAATTACATTTTCTATAAATCCTTCATAATGGTTTATAAAAAGCTTGTGGTTAACCAAACATATCCCCTAGGAGTGTCAAACTAGGTATGCAGTAAGGCCCACTATTGTGTACCACATTATGACGAGTCAGGAACGATACAATTTTTTTGAGTTGTTACCTATAGATACATTTTTTCTAGAACCACATCCACTTATTCATATTTAGATAGAGATTTATTTTCTCAGAAACCACTTACTTAATAATTTACCAAAAAACCTAGATGTTTCCCTATATTTAAGTTTTATATAGGGTTATTCCTAAAGTTTTTTAATCCTAATTTCTATAAATAAATAAACCATACTTTGATACCAACTATGAAATCCTACCTTTTTATTATATAACTTTACATTACATTGAACAAACAAAGGACCTTTAAGAGTTTAGTTTCTTGGAAATAAGGTAATGATACATGAAAACTTAAAAAATTATTATAAAAAACATGAAATGATTCTTCATTGGTTCATCCTAACTAATTTTACTATAACTCATAATCTGGAGACATACATCAAAGTAAAGGGTGGGCATAAGGCCCACTAAGGGAAAGCAAGGGAAACAGTTTACATGTGATTGTGAGAATTATCGATAATAACTTAAGGAATGTCATAAAGGCATGAAAAATAGACATATCATAATAATAAGAACATGAATAATAACTTGGATATTTTGTTACAACATTTAAATGAGACATTTATAAGCATATCATAAAGATTTTTCACCAAGGTGTTGTAAAAAATACCAAGGTTATTCACCAAGGTATCGTAAAACTTATCATCTCTAGAGATTAAATTATTTACCCAATGAATTACAGTGATATTAGGGAAAAAACTTCATATGTATTAATTAATTTTATCCACATATATCATAATAAAACATTTCATAAATAACCTGTGGTGAATAAAAGAAATAGGTTTCATATCAAAATCATTGTGTTTAAAAGAAAAGTGCTTAAAGACAAGATCTTTATGTCATTATCAACCAATAAAAAAGGAAGGAAGGATTCATGTATGTTAATAATAGAATAAAATAGATGATTTTGAAATATATTTGAATACCCCTAAAAAATAAATATTTTTTGGTATTCAAAAAATAAAATAAGAGAATTTCTTGAGAAAAAAGAGAAATTTTGAGAAGAAATTTCAGCAGCATAACGGGTATGAAATATGGTTTTAACAAATAAAATACTATTAATATAGTAAAGGGATGTAATAAAATGGACATAAGAACATATTTTTTAAATTTTAAAGACATACCACATAAAAAAGTGAACTTGAAAGGAAAAGAGAAGTTGGTATTTCCCTTACCTTAAAGAGAGACTCCTAAAACTCAAAGATTGGAATCTTGGGGGATTTAGGACACCTTGAGAGGACTCCTTGAGAGGTAAAACTACCATATATTCATGTAGGATTAATTGGGAGTGAAATGAAATGAATAAATGGGTGGGTATTTATAGAAAAAGTGTATTAGTTTATTAATTTCTAAATAAAAACATTGGACACCTAGGTAGTGGAAAATGAAAAACCATGGGCTTTCCCAAGATATTTTCCCATGGTATTGGACACTTGGAACATATTTAATTTAATTTTATCCCAAAATAGTTGACCATAATTTTATATTACTTATTTTGGTAAGGAAAAGTAAAGTTTCCACAAAATACCATTTTTTTAGTTAAAGTTTCCATTTTAAAATTTGGAGAGTAAATCATATATTTTAAAATTGATTAAAATATATTAAAATAATTTATATTAATAAAATTACATAATTTGAGTCTTGGATTATGTTTAACTAATTATGACATAATTACTATGTCATTAAACTAATTGAAAAACTCAAACTGTATTTTTACTATTCACCAAAAAAATATTTTAAAAAATTCTCATAAATTCACCCTAACCTAAATCTGACATTATGGTTTTAAAAATGATATTTATTTTATCATAATAATTCTCTAAATATTAAAATTCTAACTTTTAAATATAAAAAACCTTATTTATTAAAAATAATAACCGATTGAAAATGCATAGTGAAAATTTTGAGACTTAAAAAATTATCATTGATATTTAAATAAGAATGTTTTTATCTTAATATTTCATACAAATAATTATTATTCATAATATCTTATTTTATTATAATATTTATATCTTTTCTAAAAAGTACAATTTCTATCTGAAAAATCAATTTATCAAATTCCAACTCAATTTTATTAAGAAAAACTATTCTTAAAACAGAATTGATGGAAAATTAATTTTATTTATACAATTTCATTACACTTTAAGTAACTAGGTCCCCAAAGCACAACCCCTTATAACTCCCACATATGACCAAAGTATAAGGTGTGTGATGATGATAAATTCTTGGGGAGGCTTGGATAATAACAGTGGAGTGGTAATTTCCACTAACTTGAACTTCTCTCATAAACAATTTTGTTCAAGCTTAACATGTAAAATCTTGGCTTGGTATTGGTCAAAAAATGGGTTTTTTATGGAACAAATCTACCGGTTGAGGTCATTATTTCCCCTTTCTGCATTAATTATCCATTATCATTTCTACTTATAACACCAATTATAACATTAAAATTATTATTATAGTATTATTTCCAACAGTCATATTGACCAACAGTCATAATTTACAAATGGTTATAATTGACCAAGTATCATATATTGGTCAAAACCCATTGGTCAAATTTCAAATTATACTCACCTAATTATTAATGTGATATAGTTTTGTTGAGTACAAAATAATATAACACACATTTTCAGGATATAATTATCATTCAAAAAGTTCAGGTCATTACAAATATCCTCAATAATATAGTCATTAAATAATGCACTATTGCAATCTATTTGACATACTTTGAAAACAAAATATTTTTTATAGGAAAGAAACATTCTAATGGATTCAAGTCTAGTAATAGGTGAAAATGTTTCCTCAAAGTCAATACCTTCTTCTTGATTGTATAATTTTGCAACCAATATAGCTTTATTTATAACTATAGTGCCTAATTCATCAACCTTGTTTCTGAACACCCATTTAGTTCCAATAGTTAGGTAGTGTTTAGTTCTATCCACTAGTTCCAAAACTTTGTTCCTTTCAAATTGATTAAGTTCTTATCACATTTCCATTACCCAAAATTAATCATTAATTGTATCATTGATGTTATTAGGTTCAAGTTGTGATAATAAAGATTGATGATCAACCTTATTTCTAAGAGGAGATCTAGTTTGTGTTCCTCTATTTAGTTATCCAACTAAAACATCAAAGGGATAATGTCTATGAGTCATAACGGTTCAAGGAAAAGATGAGATGGATATCACATTATCCACTACAGGTTTGGGTTCAAGTTGTTCATTAGAACTAGATGATATCTTTACAAAAGTTCTAACAGTATTGTCCCTGGGTTGGTATTCAATTTCAAACTAGAAAGATCATCCTCAATATTTTATAAATAGGTTTTAGGATTATGTGGATATGTTTCATAAAATTTTACATGTACAGATTATTCCACAATTTTAGTCCTTTTGTTAAACACCCTATATGACTTACTAGTTTTTGAATACCCAAGGAAAATTCATTCGTCACTCTTGGGAGAAAATTTATGAATATCATCCTTTTTATTAATAATAAATATTTTTTAACTAAAAATTATAAAGTAATTAACCATTGGTTTTCTTCCATTATATAATTTATAAGGGGTTATTTTTAATAGATTTTTAATTAAAACTCTATTGATTGTATAAAAAGTTGTATTCACAGCTTCTCCCCAAAATTAAATTGGAAAATCATACTCATTTAGCATAGTCCAAGCGATTTCTTGAAGGGCTCTATTTCTCCTTTCTACTACACCATTCCACTATAGACTTATAGGATTAAAAAAATTATGATTATAGCCATGTTGTGAGAATAATGATTCAAAATCTTTATTTTCAACCTCATATCCATGATCACTTATTAAAGTATTAATTCTAATTCCACTAATATTTTCTATAGATTTTGCATACTTGGTAAAATAGGTATAAGCTTCAATTTTATGAGATAAAAAGAATATCCATGTATATATAGAAAAATCATCCACTAGAACATAAATATATTTCTTACCATTTATAATAGAAACTATAGATAGTATAAAAAATCCATGTGAACCAACTCTAGGGGTTGAGAAGTTGAAAATTCATTCTTTGGTTTGAAAGAGATTTTTGTTGTTTCCCTTTTTGACATGGGTTACAAACTTTAACATCTAGAAATTCTAGTCTAGTTAGATCTTTGAATAACCATTTCCTAGTTAGATTTGTAATTGAATGAATGTTGCAATAGCCTAGTCTCCTATTCCAAATCCAAGATTATTTGGGAAAATATTTTAGATAGGAAGTATTTTAAGAAAAAAATGAATCTAAATTAACAGTATAAACATTATCATTTCTTAAAACAGTAAAAACTAATTAATTTTTAGAATTAAGAACATTATAGGAATTATTTTTCAAATTTAACATGGAAACAATCATCAAATAATTTAAAAATGATAATAATAATATATTTCAATCTATATATAAATAACACGTTGTAAATTAAAATAGTACCAGAATTACTAATTTGTCCAAAACTAATTATCTCCCATTTAACATTATCACTAAAAGTAACATGTCCACTATCCACTTTGATTAGGTTCTTAAAACTTGAATAATACTCAGTCATGTGTCTAGATCATCCATTGTCCAAATACAATAGGTTTTTACTAGAACTCTTCAATAAAGTTTCCTACAAAATAGATATAAACCAAAAATGACATCAGTAACCATATTTTCTTGGGTCCAAAAATATCAGTAATAAGAGATTTAGGGATCCATAACTATTTAACAGAATTATTATAATAAAATTTTAGAATATTAGAAATAAAAACTTTGTTTGTTCTAGAAAAATAGAAACTAGTAATATAATTAGTAGAACTGAATCTAGGAATAAATTTATTTTTAATAATACTTTTATTTCCAGGATGATATTATATTATAGTAGTATATTTAAGAGATTTTTTATTTCCAATCATTTGGATAATATTTTTTCTTCTATTTCTAAATTTATATAGATATTTCTTTAATTATTCATTGGATAAATTTAGCTTAGTATTTTCTTTTAGCAGTTGATCATTTTTATCCATCTATAAACTAAGATTAGTTTTAAAGTGATCAGATAGACCATGATACTTCTTTAAACTTTTGTATTTATCTTTAAGTTCCTTAAAGGTTTCTTATATCATATTATAGTATTCAAACATTTATTTAGTGGACATATTTTCTTCATTATTTTCAGTCTTATAAAGGTTTGAAATGTGGGAAATAGATTCAGAAAAAACATTTAATACCTCTAATGTGTCTTTCATAAAACACATATTGTCTTTATCATGCTTATCCTCTCTGCTTGAATCCGATTCACTAGAAATATCTGTTGAAGCAGTCTAAGTTTCTTTCATAGATTTATCATACCTTTTTTCCTTATCCTCATGATTTTTCTTATATTTTAGCTTATAAACATCAAATTTTACGTGTCCTTTTCTCTTATATTCATATAAAACTATTTTATTTGTTGATTCATACTTCTTCCATTCTTTTATCCAATTTCCTTTTTTATACTTTCCTTTGTAATTATATTTCCTAAATAACTTCTTCCTTTTATAAATTTATTTGGAATACCTAGCCAAATTTTCCATTTCCTCATCACTATTAATAGGTGACTCTTCATCACTTGAGATATAATATTTTAACTTCTCTTTTTTTTCAAGTAGTAGTTTTGAAATATATATATTTTCATTTCGGTTCATCCACTTCTTCTGTATTTTCTTGAATTTATTATTCATACATATTTGTCTATCCAATAAATTCTTTTATTATAATTGTACTAATATCACAAGATTCTCTTATTGATATAGATGTTCCCCTACATCTTTTAGTAAGTTGTTGAGAAGTTGCATGACTTGATCTTTGTCGTTGATTTTATTTTCCAATGCATTAATCATGTCCACTATCTCATTGAACATGAGATACAAGTCAAATATAGATTCATTGAGCTTCATCTTAAATGTATCATATCTAATAGTGTATGTGTTTAAGCACATTTCTTTAACATTATATATTCCTTCATGAGAAATAGTAGGTGTATCCCAAATTTCAAAGGCAGTAGCACAAGAAGATATTCTCTTAAATTCATATTCCCGTAAAGCATAGTATAAATCACTCATAGCTTTACAATTATTGTTATATTAATTTTTATTTTCATCACTCCAAGTAGCACCAATAGTCTAAGGTTTTTTATATTTAACTTCAATTACTGTCCAAATATACAAACCCATACTCTCTAAATGAATTTTTATTTTAATCTTCCATTTAGCATAGTTAGTGCCATTAATATAAGTAGTTCAATTAGTGGAAGTTCCTTCTTGACTATTATTATCCATAAAGAATTAAATTTAGAAATGATATAAATTTTAGATCTTTAAAATATAACTAAATCACAATTAAAAAATGTTTAAAATGCATCTGATACCAAATGTTGGTCTAAGTGAGTAACTCTAGAGGGGGATGAATTGAGTTTCCAATAAAATTTCTATTTAAAAATTATTTAAAATTTAAATTCCCAATTTAATAAAAACACCCAGTTAATAAAAATAGAATAAATATATAAATTTTATATTTCAAATAATTTCTTAGAAGCATGATTAAGGATCGGTTAAAATATATTATAAATAAGTTAACTTTTGAAAATAAGTTACGTGATCAAACATTTTATATAAACAAAAATTAAGACTAACTATCAAAGTGATTTTTTTTATAGTTGTGAAAACTGAAATTGATTTGTAGTTTAAATCAATAAAACTTAACAAAATTCACCATGGAAATAAAATAAGGGGTTCTATTTCAAACCGAGACTTAATCCCCTACACTTTGAAATCACCTGTTTCCAAGCAGTTTACTATAATAATAAACAGATCCACAACCTGGATTGGGTTTTACAATTAACAATGCATAAGGTTGTCTAGGCACAAATCCTCTTAAATAGTTCTATATGGTATGAAAACAATATCAGGCCACATAGGACCTTTTACATAGTTATTCTTGGGAATAAAAATAAAATATTTTTATATAATTACAAGTATTATATAGTTAAAGAATAGGATACAATGTGTATAGATAAATAGAATACTTCAACACAATGCTCAAAATTAAATAATAAAATGGAAAGATAAATATATAGATAGATAGATAGTGTGATTCATCTTGATCCATGATTATTTAGTTATTATGAGTCCATGAGTTTGTCTTTAGTAGGAGATTGAACAAGTTTTGTAGTAAGTTCAGAAAAATAGAGTGCCATAGAAGGTGTTCTTTTAGAAATCCTCTATTATTATCTATGTGTCATCCAATGTTTTTAGTAGTGCATAATCTCTATTTTCTTCATGATTGAATGAATCTCTTTAAATATATATTCATCAAAAGTATTCATTGGAGAATAATCATCCTTCATTAAATGCATTGACACTTTATTTAATGTGTCAAATCTAGCTATTAAAGATTTGAAATGCTTGACTACTAAGATAGACATGGTAAGTTATCGTCACTTGAAGTATGGTTATCTAAGCTCATGGAAACTTGGCATGGTCAGCTAATATGGAAAGTTTATGTGGTTGTTTCATCGCTTAATGTGGTCATCTCATTACTTCATGCGGTCATCTCACTTACATATGCGGTAAGTTGATGAATTTATGTAGTAAGCTTGTTCTTCATGTGGTCACTACACTAGAAAAAGACTATCAGTATATCACTTTATGAAAATATAAACATACCATAGCATATTAATGTGATTTATTCATGAGGTAGGTAGTTTCCTTCATGTGGTAAGGTGCACTAATTTTCATGGTAGGTTGATTCTTGTTTCATGGTAATCTCAATCTTCAGCATGTGGTCATTTCATGACTTAGATGAATTTTGTTCATCTATCTCATGATAAGCTATTTGTTTTCATATGTTAAGGTGAAACATAATTTATATTATAGTGATATGGTCACTTGAACTTCACATGGTAAGGTGTCATGGTAAGCTCTATACTTATCCATTTTCATAATTTTCTTAGTAAACTATTTTCTAATAGAAAAAATAAAATAGATTAATAAAAGATAAACATGATTTAGGATCATTGAAATAAGTAGTTGTTGTTCTAAGTCAAAAAATTAATATTCAATTTTCTTCATCTATCAACATGATTTTGAGAATCAAATGACATGTTAAAGCTCTGATACCACTGAATAGTTTATAAGGGTCTATTAACACTTAATCAAGGTAGATAAAACAAAAATAAACCCATAAACTCAAGATCATCCATGAATAAAACCAAAACAATATAAATTCAAAATGAATAAATTTGTACACATTTCACTGAAGGGATGCTTATATGATCTTCAATCACTATAATTTAAATAAAACCACCCAGAGGCATCCATCAGACTCCCTTCTTCGTGGCGTATCCATGGGTTAACATGAATCACCTAATTGCATGGGCGGGAACCTCCTCTATTCCCACAACATGTTATTTCCTATCTAGGTAAAGAGAGAAGTAAGAAGAGAGATTCATAATAAGGGTAGAATCATCTAGGATCTTGAACAAGTATCACCCACCCATGTCATGGTGATTTCCTCGTTTACAAAATCCCTTAGGTTTTCTTCTCAAGTTCCATGTGTTTACTCATCCATTAAAACACATGAGAAAATATCTTTAGTCATTTATGCATTCATCATATGAATGAATTATTCCTATCATGTGTTTCATCATATAAAATGGTAAATTAAATATTATGTATAAGAGATCTGAATGTTAATATTTAACTTTCCAAAGTAATTCCAAGGTAGTGGCATGATATCACATAACAAGCCTTATGATATCCCAAATACATAACATATAATATACCTAGTTTTCCATGAATTTCATACCATATGACATGATTATATCATAAAATATGATAGAACCCAATGACCATCAAATATATATGGGTTTTAGGAAATATATTTATCACCATCCTCACCGAGTACTTGTTCTAGCTATAAGGGGTACCTGGTCCCCCACTAGCCACTCGTTCCAAATCCATGGTTTTTTAATAGGTATACATGGGGTATTGAACCTCTGGAAGATTCATAGAATTCTAGGTTCTCCCTAGACAGGTACTCGGTGGGACCCCTACTATTTGTTTCATCTGTAGGGCCACTTAAACCCTTATCTTCCAAGATACCAACACCCAAACCCCCTTAAACTCAAGTAGAATCATCCTAAGATCAATACTAAATCCCCTAAAACTCAATCCAAACATCAATTCAAAACTCCCCAAACTCTTAGTCCATTAAAAGTAAAACTTCCTCTAAAAACACTGACCCATAATGATATGGTTTTCTATAAACTATACCTACTTAAAGAATGGGGATGATATCAATATAGTCATTTGTTTTATTTCTGCCCTTTACAAGAAATACATGCCTATATCCCTATCCTATTTTAGGTTCCCATCCACAGTAGATGATATGATAGGGTTTTCACTCTTTCATGAATGCTACTGGAAAAAATGATAATCAATCCATCCTCCTCAAATCACCAAATATCTTATCATTTTTTACCCATTCTTCCATAACTTAGAGAATATGATCCCAACTTACCAAGATATCCCCAATCTATCTTTTTTATACCCTAGGATGACACATTATAAGGTTTGAGTAACCACAATCCCAACCTAAAAATGATATTCCTCATCAAAAATCCCACTATTCCATAATTAATCTCTCACTATATGTCTATGGAAACCACATAACATAGATAATTGACTACTCATCCAGTCAGATTCTTGCAAAAGTCATTCCCACACTACTAAGACTACCGAGCACAAGATCTCTCACTAAGGGAAACAACCACCAAAAATCCCTATCCTAGAGAATATATTATCTCAATGTCATAAACTTTTAATAACTCTATCCATTTCCATGGTCTAAGGTTAGTGTATCACTAATAGAAAATATACTTAGGACTAGGTATCTATGCAGACTAATAATCACTAATTGAAAAGATTGTGTTAGGATTTCAAGGAAAACATCATCACCGTGAGTCCTAACTCTATGATTGTGTAATTATTATCATGATATATCATTTATATGGAACCATGAGAAATCACTATCTACCTCTATCTCAATGAAAAACTAATACTATGAAAGTTTTTCACCCTGAATGCACTTAAGTGGATCTTAAGAAATCACATCCTCAAGATCCATAGGGTAAACTATTTCTATAACCTTTAAGGAGTCTTTCCCAATGATATGAACTTATTGAGTTAAGAATATGAACTTTGAGAGTTTACCACACAACTGGTGTACTTTCATTATGTCATAGACAAAACTTTTATTCTCAATGTACTCATCATCTAACACAGAAGAGAATCTAATCAATAAATATTATCATAAAGTGTTCTAGGAAAGACTAGAATATCTATTTTATGAGTCCCATAATCCAAATATGGAATTTTTCAAACTAACCTACATCACTAGGAACTCATAATGTCTCTAGTTATGTTGAAACATTATCCTCATGTTTTAATCCTCACAAACCCTATGTTGATAACTTCTACACCTGAGATTGATCCTTAATAAAAAAATCAAACTCATATATGCCTTCTTGGTGAATAAAAATAGATATTCTTATGGAAATACATGGAATGGTGAATCTTGTATCCATAAATATAACCTAAGAGCACCCTCATCCCCCTTATCTCCTCCAGAGTCATCTGATAAGATGAAAAAGGTACTGATATAGTCTTGTAATATAAGTCGATGCAGAGGTAAATCTCTCAAAAAAGGGAAATATTATATAATTCTCTCGGATGATATTTATGAACTTCTCTACATTAACAGGAATGATCCCCTGAAACAACCAAAACACATAAATCTAAGTTCTCTAACCAATGGGATAACCAATTACATCTTCCTAAGGGTTATCTATGCTCAACCCACTTGGGTAACACTTACCAATGAAGATGAACCCCAACCTAGATTATAGAAAACATATAATGAAACAAAAATATAAATACATATAATCTTGGGTAGTATATAATTATTCCATACCAATGATAACATCATTTGGTCTCATCCCTACCTTGGTGAGATCCCAAGAAAACCTCCCAATCAAGTGTTAGATCACACTGATGGAATATAAAAGTGAGAAAATGGTTGCCTCTGGTAGAATTATCTAAATTAAGATATTTATACTAAAGACTAGTGGGATCCCTAACCATTTGGATGTGGTGGTAGAGGAATTTTATTGATTCATCAGCCACCACAAACTTAACTCACTACACTACTAACACTTCTAACTTTGGTATAGGTGGGGTTATATTGAAGTGCAACCCAAGATCGAATATCCCTATGAAGTCTCTTCTCAAAATTATAAGATTATAAGTAATCCATCATGTTCTATGTCAAGGTAGTTTCTCGTGATGTATATGAACCTAGACACATACTTAGTTATGGTTATGTTTTCTAAGGGTCTAAAAAATTCTATACTCACACTGTCATCGGTATCTTTGGATAGTACTCCTTTGAACAAGCACTCAAACTCAGAGCAGAGTAGAGTATAATAGAATCATCATGAGTCTAAGTAGGTTGTATTTAAACCAATATCTCACTACCATGAAAAGGGACTAGAAGAATCACTATCTAGTCCATGAGTGTCTGAACCAGATGAAGTACATTGATAACCAAGGATCAAGATCTCCTTGAAACCTAGGATACCCCATGTTTTTAAGCTCTTATAATGAACACAACATATATTTAGTCTCATATTACTTAGTGAGGAATGCCCTATGCTCTCTGGGTGGGAGTTATACCGTCAATAAAATATGTGTAAAAAATATTCCATTTTCTCATGGGGATAATATACCTTCTAATTAGGTTATTATGTTAATGCCTCATTTCTCAATTGATTGATGAGTTGAGGATATATCATTATCATGGGATCGTCACAAACCAACCTCTTAATCATATATGGTTATCTATATGATAGTATGATTTAGTCGATAGGATGAACTCATGTCTAAAAAATAATATCTGGGTGAGCTAACTCATGATAGATGTGGAGAAAACCACAACTGACATGTTATACGATGCATGTACAAACTTTTTTATTCCTGAATAATTATTCCTTAGCATTATAATTCAACTAACATAAAATCATAGTCTTAGATAAAGGATATTTTAGCCACTGCACCTATGTTGGGTACCCTGATTTGATAACTGGATGCAAGTCTCCCTTAACATCCCTTCCCTAGCTTTATTGAAAATCACAATACTCCTAACTCCAAAAATTTGTTTGTAGTATAGACCCACTTAGATATGAATTTTTCATGTCCCAAACCATTAGGTCCCCACCTAGACTAGTAGTTAGGTCAAGTGTGCCACCCCAATCCATCCTACTATAGGGAAAGGGGTGGTTATAACCACCAAGAAGTCATAACATGCTGGGAGGCTTTAACTTAATGAATACATGTAACAAACCACACATCTAAAATTCAATAAAACGTAACCAAAAAAGGTGTAATCCAATAATAATTGAAAATATAAGATCCCAATATTGATATTACAATAGACCTATGTTAAGGTAATAACTCTTCTTTGCAATGAATCCTAGTACGATCACCAGAAGAGACCACCACCATCAAAAACCTCTGAGCACCATAAAGAACCAAAACTACATCCACTAGAGATATCTCCAAACTATCCATCGTATGTTCAAACACAAAACATGTTGACATGAATACCATATAGAAGTGAGTATAAAAACACCTAGTAATATGCATCAAAGACACAAAGGAATAGAAACAATAGGTCATCTCATATCCTGAGGTTAGGGAAGAAATAGAGAATCCCTAAAATAGAACCTAGATATGTTTTACAAATATAAAAAACAAGGGTCATAGTGTAGAATTGGTCTTTATTACTCATCTCCACAAAGTATAATTGCTCATAAATGACCAGAGTTTCCTTAAATAACAAAAGACCCATATGGTCCAAAGTTGACACCACAATTATATAATGTTCCTTGAAGAAAACCAAGCATGCATGATATGTCATGGGTATTATGATATAAAAACTACATTGTCTCTATAACTCCAAATATACCCTTATGAAATTTAAGTGGGGGATCATACACATCGATCAAAAAAATTCCTGGACCCTATAGAGGATCATTTACCAACACACAAGGGATATCATAACTACCACACTATCTATGGCATCATAATGGGGTACCCATGAACCACTGAATCATGTAAATTAATTGAGGTAGTTCAAACCCCTATGGAGGACTCACACCTCATCAAAGGAAAATAGTTTCTATTGAGGTTTTATTGACTCCATGTATAAATATCTTACACCCCATCTCATGGAAGAGTACTAAATCTATCTATCATATGGGGGACTACACCCTCGCATGACGATGCCACTAGGGGAGTGCATGAACCCTAATAGAGGAAATAGACTATTTATTTATAATCTTCACATCACCTCTTTAGAATCTTAGTGCGGTACTTATGCCTCCTTAAGGAGTTCATGTTAGTCAATGGAGTACCAAACCCTATGGAGGACTAGTGACTCATTAAGGGAAATTGTATTGATCGATGGAGTATTAGCTCCCTGAATAGAGGTATCATGATGTTTTATATTCATTAAAATAAGTTTATATTATATCTTTTATATAATCAGGTTCAATATTATGATATGAATATGATACATATCATAGTCTACGATATGATTATATCATAAGAAGAAATGGGTTGCTTCTATTAGCCTATATCATATCATATGATTGGATTATGTTATGGGGATCCAAGTACATGAATGATTCCACATCTTCCTCACATTTTTCATTGGTTATGAATCATAATATGATTAATTTATATGTTTTTTCACTTGTATTAATTGAAGTGTTCAATGGATGTTACTCTAATGGGAAGTAATTTATGGGTTCCATGAGATGGAACCCATTAAAACAAATGTCTTTATTTAAGGAGGAGTGTTGGGAATGAACTATAAAAGGGAAGAGTTCCCTTTTTTGGATGGTACACTTGATTCAAGAAAATATGAAACTCTATATTATTATTGATCATTATTCATCTCATAGAGAATTCACTAGTACCCCTTCGTTGATCAGGATTCCTCTCAATATGATCGAGGATCTAAGGATAGTGTACCACCTTAGGAGGTAAGAAGATTTTTTTACTACTTAGGTGATATGAATAAAGTATACATAGAAGAGTAAAAGATATATTATTTTATAGAAGCGATGTGCATTATTTTCTTTGTTTTATAGCATTTTTCTTCGGTTGAAGAAAGATCAAGAATTTACATGGGTTTCTTATACTTTTATTTCATTATATAAACACCTTAAAACCCATCAGTGGTATCAAATCCTTGTTATTCAATGGATCAACATATTGATTTACTTATTTTCCAAATATCTTATCTATCATAAAGAATTTTAGTCATATCATAAAATATTATACATTGTAAATCATCTATTTTGGTTAGTCATAGAATACAAGTGATACATATCATATGGTATGATATAAATAAAAATTAAATATTTGAATTACATCATGGAATACAATATGTGATATCATAAAATATGAATTTTAGTACCCTATACCTTTTTCTAGATAGTTAAATTCCAAGGAAATTTGAATTTTGATTTCTAAAGAAAGGTTCAGCTAAGAATCAAAGTTCTGATAAATATTTTAGGTATTTAAAAATCCCAAGGAGGTAATTTTGGATGTAGAAAAAATATTGGAGGGTGATTTGAGTGCTTGAGTATATGTTGAGGATTTTCTATGTCTAAAATGGAGAGCGTTGTGGCGTAGGGATCATCGTGGTAGTGGGAGAAACACCTAGTACAAGGGCATGGAGCCCTAGTTGGGCATGGTGCTTGTGTTAACCAATACATTTTAGTTCCTAGGAATTGAGAATTTTAGTTGGAATGGAACCTGTTCACAATCCCCTTTTAGAAACGGCAGAGTAAAAATGCTAAGGAAGTTATTTCATTGGTTGTGGTGGTAGGGGTTTCCCCTATGGTAAATGGTTGGGTGAAGTGCCCAACTTGGAGGGAATTTTTCCTTGGATTGGTGTAGTGGCCTAGGGGTGTCCTTGTGCTAAATAGTGAGGGATAGGGGTACATAGTGTGATGTAATCCATTTTTGGCCCCCCTGAGCAGATTTAAAATTGGTGAAAAACCCCTTTTTACCCTATATATTTTAAAAAACCTCTCCCCTATTTTTATCTCACATGATACCAAACTCGAAGGGTGGTCCCCTCCCCCCAATCACATATTTTTTATTCCTTCAATCCCCATTTAAATGGGGTGTTTTTTTGTGACTTCTTTAGTGTTTGAGGTGAGTTATCCTCCCATACTCTTCATTTTCCTTTTTCTTGATCTATTTTGATTTTATACTTCTCCAATTTATGGTTTTTGGATTAAATTAAATTTCCTATTTATTCATCATTTTTTATTAGAAATTTTTCTCATATTGGTATTTGGGGTGAGGTATGGGACTTATGTATGTGGATGATCTTTGTTTTGGTGAGATGGGGGTGATCGGTAAGTGTTTCAGTAATTATTCCTAATTAGATTAATTTGGTTAATTAATTGTATTTTTTAAAATAAATTAAATTAGATGTGTAGTTTAGGTACGGGTGCATGTCAGGGGTGGACCACACCTATTGTTCAAGGTTTCAGTGAGCAATTGTAGCTCAGTAATTTTTTAGGCTTTTTGCCTTTCGATTTTCAATTGGGAAATTAATTAAATTGGTGTAATTAATTGAGTTAAATTAGATAATTATTTATAATGTTTTATAATTAATTATTTATGATATTAGTGTTTGGGATAAGATCTTGGGTCATGGTTAGAGCTTGGGCATGCCTGGGCAAAGGTGGTCGGGTTGGGAATTAAAAATGGAAATGGATTGTATAAGGTGGGTAGACTTGAATTTTCTAAGTCTGTTATTCTTTTAGAATTTTATTCTTGTGTGTCATTATTATAATATCTCCCTACATATTGTATAACCTATGTGATTCCACCATAAATAATGATGGACTCACATCATACAAATAGTCAACAAGGACTTCATAGCTTGTTAAATGATACAATGGTGTCACATAGGTCGAAGAGTTTTGGTGGGCCTCTTATTATTTGTTTGGAGGTGTGTGTTGGATTTTGAAATTGATAAGGATTTAACTTTTAAAATATTATTTTAAAGATATGGTTTGATTGAAATGGGATTTAAAGGAAACTAGGTGGTTTGAGAAATGGGTTCAGAGATGGGATTTCAAAATCGGAATGACGTTTTTAAATGATAAAGGGGATTTTGGTCAAGGTACTAGCATGGGTAAAGTGAAACGTGATGAATTTTTAAAATGGATTTTAAATGGAGACTTAACTTATTTTTTTAATGAAATTTATAAGGATGTAATGGAATTGTTTTGGTCTATTTGACCTCATGTGGTGATTCCTATTTTTATGAAAGCATAGGTGTTTTATATATGCCCCTTTATATGATCTCCCTATATGCTACCTGTTGTATGTTGAATCATATATTTGAGTATGGTTTTAGGAAATAGAATCTTGGTTTTAAATCCTATTTGGGGTTGGGATTCTATGATTGATAGCTTTGGAAGGTAATTATGGGACCAAATAAGCCTAGTGGGAATTGAGAGACATTATGACCATAAATTTAGGTTAGAACTGAGAGATGGAAATGTGATTGAGGAACCCGCATAGGGTATCTATGTTATAATGTAACCTAGGGGACTTTAATAAGTTACCCAATAAGATATTTCCCTTTGAGAGGATGTGTTTAAGAAATTGTTAGTGATGATCTCGGGTGTCACCTTAAAACCTAAATCGATTCTGTGAGCCTCATATGGTTATTGTAACGGTGATAGGTTGTGAACCTGAGAGGAGGACCTTGATTATGTGAGATGGGTTTGGGCATAGGGTCAAACATTGAGTTATGTTTGATGAGATATTATGTAAGGGATGTACCACCCTTTATTATTTATAATTAAAGACCTAATGATATATGGAATGCCTAGGTAGTGATCCAAGATTCAATAGAGATACATGATACAATTGGATGCCTAATTCATTCTCTTGAAAACCAACTATTCATACTAATATAACTGGATTTCCTAGGGTTATCCCTCTAGGAATCGGCTTAGATTCTGGTGACTATTGATCACCTAAGATTTTATCTTAGGGATTATCTTGGAGCCCGATGACTATTTATCACCTAGGATTTCTTCATAGGTATTTACTTGGATCCTGGTGACTATTGATCTCCTAGGATTACCTCCTAGGGATCAGTGATGATGCCTAATAACTATGGATTTCCTAGGTTCATCCACCTATGAATAAAACTTGAACTTGATACTACTATGGGATGTTTTGGACATGTTCCATGGGTTTGAAATTGACACATGTTACTATGGGATTTCTTAGAAATTCTCCTTTAATCTAGTATTCATTGTTGATACTACGTGGTCATTGGTTCTAACACTGGTTGATATGATTTTGTGATGTGCTTGGAGACACTCTACAATTGGTCGAAACAGGTATGATAATCAGATAATTGTTTTGGGGAAGGACTTGGTCCCCCTGAGTAGTTCTTGTAACATGTTCAAAGACACTCCAATGTTGGTCAAAGTGGGTATGGTCAAGGTTTGAGTTAGTCCAGCTGAAACTTGATGACCCAAAATGTATGTTTGATGTGATTTTCATGTTATATTTCTAAGTGGGTGTATTGTATGGGTATGATTATACTATTAATTATGTATTTCATGCACATCAACTTGATCATAGTATCACTCAATATTATTGAGACATTAGACATTCCTACTAGGTTATTGGTCTCACCCTCTACATGTGCACAATACATGGGTTTAAATTTATGTGGATATATCTTCATATTTTATCTCAGGGTACATGTATAATTTGTTTCTAGAAACTTAGTACAGTTCTAGTAGGTTGTTGAGGCTAAGGGTTCAGCAGGTTGATAGTTGTGAGTTAGGTCGGAGGCCAATTTACTTTTTAATTTTATATTAGTTATTGTTCAACATCTACTGGCCAGTGAGACACTATTTTATTTTATATATGATGTATGATATAGGTTATATATTATTTCTACTATGTTATATATTACAAAATCATTTAGATAGATTTAATTATTTTTATTCTAGAGTATGAGGTCTCTTTTGGATCCCTATTTTATGTCTACAAGTATTTTTAGAATGTTGAATGTACAGATGAGTTATGAAAAATAATTTGTAGGATTTGGGCATGAACCTCATTCCTTATATTAGAGGTAATAGTCTCCCCATTACTATATTAATTCCTTATTTCTAGTTTACAGCCTTTTACATTCAGGGAGGTATGCCTAAGGTCAAGTAGTGACCCCTGATCAGGTGTCATTCAGGTGATTTGGGATGAAGAATTAAAAAGTGGTATCAAAGTAGTTTTGGGATGGGTAGTATTTATTATAAGTGAAGTTATAATTTCATAACTTGATAGGTATATTGAGATCATTCCTAGACAACATGGATTTGGTTAAAACCCAAGATTCCAAGGGATGTTCGGTTTCATCACTAGTCACTCTAGGATGAGTGAGATGTTAGGTTGAATTGAGAATCCCAATATGGGATGTTTGACACTTGGGATGAGTCATAGGGTTTGGATAGGAGCCAATTAGTTGTGCATGTATCATGATAGTGGCATGCTAGGGGCATGATACAAACACAAATGGGTGGTGTTTTTTGATATGACACCTCATCATAATACATTATTAATTGAAGAGACTTATAATATAATTAGTGTTTTCCTAAATGTATTATCAAGGGTGATTACATTAATATGGATTCATGGGGGGTTTTTGATTTATTGTGATGTGTTTTTTGGCCACTATAGGGAAATGATTTTTGTAGTAGTTCTTTTAGGAAAAATACAGTTTTAAATGGAAAACTCATGCGATGACATGAGGTGTGTGTATAAAGGAATTGAAAATTGGTTTTATTTAAAATGGATTGTGGAGAAGGCCATTTAAAAATGTTTTTAAATTTTAAATTTTGAGGAAAAATAAGGAAAATGGGTTTCAAACCAGATTTAAAAATGGTTTTTAGAATTGAATTCAAAAATGTATTTTGAAAATGGGATCATATTTTGGAAACAAAACAGCAAGGCTGAGGATTTTTGTGATTTTAGTTTTTGATGGAAAATCCATTAGATTATACGGGGTGTTCTAAAAAATTAGTGAGTTTTTTATGTTTGAAATGTTTTGGTATGGGTTTTAATGTAAGAAATAGATGCATGTGTATCCTATAATTCCTTGGTTTCTTTATGCTTGATTAGGGGTGGACCAACTATTTTATTTCCTTATGCTCAACCAAGGGAGAATCAGATGATTTAATTTTTTGATTAGATTGTATGTGATTTTTCCTTGTAAATATCTAAGTGAGGTTTTTGATTGTATTTTTATTGCTTTATGTAGTGCATAGAGAGAAATTTAGGGCTATATAGATCAAGTTATTGTGTTTCTAGTGGTTGGTCTAGAGTGACCTTGGTGGTTGATTTGTGAAATCGATAGGTGTTTCTTGTTTATTTTGAAAGATATTTATGTATCATGATCATGTAATTTATTTTTGATGTTGGTCTCAAGTATCTATTTGTGTGTTTTGATTGGGTCTATATTTTATACCAGTTTATTTTGAAATTTTGATAAGAGATTCCTATGTTGTAGAGCACTATTAGTAGGAATCAACCTATGGTATCAAAGTCTTGTGGTGGGGATCACCATAATTTTAGTGTTTAATCAGTCATTAATACTTTTTTGTTTTGTGGTTGGCACTTGAGTGTGAGTGGAGTGGCTATGTCCAGTCATTATGAATAGGAATGGATTAGATATGGGTAGTGGAGATTGGTGTTTTGGTTTGGTGAGGTGATGATAACGATACTCCTATGGTGGGGATAATTTTATCAGTTAGGGATATAATACCCTTATTTAGAAAGGTTCATGATCATGGTGAAACTAGTTGGTGTATAGTTGAAGTTGTAGTTGGATGCTAGTGAGTGGTTAGACCTAATTTGAGGATTTGGGTTTAATGTTGGATGGAGTAATTATATTGGTAATAGACTCTAGATGGTGGTAGTGTGGTCTGATCATGTGTTAGATTAGTTATATTTTAGTGTTCATGATAGGGAATGATGGTTGGTTTATTTTCATGAGGATCTGACCATGTAAATTACACCAATAGTTGGGTTTAGACTTTGGTGTGTGAGTTGATCATTTTAATGATGCCTTTGGGTATTAATGAATCATGGTCAAGAAAGTGATAATACGTTAGTGAGAGAGGCCATGTTTTTTTGGGAAAATTAACCTAAAAAAGGATTGACTGGTTATATTACACAAAATTGTATTCAAAGGTTAGAACTACATCAAGAGCATCATTTGAGATTCAATTGAGGTGATTTGAGGACCAAAAAAGGGTTTTTTAGGAATTTTGGTGAATTCAGGTTTAGTGGTTAGAGTTTTGTAGTGGAAGCACATTTGGTGATTGAAGTTAATATGTGGTGATTAGCGGTAAGTTGGTGACTAGGTTAGATTGATTTTTTTGGTTAAGTTCTATTATTACTTATTGAGTATGAGAACTTATTTGGTGGGGAGTTTGAAAAGCCCTGTACATTTTTATGGGTTGTAAAATTCTAAGGGAATTTTAATTTTTATTTATAGAGTGGGGATCAGCTAATAATAGGGGTTCAAATTGATGTTTTGGGTGTTTAAAAATCTCAAATAGGTGTTTTTGGATATGTAATGAGGCTTGGATGTTGATTTGGGTGCTCGAGTAGACTTGGGGATTATCCCTATCTAAAATAGGGAGCATCGTAGTGGAGGGAGAAACACCCAATCCAAGTGAGTGGATCTCTATCTAATCATGGTGAATGGGTATCCCACTATACTACAGTGCCTTATTTCTATAAATTTTGGTGGTTGTGGCACCTCGGTACCCTCCCCTTTTGGAAATGGATAAGGAAAAATTACAGGGTGGTTATTTCAATGGTTTTGGAGGTTGAGGATTTCCCCTATGGAAAACGAGCATGCAAAGTGGTCGGCATATATGGCCTTTCATCCTAACCCAATGTGGTTCCCTAGGGGTGGCCTTGGAAAAAATGGTAAGAAGCAGGAGGCTATATGATGTGTTGTATGAATTTTTAACCCCTCTTTAGTTTAGAAATTTGTGAAAATCATCATTTTTCCTTTCAAATTTAAAACCATTCTCCCTAATTTTTCTCTCATGCATGGCCAAACCTAAATGGGTCTTCCACACCCCCTCATTTTACTTCGATACTCCTTGGAAATAGGGTGTTTTATGGATATTATTTTGGTGTTTGAGGTTGTTTCTCCTCCCCTCCTCTCCATTATTCTTTTCTCTTGATTTATTTTGATTTTGGGCTTCTCTGATATAGATTTTTTTCTTGAATTAAAATAAATTCTCAATTTATTTAGTGTCTCATGTTATAGATTTTTTCCACATTGGAATTGGAGGTACGTTGAGGTCCTTTTACATGTAGTTGGTTGATATTTCGACGTGATAGGGGTACCTAATGAGTTTTTTGAAAATTATTCCTAATTATATAAATTTTTTTGATTAATTATATTTGTTATAATAGATTAAATTGTATGTGTGTCTTAGGTCTGGGTGTGTGATAGGGGTGGACCTCACCCATTCCTTTAGGTTTCAGTGAGAAGTTGTGGCTTGATGTGTTTTTAGGATTTGTGACTTTTAGTTTTAAATTATAAAATTAATTAAATTGGTATAATTAATTTAGTTAAATTGGATAATTAATTATAATTTATTATAATTAATTATTTATGATGTTAGAGATTAGGATAGGAGTCCGAGTGAAGGTTGGATCTTGGAAAATAATTGGAAGAGGTGCACATGCTATGAATTAAAATATGTAATGGCTTGTATGAGGTGGGTGGACTTTAATTTTCTAAGTCTATTATTCATTTATCATTTTATGTTTATGTTCCATCATTATTATATCTACCTACATATTGAATGACCTATGTTATTCTTCTATAAATTGGGATGGACTTTCATTGACCTAATAGTCAACATGGATCGTAAGTCTTGATAAATGGTTTGATAGTGGTGCCTTGGTTGAAAAAGTGTTGCTGGACCTCTTTATGGTTTTTTTGGAGGTTTTCATTTTATTTTGAAAGTGAAATGTATTTCACTTTTAAAATATTATTTCAAAACGATTATTTGATTGAAATAGAACTTAAAGGAAACTAGATGGTTTGAGAAAAGGGTTTTGATGTGGGATTTTAAAATGGTAATGACATTTTTAAATAATTCTTGAAATGTATTTTGTACAAGGTCCTAGAATGAGTAAACCATCATGATGTTCCTTTATAAAATGTATTTTAAAGGGATATTTGACTTGGTTTTTTAAGTAAAGTCATAATGCATTGATGGAACTGTTTTAGTCAGTTTAACCTTGTGTCGGTGATGCCCAATTTTCTTAAAGCATTAATGATTTGTATACACCCCTTTCATTGATTGACCTATATACTACATGTTAAATTTATAATTGTATATGTGAGTGTTGTCCAAGGAAATTGGATTTTGGTATTAAATATTGGGTGGGGTTACAATGTTATGATTGACCCCTTTAGATGGTAGGGATGAGTTTGAAGGACCCTAACATGCATTGAGTGACACTTTATCAGAATATTGGGTCAATATTAAGAGATGGAAATGTGATTGAGGAACCCACATAGGGTTTTCATGTTATGATTTGACCCAAGGAACTTCGGTAGGTACCTTAGTGAGATATTTCACCTTGAGAAGGTATGCACGAGAAATGGGTAGTGATGATCTATGGTTTCACCTTAGAACCAAAGTTGATTATGTGAGCCTCACATGGTTATAGTGATGATGATAAGTTATGCACCTAAGAGGTTGTCGATGATTATATGAGATGGGTTCAAGAAAATTTCTAACCCTTGAGTTATGTTTTATGTGATATTATGAGAGGGATGTACCACCCTCTATTATTCGTAATTAAAGGCCTAATGATATATGGAATGCATGAGTGGTGATTTAGGATTTTAAATATATTTCTAATATTATTGGATTACCAGGACATTCTCCTAGGATCTAGCTGTTGATCTAGATATGACTATATTTTCTAGGTTCATACCCCTATGAATAGGATTGGATCCTAATCACTATTAATCACCTAGGATTTCCTTCTAGGTATTAGCTTAGAACCTGATGACTACTGATCACCTAGGATTGCCTCATAGAGATCATCTTAGAGCCTAATGACTATCGATTACCTAGGATTACCTACTATAAATTGGAAATTATTCCTGATGACTATGGATTACCAAGGGTCATCCCCTTAGGAATCATCCTTAAGCCTAATACTACCATGGGATACCTCGGACACACTCCTTGGGTTCTTTGTTGATTCCAAATACCATGGTATTCCTTGGAAATTCTCCTTGGACCAGGAATCCATTTATGATACTATATAGTCACTGGGCTTGACACTAGTTGGAACAGTTTCACGACATGATCAGAGACACTCTAGAACTAGCTCAAGTAGGTAAGATAATTGGATACTGATTTTAGGTCATGAATTGGCCCCCCTGAGTGGTTAGTGTAAAATATTTAGACACTCTAGTACTGGTCAAATTTGGTATGGTCAGGGTTTGAGGTGGTCCAACTGACACCCGATGACTCGACATGTATGTTTAATGTGTTTTTCATGTTATTTTTATAGGTGGTTGTGTTCCAAGGACACAATCACAATCTTTATTATGAATTACATGTACATCCACTTGATTGCATCAATACTTAGTATTTTTGAGGAATTGGGGATTCCTACTGGGTCATTGGACTCACCCCTACCCATTTACATGGCATGGGTTTTGATGTACATGGGTAGATCTTCTTATTTTCTCTCAGGACATGGGTATATTTTGGGGATGGACACTTGTAATGGTCTAGTAGGTTGTGGAGGATAAGGATTTGGTGGGTTGATTATCATGAGTTGGGATGGAGGCTAGTTTACTTCCCAGATTTATCTTAGTTATTGTTCGTCGTGTACTGGATAGCTCACCACTATTTTATTTTATATATGATGCTGGTATCTATTCTATATCACTTATACTTCTATCATATATTACTTCATTAGGTCGATGGATTTACTTCTTTTTATTCTGAACTATGGGGGGCCTTTTGGCTCATTATTTTATGTCTAAAGGTATTTTAAGATGTATGATGTATGGATGAGTCATGCTTAATTTTTAGTAGGATTTGGGAATGACCATTAAGCCTTATATTATAGTTTTAGGCCCTCACTTATAGTCAGTATCCTCTAGATTTTGGGGAGGCATGCCTAAGTTCAAGTAGTTACCCTTGTCCAGGTGTTGTTCAGGAAATCCAAATTGGATAATTATGTGAATGATCCCTAGATTTTAGTAAAACAAAGTGTTATAATGTAATTATGATGTCATTTTATCCTTAAATGTGATAGGATATTTATCATGTCATCAGTAAGCAGTGATAACAATCGTAGTATACAATTAGAATTTATATCATAGAATATAATTGAAACATTTCATTTATCTTCTATATCAATCATAATTTTTGATAGATAATATTGTTATTAATCATAAAATATGATATAGAGAAAAAAAATTTAAAAATTAATATTTGTCAATATTTTCTTATGGTTTATAAAATGTTTATAAATGATAAGTTTTATTCCATGTAAAATAATATTTTCCATGCCTAAATTAAATATGATATTTTTTTATTTATATCTCATGTTTTGGAAAATAAATAAAGCATTTATTTATTCATTAATTCCTTTAGAATATTCTTATTTATAAAATGTTTATAAAATATGAATATTTTTTGTTATACATAGTTTGTACATATTAGTTTTTAAAATTATTATGAATTATATTCTTCCTTGAGTAAAGTATCCCTAGGTAAAGGGACTTGGGTCAGATTCCCACTGGCCTAGAGGCTTATTCCTTATTTTAGAAAGGTGGGGGTTGGAGATTTGTGTCTTTGGGATTACTTATGTAGAGATTTTCAATATCATATAATTCTAAACATTTACATAAATACTTAATATACCTTATACATGGTATGCATTTAGATATGTGTGAATATTTTCATATTCTATTTTTGGGTGATTAACAAAATTGTGGCTTGTATAATGAGTTACACATTAATGTGTTGTAACCACGTTAATTTGGTGGATAGAATAGGGATTCCAAAAATAAATCATTATAAGTATGCATACATAAAGGAATAAAACACGAGAAGATAAATATTATATGTGATTAAATAGTTATGAATTTAATATGAATAGTATGTATATTAAATTAGTGAAACTTTGAAAAAAAACCATCAAATATTAAGTGTAAGATTCTTTTTAAAGAATAAAATGATAATACCTTGATCATTCAACTAGGTAGGTTCTACCATAGTAGGGTGTTCATGGATTATGTTGTGTAAGAATGGTGGAAATGGATAACCCTAAGAGTTAGGTAACCAATCCCATTATGATATTTGGGAGACACTTAGCGGGGAAACCTAAAAGTTAATATACCAAAGAAATTAAGTTGAATTTATATCCATATGATGGATTTAGGAAAAGAGTTGTCTACTCCAATATCCAAGAATCATAAATATTATGATTTATATGATTACCTACCTAAATAACTAATTAGTGATAGGAATTCTATAGTAGACTCATTACTTAGTTAAATATGGATATTGGCTCACTAAATGGATATGGTTCATAGGGTCATCATTTTTAATGGGAACACTTTCATTAAAAGTCCTTGATGGAAACATATAAAACATGATACTCACCTATAAATATATCTCTATTGTATATTATGGAGTACTTTATGATAATCATTTTGAGATCTCCAATAAGTATGACCTGTAGAATAGTTTAAAATTGTTATCTAGGGTTGATAAGTGTTCACAAAGAGAAAAAATTTGAGCATATAAATGTGAATTTTATTAATATTAATTTCTCTAACTCTATATCATGGGTATTAGATACTAGGTGTGCATCACATATTTGTGTTGATAAACACAATATCATAGATAAGAGGTAATTGATTAAGGGAAAAGTATATGTTTATGTCGATAATGGAGTAAGAGTTGTTGCATTGAAGTTCGAAAATTATGATCTAAGTATACCCATTATATTAGTCCTATAATTGGAGAACTGTTATTATGTTCCCATTATAAAAAGAAATTTTATTTATGTATCTTGTTTGAAAAATATGGAATTTTAAATCACTATTAAAAGAAAGAGTTTTTCTATAGATAAGAATGAAAGGTTTTATAGAATTGGAAATATGGTAAGTGATTTATACATTGTATATATGGATAATCCTATTTATAAGGTTTAGAATAAGAAGTTCATGGTTGATTAAAATCCCACATACCTTTGGTATTATCACCTTGTACATATAAATGAGTAATGCATCCAAAGACTCTATAGAGATTAATTTTTGGAACTATTTGATTATGAATCATTTAAGACATGTGAATCTTGTTTATTAGGAAATATGAAAAATGTATCTTTTAGTGTAAAAGGTGAAATGGATATTAGTTTATTGGATATTATACATAGTGATGTATGTGGACTAATGAGCACACAATCTGGTGGTGATTTTAGGTACTCTTTTACTTTTACCAATGAATTTAGCTAATATGGTTATGTGTTTCTAATGAGACAAAAATATGAAAATTTTGAAAAATTCAAAGAGTTTCCAGATAGAGTACATAATAAACTGGGTAAAAGTATTAATATTCTCTGATTGAATCATGGTGCTGAATGCTTAATCAAGGAATTCACTAATCATTTAAGATATTTTGGAATTATTCCACAACTCACTTCTCATAAAACACCATAGTGGAAAAGTTTATCTGAGAGAAAGAATATACCATGTTTGAAATGGTTTGATCAATGATGAATCAGTGTGACTAGGGCTATAAATGAGCTAGAGTGCTCAGAACCTACTTAAGATCAGCATGATACATACTCAAATTTTACTCAGTTTTTTTTAGTCGAGCTTGAGCTTTAGAGACTCGAGTACTAAATCAAGATGAGTTTGAGATTTAAAATAACATAATTGAGTAAATCATGGGCCTAATCGAGCATTTAATATTTTAATATATTATTTTTATTCAATATATATGTATTTAATTTTGATCTCTAACTTTTGATCTCAAGTAAAAATTCAACCTCAAGCTCAAATTCAAGCTTGATTTTGTAATTAAAATTATCATAAAGTATCCCAATATAACTAAGTTGAGCCTAATGGATAATCTTGATTGATCTTGAGTCAATATCAAGATCAGTATCTATCCAAGAAATTTATACTCAATTGAGTAATAATCCAATCCCAATCACTAATTTCGATTACTAAGATCGAGCTCAAGTATTGAGATACTTAGCTCGGCTCAACTCGATTTTACCCTTAAGTTTGACCTTCCTATTTTAGTCTATGGTTAATCTATAAATACTATTTAATTACTATTTAACTATGTCCAACTTATAGTAGTCATAAAGACACCACATAAGATATGGTATGGGAAACATCCCTGTTTTTCTTTTATAAAGATTTGGAGTTGAGAAGCAAACCACTACAATAAAATCACCGGTTTTTAGTAGTTTTTTTTATTTTGTGGTGGTTTAAACCACTGCCACATGTTTCTGCGATGGTTTAAAAAAACCACCACTAAATTTGGTGTCATCATCCAACTCGTGGTGTTTCGTTTCATTTAGCATCAGTTTTTGGTAAGCTTTGGAAAATGTATATTTATCAGTGGTTTGTTTCATTTAGTGGTGGTTTTATGGCCAAAAAAATGGTGAGGATTTAGTGGTGATTTAAACCACCACCATATCCTAAATTGTTTTTACTAGAAACCCACTATAAAAAATTAAATAAACCACCGCTAAAAAATACTGACTTTATATAGATGTGTTTTTAACCGCTAATAAAAAAATTGACATTATATAGCGGTGGTTTAAACCCTACTAAAAAATAATATGGACTATTTAGTAGTGGTTTAAACCACTGATATATGATACTTTTCAAAAAAAATCAGCTGTAGAATCTGAAGCCCCAAAATAGCACTCAACCCTAAAAGAAGAAAAAAAACAATGCACAGTTGGAATAGCTCATATAAACCATCACCCAAATAAATTTAGAACCTTTAATAACAATATTAACATTAAGTTTACAATTCATTAATAATTATATCATAACATTAAAATTTTATCAATTCCATTAATATTCTATAAATTATATAAGTATTCTAAAATAGACTGTTCTGAAATGTAAGGGAAATACATATATCCCTACCATAAACCAAAACATGGTTTTTGAATCACCAAATTAGTGTTAGTTTGTCATAATTTTAGTTTTATATAATCTCTAAATACAAATAGAATGCTAATCACTACCTGATGAACTTTGCAGGTGTGTTACTTTTCTTCTTCTTCATAATAGTATGTTGATTCATACTTCCAACATCACCCATTGACTACAATCTAGAAGAACATTTTTTTCAATAATGTCTACTTGAATCCTCTACCTAGTAAATAATACAATCATTATCACAAGCATGTATTTTTTGTATAATTCAGACCAATCTTGTTAACAACTTTTTTCATATCATAAAAATACCCATAGATCTTTGCTTTAGGAAATACATCATGAAAAAATTCCAATATCATAGACATCACCTTATTTGTAATTACACATAGTCATTTTATATGGTACAAATTAATTAGAAAAGAAATTTTTGAATATTTAAAAATCCACTATACAACTCTTGATTTCCATCATCAACTAAACCATGAAACACAGTTGTCTACTTATTGAAGTTATTTATTAAATTAGTCTCCACAAAATCAAGAGGAGGATCCAATGATATGTTACAATCTTGATCTAGTTTCCCTATAGTACCAAAACCATCACTTGTCAAGTTTCTATTTGTAGCGCCCTTAACTGGTTGTTCTGATATGTTTTGATGTTGATGTTATTGTCTTGCAATGCCTAATGAATCATTTATAAGGTTTTTCATTTCATTTTCAATTTTTAAGAATTTGGGACCTCATTTTTTAAATTAACATCAGTTCTAAAACTTTTTATAATGTAATATTTTTCATGCCAAATCCAACAAAAATATTGAGCAGGGAATTTCTTCAATATCAAGTGTTTATAAACTTCATATCTCCTCAACCATATTCTAAATTTACATTTAGGACATGGATATCTTATTCTACCATCAACGAATCAATTGTAAATAGAAAAATATAAAAACTCCTCCAAACCCTTTGCATACTAAGGTGTGTTCATCGGTAATGTGATCCATCTTTTATCCATATATATCACAATATGCCTATACCTTATTAAAAAAATTAAAATGCATAAGTATTATTAATTAGTAAAATAGATAATGGTAAAATTTGGTAAAGTGGTATTAGTTGTAATTAAATATATTCAAGATTTAATTAAAATTAAAATTCTTTGAATGAATAGATAATTAATGGGAATATAAAGTGGTGTTGGCTAGTGAGTAGTTTCCCAAAATTGAGAAATAGGTCTGTAAATTATATCCCATCCCATATCCTATACCAAACAAGTATACCATCTTAAATTTTTTTCTATTAAAAGTTAAAAAAAATATCACCTTAATTAGAATACTTTTCAACAATAATAATAAAAAATCAATTAATTTCAATTTCCTCAATTCGTTTTCATATTTAGTAGAATATTTACAATCTAAATAACCATTAAAAATATATATCTATAATTTTCAATGAAGATACAATGATAAAATGCCAATTTTATAAATAAATAACATTTTAACTTTAATCCTTCAAGAATATAATAATTATTCGTTATTTATTAAACATTTTACACGGAATACATTTAGAATTTAACTATATAATGACATGTCTTTCAATGCATTTTCAATGGAATTAAACCTTCCTCATAATTTTAAAAAAATCATGAATAAAAATTCATCAAAATTTTTAATTTATCAAAGAAATAATATAAAAATATACATGATAAATATATCAAATAATGAAACATAAAATTATCCTACACTTAACATATTGTTTGTCCTCAATTATTCAATACCATATCCTAACAAAATTATGGTATTAGTTTAAATAGAATGTGTAATTCATGTTCATTATAATTTTTTTAAAAAGTATTTATCTTCATGAAATCCAACTAGAATTACAAATTATCACTTTTTTAAATAAAAAATAATTGGTTTTATCTAGTTTCTAATTTTATAGTCTAATAAAATAAATAATCTATTAATGGAATTTAATTTTTTTTCCTTATTTGAGTATTCATTTACATTTCTCTTAATGATTGAGCATGCACACCATACCAAAAATTCATACAAAACATGTAAATGCATTAGGTAATTCATACTGCAAATGCATCCAGTTAATTCATATAACTAAACTAATCTAGCCATATCACCATTTAAAACAAAAAAAATCATTCGTTTTAATAATTATTTAAAAATGGACACAATGTCCAATAAACTAAAACCAAACCAAACATTAACCCTAATCGACTTATTTCATTTTAACATAATTTTCATATAATATCATTAATTAAAATTAAACCTATGACTGGTGAGATTCCCAAATAAATTCATAATTTTTTTATGAATCATTTCCAAAAAAAATATAAGTCCACAAATTTACAATTTAAATGAAAAATATTAAAAATTAAATCTATGAACATTTAAATAAAATTTTAATATTCAAGTTTTAAATAAATTTATATCTTTATAGTTTAATGATATATCACACATTAGATTGAATTTTTTAATTTGATATTATTATCATTGATCCATTTCAACCATTTCATTTCATATCAATTAATTATTAAACCTCTAAAATGAAATTTCAATTTTTATTCCAAAAATGTATAACCTATATCATTCATTATTTTTAAATTAATGATAAATATATGTCATATCAAAACCATTACATTTCAATCAAACCTTAACATTCTTAGTATAATATCATTTATTCCATTTCATGTTGAAAAAACATTTAACCTATAAAATGATATTTTATTATGATTTTAATGAATAGATTTCAAATTAAATATCTCTTTCAAATTAAACCAATATATATTTTAACCAAAATAATGAATTTTTAGTATTATTTTAAAATGTTACCTTATATCAATTAATACATTTAATTTTATATAACATATCTAACATCAAAATGAAATTTTAATTTATTATTCAACATGTAAAATTGAAATCAATCAATGATTTCAAATTTACAAAATATATGATTATACCAAACAAGTATTCTTAATACCAACCTAACATGTCGTGTTAATATTCTATCCCACACTATTAAACACCCATAAAATTCAATTCTTCAATCACAAAAATAAATCAAACCACCATTTACCCATATAATTTTATATTTTTTTATATATAAGTAACTAAATTTAATTCATATTTTCTCATTAAAAATCATTATAAGACATAAAATTAAATTTCAATCCATTTTTTACATATCTAATAAAAATTTATAATTTTAGTTCATTTTCAACATTACAAGATTATAAAAAACATTTAACATCATTCCACTTGAAAATTTTATCTTTTAATCACAAAATCATGTTATGTTATAGTAGGATGTTATTATTTCATATTCAATTCATCCTACTCAATTCACAATTCAAAATCAATGAATTATATTATATTGAAATTTCCAAAATAATTAAATTTTGAATGTTAAATTAATCTTCACCAGTTGAAAATATAATCAACTCATATATAGAATGGGAAATTATTTTCTTAGATTAATCAAAATTGAGAGAAAATTTTGAATACTAAAACTATAAATGTAAAGGAAGAGTGAAATAAAACCTATATGACCTCACCTTTGGCGTGGGCTTTAGTGGAGGCAATGGAAGGGAGAGGGCTTGGGCAAGGAAAAAAACTCATGTGAGGGAAAGGGTGGGAGAGATGAGTTGGCGGACTATGAATGTAGCACTAACAAGGGCTCAAGGGCACAGGATCGGAGGGCTTGGGAGATACCTGAGAATCGGCGAGGGGGTAAGCGTAGTGGTGCTAGGGTTTATGGTTAGGAGGAAGGGGAAATCAGAGGATAAGTGTCAAGGTAAAAGGATGGGGTGTGGGGAGGAAGTGTCTTTTTTAATAAAAACATAATATTTAGAGGTGGTTCATAAAAAACTGTCATGAAATCAGTTGAATTTTTTTAGCAGCGGTTTAGTAAATCACCACTAAAAAATGAATATTTTGTAGTTTATGTATGATTTTTGGCCTATGATAAACTTGACCATAAGCCTGGAAAGTGATTTTTTTTATCCTAGGGAAACTGAAGGACACTAATTCTATAGTATTACTAAGAATAAGGTGTTTGTGGCCTAATTTTCTAAATTCCATGAGAAGGAATATATCGATTGTGGTGTTAATGGTAGTAAAATTTAACTTTGAAAAGTTCAGAACCAACAAATAGGAAGTGTTCTTGAGATATTAGTTGAGTCGGTTTTATAAATAGTTATGAAAGAAAACCCAACTCAAGTTACACAAGAAACTCCAAGGTATTGTATGATTTATCATGATCCCAAGAGAATGTATATCTTATGGAAAATAATGATGAAGTAACATTTATAGTATCTGAACCTACTACTAACCAAAAATCCCTTTAGAATTCCAATTTTGAGAAATGGTTAAAATCCATGGAATCTGGATTGGTCTACATGTTCACTAACCAAGTTTGTAAATTGGTGGATACACCTGAAGGGGTAAAACCCAAATGGTGAAAGTAGGTTTTCCACAATAAAACAAACAGGGATGGTAGAGTATATACCTATAAGTATGTTGGTGGAAAAGGGTTGTAAGAAAATTCATGGCACTGACTATGAAGAAATATTTTCACCTATTTTGATGATAAAATCTATTCAGATATTTTTTTCATGGAAAATCGTTTTTATTATAAGATATATTACATGGATGTAAAAATATCTTTCCTTAATAAGAATTTATTTGAGAAAATGTATGTGATACAACCTGAAGTTTTTGAAGTTCCAAATAGTTTTTTAAGGTATGAAATTTGCAACAGACCATTTATTTACTAAATCAATATTATCAGATTTGGAATATATTGTTTAATAATGTAAGCAAAGAATTTAGTTTCATCAATAACATGTATGGTTCTTGTTTATACAAGAAGGTTAGTGGGAATGTATTGGTGTTTCTGATTTTATATATAGATGACATACTACTTATTGAAAATAATATCTCTAATTTACACTCTATAAAAACATAGTTATGGAAATGTTTCTCGATGAAATAAATGGGTGAAGAAGCCTACATACTTGGTATGAAGATATGTAGATACATATCTAATAGGATACTTGGACTTAGTCAAGAAACATTCATTGGTAAAGTTATAAATTGGATTAGCATGAATAACTCCAAAAAAGGATTTTTACCAGTGTTACATGTCATGAATCTTAAGAATATTTGGGATGATTATAATGAGTTATAAAGGATTGATAGAATTACTTATGAATATATCATGAGTTCTATCATGTATTCCATGGTGTGTATTTGACCGGATGTTATATATTCTCTTAGTATAACTAGAATATACCAATCCAATCCTATTGAGAACCACTAGATTGGTTTTAAGAATATCCTAAAGTACATGAGAAGAACTAAGGATATTCTCTTGGTCTTTGGATGATATGATGAACTTTGTGTAAAGTGTTACACTAATGCTAGTTTCCAATTTGATAAATATGATGAAGATCACAAGAAAAAATAAAGAATAAATATTATGTTTATTGTTTATATATTATAAATTCAATATATGGTTATGTTTTAAATGATAATTTGATGATTCTTAGGGCATTGGATTTCATTCTTGATAAATAATCCATGTAAGTCCATGGGTTGATTAAGGGCATGTCATAGTATATATAAAAGGAAATTATGTGGTGGATGGCTTTAAGAATTAAATATAAGTCTAATAAATAGTGGCAATAATAATTGTGATGATTGTTGAACTGGTCCTAAATATCAAATACATGTGGAAATGGTGTTGAAAAACTAATAAATTGTTTACAACATTTGAAGAAGTATAAATAATTATTAATACCATGAAATATCCCTATTATTACATGAGTATTATTTAATGAATAATTTATAGGTAAACACCATGAAATTAAATTTATAGGTCAAGGCCAAGAAAATATTTACTTTCATGATGAAAAATAAGGTTATGCAAAATAATTTATTATTTTTCATAAATAAGTCCCATGTATAAAAATTATTTTAGACTTAAAAAGGAATTTTTCATAAAACTATTTTGTATCTCGTATTACAGGTTTAATTTAAAATGAATTTAGGCCACTCATAGAAATTGAATCTTGTAAAATTTATTTAATATTTTAAATCATCCTAATTGATAGTATTTAATAAGTTCAACTTAATTTTTTTATTATAATGAATAGTAAAAATGGTAAAAATTCATCACCTTAATAAAAGGGTAAATCGGGTTAACCTAGGTTAAAACTAAGTGATAAGGCCACAATTATCCATAATAATTCTTATTGGATGAATTTATTTATACCCTTATCACCTTTTTCTTGATATTAAATGGTTTATGGGATACTTTTCAATGAAAATGACTTAATAATATTTTAATCCTTAAAAAATCAATGTGTGTCCCTCCTCCCGCTTATAAAAGGAAACACCTCCTCTCTCTTCTTTACACCACTTAGAGCCACCTATCTAGAAAAACCCATTAAATATTCTCTTATAAACGTTCCTAAACATGAATTATATTTTATTTTATTCTTGAAATATCATTCCAAAGGTCCTTAAGAATATATCTAAAGGGGGTCTACCGAACAAGAGGTAATTATTTATACCAACTCATTCAAATTTATTTATTCTTGTAATTTCTAAAAATATATTGTACCCATACTAAAATAATAGATAAATCTTATTAAATATAATTATATTTTATTATGATAATTTTAAAACCATTTACCACCTATTTTCTATCCTACAGAAAGAAAAAACATTGCTCGTGCGTAAGTACGGCTTACAGTCTCTAGGTAGCAGTGTAATTTGTTTTTCATCACCATTTTATTTGGATGGTAATAAAAATAGAAATAATGAATACATGTGAAATTTATTACATATTTATGGTTTTTTAAATATAATACATAATTTACCTTTTTACCCTTTCACCTGTTAAAAAATGATAGCATCGCTCATATGTATGTGTGGACTACCACCTCTATAAAGCGATGTGATTCATTTTTCATGTTCACTTTTCATGAATGATTATAAATAATTATATAATAAATATATATAAAATTTATGTCATGATTAAAATTTTTAAAAGATGTAACCATGATCAATATGAAACTATTAAAACTACCAAATAAAAACTTACATGAAAAAAAAACAGTAAACACTCAAAAACGATAAATTTAATAAATAATTATTAATAAAAATATGTTCAAATATTATAAGTGGATCATATATGATATTATAAGTATGAATATTGTTTTGTAATGGAAGTATAATAAATTTAAATTTACTATACAAGAGGCTAAAATCACTCACGAATCAAGTCAGACCAGGGGTAAGGGTTTATTTCACAACTTATACAAGATTGTTTATGTTTAAGTTTTCATTGGGGTAATTATATGATATTTATATATTAAACCGCATAAATTTTATTCTTATTTGGTTATTTTTGGGGTTTTTTAAATATTAGATCCATTTTTACCTTCTTTTTCACTCAAAAATAGTAAAAGAATATTTTTAAAGAAGCCCAACTTTGTTTTATATTCTATTGGAAATCCTTTTCTACCATGTCCATATTGTATTTAAAATATTTTCAATGATGTTTTTAATATTATCCAATGATCTATTAAATTCATTTTTACTCATGTTTGAATTTTTATAAAAACATTTAAAATGAATCTTTTTTTTAATTTCTTAATGAGGTTCTTTTTTATTAAAGGTGTGAATAGAATATTTGTTTTTAACATTTAACATATGAATGTATTTTTTAATTCCATCACACCTATTCTTTTAATTTAATCTTACTTTTAAAAATTCCATGGTTCTTTCCAAATAAAATTATTTTCCTAATATTTTTGGGAAAAATAGATTTTAAATAAGTGATTTCAAAATGAAAATTGTATTTTCCTCCTAAAATATTATAGTGATATATTAAAATTATTTTTACCTATGTCTACATCATTTAATTAATATTATGATTTATTGAGGATGTAATCTAATGATAACATCCAAAATATTTCTATAGATGGATTATGATCATTTTGACTGGGGAAAGTATTGAAATTCAATATTCTAGTTCTACCAATATGGATAGTTATTGATTGTTAAGTCATGTTGATTAATTTGTATTATTTATTCATATAATGGATGCATTGAACTTATTAAGTGACAGGTAGGGATAAAATTACATAGCTCCTTGATGTATCAGTAGGTCTCATGAGACCAAACTGGTTGGGTATTTTTCCAAGGCCTTACCCATTTATATAATATTTCTTGGCATGAGGCTTCGACAATAAGTTTTAGATGTTACATATTTTGAATTACATCATTATTAAATGAGTTGTTGATATCCATGTGATTATTCGAATAGTTCTATCATCCAGGTATAAGTTTCAATCTTGTGTGATTATTTATATTGAATTATTTGATCATCATTTATTCTTACCATATTATTCATGGCTTTTTTATTCTATGGTTTATTTTTTTGTATACATTACCTTAATAAGAATATACGATCACCTATTTCTTGTGTTTTCTTTACCCAGGATTTCATAAAGTGTACTATTATTGATATGCAAGTATATGCTAGAGGGTATAATGATGTTCTCAAATAAAATTATATGTTATATTTTATCTATTTTACCAAAAATACTAAACTATTTGGTCCCTTGGGATGTGATCACTTATATCTAGTATCATTATAATAAAGTAACCACTGGCTCTGGGATACTAGGTTCAGGATCTTTATAGTTGGTATGAGATAAATTTTAGTATAAACCTTGGGAAATAGATTTAGGAAAAGATAAATTAGTTAACATAACCCTATGAGACTTTAAAGATATGTCTAATTATAGAATAATTTCATAAATTTTTGACAAGATAGATATTATGTGTTTTTTCTAACAATACATTCATACCTAGATACTATAAGTGGAAATGGTTTTGGAATATATGCCTCTAGGGTTAATAACCACAAAAATATTTGGTCAAGTGTATCTCACCATCATTCTAGTGCATGGTGAATGGGACCATACTGAGAACCTATTTTGAAACTTTTAAGTGATATTCTTGGGTTAATTCATGTTTTATTTACAAAACATTATGAATTATTTTAAAAAAAATTATGATTTGATAATATTCCTAATGATACGAAGCTTATGATTCTAAAATTAACTATGCATAAATTTTAGATTTATGTTAAGTGTTTCACCCATTTCAGAATTATATATTATGATTCATAATGTTATGATCGAATATAGTGTATTTCATTGTCTATAAATGGTTCCTAACTGAAGGAATGGAAATTGTATCAATTCACTTAATCTATGTAGGGATTTCCCTCCTAGGGATGATAATGAAACTGGAGCTGAATATAGAGATGGAACTAAACAAATTATAACTATATGGGGGTATCTAACTCAGGTTATGACCAATAACCTTTCTCATATAGAGTATCATGTTGATCCACAATGTGGTGTAACAATGTTAGACTATTTCATGTGACAATAGACAATATCATTCAATGGAACCACAAATCTATTAGTTACTGAACAATTCTCTTTAGAAATGATATTCTTACTTTGGGAAGTAATGAAAGGTAGAATTTTTTAATTTAATTTTATCATATCATGGGATATGTAGATCAATGGTGGTCATTTATTTAAAACACTAATGATTTGGAGAAAATAAATAGCATAGAGTGGAAGGATTTTAAGGTAATTTTCTTGGAAAAAAATTCCCTCATGAACAATGAGAGGATATGGAGAGATAACTCATGAGTTAAAGACAAAAGGAAGAGGAAAATATTTCTAAGTATGAAGTTAATTTTACAGGGTTAGCAAGGCATTTTTCAGACTACATATTTAATATAAAGAGTAAGTTTGACCATTTCTTTGATGGGATATTGTGAATCCTTCAAAGGGAACAAGTCTCCCAAACATTCTCATTATATGAGGATATAGTATCATGTACTATCAGTATACAGAAATAATTCTACAAGTCTTATGGATTTGAAGTAAATAAATATAAGAATAGGATGACTAATTAAAAAATGGATAGGGGGATGTGACGCCCTGACCCCATAATCCCGGAGCCGATGTATTATTTTATTACATTGGAATGATTACAAGGAATCAAATCCTGAAGGACCAAGCAGTTTAGAAGTTTTGTAAATCCATATTACATACATGATACCAATAATACATTGGGAAAAGAAAATAAAGCATAATGTAAGTAAAATCTCAATATCCTTGAAACTCATTCAAAGGATTCATCTTCATAACTCAAGGAAAGGAAACATAATAAGGGTGGGATAAAATGATCAGTAAGGGTAAGTAAAGAAGAAGAAATAATGTATTGAAGAGAATAATAAATATGGAAAGGTAAATAAATTATAACACAGTCCATTCAAATAACTAGATAAGGCATAATCAACATGGAAAGGTAAAAAACTGAAAACACATTTCATATATTCGATAAACTGAAAATTAAATGCATCAATAGATTTTATCATATGAAAACCACATAGATAATAAAAATAATAACTGAAATATCTATGAAGGAAATTATTAATTAATTAAAATCATGTCAAAGGTAAATAAAAACATATTCCAACAAATCCTTTCAAAATACGGTTTAAAACTATGGATAGAAACCTTTTTAATTTATCCAACTTATTTGTCTCATGAGAACCTATTGATGCATTGAGGAGCTATATAAAGTCTGGGCCCCACACAAAATTTCTAGTCCAAATAATTCCTCATATCGAATAATATAAATAATTAATACATCTTATTAAATATCCATATTGAATAAAGAATACAGATTTATCAAAAACTCCCTAGTTAATTAAATAACTGTCAAAGTAAACACCGTATGTAAAAATGATATACAGTTTAGGAAATAATAATATCCATTGTATGGGAATATGTATATTCAAGGAAATTTCCGATGAATAATGATTAAAATAATGTTATTGTTTCAATATAAAGTTAGCAATCACAAAAGTAAGTAAGATTGAAATGATAATCATTGAGAACATTCTTAAGAAAGATAATCTTTAAACATTTCAAAGTGTCTCATACCACTTTGAAACATTTGATTTATAATTCCCCATGAATTAAATGAAACTTATAATATCATGATAATAAGGATTTTCATGATATAATATGTCCAAGGGTAGTATATATACACCATATAAAAGTTAATTGGTGCGTAATAATAAATAAGTCTCAATGGAATGTAAATTGAGATGAAATCCCTTACCTTGCATTTCCTTTTGTGTGAATGGACTTTAACCTCCTGTATAATAGTTTTAATAGTGTTAATAATTTATTATAGAACCATATTCATGTTTATAATATCATATATTATCTTATTATAATATTTTATTACCTGTTTGATAAAAATATTTCATTATTTTCACTATTCTAGGTATTAATTGCCTAGTTTGTCGAGCATATTTTAACGTGATACTTGTAGTTATTATTAATTAGATCATGATTTCATCATATCTAGAATTTAAAACATGATTTAAATATAATATATATTCATTATATATGAATTTATAATAATTCATAATATTTGGAGATAAGAAATGAAATGCACCGTTCATGGAGACGGTAGGTTGTACATACGCATGAACGCTACTTTCATTTATTTATCATATTAAAAGAATGAAAAGTAAATGATATATAAGTATATTATAATTAAAGTATCATATTTATGTCATATATATTATATAAGTTTATTAAAACCATCCTTTATATGTTCCATGTATATTTTGAACGAATCACATCACTTTGAGGGGGTGGTAGTCCACACTTCCACACATGATGTTATCATATTTACACAAAATGGAAAGCATAAGGTTATGTGTTATATAAAAATTAAATAAGAATAAATACATTATAAATATCATATATATCATATATAAATAGTGTTTCCATCATAATTACCACTATGATAGGCAGTAAAGGAAAAATGAACAATCATTGTTTTTTGAGGAGGTAGTTTGTTATACACATAAACAGTAGGTTCATTAACCATTAGATGGATGTGTGTGTAAGTATAGGTAAAACCCTTAACATAAAAACATAATATTATATTTATGATACTAATTTTATTATATAATATTGGAATATTAAGATTTGAGGGGGTGGAGAATGAAAATAAAACTAAAGAGCTTGAGGAAGGATGTTACCTCTTCTTTGGGTAACTACTTTTGGTTTACACCAAAGGGCTTATTTATATGGATTTATTCTTAAGGTTATGCTTCTAGGATGAGTTTATGGATGTTTAGGATCTATTTGGGAAGATCTTTTTTGAGTCAAAGGGCTTGAGTGGTGTGAGGGAGTGGGAGAGGTGAGTGTCTTTTTATAGTGGAGGAGGAGTGGAATTCTTGTAAATTTTTGGAAAGGGAATTTCACCCACATTTTTCTCATTTCAAGTGGTCCAATTATGGTCCAAATTCTATCCAAGGGATGATAGGGTCAAAATATGGCCATAAAATGTCTTTTTTACAAGTGTATAGGTCATTTTGGGCCTTAAGTTTAAGGTTTAGTTCTTTGTTAAGTTACTTTTCCTCTTAATCATTATAATTAATTTTAATTACTTTCACAAATATTTTTGGTCAAAAACTAAGTTTACCATATTAGACATTATAAATTATTCTTATTCCAAATATTTATTCTATTTTTTATATCCAATTTCAAATTGAAATTGATTCAAATAACCTAAATTGGATTAAAAGATATAAAATTGATCTAATTAAGATTTAAAACCAATAAATAATATAATTTAACCTTATAAATGAATTAGACCAAAAAATAGTTTTGAATTAAAATTCATTATTTTTCACTATTCATTAAAAAATGAAACTTCACAGAAAAATACCAAAAAATTAACCTAACCTAAATTTTATGTTAATATTTCAAAAATAAAGTTTATTTTTTTCATATTAAATTTATAAAATTTCAACAATTTGGTTTTAAAATAGTTTCTCCATTAAAAGGTGGTAAAAGTGCCTTTATAAAAATATAGTTTTTTTATGAGTAAAATCGGGTTTTTTCTTATCTTAATATTATAAAATATATTGAATGAATGTAAACATAGTTGATTGGATATATATATATATATAACATATAAATTCACTATATAAATTCTCTAAAAGTGTTAGAATATGGTTGACTATGAAAAACATGACTAAATAGTGTTTTGTTTAAACTGGGTGTTGCGTGCATTGACAACTAACTCAGTATTGCATGTTTTTTAGGCTATCAACAAAATAAAATTTATTCTAAAAGTAAAATAGGGTAAATTCTTGGGTTGATACATTATTTCCTCCTACAAAAATTTTGAACTTGAAATTTTAGGGGTATTACCTTCAAAAATATGTGGGTGGTTCTCCTTCATAGAATCCTCTGGTTCCCATGTAGCTTCTTCTATTTTTTTATTTCTCCAGAGAAACTTTACCAAACGAGTTGTCTGATTCCCCAATACTTTTTCTATGGTATCAATAATTAGTATGGGTTGTTTATAATATGAAAGTTTATGTTTTAACTCTATCTCATCAGATACGAGCACATTCATTGGGTCTGGCATGTACTTCCTTAGCATAGATATATGGAACACATCGTGTACTTTTGAGAGATTTGGTGAAATTTACAAATGATAAGCAATAACTCCAACCCTTTCAAGAATTTAAAAGGGTCTGATGTACTTGGGACTCATTTTCCCTTTATTATTGAACCTGATAACTCCCTTCTATGGAGATACTTTCAATAAAACATGATCTCCCATTTAGAACTCTAAATATTTCCTCTGATTATAAGCATAGCTCTTTTGCCTACTTTAAGCTTCTTTAATATGAGATTGAATAAAATTTACCTTTTTTTCATCTCTTTGACAATTTATGGGCCTATGAGTTTCCTTTAACCAACTTTATCCCAACAAGTTGGAGTACAACATCTCTTTCTATATAATGCTTCATACGATGCCATTTGAATACTTGAATGGAAACTATTATTATAGAAAAACTATACCAAAGGTAAGTATTGATCCCACATACCTTAAAAGTTAAGGGACCATGACCTCAACATGTCTTACATTGTATTAATAGTCCTTTTAGACTATCTATCAGTTTAAGGATGGTAGGCAGTACTCAAACGAAGCTCAGTATCAAGGGAATTCGGAATAATCTTCCATAATTTTGATGTAAAGTAGGGATATTGATCAAAAAAATGATAAAGGTATGCCATGAAGTATTAAAAATTCATTAATATAGATCCTTGTGAGGCACTCAAGAGGCAAGTCTTCTCTTATAGAAATTAAATGTGCAAATTTGGTTAGGTGGTCAATAATAACCCGCATTGCATCATTCCTTTTAGGAGTATTTGGTAGTCCCATGAAAAAATCCATAGAAATTTCATTTTATTTCCACATAGGAATAGTAATAATTTTCATAACTCCATTAGGATACTTCCTCATAGCTTTAACTTGCTGAAAAACTAAACATTTGGACACATAATCAGCAGTTTCATGCTTCATGTTATCTCACCAAAAGTGTTCCTTTAAGTCCCTATACATCTTTGAGATTCCATGGTGTGTAGAGAAATTTGAGCTATGGTAATCATCCAATAATTCATTTTTCATATCAGGTATAGATAGAACACATAGCCTCCTTCCAAATTTTAGAACATCATATTCACAAAAAATTCTGCTAATTTTCCATTGTTCACAGCTTTGATTTTCCTATGAAATTCCTCATCATCAGATTGAGAATTGTTTATCCTCTCTAATAAATATGGTTTTGTAATAATTTTAAAAATTATTTATGTCTCCCCTTACTTAGAAATTCTAATATCTATATTTACTAGATCCATGAACATAGGATCCTTCTCAATCCTCATTTGGGTTAGAACTCCATGATCCTTTCTAATCAATGCATCTACTGCCTCATTTTATTTCTTTGGGTGGTGGTGTATTGAGAAATAATAATCCTTGAGTAGCACGAGCCATCTCCTTTGTCTCATATTGATCTCTTTCTATGAGAAGATGTATTTTAGTCTCTTATGATCTGTGTATATCTCACATCTTTCACCATAGAGATAATGTCTCCATATTTTTAAAGAAAATATTACAACTGCTAAATCAATATCATAGTTTGGATAGTTCTATTCATGATTCTTAAATTTTCTTGATGAATATACAATAAATTTATCATTTTTCATTAGGATACAACCAAGTCCCTTCTTTGATGCATCACTATATATGACAAACCCATCACTCCTAAATGGTAGAGTCAAAATTAGAGCATTGAATAATCTTCTATTAAATTCATCAAATCATTCTTCACATTTATTTTTTCAAACAAACTTAACCCCTTTACGTGTAATATTGGTTAATGGGTTATCAAATTAGAGAAAATTCTGAATGAATCATCGATAGTAACCTACCAAACCAATGAAACTAGGTACCTTGATTATGTTTTTGGTGTAGGAAATTCTTTCAATTACTTTTTCTTTTCAGGATCAAATAATATTTTATCCTTGGAGATGATATGGTCAAGAAAATAAACTTCTCGAATCTATAAATCACACTTAATAAATTTACCATATAATTGTTCGCTTCTAAGAGTCTTAATAATTATCCATAAGTGATTCTCATGGTCCTAGTAGCTTTTTAAATACACCATAATATCATCAATGAATACCACCACAAAATCATAATGATATTCCTTGAATACTGTATTTATTATGTCTATAAAAATAGATGGTGTATTAGTAAATCCAAACGGAATTATTGTAAACTCATAATGTCTATACCTCATTCGAAAAGCTTTCTTCGAAATGTCTTCCTTATTCACTCGCAGTTAGTGATACCCAGAAAGAAGATCAATCTTTGAAAAATATTTGATTCTGTGAAATTAATTAAACAATACATCAATGTGAGGTAAACGATACTTTTTGTTTATTTTAATGGAACTGATTTTATTATAATCAATGCACAACCTCATGGATCTATATTTTGTTTTAACAAAGATGACAACAAATCCCCATGGTGAAACACTAATTTAAATAAATCTCTTATTTCCCAAATCCTATAGTTGTTTCTTCAATTCTAATAATTTAGCAATGGAAATTCTATATGTATTTTTTGATATTGGCCTTACATCGGGGATTAAATCAATAGAAAATTTAACTTCATGCTCTGGGGAATGTCTAGGAAATTCCTAAAGAAATACATCAATGTATTCCTACATAATAGGTACATCCTAAATTTTAATATTAACTTATTTATCACTAGATGTCATTCACTTTTCTTCCCCTATAATTTCATTTAGTAGAGCTACATGGGGTGTATCTAAATATGAATCAGGTGAGGATGATTCTTCTCAAAAGATGAGGGATTCTACATCCTCCTCACAAATCATAATTTGCTTCCTCTTGCAATAAATTTTTGCATCATATTTTGATATCTAGTATATATCAAGGATATTATCAAAGTCAACCATAGGTATGATAACAAGGTTACAAAGTAAAGCATTTTTATGTTTTATAATTGGTATTGACCGATACATATTCGTTACAATGATACTTCCCTTAGGAGTTTTGACTGACAACTCCCTTATTAAATCAAAAGAAAAATATCTAATTTTCTTGAAAAACTGGGTAGATATAAAAGAGTGTGATGATCCAAAATAAAATAATGCATTATCTAAATCTGAAGATAGGATTAATGTATATGCCACCATGTTATTTGGTACTTCTACCTCCAATGTAGTGATCACATAAGCTTGGTCATCTCCCCTCAACCTCTTCTATGGAATATTACCTTGACACTTGGGAAATTAATTTTCATAATGTCCAATATATTTACAATTATAGCACTAGACATAATTGATCATATTCTTCCCCTTGAATTCATGAGCCTGGTGACACTTATCTCTGCATTTATAGAAAACTCTTAGTCCCTTAAAACATTTCACAGGGTTCATTTTCCCACAGTTTTCACAAGATTGAAATCACTCAAACTTCTTCTTCTTCTTTTATGAATTCAATTTTTCATGGTTATAAAATGGCCTATTATTGTCTTGTTTTCCTTTTAATATATTTATTCTAGAAAATTCTTTCTCTGTCTTGATGGCACATAAAAATATTTCTTCATATAATGAAAAATTTTGGTAGACTGGTTCCCTTTGGAGACTTGACTTACGCCCTTAAAAAAGTGATCAATCTTACACTTTTTTTTACATATGTAATATGTAGAATACCTGACTAATCTTATAAAGGTGGATTTATAATCCACAACACTCTATTCTTCCTTTTTCTTTAATCTAAGTTACTTTCTATTCATCTCAATTTTGTGAACATGAAGAATGTATTTATCAAGTAATTCCTCCTTAAAGGTTCTCTATTCCATAAGTTCTATTTATTCTTCATCTATGGTATTTTGGATCAAGTTCCACCATTGATCAGCATGACCTTTGAGGAAATAGAATACAAGTATAACCTTTTCCATTTCACTACATCCTAAGGCTGCAAATATCTTCTCTAGATGCTTAATACATTTCTCAACTACAATTGGATTAGTAGTTCCACTAAACTATGGGGGATTTTTTTCACATAAAGCTATCTAGCATAGGTGATTCTGTCTGTGGAATAGGTTTCTCCATTCGGGAAAGGTTATTTTTTATAACCTAATTAATTTTTCCTAATATATCCATAATTTTCTATGTTTCAATATCAGCTATATTGGCTTCCTCATTAGGGAAATATCTACATTTTCTATGATTATTGATATCATTATTCCTTCCAAGTGACATTTATAAACAATGGAAAATACTGTATTAGCTTATAAAATTTTAAAAATTGTATAATTTTAAATATATCTTAACACTTAACATAAGTTGAAAAATTTATGCATAGATAATATCATAATCATAAACAATGTTTCTTTGGGGATATCTTTACTTTTAAATACTTTATAATGGTTTGTAAAAAAATTATAATTATCCTAATCATATCCCCTGAGAGTGTCAAATTAGGTGAATAGTAAGGCCTATTATTGTGTACCAGGTTACATTGAGTCTGTACCGACACACATTATTACACTTGTTACTCCTAGGTACATTCATTACAAAACCACATCCATTTGTAGTATCCAGATAGGGATGTATTGCTAGGAATACCCACATAATCTCTACCTTACCAAAATTCTAGGATACTCTTCTATACTTATCCCCAAAGTCTATCTTAGGGTTATATATTTTAATATAATTTTTATATATCTAGTTTCCAAGATTTATTCTAAACTTCATTTGATACCAATTGTAACACCATGACCCCAGAATTCGTGAGCCGATGCATTATTTTATTACATTAGCATGATTATAAGGAATAAAATCCTAAAGCACTTATCATTTTAGTAGTTTTTGAAATCCATATTATATACATGATACCTATAATACATTGGGAAAATAAAATAAATTATAATATAAGTAAAAGCTTAGCATCCTTGAAAATCATTTAAATGATTCCTCTTCATAACCTATGGAAAGGAAACATAATAAGGGTGAGGTAAAATGCTTAGTAAGGGTAAGTAAAATGGAAGCAATAATGTATTGAAGAGAATAATCAACATAGAAATTTAAATTACTAATAATGCATTCCATTCAAATAACTAGATAATTCATAATCAATATGGAAAGGTAAGAAACTAAAAACACGTGTCATTTAATCAATAAACAAAAAATGAAATGTATCCATAGATTTCATCATATGAAAACCTCATGGATAATAAAAATGATAACTAAAATATATATGAAGGAAATTATTAATTAATGGATATCATTTCTAATGAAGATAAAAACATATACCATTAATATCTTTTACAATATGGTTTAAAACTATAGACAGAAACTCATTTAATTTGTCCAACTTATTTGTCTCATGAGAACCCGTTGATGCATCAAGGGGCTATATAAAGTAAAATCCCCACCCTTCATTTCTAATAAAAATAATTCCTCATATCAAATAATAAAAATAAATAATATTACTTATTTAATATCCATATTGAATAAATAATATGGATTTATCAATAATTCTCTAGTTAATGATATAATTTTCAAAGTGAACACCATATGTAAAAATGATATACGGTTTAGGAAATAATAATATAAATTGTATGACAATATGGATATTCAAGGAAATTTCTAATGAATAATGATTAAAACAATTCTATTTTTTTAAGATAAATTTAACGATCACAAAATTAAGTGATATTGAAAATATAATCATTGAGAACATTCTTTAGAAAGATATTCTTTAAACATTCCAAAGTGTCTTATACCACTTTGAAACATTTGAATCATAAATACCAAAAAAATAAATGAAACTTATAATATTATTATAATAATTAGGTTCATGATATAACATTTCAAAGGGTAGTATATACACCATATAAAATTTAATTGGTGTATAATAATAAATAAGTCTCAATGGAGTATAAATTGAGACGAAATCCCTTAACTTGCATTTCCTTTTGTGTGAACGGACTTTACAATCTTTTATAATGGTTTTAAGAGTGTTAATAACTTATTAAATAAAAATATTAATGTTTATAATATTATATATTATCTTCTTCTAATATATTATTACCCATTTGATAACAATCTTTCATTATTTTCACTATTCCTGGTCTTAATTGCCTATTTTGTCGAGTATGTTTTAACTTGTTACTTGTTGATATTATTAATTAGATCATGGTTTCATCATCTCAAGAATTTAAACCATGATTTAAATATCATATATATTCAGTATATATTTATTTATAATAATTTATAATGTTTTTATATAATAAATGAAATGCACCATTCATGGAGACGGTAGGTCATACGTACGCATGAACGCTACTTTTATTTATTTTTCACATTAAAATAATGAAAAGAGAACGATATATATGTATATTATAATTATAGCATCATATTTATGTCATATATATTAATTTTTTTGTTAAAACCATCCTTTATACATTCCATGTATAGTGTGAATGAATCACATCTCTTTGAGGGGGCGGTAGTCTACACTTCCACAAACAATGTTATCATATTTACACAAAATGGAAAGCATAATGGTATGTGTTATATAAAAATTACAGAAGAATAAATACATAATAAATATCATATATATAATATATAAATAGTGTGTACATAATAATTCCCACTATGAGAGGCAGTAAAGGAAAAATGAACAATCACCGTTTTGTGATGTGATAGTTTGTCGTACACATAAACGGTGGGTTCATTACCCATTAGAAGGATGTGTGTGTAAGTGAAGGTCAAAACATTAAAATAAAAACATAAAATTATATTTAGGATAATAATTTTATTATATAATATTAAAATAATAATATTTTATGGGGTTGATAATGAAAATAAAACTAAAGAGCTTGAGGAAGGATGTTACCTCTTTTTGGGTAACTCCTTTTGGTTTCCACCAAAGGGATTAATTTGGTGGATTTATTCTCAAGGTGATTATTCTAGTTTGAGTTAAGGTATGTTTAGTATATATTTGGTTAGATATTAGTCTATAAAAAGGTCTTGATATGTCTGAGGGAGTGGTAGGGGTGAGTGCCTTTTATAGTGGAGGAGGAGTGGCATTCTTGTAAATTTTTGGAAAGGGAATTCTACCCGCATTTTTTCTATTGCAAGTGGATCAAATGATGGTAAAAATTAGATAAAAGGGAGTATAGGGTAAAAATATTTTCATCCAATGTATTTTGGAAAAGTTTATAGGTCATTTTGGGGCTAATGTTTAAGGTTTAGTTCTTTGTTAAGCTAATTTGTCTCTTAATAGTTGTAATTAATTTTAATTACTTTCACTAATTTTTTTGGTCAAAAACTAATTTTAACTTATTAGAAATTATAAATTATTATTATTTAAAATATGGAATCCATTTTTCAAAATTAAAATCACAGAATTGGCAGAAATTAATTTAAATTTAATCCTGTTAACGGGAGGACAATGCGGGTTTTTAAAGTAAAAACGTTCAAAAGTTTGCTAAATTTTTATATCAAAATTCAAAGTGAAATTGATTCCAATGACCTAAATTGGATTAAATGATATAAAATTTATCTAATTAATATTTAAAACTAATAAAAATAAAATTTAACCTTATAAATGAATTAGATAAAAAAGTAGTTTTGAATTAAAATTTAGTATTTTCACTATTCATCAAAAAATTAAACTTCACAAAAAAATACCAAAAATTAACCATAAACTAATTTTGATGTTCCTATTTCAAAATTTAATTTTTTTCATATTAAATTTATAAAAGTTCCAAAAAATAGATTTTAAATAGGTTCGTCGTTAAAAGGCGGTAAAAGCACCTTTCTAAAAATATAGTTTTTTATGCGTAAAATTGGGTTTGTTCTTATCTTAAGATTATAAAATATATTGAATGAATGTAAAAAAATGGATTCATAACATATAAATTAACTATATAAATTCTCTCTAAGTCTTAGATTATAGTTGACTGTGCAAAACGTGACTAAATAGTGTTTTTTTTAAACTGGGTGTTACGTGCATTAATAACTAACTCAGTATTACATGTTTTATAGGTTGTCAACCAAATAAAATTTATTCTAAAAGGAAAATAGGTTAAAGTATTGGGGTGATACAATGAATAAGATGAGGGTAATTTCCAATATGTGATACTTGTGGAAGGAAACACCCTAGTATATGATTAAAGGGAACATGAGTTTGTTTCAAGTGTAGAGAGAAAGGAAATCATAATCATGAAAGAAAGGGTAAGGGAGAATCCATAAAAGTACAATGAATCAAATATAACGATATGGGGAACTATTCCATCCAATTCTCTAAATTTCAAAGTAACTTACCATAGAAAAATCCAAGGGGAGAAGACCAAGATTATGCAATTACTATATCTTGAGTTTAAGTTCCTATAGACATAGTGAAAGTTACACTTATCATCCACTCTAGGATTGAAATTTTTTTATTGGATTGAGGTTCTACCCACACTTTAATATCTAAATAATTTTATAATGTTTTTACATCACCACCTAAACTATTAGATGTTGAGTTGGGAGTGAAAAATCTTAATGTTACTATGATCGCCTCTCAATTCTATAGGTCCTCTCTAATAGAAGTTTGTGGGAATATACTCCCTATAAATCTTGTTATTATTTCTCTAGTTGAATTTGATTCAATTTTGGGCATGGACTGACTCACTCAGTATAGATCCCATATTGATTTTTTAGTAAGGGAAGTTATATTCGATATTCTAAATCGATCTATGACCATCTATCAGTGTGAGGATGGACCTAAACTCTCAATAAAAATTACTTCTATTATATGGGTTTTACTAAATATTTGTGAGGGATATTCATCTCAAATGTTTGTTAAGAAACTCAACGGTGACAATTTTCCTATTTTTTAAGAATATTTTGATGTATTTCCAAAGTAATTTTATAGTATTCCCTCGAATCATGAAGTTGAGTTTCAATAGAACTTACACCTGATGTTACACCTATTTAAAAGACTCCATATAGAATGAACCTGATTGAGTTGAAGGAATTGAAGAAGCATCTCTAGGATAATCTAGTTAAAGGATTTATTCAGCCTAATGCTTCTCTAATGGGTGAACCTATTCTTTTTATTAAAAATAAATATTGGTCAATGTTTCTTTCAATTAATTATCGGGGACTTAACAAGATCGCTATTAAGAAAAAGTATCCTCTACCCCATATTGATTATCTGTTTGATCAATTATTAGGAGCTACATATTTTTATAATATTGATCTTCAATCTAGATATCATTAGTTAAGGGTTGAGAAGTATTATATACCCAAGACTGCCTTCTATATAAGATACAGTCATTATGAATTTATAGTAATTCTATTTGGACTTACCAATGCTCCTTCTATCTTCATGGATTTAATGAATAGATTCTTTATATATTACCTTGATCAGTTTTTGGTAGTCTTTATAGATGATATTCTTATATATTCAAATATTAAGGAATATCATGAAGAACGTTTGAGAATTATGTTGAAGACCCTAAGGAAGGAGGAGTTGTATGCTGAATTTACCATGTGTGAATTTTGGCTTCATAAAGTTTCACTCTTGGGTTATATAATCTCAAATTAGGGTATATTGGTGGAACCTTAAAAGACATAAGTTATTGATAAATGTCCTAGACTAACCATGGTAACCAAGATCCATAGTTTTCTTGGGTTGGGTGGATACTACTAGTGCTTTGTGAGAGATTTCTCATGATTATCTAATCCACTCACCAAGTTGACTCAGAAGGGGGTTAAGTTATTGGGGATAGATGGATGTGAAGAAAATTTCAAATAACTGAAGGTAAGGTTTCTCAATATGCATGTACTTAAACTGACTTGCAATGGAGAAGGGTTTTTTATCTATAATGATGAATCAAATATGGTATTGGGATGCATCCTCATGTAGAATGACATGGTGATAGCATATTCCTCTCACCAATTAAAAAATCATGAGAAAAATTACCTGAATCGTGATTTGGAGTTGGCGGTGGTAATTTTTTCATTGAAGATGTGAAGGAATTGTCTATATGGTGAAATTTGTGATATATATACTAATCATAAAATCCTGAAGTATATATTTACATAGAAAGAGATAAATATGTGCCATAGAAGATGGTTAGAGTTGATCAAAGATTATGAATGCTCAATACATTACCACCTTGGGAAGTAAAGTAATGTGGATGATGCTCTAAGTCAAAAATATCATACTAGTTTTTCCATAATGAGGATTGAAATATATCCAATATTTATAGATTTGTGTAAAATATATCTTGAAATCATGAGGAAAAGGAACATGTCTTATCTTTCTTAGATGAATTTTCAACCATTCATCCATGAGAAGATTAAGAAGGAATATAAAGAATATATAGAATCACATAATAAAGTGAGGAATATTGGTAAGTTCAACCATGAAAATTCTATAATTCTAAGGTTCAGGAATCAAGTATGTGTTCTGCCAATACCAGACTTGAAGAAGGATTTATTAGATGAAGCTCATAATTTATCATTATCTATTAATCCTGGTGGTATGAAGATGTATAAAGATCTGAAAGAGTATTTTTGGTGGGATAACATAAAAAGGTATATTGCAGCATATGTATCTTGATTCCTGGTGTGTTATAAAGTTAATGATGAGAGAAAAAAGTATAAGGGGATGTTAAAACCATTTCCCATACCATAATGAAAATGAAAAAACATTACCATGGATTTCATCATCTGAATCCCCAAAACATCCAAATGACATAATGCTATTTGGGTTATTATTGACCACCTTATAAAATCATAACATTTTATTTCCATTAGAGAATATTTCATTCTTAATAAAATTACTTGGTTCTACATTAAATAAGTGGTACAAATTTATATAGTACCGGTCTAAATTGTATTTGATCGGGATCCAAGGTTTACCTAGAGGTTTTAGAGAAGTATTCAATAAGATATGGATACAGAGTTGAGTTTTATTACTATTTATAAATATCATACAAATTTATAGTTTGAGAGGACTATTCAAACTCTAGAAGACATGTTGAGATCTTACTTTATGGGTTTAAAAGTTTTTTGGGATAAACACCTTCCTTTGGTGGCATTTTCTTAAAACAATATATTTCACTCAAGCATTCATATAGCTCCTTATGAAGATATATAAGGAAGGAAGTGAAAAAATCCATTGTTCTAGGATGAAATTGGAGAAATAAATATATTGGTACCTAATCTAGTTGATGAAATATAAGAGAATGTTAGAACTATTTAGAAGCACGTAAGGGCATCTTAGAGTAGACAAAAAAAATATGCTGAAAATTGTCAGTGAGATATAGATTTTGAAGCTGGTGAAAAGGTATTCCTAAGAATATCACTTTAGAACAAGGTTATTCAATTTGAAAATAATGTAAATTTTATCCCTATATATATAAGTCCCTTTTAAATTCTTCATCATATTGGGATTATAACTTATCACTTTTTGCTTCCACAAAATCTCTCTCAAGTTCATTATGTGTTCCATATATTTATCCTAAGGAAGTACATTCTTGGTCCTTCACATATAAAAAACTCAGAGGTCATGTATTTAGAGAAATATATTTCTTACGAGGCACAATTGATGTATATTAAAGATTATATAGAGAAAGTTATATGAAACAAGACCACTCACCTGGTAAAAATTTTGTTGTGAAACCATAAATTTGAGGAAGTTGCATGGGAACCTGAGGATGTGTTGTGGAAGAAGTATCCTCAATTATTTATATCAAAGTGATGTGATTTTAAGTGTGAAATTATTATAATGGTTAGAATGTAACACCCTAAGATTTTATGATATATTTCTCATTAAATAAATTTAATTTCTTTAATAGATTGCGTTATACGCAACCCCGAGTCTAAATGAACCATGATATAGTATACCTTTATAACCTGGACATTGCATTGGTGGGTATGAATAGAATTACCCAAATTATGAAAAATATGTATATAGGTTTTATTTTATGTAAATTTATTTATTAATTCATAGTAAATAAGTACTCAATTTTCAGTAAAGTTGTTTTATGCTTCAAAAATATATTTTCTTCTAAAATGGTTTTTATTGCATTTTATGCCTGGATATTAAAATTAATTTATACCACTTTTAGAAATTTAATTTTATAAAAATTATATCATTTTTTAAATAATAATATAAAAATTGTCTTAGGGTTAATTTTTTGGAATTTTATAAAAAAATGGTTTTTGGGAGAATAGTGAAAAATCGTTTTTTAAAGAAAAATGTCTTTTCTTTTCTAATATTTTCAAAGACTCATTTTGATTTTGATTGGTTTTATAATTTAATTAGTTTATTTTTATTAAAATTAATTCAATTTATACCTTTTTTATTAATATTATACCTGATCTTGGTATAAAAATACTTTTAGACTTAAAAAGAAATTTTTTAGAAGACTATTCCTCGTCGCGTTTTACAAGTTTATTTTAAAATTAATTTTTTTAACATATAAAAATTGAATATTTTAAATTATATTCCATATTTTTAATCATAATAATTAATATTATTTAATAAATTATACTTAATTTATGGTCATAATTAATAGTAAAAACAATAAAAAAATTACCTGGTAAAAGGGTAAACCGGGTAAACCTGTGTTAAAACTAAGTGATAAGGATACAATTTTTCATCTTAATTATTATTGGATTAAGTGATTTATATGCTTATAACCTTATTCTTGAGATTTAATTATTTATGGTACATTTCTCCATAAATATGACTTAATAGTATTTTAATCATTTAAAAGATCACGGTGTGTCCCTCCCCCCAATTATAGAAGGACACTCATCCTCTCTCTTATTTACACCAATTTAAGCTACCTAGATTGACCAAAACCTAAAAAAATCTTATAAAAATTCCTAGACACAAATTAGAGGTGTTGGTATTCTTAAGATACCATTCCAAGGATCCTTAAAAAGGGATCTAAAAGAGGTCTACTGAAAAGAAAGTAATCGTTTTTACTAGATCTTTCAAATTTATTTCTTCATCTACTTCCTCTACATATGTAGTAACGATCCTAAAATAATGATTAAAATATAATTAATTTATTTATATTTTATTATGATTGTTTTGCAACCATTTTCCACCTCTTTTCTATCCTATGGAAGGAAAAAACATTGCTCGTGCGTATGTACGGATTACCATCTCCACATAGCAGTGTAATTTGTTTTTCATAACCATTTTACTTGGATGGTTATAAAGATGGAAATAATTAATATATATGAAGATGGAAATAATTAATATATTTGATATTTATGACATAATTATGATTTATTAAATATAATATATCATTTACCTTTTACCCTTCCACCCATTAAAAAATGATAATATCGCTCGTGCATGTGTGTGGACTATCACCTCTACAAAGCGATGTGATTCATTTTTCATGTCCATATTTAGTGGATGATTATAAATATGTATATAAGGAATATATATGAAATTAATATCATGATTAAAATTTTTGATATGATGGAACCATGAGAAAGATGCAAGTACCTAAACTACCGAACTAAAACTTACATGAAAAATGAAACAACAAACACTCAGAAACAGCGATTTAAATAAAGAATTATTAATAAAAGGGTGTTAAAATGTTATAAGTAGTTCATATATGATATTATAAGTATTAATATGTATCTTATATGGAATTATAATGAATTTTAATTTATTATAAAGGAGTCTAAAATCACTTACAAAGAAAGTCGGATCTGAGGTAAAGGTTTATTTCACAATATCATTCTTATTCAAGATTATTTATGTTTAAGTTTTAATTGGGGTAATTATATGATATTTCTATCTTAAAACCCATAAATTTTATTTTTATCTGTTTATTTATAGGTTTTTCAAGTATTGGTTCCATTTTTACCTTTTTTTACTCAAAAAGACCAAAATATTTTTTTAAAGAAAATTGACTTTGATTTATTCGGTTAGGAATATTTTTTTAACATGTCATTATTATATTTAAAAAAATCAAGAATATTTTTACTATTCTTAAATGATCTATTAAATTCATTTTTTACCATTTTTTACTTTCTATAAAAAAAACTTTAAAAGTAGTCTTCTTGTTGTTTTCTGAACGAGGTTCTTTTTTACCAATGGTGTGAACAGAATATTTTTTTTAACATTTACCGTACAAAAGGATTTTTTATACCATCATGAATATTATTTTAATTGAATATTTCTTTAAAATTTTCCATTTTTCTTTCCAAATAATATTATTTTTCTAATATTTTCTAAAAAAATATATTTTAAATAAGTGATTTCAAAATGAAAAGGATATTTTCCTTAAGAAATATTTCAGTGATCTCTTAAAAGTATTTTTATCTATGTAAACATCATTTTATGAATATTATACTTTATTGACGATATAATATAATGATACCATCCAAAATATTTCTCTATATGGATTTTGATCATTTTGACTAGGGAAAGTGTTGACAGTTTTTATGGTATTTATTTCAATAAAAATAGTTATTGATTATTATGGAATGTTGATTGAGTTGTATTGTTTAATCACATGATGAATTAATTGGACTTATTAAGTGGTGGGTGGGACTATAATTACATAGACCCTAAATTCATCAGTAGGTATCATGAGACAAAAAAGGTTGCGTATTTGGTCAAGGCCTTACCCATTTATGTAAGATGTCTTGGCATTAGGCCTTATAGATTGATTCATCAACAAATTAAAAAAGGGTCAAACAACTTATATGGGATCCTCTATTTGTCTAGCCATAAAATCCTCTTATTCCAATATTATGTCTTGTTCAAGATGGATTTCTTACAGGGAGTATTCTTTGAATTTATGGCTTAACAATTGGACAGGCTCCCTTCTTATTTCTTTAGTTGATCAGCTACACATCCCTTTGGATACAGATATTTCTATTCATGAGTTCTTGAATCTTCCCAATACCGAACTATCTAGGAATCATGTCAACCTCCTCAACAGCTATACTTTTTCTCCTACCAATGATACTTTAATCTGGGATCTTTCTCAGAATGGCATTCTGGATTCTAAATCTTTTTATCATTCCAATTTTGAGACTACCAATGATCTTTCTTGGCTCAAATTTTATGACAAGAATTGGATTAGACCTTCTAAACTTACTTTAATTTGGAAAATTTCTCATCATAAATTACCCACTGATGATTGTCTTCAAACTCGTGGCTTTGTCTTGTGTTCAAAGTGCAGGTTATGCAATCAACACAGGGAGGGAATCTCTAATCTTTTCCTATTATGTACCACTATATTAGCTCTATGGATTTCCCTAAAGGATATTTTTAAACTGCATCTACCAGACTGCACTGATATTTTTGCTTGAATGCAGTTCTCTACAGTAGTGCAGGACACTCCTCAGATCAAATGTCTGCTACTTCCTATAGTAGTAAAGCTGGTAAACTTTCTCTAGATGACCTGTAAAGATATATCACATGGCCATCAGGGATTTTGAAAGCAGGATGCTCTTGCACACATCATCTCTGCAACAAAAGAGGCAAACAGCCTTCAACCGGGTCACTGCTTTAACACTTTACATGATTTCTTGAAACTTCATAAATTAGGAGTTCCTGGAAAATACATGTAACAGCAAGCCCTACTTTAAGTATTTTGGAAGGTCCCTCTCCAATGCTGGATTAATATTAATGTTGATGGAGCATCGAAGGGTAACCCAAGACCGGCTGGTTGTGGTGCCATCTATAGAGATCATACTGGTAAATCTCTCGGTTGTTTCTATGGCACATGTGATATCTTTTCCTCTCTTGAGGCTGAAATGATCAGCGTTATTCATGTAGTCTAATTTTCTCGGCTTAAAGGAATGAATAACATTTGGTTGTAAAGAGACTCCACCACCATGGTTCAGGCTATTCGAACCGGGGTTATACATCTTTCTTGGAAAATAACTGTTTGATGGATGGAGTGTCTCACATCCCTTTTGAGTACCAATTACACCATCACTCATGTTTACCAAGAAGCTAACTTTGTGGAAGATGGGCTTGCCAACAAAGGTATCAACAAGGATCTCACATGGTTATATGATCTTCCATCTCATCTGATTCCTCTTCTTGAAAATGATTGTAATAAAAGACCTTTTTTAGGCTCTTGTAATCTCTCTCTCTTTTAATAAATTTATCTTGTCCTTTTGATCAAGACAACTTTAAAAAAAATCCATAGATAAGTTTTAAGCTCATTGATTATTTATATGGAATTATTTTATCATTATTTATTCCTTACATATTATTCATGACTTATTTATTCTATGATTACTTATGCTATATGTATTCCCTTACTAAGCATATGATCTCACCCCTTTATTATGTTTCCTTTCCCTAGGATGTCAGGAAGTGTGATATGATTGATATTAAAGGATATGGTATATGTAATAATGATATTCTCAAAGAAAATACTATATTGTATTTTTTGTTTTCTAAAGTAATCTGATATTCAAGAATGTATCTAGTTTACCAAGACTAATAAAATATTCAGTCCCTTGGTATGTGATAGCTTGTATCTAATACCATTATAATAAAGTAACCACTAGCTCTAGACTACTAGGTTTAGGTTATTTACAAACTAAGGACTCACCTCAACAACATATGGGACCATGGTCAACCACATGGGAGGCAGGTCAATCTGGCCAGTCGTGGGTGGAAAGTGTGAGTATGGGAATTCATAGAGATCATAGGGAGCATAATGGTAATACATAGAGTGAGAACAAGGTGAAAATGAGGGTTCTCAATGTGGAACTCCCAATGGTGTGGCGTAGCCTATGTGGGTGTGAGTGTAGGTGTGTCTGAGTGCTAACCCCAGTGCAAGCTCGAGCAGTTGGTGAATTAGTGATTATTATTAATTAGGTTATATATGAACATAAAATTGATGTGGGGATAGGTGAAGTGGGTTAATATTCCTCCAATTAAGAACATATGGTAATAAGTTGTGATGCCCGATCATATTGATCTCTACTGTTTGATTGATCCCAGGTTGTGAACCTTCATTTTCAAACTTCTTCCTTTGAAGTATCTACACATGAATTTGATACAATCGTATTTCATCCATCTCTAGTGATCAAACCAATGAATTTATACATGCTCATTCATGCTTAATCCATGCATTCAATATTCATCTTTTATGCAAGAATTTGTTTAGATTAAATACAGTGTCGAATGTATGAATAGAAGAATCGCATGAAGAATAGTGTATGTGAGAAGATCCCATCATATAAATCCTCCATCATGTGATCTTATATCCATTTAAATTTTATATAATAAACCCTGGATGATGCATGAGTTTTAAAATTCATGATTTTTGGAAATTGAGATTTGTCAAGATATTCAGGAATTTAAGGAGCCTTGACTCAGCATGAAATCCTGAGGAGAGTCAGTGTGAATTTGTCTAAAAATATAGATTTAGATATGAGATTTTATATTAATTACACTCAATTTTTGAGAATATCCCTCAAGAAATAGCATATGTGGTCTACCCTAGTATTGTGAAGAAGAAACCCTCGTGATCCCTTCATGTGAAGGAGAAGAACCCAGGGGACTTACTTGGATTTCACAAATAAGCATAAATTTGAATCATGATTTGTTCACATGAAGGATAAATAACCTAAAGTCTATCCTAGTAATTAAAATGATACTATAAAAATTCATGTGGTCCATTCATGTAAAGAGGATAGAACCTGACTGATGATTCACATGAAGTCCTTATGCGAACAGGAATGACCAACTGTGTTTTTGTTTACATGGAGAATTCTTGAGATCACATGAACTCATCTAGTTTTTTTAATAAGTAGAACCATGAGATTAAGAATAATAAACTTTAGTGAAACTAAAATCTCACTATTCATAAAATTGTGGAATATTTATCTATGTGGAGAATAGTATGCATGTGTGATGAAATTCATATACAAAGATGAAGCACATAAGGTAAATTGAATAAAATAGTGAATAAATATTGATAAGGTGCATATAAAATAATAAGAATAATATTTTATATGTGATAGGGTTTTAAACTTGATAAGTCCATGAAACACATACATGAAGTGAAATTGAGATATTTGAATTGATAATTCAAGAAGGAAGGTGCATTGAGTAGTGAAATATTATTCTTTTATAAAATAATATTGAATAAATTGTGTTCATCACTTAAAAACATTCGAATGATGTGGGGAACTTTATCATAAGAAGTGTAACATTATTTCCCAATCATTTGACTTACTGATAATTTTGATACAATGTCGTATCGATAATAGAGAAGAGACTGAAGTCAAAAGATACTTGTAGGTAAATATTTTCTTGTTAGAGTATTTAGTAAGCTAAGATGAACTAGAAAATTCAATATCTGGTGTAAAAAAGTTTCAAGACCAAAATAGTTATTTAATAATTCATTGAATATCTTGAAATTGTACATGAGTGGAGAAGATCCAAAATTATTATAGAGGAAGATCACTCTGAATAAGGAAGAGGACTTTCTATTATAGGATGAACACTGATAAGAAAGAGGATCTTGTGATTGGGGTGTCTAATTGGACCCTGAAGCATAATTTATTTAATGATCAAAAACACTCTAATGTTCTTATAACTTGTTTTATATATTTTCAAGTGTTTTTATGTGTTTATATTGATTTATTTTGATAGTAAGTCATTCGACCTAAAGATCACTTCAAAATAGGTTTAAAAGGATTTCTTAAATGTTGTTGTAGTAGGAAACTACTGGCTACATGGTGTAGTTCCACTGGATAGTTGGTTTCATGAGATGAACTCTATAGGCTAGTAGAATTCCATCAGCTAGCCGATGGAGGACAATCGACTAGCCTGTGAGAGGATGCAGTGTAAAGGTAGTTCCAATAGAACCACCGGATACACGGTGGTGGTTACTGGGTATCCGGTGGTATTGGTATTTCTAGTCTCTGGAGGCCTTTAATTTAGTAAAAATTAATATAGTTAAGGTATTTATTTCCTTATATTGATTCATTGGACCTTGGCACCCAATAGAGGCTATAAAAAGAGAACAAGGAAACCTTAATTCTCATTCCACCTCTATCGAATCAAATTGAAAATGCTAGAATTATCTCAAAGCTCAAAGTTGATCCAATTATATCAAGATCTACCAAGATATTAAAGTTCTCAACTTTCAAATTTTAAGGGGAGATCAAGATTTAATTCAAGTATATCAAGTAAGTAAATCAATAATTGTTTTTTCTTCAATGACTTCATCCAAATCACATTCTACATTCTTGTTCAATATTTTTGTACCTATTTCTCTCTCCTAATATTTAAGAAGTCATTGAAGATATTGAAGTTGTACATGAGAAGAGAAGATATGGTATGCTTTTAGAGGAAAATCACTCCAAATAAGGAATATAACTTTCTACTATAGGATCAACACTGAGAATAAATAGGATCTTGTGAATGGGTCATCTTGTTAGACCCTGAATCATAAATGTTTTAATGATCACAAACACTATAATGTTGTTCTAACTTGTTTCATGTTGTTTCAAGTGTTATTTTTTTGTGTTTATATTGAGTTAGTTTGAAATGAAGGAATAGGGCCTAAATATATCCTTAAAATAGGTTCAAAAGGATATATTAAAGGTTTTTGTAGTAAGGAAGCACTGGCTGCATGGTTTAGTATAAGGACCCGGCCTTAAACATTACATAATCTTGAATTAAATGAATAATTCACATTGAGGATCTTTTCAGGTTTAAAGTTTTAGAAAATTAGGACATAATTATTACATATCAACTTGAATATTACATGTAGACACTACTACTCAGTATCCATTTTTTTTTTAAAAAAAACTCTTAAAAATAAACATGTATAGTTCAATGTTTTAGACAGCATGACTTTTCCTTGATCTCATCCTTGACCCTTATTCATCTTTAAGTCATGTGGAAAACATTTCAAAAACTTGGGATAAGCATTAAAACTCAGTAAGGGATATAAAATTAGGAAGGAAAACATTAGCCCATCAATAAATACAAATCAATGAAACCAATACTTTTCAATCATAACATACCTTACAAAATCATAATATTTATGAATAACATACAGAAAACATAAATCATAATGGTAACATATGGAATTAATAACATACTTACATTGTATTTATCACAGCTACATAGGGAGTCACATTTGGAATACCCATCACAGTATATTCCCAAAATCTCTTAGGAGAAACCTCAACGTTTACCTCTGTCACGTTACCCAATGCATTGGAGAGCTATCTCGGGCTCACCCGCCCTAGGTTTATCACGGAACCACCCATATACGTAAACAATTCCATATAACACAAGAATAAAGGAAAGATAACATTTCCACATTCCAATCACAATATATCAAATCAAGATATTGAAGTAAATAATTCTTTATCAAACCATTTTCAAAAACCATTTAAAACATTTAATAAAGATATTTTTGAATCAAAGTGTCCCATACCACTTTGAATCTTTTAAAGGAATTAACATTTTAAAACATTAATGTCCATATAAATAAATCCCAAAACCATTTTGAAAACATGGACATTAATGAGAAATATTTAGAAGAATAAATCTTTAAAACATTTAAAATGATATTTTAGTTAAAGAGTTTTTAACAAAATGAGAGACGCTTGAATACAAATAATTGAGGAATAACATTTAATCATAACTTTATAATATCATGATAATAAAAGGATTCATGATATAATATTCCAAATGACATTATATACACCATATAAGAGTTAATTGGTTCATAAAAACAATGAAGCCTCAATGGAATGTAAATTGAGACGCAATCCCTTATATAAATGGTATCCTTAGATTAAGGATAAATCAATGAAATAATTATGTGTGAAAAATATAAATAAACCCAATATAAGAGGATATTAAGTGTAAAACAATAATATTTCATTCACACATATTCGTAGCACGACATTTTCAAGAAGTAGAAGTTTAACCCAAAGAATTTAAATTGGGTAAAGAAGTTCCCTTACAGAAATTCGACAGCCTAACGGCGTCACTTTAAAATTCAGAAAATGATTTGATGAGAGATAAAAGGGTATCTCATCACATGGACATAAAATTTACATCAATAAGGATATAGAAGAATATATCCCAACATAAGAAGATGTAAATTAAAAGACATAACAAAAAGAAGTCTTTTAAAAGAGGAGGGTGAAAGCTTCCCTTACCGATTTGGAAACTTACGAAACATACACCATATGAAAGAAGGATCATACATTGAAGATGTAAATACCCATAAATGAAAGTATATTACACAAATAGTACAATCATGGGCAGTACATACACCACACAAAAAGAAATAGTGGCAAATATAGCATGAATCTCACAGGAATAAAAAGTGAGATGAAAAACCATACTACATTGTAATCAATCAATTCCTATGACCAAAAGCTAATATCCATCAAATGGATCGTATAATCATGATAATATATATCAAATGGAAGTACATAATACACCACGTGCAATGAATAAGTTTCGAACAATGGAAATCTCTCAGAATTAAAAGTGAGATAAGAAATCACTTACCTCGTGTCCGACTTGACTCGTTCATTCTTTAACGTCCTGAATAATAAACTAAAGTTAATTTCTAATTGATTAAAAACCTTTTTCAAGTTTATTATTTCTATTATATTTCTTATTACCATGTTATAAACATTACATATTCATTTATGTTAATAACGGTCGTTTTGTCGATATTTGGTACTTGAGTAAAAAAAATGAACAGTTTATATTTACAAGTTGTTCATGTGGTAAGATATCCATTATCTTCAGAATTATATTAATGATTTAGATATCATATATATCATATATTTTCAGTATATACATGTATTTATAATAGTACATAACATTTAGAGGTAAGAAATGAAATACACCATTCATGGAGACGGTAAGCCGTACGTACGCATGAACGCTACTTCCATTTCTATTTCTTATTTTAATGAAATTAAAACATAACGATATATAGTTATATTATAATTCCATTATAATATCATATATAATATTATTAACTCCATCCTTTATACATCCCACATAAGGCATTAACGAGTCATATCACTTTGAGGGGGCGGTAGTCTGCACTTCCTCTAATGAGATTATTGTATTTACCCACTATGGAAACCATAAAGAAATTATATAAATGGAAAATACAGAAGCATAAAGAAAACATAAACATAATATATATCATATATAAATACAGTTCCATCATAATGGCCACCATGAGAGGCGGTAGGAGATAATTAAACAGTCATTGTTTCGTGAGGCGTTTGGTTGCCATCCACAGAAACATTATGTTCATCACCCATTAGATGGAGTTGTGTGTAAGTTTAGTTTTAATACTTATCATAACAGCATACTATTATATTTAGGATATTGGTGTTGTTAAAAAATAAAGGAATAAAAATATTTTAGGGGTTGGAGAAGTAAAATAAAAGAAAATAAGTTAAGAGAAACCGTTACCTTTAATTTGGGTAACTCCCTTTGGTTTGAACCAAAAGGACTCTTGAAGTGCCTTATGCCTAAGGTAAGGCTTCTAGGAGGAGGAGAGGGATTTAGAGAGCTTAATTGGTCAGAGGTTGTAAAACACAAAAGGCTTGAGAGATGTGAGTAATTGTTTAGAAGTGGTCTCTTTTTATAAGGGAGAGGAGGGGCTCTTTGGAAAAGTGTGAAAACATTATATTATTATAAACTTATCTTCAGTTTCAAAAGGTCCAAAATACATTAAAGTTGAAAATAAGATGACTCGTATTCGAAATAAAATCATCCAATATTAATTGGACAGGTTTTGGATATTATTTTAGTCTTTATAATCTTATTTTTTAAATCATTTATTAATGAGGTAAATATTGCATCATGTTTCATAAATAATTTAATTTATTCGATGTCTAAAAATTATAAAAAAAATACCATGATGTAGGAAATATTTTTAGCTTTTCAATGAATAGTTATAGTTGAAAATATGACTTATATAACACCATGTAAAAATTAATTTACCAAAGGATATTTGTTTATGTCATTTTTGCCTTTACTTTAAATTAATTAATCTAAAGTGTCAATATCACTCCCAAGTGGCTCCATGGGGTCCCAAAATCGACCCAAGGATTCCCTTGGTCGGCCGTGAATAATATAATAAGTTTAGAACAAGTGTTAAAGTAATTTTGAATAATTATAATATTCTTTTTACCTTGAATTACCCTATTTACCTTTAACCACAGTAAATAAAAGTCAAAAGTTACTATTCACCAAAAATTATTTTCATCTTATTGAACCACATTTTACTTCTTGATATTAATCGTGTCTCTCGGATTTTTGAAATTCAACTCACAGAAGTGGTAAAATTTCATTTAAATGAAAAAATTAATTTTTTTTAACTACTACTAAGTGGTTTCACTATTCATCAAAAATTGAAGTTTTTCAGAAAAATACCAAAAACTCAGCCTAATCTATATTTGATATTCCGAATTCAAAAATGATGTATATTTTACCAAATTAAAAACATCGAAGTTGAATTAATTAATTTAAAATTAATTCTCGTTGTTAGAACAAATAGCGTGTTTTTACGAAACAATAACTATCAAAAGATTAACACTTGTTTGTGTCCAATTTCAAAGTGAAATTAATTCCAATGACCACCATTAGATTAAATGGTAAAAATACATTCTAATTATACTTTAAAACCAATTAAAAAGATAATCTATCCATATAAATAAATTATATTAAAAGCTAGTTTTGAATTAAAATACAACATGTTTCACTTTTCATTAAAATTGCATTTTATCAGAAAAATACAAAAATTTCATCCAAATTAAATTTTGATGGTCCGATTATAAAGAAGAATTTTATTTGGTCAAATAGAACATATAAAAGTGACCAAAACTATATTTAAATAGGGTTCACCATTAAAAGGCTATAAATCAACATTTTAATGTAAATTATGCTTAAAATTAGATTCATTCACATTTTAAGCCTCTAACTTTTATTGGATAAATGTAAATACATTTAAAAAACATGTATAATCATATTGTAGTTAGTTTTGTTCATTACCGCCAATACAACTTCTAGGAGTTAACTACAATTTAAAATAATAATATTACATTATTAGTGTGCAGCGTAAGATTTCAAAGAAACCTTTTCTTGCGTATCGGGTACGCTATCGAACAAAGCAACCATTTTAAAGTAAAATTAATATTTAATTCAAAAATATTAAAAAATATGAAAATTTCATATTCTTTATTTATCTGGGATGTTACATCCTTCCCCCCTTTTGGGAATTGCATCCTCGCAATTTTAAAATTGGGCTCGAAAACTTCATTGAAATCCCCACATCGGAAAAAGAGTCAATAAAACTATCACTTTAAAATAAAGGAAGAGAAGTACAAAGGTTACTTGAGACAAAAGATACTAGGATTCCATGAAAACATGGATATGAAGGAGAAAAAAAACCATCAAGTTCTGATGGAGAGTGATAGAAAACATGTTTAGGATAAAGTTAACCACCAAAAAATCACAAACTTGTGATGGGTTAAACAGTCTTTGATTCCCTAGTAGGAAAAGTTAACAGAAAAGTTTTTTGTTTTAAGATACTTTTCATTAAGGAATTTATTTATGAGCTTAACTAAAAACATAAGGAAATATACTTACTTATCTTGTAGACTTTCATCTTTTACAATATTTCTAATACAAACTCATATTTTCTCCAAAGATGAGTATTCAGGATGAATTTTTTCACATTAAGAGCGCTATAATCAACTTTGAGATAATCACATAATCCACAAAAGATGAACTATATATTTCCCATGTCTTTAGACCTTAACCAAAACCAAAATGGTTAGCACCAGATCAGATAATCCCTGAAAAAGATAATCTTATACAAAAAGAAAAACTACTCGTAATCTCCAAAATTTGTCAAAAAAAACTCAAAGTTCATCAAAGACCATTCAATAAACAGTTGTCCATAAAATTCTTCAAAGTAATCCAAACTGTGATTGAAACCCAAATCTTAAGAGAATTTAATCACAGTCTTCCAAGATAAATCTTAATATTTATCTCCAAATAACATCAGTTACTCTTAAAGTATCATATTGAAAAGTAATTAACCTAATCACATATCCTCCATGATAGGTTAATAATTTCCATAGATAACCCAAAATCAACTTATTCTTGATTAATAAAATCATATAACTAAAAAGAATTATTCATACTAACAAGGACTTCACGTAGTCCAGTGGTAGGCCATAAATCCCAGTCGCACTTTGGTTGTGGGTTCGATTCCCGCAGCTTTGTCCGACGCGACGGGTTGTCACGCAGTCTGCATGTTGTCCTTTTTCAAAAACTATATAATTTTATAAAATTCCCAAAAAGGGATAAATTCAATAAAAATAACCATAACATAATTTAACCACAAAGGTTATCTAATAACTTTCATTTTGCATCCCAAAATCTATTAACCTATAGTTGCCTCAAATTCAAAGATCATATAAACCCAAATGTTTTTTTTATAACTATATCCACAAAATAAAAGATAATTATTCCTTAAATAAAATTTTCATATATCAAACTTCAGGGTTACATATACTATAAAAAGTCTTCTAATGTAATCCCATCATCAAAAGATCCCTAATACTTTTAATAATTTCACCATCCTAAAATCTATCATAACACTTGAATCCCTTATATGTTGACTTCTTACCCATTCAAAGTTCTTCATTAACCATTCCTTTCCAACTTACTCTGAAATACTTCTTTCCTACAAAAAAAACATGAATCATATCCTAAGATTCAATAATGTCAAAACATATGTTAAGAAATAGTCCATCCTTTCATTGGTCATTGTCAGTTTATTCATCCTCAATTGGAATCGCATTAGGTATTGGTAAACATATATTTGTATGATCCTGATGATCTCATTCCTGAAACATCTTCATAGGACATTTGTTTGTATAATGACCATGCACACCACATTTAAAACATTCAATTGATCCCTCATAAAGAACTTCTTTCCCTTTCCTAGAGTCAACTGGATGCTTCCTTTTTCCATGGAAGGTTCTTGATTTATAACCTTCATTCTCACATCTATAGCATCTTCCCGTCCCTTTAAAGCATTTTCCTAGGTGTTTATTTCCACATCTTTGACACATAGGTTTTTGAACATACTTACCTTTATGATTATTACCAGAAATTCCATATGGATTTGTTTCTCGCATATACGATGCCTTATAAAAATCACCATGGTTCAAGTTGTCAATCATGACTCCAGATAGTTGGTTGAGAATAACCATAAGAGTTATCATTGAAGCTCGCATTTCATTCAGTTGCTCATTCAGAAAACCATCACAGTTTTCTTCACAACCACTATTACTTTGATGCCTGCTAGATCCAACCATTTACTAAAGCCAAAAAGGTCAGTGTGAGTATATCAGTAAAATCATCATATAATATCTTATGAGGGGGGTAAATACTAAGATATACTTATTCATGTTATCTTAAACTCATTCACTTTATCTAAATTAACTATGAATCTTTCTAAAATCCTAACCATTATGGTAATATCACTTATGCATAAAGAACACCCTAACCTCTAAAGTTGTCTAAACCGACCTCTGATACTAACTATAAGAACCTGGCCTTAAACATTACATAATATTTAATTAAATGAAAAATTCACATTGATGATCTTTTCAGGTTTAGAGTTTTAGAAAATTAGGACATAACTATTACATATCAACTTGAATATTACATGTAGACACTACTACTCAGTATCCTTTTTTAAAAAAAACTCTTAAAAATAAACATGTCTAGTTCAATGTTTTAGACAGCATGACTTTTCCTTGATCTCATCCTTGACCCTTATTCATCTTTAAGTCCTATGAAAAACATTTCAAAAACATGGGATGAGCATAAAAACTCAATAAGGGATATAAAAATAGGAAGGAAAACATTATCCCATTAATAAATACAAATTAATGAAACCAATACTTTTCAATCATAACATACCTTAAAAAATCATAAGATTTATGAATAACATACGGAAAAAATAAATCATAATGGTAACTTATGGAATTCATAACATACTTACATTGTAGCTATCACAGCTACATAGGGAGTCACATTTGGAATACCCATCACAGTATATTCCCTAAATCTCTTAGGAGAAACCTCAACGTTTACCTCTGTCACGTTACCCAATGCATTGGAGAGCTATCTCAGACTCACCCGCCCTAGGTTTATCACAAAACCACCCATATACGTAAACAATTCCATATAACACAAGCATAAAGGAAAGATAAAATTTCCATATTCCAATCACAATGTATCAAATCAAGATATTGAAGTAAACAATGCTTTATCAAACCATTTTCAAAAACCATTTAAAACATTTAATAAATATATTTTTGAATCAAAGTGTCTCATACCACTTTGAAGATTTTAAAAGAATTAACATTTTAAAACATTAATGTCCATATAAATAAATCCCAATACCATTTTTAAAACATGGATATTAACGAGAAATATTTAGAATAATAAATCTTTAAAACATTTAAAATGATATTTTAGTTAAAAGAGTTTTTAACAAAATGAGAGACGCTTGAATATAAATAACTGAGGAATAACATTTAATCATAACTTTATAATATCATGAGAATAAAAGGATTCATTATATAATATTCCAAAGGACAGTATATACACCATATAAGAGTGAATTAGTGCATAAAAACAATGAAGCCTCAATGGAATGTAAATTGAGACGCAATCCCTTATATAAATGGTATCCTTAGATTAAGGATAAATCAATGACATAATTATGTGTGAAAAATATAAATACACCCAATATAAGAGGATATTAAGTGTAAAACAATCAGAGTTCATTCACACATATTCGTATCATGACATTTTCAAGAATTATAAGTTTAACCCAAAGAATTTAAATTGGGTAAAGAAGTTCCCTTACAGAAATTCAACAGTCTAACGGCGTCACTTTAAAATTTAGAAAATGAGTTGATGAGAGATAAAAGGGCATCTCATCACATGGACATAAAATTTACATCAATAAGGATATATAAGAACATATCCCAATATAAGAATATGTAAATTAAAATACATAACAAAAATAATTCTTTTAAAAGAGGAGGGTGAAAGCTTCCCTTACTGATTTGGTAACTTACGAAACATACACCATATGAAAGAATGATCATACATTGAAGATGTAAATACCCATAAATGAAATTATATTACACAAAGATTACAATCATGGTTATTACATACACCACATAAAAGGAAATAATGGCAAATATAGCATGAATCTCACAGGAATAAAAAGTGAGATGAAAACTCATACTACGTTGTAATCAATCGATTCCTATGACCAAAAGCTAATATCCACCAAATAGATCACAAAATACCATGAATATAAAGAGAATCATGATAATATATATGAAATGTCAGTACATAATACACCACGTGCAATGAATAAGTGGTGAACAATGGAAATCTCTTGGAATTAAAAGTGAGATAAAAAATCCATTACCTCGTGTCCGACTTGACCCGTTCGTTCTTTAACGTCCTGAATAATAAACTAAAGTTAATTTATACTTGCTTAAAAATATTTTTCAAGTTTATTATTCCTCTTATATCCCTTATTACCATGTTATAAACATTACATAGTCATTTATGTTAATAACGGTCATTTTGTCGATATTTGGTACTTGAGTAAAAAAAATGAACAGCTTATATTTACAAGTTGTTCATGTGGTAAGATATCCATTATATTCAGAATGATATTAATGATTCATATATCATATATATCATATATATCCAGTATATACATGTATTTATAATAGTACATAACATTTAGAGGTAAGAAATGAAATGCACCGTTCATGGAGACGGTAAGCCATACGTACGCATGAACGCTACTTCCATTTCTATTTCTTATTTAAATGAAATTAAAACATACTGATACATAGTTATATTATAGTTATAGTATAATATCATATATAATATTATTAACTCCATCCTTTATACGTCCCACATAAGGCAATAACGAGTCATATCACTTTGAGGGGGCGGTAGTCCGCACTTCCTCTAATGAGATTATCGTATTTACCCACTATGGAAACCATAAAAAAATTCTATAAATGTAAAATAAATAATCTTAAAGAAAACATAAATATAATATATATCATATATAAATACAGTGCCATCATAATGGACACCATGAGAGGCGGTAGGATATAATTGAATAATCATCGTTTCGTGAGGCATTTGGTTGTCATCCACAGAAACATTATGTTCATCACCCATTAGATGGAGGTGTGTATAAGTGTAGTTTGAATCCTTCTCATAACAAAATCCTGGTATATTTAGGATACTGGTTTTGTTACAAAATAAATGAATAAAAAGAGTTTAGGAGTTTGAAAAGTAAAATAAATGAAAAGAGGTTAAGAGAAACTATTACGTTTAATTTGGGTAACTCCCTTTATTGTGAACCAAAAGAACTCTTGAAGTGCCTTATGCCTAAGGTAAGGCTTTTAGGAGTAGGAGAGGGATTTATGGAGCTTAATTAGACAGATTTTGGATGATCCAAAAGGCTTTATAGATGTGAGGAATTGGTTAGAAGTGGTCTCTTTTTATAAGGGAGAGGAGGGGCTCTTTAGGAAAGTGTGAAAACATTATATTATTATAAACTTATATTCGGTTTAAAAAGGTCCAAAACACATTAAAGTAGAAGATAAGATTACTCATATTCGAAATAAAATCATATAATAGTAATTGGACAGGTTTTAGATATTATTTTATTCTTTATAATCTTATTTATTTAAATCATCTATTAATGAGGTAAATATTGCATCATTATTGTGTCATAAATAATTTAATTTATTAGATGTCTAAAAATTATAAAACAAATACCATAACGTAGTAAATCTTTTTAGCTTTCCAATGAATATTTATAGTCGAAAATATGACTTACATAACACCATATAAAAATTAATTTACCAAAGTATATTTGTTTATGTCATTTTTGCCTTTACTTTAAATTAATTAATCTAATGTGTCAATATCACTCCCAAGTGGCTTCATGGGGTCCCAAAATCGACCCAAGGATTCCCTTGGTCGGCCATGACTAATCTAATAAGGTTAGGACAAGTTTTAAAGTAATTTTTAATAATTATAATATTCTTTTTACCTTGAATTACCTTATTTACCTTTAACCACAGTAAATAAAAGTCAAAAGTTACTATTCATAAAAAATTATTTTCATCTTATTGAACCACATTTTACTTCTTGATATTAACTGTGTATCTCAGATTTTTGAAATTCAACTCACAGAAGTGGTAAAATTTTATTTAAATGAAAAATTCAGTTTTTTTAACTACTACTAAGTGGTTTCACTATTCATCAAAAATTGAAGTTTTTCAGAAAAATACCAAAAACTTAGCCTAAGCTATATTTGATCTTCTGAATTCAAAAATGATTTATATTTTACCAAATTCAAAACATATAAGTTGAATTAATTAATTTAAAATTAATTTCCGTTGTTAGAACAAATAGCGTGTTTTTACGAAACAATAACTATCAAAAGATTGACACTTGTTTGTGTCCAATTTCAAAGTGAAATTAATTCCAATGACCAAAATTGGATTAAATGGTAAAAATATATTCTAATTATACTTTAAAACCAATTTAAAAGATAATTTATCCATATAAATAAATTATATTAAAAGGTAGTTTTGAATTAAATTACAACATGTTTTACTTTTCATTAAAAAATGCATTTTATCAGAAAAATACCAAAATTTCATCCAAAGTAAATTTTGATGTTCCGATTCTAAATAAGAATTTTATTTTGTCAAATAGAACATATAAAAGTGACCAAAACTATATTTAAAGAGGTTTCTCCATTAAAAGGCGGTAAATCAACCTTTTAATGTAAATTATGCTTAAAATTAGATTCATTCACATTTTAAGCCTCTAACTTTTATTGGATAAATATAAATACAATTAACAAACATGTATAATAATATTGTAGTTAGTTTTTTTCATTCCCACCAATACAATGGCTAGGAGTTAATTACAATTTAAAATAATATTATTATATTATTAGTGTGCAATGTAAGATTTCAAAGAAATTCGTTGTTGCATATCGGGTATGCTATCGAACATAGAAACCCTTTTAAAGTAAAATTAATATTTAATTCACAAATATTAAAAAGAATATGAAAATGTCATATTCTTTATTTATCCAGGATGTTACATTTAGTTCCACCGGATAGCCAATGGCATGTGTTGAACCCTCTCAGATAGCAGAAGTCCACCAGTTAGCCAGTGAGAGGAGATAGTGTATAGGTAGTTCTAGAAGCACCACTAGATGCCTAATAGAGGATACCGTGTATCCAGTATTGTCGGGACTACTAGTATTAATATTCCTTTTAATACTGTTAAAAGGTATATAGTTCATGTCTATAATTACGTGGATGGATTCATTGGACCCTAGCACCCTATGGAGGCTATAAAAGGAGATCAAGGTAGCCTTAATTCTCATTCCACTTCTACCGAATCAAATTGAAAATTACAGAACACTCTTGAAGCTCAAATTTTATCCAATTATCTCAAGACCTCCCAAGAGATTAAAGTTCCAACTTTTACCTTTCAAGGGGATATCGATCTTTCATCCAAGGATATCAAAGCATTGAACCTATAAGTTTGTGTTCTTAAAAAAATTCTAAAGAAACTTCAACATTATTGTTTAATATTTTTATGCCTCTTTGTCTCTACTCATATTGAACCTTTTGTAACATCTGTTGTCTCTCACTTCTTATCCTTCTCTCTCTCTATTTCTCTCTTATTATAATTATTTCAAGAGAGATTGAAGTTCATGCATTGTAAAGGGCTTGAAATTAATATAAGTCATCTATTCTCTTATCCCCCTAGTTATTTGTTTCTTGGTTAACCATTTAAACCAAGGGTTTTGGTTCTATTTTTTTTATTTAAACTAAGGTAATGAATTTCTTGTTGTTCCATTAAAATAAAGGGTTTTTAAACTTCTTGGTTTCCATTAAAACTGAGTTTTTTTTGTTTATTGGTTCTCATTAAAACCAAGGGGTTTATTATATTGATTTTCATGATCATTATCATTGGGAGGAGACATAGGGGCACCTTTGGGTATTATTTCTGAACCTCTTTACCAAATTACCCATGTCTATTTACTTTTTGCATTTACTTTTTTGCATCACTTTCTCTTAATTGACCAGTTTAAATTTTAATAGTGATTTACTTTTTCATATAGATTCCATGATTTACATTTCCATATCTTTTATTACATCAATTTATTTATATATTTTAATTTTCAAAAGGGAATTCACCCCCTCCACCCACCCTCTTGACATATTACTTGACTAATATTTGGTATCAAATGTTGACTTTGATTCTATTTCAAAATATTTTTTCAAATTACTTATTTTAAAAAAATGAATTTCAAATCCTAATAAATTTTCAAAGATCAATTTTAAAATTTCATCTACTTCTTATACACATGCTCCTTTTTATGGTCCAGATTATTCATATTTTAAAACTCTCATATCTATTTTCATTTAAATAATAGGATATCCTTTTTTGAAAATGGTTATATATGGTTATACCCCTACAAATGAATCTAAAGATAAGTGGATTTCTCAAGATATTGTATCTTTTTAATTTGATGGAAATGCTATGAATGCCTTGTTTTTTAGTTTAGATCAAAATGAATTCAATAAAATATATTCTTACAAAATGGATAATGATATTTGGAAACTCATAAAAGTCACACATGAGGGAACAAATAATTTTAAAGACACTAGAATGGGTGTTCGTAAACAATACTATGAATGTTTCTCCATGCATATAAATGAATCCATTACTATAATATTTACCAGTTTCACAAAAATTTGAAATGGTAGAAAATTTATCTATGATTAATTTTCCACATAAACTCTCATGAAGAAAATCATATGGGTTTTACCTAGTTCATGGGCTCCCAAATTCATATAAATACAATAATCCAAGGACATAAAAATATGGGAGCTGAAGAACTCATCAAATCCTTAAATACATATGAGATAATGATGAAAATATAAGTGGTTAAAGAATCTTTTGAAGCTAAGAAAACCAAAAATCACCAAGACTTTAAATAAATCAAGGATGATGATTCTTCTGAAAGTGACTCCAATAATGAAAGTGTGATTGAATTCTTTTTGAGAAGATTGAAAAAATTGAAAAAGTAAAACAAAAATAATATACCCTTCTAATGATCTAAAAATAAATATCAAATTGATATTCCAAAAGTAACCTAATTCTGTTGAAAAAATATGAACCACATCAATTTGGATTTTCCCTTGAAGAAAACGTCTAAATATAGGAAGCAAGGTAAGATAGCTCTAATGGTCTCAACTTTGAGTGTTATCAAAGACTAAATTTCAACTTAGGAAACTATAAAATCTAAGGAAAAAAACCTCATGGCTCATATTGAGGTAGGTAAAGAGGTTAGTTCCCACCCTCCTTCTAATTCCTCATTTTCCTCTCATTCATCCTCTTCTTATTTATCTCCAATTTCAAAAAATGAGATTAAAAACTTTTATCTAGAACTTATTTCAAAATATTATAATCTTTTCAAATGGTATAAATAAGTTCTCAATGAAAAGGATAAAATTTAAAAAGAAAAGAATATTCTTTTAAAATAAAAGGATGATTTGATTTTTAAATTAAAAAATCAACCCAACATTGAAGTTTTCAAACCCAAAATCAAGGATCTCAAAAGATCTATTTTAAATTTCACCCAAGGTAAAAAAACTTAATATGATCCTTATTTATCAGTGTGTTAGAATAAATAATCATGGTTTTGGTTTTTAATTTTATAATATAAATTCTTTAAAAACCACTTATTTTGTAAAAAGTGTTTCTCAAAATAAATTTTTCAAATATTATTGTAAATACAGGAATCTTATATATGAATGTTATTGAAAAAATGATAGATGTGGAAGGCCTAATTTGAGTCATCTTTCTTATAATAATTCTCAAAAATTTAAACATGTTTGGGTTCCCAAGTCTTTACTTACCAATGTTTATGGACCAAAATTTGTTTCCTTTACCAAATCATTTTGTTCTAACATTTATGTACCCTAAAGGTTACCAAAATGGGATAATTTTTTATATTAATAAGGCTTCCCCACATATCTAAATTGATATATAAAATGATGTTTTCTCTTTAAAATATGTGTTTAACCCATTGAATTGATTGATCAACTCTTTGAACCTTGAGCTTAATATTTTATTCTCTAAGTGAGGGGGATCCTATCTCTTTCCTTTTTATAGAATATTTAGAAATAAATATTGAACTTCATGGGAAAAGGTTTTTATTTTTATTATAGTTCTCTCTTGAATATAATTTCAAAATATATTCTCTCATGTCTATGTTTTCTTTAAAGGGGAGAAAATTATTTTATTTTTCATTTCAATTTTCTATATTTTTTTATCATTATGATCCATTTACCTCAATTGTTCTATCTTTTAGGGGGATCCTTATCTCTTTTTAAATTTTTATATTTTCCATTCTGAAATTTCAAAAATCTTGAGTTTCTCTCTTATATTTTCTTTTTAAATTGAGATAATTTTCATTAATTTATCTCCTTTTATTATGCTTTCAATTTTTTATATGCTTTATGTGTTTTATTTAAGGGGAATTTTTTTAATGATATTATATTTTTCACCCCTCTCTTATATAATAATTTTATCAATAATTTATCCTTTTTTAAATCATTTTATATCTTAAAAGTATATTGATTATCTATTTATATTATGAAGAATGTTTGTTTGAAAATTCTCATGCTTTAATATGAATTTTTTATTAAAGGGGAATTAAATTTTGTTATTGTATAAAGGTTGTATTTAATTTCTATTATATTATCATATCTCTCTAACACTCTTTCTTTCAAAGTTCTATTTTTATAATCTTAAAGGGGGAGAATTTTTTATAGAGGTATAAGATAAAAGAATGATCATTTTAAATGGTGTTTCATCAAGGGGAGGAACTTTATTTAAAAATTTAATTAAGGGGGGAAATGGTTTCATGGAAATTTTGGAAACTCCTTCCTTTTATCTTTCCCTTCCTAATTTTCTTGATTTCTATATCAAGTATTTGTGATCATCAAAAAGGAGGAGATTGTTGTACCTCTAAGCATAATTATTTTAATAATCACAAATACTCTAATGTTGTTTCAACTTGTTTCATGTTATTTCAAGGATTTTGTGTGTGTTTATATTGAGTTAATTTGATAGGAATTCATCCAGCCTGATGATCGCTTCAAAATAGGTTCAAAATTATTTCTTCATGGTTGTTGCAGTAGAGAAACACCGGCTACCTAGTGCGGATCCACTGGATCGCCAGTGGCATGAGCTGAATCCTCTTGTCCAACAAGATTCCACCGGCTAGTTGGTGAGAGGAGAAAATGTATAGGTAGTTATATCAGCATTACCAGATACCTAATAGAGGCTACCAGTTATCTTGTTCACCCTCGAGTAGCCTGTGAGGCCCACCAGGTAGTTGGTGCGTCCAATTTGGGGGTTCATTAAATGAACCTCATGGGTCTGAATTCCACACAATTTTAAATCCATTTAATACCCAAATTCTAAACCCTAAGAACCTAATTTGAATAGGATGCCTCATCTCTTGCCTCTTTAACTCTCCCATTTACCTACCCTTGCTCCTTCATTATTGGAATGATCTAGTGATGCTAGAATGGAATTATCTTATTAAATATACTCCAAATTCTTCATACTTCTTATGATATGAGAATGGATCTATGATGGATCTGTTTTTTTATCATGATATGATGATGAATTCTCACTTTATTTATAGATCAATGGAATATCTAGTGTGTTGAAATTTTTTCTTGATTAGATCAATATTTTCCAATGAAAACGGATGTTCAATGGGTGTGTTCTTGAATTATCATCCTAGAAATATTCTTAACAGCATATTTATTATGTAATTTTAACCCATTGAAAACCCATTTGTTGATTGGTGGATGATTCAACATTTCAATGAAAACCCCCTTTGATCAGAGTTACAACTCTCAAGAATGGAGGCATTCCATTTAAGTGTTTTAAGAACGATCATCAAGAGACCTTCTTCTTCTTTAATATAATCTTGAAACTATTTTCTATTGATAGATTGTTGATGGTTTGATGATCATTGTCTATACCTAAGGGCCTCTTCTAGAATCGACAATGAATTTATAGTCCTCTCTTTGATCAATAGTGGATTTAGTGAATTGGCATTCCTTCCTTTGATATACCTCAGAACTAACTCCATTTATAGACTCCTTAAGGTATTTTATCAAAAAAAGATGTTCTTCACTTATAATTATCTTGATCCTCCATTCTAAACCTCTTCCTTGATAAACCGAAAAAAATAGATAGGATTTTCTTAACATGTGATCCATTCTCCATGGGTGTGTAATGCAGTTTGTTCTTCAATCCTTTGATATAATTTGGACTTATGCCTCAACAACCTTGAGGTAGGAAGTTCCTTATCACTTGAGGACATCATATTATCTTGTTTCATTGATTCCTATTATGTTGGCATAACTTTTTGTTCTTGATTATTGGTGATTTTTTATGGGTGTGTGTGTCTTTGTGATACCTATATATAATATTTGTTCCATGTAAATTGTTAGATTATTTGTTTCCATTCTTGATACTGATCACATGTTTTTATATGATGCTAACATATTATCATGATTTCATGTTATGTTTGTTTTATTATGCTCCACCTTATTATGTGTATTACCATGATGGAGGTTGTTCTTGGTATATCATGATAGGTGACCATAATGGTATGATTAACCCTTAGAGGGGGTGTGAAGGATATGAAAAATTGAAAATAGTATACCCCTATATAGGGTAGGATCGTTACATCTTATGGCCCAAACAAAACTTGATACCTTGAGGATATCTGGTAATGTGTCGAAACTCGATGCCTTATGTATGTCCAGTATTATTCCCACTAAATACCTTGAGAATTTCAAGTGACATGTCACTAGACTTGTGGATAATTCTTTATCATTCTTGACATCTTAACCATCATTCAGACATGGATCCAAAGTAGGTATGGTTAGATCTCACGGTGGCTTGGTTAGCACACGGGTGCTCGGTAGATGATTTTTTATGTTGTTTGATCATTTATTGTTATCATGGAATACGCATATTATACATGTGCACATTTGGTTAAGGATGCATTGGTAGTGTCCTACTGGGTTTTATTACATACACCCTGTACAATAATTTTGATGTGCATGCAGACTTCATGTGTAGGGGTCTAGGTAAGGGAAAGCGGCCCATGGAAGAAGGTTGAGATGAGGAGCATAGAGTTGGAAGTGGGACCAGGATAGTCTTTGTTGGATTCTATAGAGTTTTTATTTATTATTCATCTTTCACTTACATTTTGTTTTATCTTTCCACTTTGGGAGCTTGTTATATATTTTCATGACATGTGCGCCTTTGGAATTTATTTTTTTATGCTTGTTACTTTGAGATATTATATTTCATTACATTATTGGTTATATGAAATGATATTGAGGGTGTAGTATCACCACTAATAGTGTTAATACCCTCACTACTAGTCGGAAGCCTCTTGCATATGGGGACGCACACATGAGGTCATGTGAGTCTCTGGATTGGACCCGATTATTTGGGTTGAGGTGTTATAAAATATCCTCATAGCTAGGTTTAGATCCTCCTGTATACTTTGATCCTCTCAAATACTACTACTCTACTACACAACCCCAATATTCCTCTTTCCACTACCAAAGGATATGCTCATCGCAACTATAGGAGGTCTATCGTCCTACGTATTGAAGGGTGAAAGAAAACCAAATACTCAATCCTCCTACATAACTTTCTCAATAGTCAAGTACTTATACAGAACATCCAGATATGTAGCTAGGTTGAAACTTAAAACCTATCATCTGATGTCAGAACAAAGTCCAATCTCTATCTTCCTAGCCTTATGTGCCTTATTTACTAGAAAGAGAAGATAAAAGAGGAGAAGCTATTTTAAATGAGTGATGTATGAAAATACTATCATGGAAAACTTTTTTAGCTCTATGAACTCATGCACTCTAATACCATTTTGTAAAACCCCAACCCCAACTACTAGGTTTAAGCTTGAGAGTCACATAACCTCATACACAATAGGCTTTAGACTAGTAGTGAGGGTTTGACCACCATCAGTTGGGATACTATAACCTCGGTATAATTTCATAGCACCAATAATATAATATAATATAATATAATATCTTAGAGTAACAGTTGGAAATAAAAATAATGTCAAATGGTACACATGTCATAAAAATATATAACGGGCTCCCAAAGTGTCAATCCAAACCCGAATGTAAGTGCATGTTGAATAATAAATAAAAACTCTATAGAATCTACCTGAGTCTGTCTTGGTTCCTTCACCAACTCCATGCTCCTCGGCTCAACTATCTTCCATGGGCCCCTTTCCCTTGGATCCCTATACATGAAGTGTTCATGTGCATCGAAATTCTCATACAGGGTGTGATTATAAAACCCAGTAGGACACCACCAATGTATCTCTAACCAAATGTGAACATGTATAAAAAGTGTATTCCATGAAAATAATAAATGTTAAAGAAACATAAACAATCATCTACTGAACACTCATGTGTTAACCAATCCACCATGATCCCTAGTCACACCTTCTTTGGATCCATACCAGAAGGATAGTCAAGATTTTAGGAATGATCAAGAACTACCCACAAGGCTGGTGATATGTCACTTAGTATCCTCAAGGCATCGAGTGGACATGATACTTGAAATCCACAAGGCATTGAGTTCTTGCATGTTACCCAATATCCTCTCAAGTTATCAAGTTCCATTTGATCCATAAGTTTGTCATGATCCAGCCCTATTTAGGGGTCCACCATTACTATCATTGCATGTCATGTGAACTCACCCTCTAAGGGGAAGTCATACCATGATGGTAACATAACATGATATACCAAGAACAACCTCCAATTTCATAGTAATACACATGGAAAGGAAAATAATAATAAGACAACCATAACATGTAATCATGAGAATATAGTAGCATCATATAAGAACATGTGATCATTATCAAGCATGGAAAAAACTATTCTAACAATATTCATGGAACAAGGATCATATATGGGTATCACGACAATGCACATGCACACAAACAATTACCAATAATCAATAACAAGAAGTCATGACAAAACATGAGGAATCAAGGATATAAGATAATATGAGGGCCTCAAGTGATACGGAACTTCCTACCTCAAGGTTGTTGATGAAAAAAAGCCAAAGTTTTTCAAAGGATTAGAGACTGAACCACATCGCACACCCATAGATAATGGATCACACGTCAAGTAAATCCTATCCCAATTTATTATTTATCAAGTAATATGTTTAGAATGGAGACTCAAGATAATTTCAATTCATGAACATCATTCTAGAATCACATACCTTAATGAGTCCATCAATAGAGTTAGTTCTGAGGTATATCAAAGGAAGGAATACCAATTCACTAAATCTATTGTTGATCAAAGAGCGGATTGTAAATTCATCATCAATTATAGATGAGGGCCTAATATCTAGCTAATAATTATTGATCCATCAACAATATTTTGATGTAAAAGAGACTCAAGATGATATTCAAGAATAAGAGGTATCTTGATGATCGTTCTTAAAATACTTACCTATAACATCATCATTCTTGAGAGTTTTAACTCTAATAAAAAGGGGGGGGTTCATTAACACATCAAATCCTCCACCAATATACCAATAGATCATCTATGGATTCCATCATCAATTTACTATCAAGAAGAGGTTTAGGATAATTATTCAATAACAAATTCCCATTGAACATCAAATTTCATTGGTAGATCTTGATCCGATCAAGAAATGTTTTCAACACAATGTATCCACCACCAATCTATGAAGAAAGGATAATTCATCATAAAATCGTGATAGAAAACATAGATCCATCATAGATCCATTCTCATCTCACAAGAAGGATGAATAATTTGGAGTGTGTATAAGAATATCTTATCATTATAGTATCACCAAATCATTCCAATGATGAAGTAGCAAGGGGAGGTGAATGGGAGACTTAAAGAGGCATGATATGAGGTAATGTATTCTAATTAGGTTCTTAGGGGTTGAAATTGGTGTATTTAATGGAGATAAAACTGTATATAATTAATACATGTTAATGCAACCCAAAACTGGGCACCCCGACTACCCGGTGGGCTTCATCGGTAAGTAGGTGGTGCCACCAAATGGATGGGGTACCTGGAAGAATTCCATGCATTCTACCTTGACCATCAACTATCCATTAAGGTTTATAGCCTTCTGCAGACTTGCTACAACTCCATTGGTGAGTTAGTGACAGTTTTCATCCATCGTTCAGTATAGCCTCTACACAAGGCTTCCAACTTAATATCTCAGGCCCCACTTCACTAAAAATCACCCTCTTCACAACCCATATTGGAGAAGAAAAAAAAAGTGAAGGGAGAAATTTATAAAATCAAAATACCTCATACATTGAAATAAAATTAGGATATTATAATTCTCTACCTCTAAAAACTTATCATCCTCAAGAAGTACCTTCAAATGTTCTACTTGAACAACTAAGGCCATTGATCCCAAACATCATCCACTTAATCCTAGGTATCCTCCTTGATCTGTCCATGACACCATAGAATCTAGAATAATGGTATTGTCTTCCTTCAAATTACTTTCTCACTCTGGTCTATAATCTGTATTGGGTGCTCCACATATGATTTGTTAGTCACCAACTCAATATCCTCACAATTGATGACATGCATAGAATCAAGAATCTACCTCCAAATCCGAGACACATGAAACACATTGTGCATACCTTAGTAGTGAGATGGAAGATATAGATGATATGTCACGGTCCCAACCTACTCAATGATCTTGAAGGGTCCATCATAGCATGGTGCTAGCTTCCCCTTCTTCCTCAAACATTGGTGACTTAACCGAGGATTCACTCTCTGAAAGGACCAATTGCCTATAAAATTTTTCAAAAGTTCTCCTCCTATGGTTAGAATAAATATTCTGCTAGATTTGAGTTATGATAAAACTCTTATAAATTAGTTTCACTCACTCATAGGTATCTTATTATATATTGGGGCCCAAAACTACTGTCTCACCAGCCTCATGCCAACAGAGCAGTGAAAAAAATGTTCTACCATATAGATCCTCTTAATGTGTCATCTGAATCGAAGCCTGGTAACTATTATTTTATGCAAAATCAACCAAGGGTAGATGATTATACCAAGATCCACTAAAGTTTTGTTTAAAATCTTGAAGCATATCCTCTTGTAAGAAAATCATCTACTTAGACTTTCTGTCAGTCTAGGGATATGTTAAATTGTGCTCAACCTCAGTTGATTCTTTAAGGCCTTATACAAGACCTACTAAAACCATGACATAAAATGTTTCTATTTAAGATATGATACTCAAGGTAACTCTATGTAAGTTTTATATATCATGGAAATACATTTTTCCTATCTCTTCTACTGAGTGAGTCTCATAAATTAGTAAGAAATAAGAAAATTTCATCAACTTATTGATAATCATCCAAATAATGTCATAGATCCTCAGGGTCCTGGGTAAACCAATCACAGAGTCCATCCTATAATCCTCATGCTTCCAAATAGGCATGGGAAGTGATTAAAGAAACCACCAATACACTGGTTCCCGGCCTTTATCCTCTAGTAAGTAAGGCATCAGGAAACAAATCTAGCAATGTCCCTCTTCATCCCTGATCACCAGAATTGACACATGAAGTCATGGTACATCTTTTTCACACCAGGATGTACCACCAACCTAGAGTTATGGTAGTCTATCATCAACTCATCCCTAATTAAATAAGGGACTAAAACTCTCTCATGCACAATGATAATATCATTGTTATCCAATGACCACCTAGGTATCAGGTCACCACTCGCTAGTTGTTCTAACATCACAATGCACTCTGGGTTAGTTTCTTGTCCATCCTTCACTTAGTCTACTAGAGATGATGTTACCACCAATGTAGCACACATCATAGATCCCTAATCCTTAGAATCATCCATCCTTTATTCATCCAACAAGCTCATTAGGCACCATTGTTATTCTGAAGGAAATTCACCAAGATCCTAAGATACCCACATCTTATGGCTAAGAGAATACACAATGATGTTACCCTTACCTAGTTCATAAGTTATCTCAAAATCAAACATCTATAAATACTATACCCAACACCTCTTCCTTAAGTTCATGTCTCACTATGTGAAGATATAGTGAAGGCTCTTATAGTCATTGTAGAAAAAAAACTCTCCCTGAAGAGATAGTTTCACCAACACTTCAATGTATGGAATACAGATTCCATATACAAGTTATGGGTAGGATATTTTCACTCATAGGTTCATAGATGATGTGACTTGTAAGATACTACATACTCTCTCGACATCAACACTGCTCCCAGATCAATTCCTAAATCATCATAGTATACAACATAACCAATCTCTAGATCTGGAAGTATCGATACTAGATTTATATTCAAGCTCCACTTTAGCTCAAGGAACTCCTCTTCATACTCATCCTGGCCACTATAACTTCACTCTTTTCTTCATCAATGCATTCATGGATGTTGATAACCGGTAGAATTCCTTGATAAAATTTAGTAGTATCCTGTTAAACCTATAAATATCCTAACCTCAAACACATTATAAGTAGGTTTCCAAGACATCAATGCCTCCACTTCCTCTGGGTCCATGGATATACCCATCTTAGACACCACATTCCTTAATAATTTCACCTCCTATATCCAAAAATTACACTTTTAGATCTTGGAATAAAGTCGATGTGCTTGAATTGAACTCAAGATTATCATGAGATGTTTGTAATGATACTCTGGGGTTGGTGAGTTAATGAGGATGTCGTCAACAAATACCATAATGAATGAGTAAAGATATGGGTGGAAGATATTTTTCATGTGATCCAGGAATACTATTGGCACATTCTTCAGTACAAATGACATCATTAAGTACTCAAATATCCCATAACTTCTTTGAAATGTCATATTCGAGATATCCTCCTCTCAATACTACAATTTTTGATAACCCAACTAAAGATAAATCTTGTAGAACCATCAGGATTCCCATAACTGACCAAAAAGATCATCCATATTGGAAAAAGGATATATTTTCTTCACTATCACCTATTTTAACTTCTATTAATCCATGAACAATTGAAGACTAATGTCTTCCTTCTTAGAAAACAAGACAGGTGCACCCTATGGTGAAGTGTTCATCCTGATAAAGCCCTTATGCTCTAAGTCCTAGAGCTTCACCTTGATTTCCTTCAACTTGGATAGTTCCATATGATAAGGGGGTATCAAAATGGGTTTTTCACCTGGCATGAGATCTATATCAAAGTAAACTCTTCTATTAAGGTAAATTTCTGAGAATTAATTTGGAATGTCTTCCTAATAGTGATTTGAAACTAGAGGAAAATATGAGGGGGTTTCCACTGATCCTGCTGATAGATCCAAGCTCATAAACAATATCATTATTATCCCAAGATGACTCAAGTTTGGACAAACTCTACATGTTATCAGTTCCCACTATATGGTCATCACAAACTTTTCTCCCATCATTGAAGAAAATGATACCCATATCTAGTAAAAATCAATGTAGGCTAGGAAACTGGTCAACCATTCCATGCCAAGAATCACATCAAAGATTATCATCTCCAAATTTATAAATTTATACATATCTCCATAACCTTCAATGACTAATAAATACTTTTTTCATCACTGAAGAAGGTCCACTTTCATTTCAAATGGTTTATTAAGGGAAATTAACTCAGAGAATAAATTGACTAGTAAGTCAAGTCTAATAATAACTTAGGTAGATATGAAAGAATGGAAAGTACTTGTATTAAAAAAAGGTAGTAAATAAAGTATAGGTGATAGAAACTGTACCTTCAACAATAGATGATCCCTTATCACCATCTACTGGAGTCTGAACCACTGCATAAACATGACCTGCCTCATCTCCATGACCTTGTCCCTGAAACACGTGACTAGTCTGAGTCTTCATCATCTGATTCCACTACTAAGGACCCTAGATTTATACCTAGGTCATATATTTTATCTTTTCTCCATACCTATGGAACCTTGTCCTAGAAGACCTAGATAAAAACTTCTAAAGATTCCCCATATTTCTATATTTTCAACACATGGTCAGATATTTTGAACAGAACTTACAAAAATTCTTGATTTTCCCACAATTGAATCACTGTGCAACTCCTCTTGATAAGGATGAAAAATGCATACTCTAGTCCACCTACATACTAATACTCTACTACACATCCTTGTTATTACTCTTCTTACTACCATAGGATATGCTCACTACACCCATAGTAGGTTCTCCCACATGTGTACTGAAGGGTGGAAGAAAACCAACTGCTTGATCCTCCTTTAGAACCTTCTCAATAGTCAAGGCCTTATATAAAACCTCTGAGTATGTAGATAAGTAAAAACTCTAAACCTGATTTATGATATCATAATGAAGTCTGGTCTCAAAGTTCCTAGTCTTTTGTGCCTCATTTATATCCAAAAGAAAATCAAATAATAGAATCTCAATCAAACGAGAGGAGTATGCATATATTGTTATGAATCCCTATTATAGCTCCATAAACTCTTACACTCTATATAGCTTCATCATATAAAGAAATAATTCCCTAAAGAAAAGGTCTTTTAAGGTCTCCCAAGTCCTTGGGGATCCTTATCTCTTTTTAAATTATTTTATTTTTCCTTCTCAAATTTGTTTTTCAAATTTCAAAAATATTGAATTACTATCTTATCTTTCTTTTTAAATTAATATGATCTTCATTGATTTATCTCCTTTTCTTCTTCTTTCAATATTTTTATATATTTTATGTTTTTTATTTAAGAGGTGTTTTTTAATTATATTCTCTTTTTATCCTCTATATTATCTAATCATGTTATCAATGATTTATCTTTTTCTAAAGCATGTGATATCTTAAAATCATGTTGATTATCTCTTTATATTATGAATCATTTTTGTTTGAAAATTACTATTCTTTAATATGCCTTTATTTTCTTAAAGGGGGTTGAATTTTTTTATTGTGTAAATTTTGTATTCAATTTATATTATATTATCATATCTCTCTAACCCTCTTGCATTTAATGTTCCTTTTTGATAATCCTAAAGGGTGAAGTTTTTTATGTAGTTATAATATAAAAGAATGTTCATTTCAAATAGTGTTTTATCATGGGGAGAAATTTATTTTAAAAATTCATTAAGGAGGAGATGTGGTTTCATGAAAATTTTGGTAAACTCTTTCCATTTATCTTTTCCCTCCTCCTTTTATTAATTTATATATCAAGTGTTTACAATCATCAAAAAGGAAGAGATTGTTGGACCCCAAATCATAATTGTTTTAATAATCACAAACACTCTAATATTTATATAACTTGTTTCATGTTGTTTAAAGTGTTTTTTTTGTGTTTCTATAGAGTTAGTTTTACAGGAAGGAATATAGCCTGAAGATCACTTCAAAATAGGTTCAAAATGATTTCTTCAAGGTTGTTACAGTAGGGCATCATTGTCTACCTAGTGTTATGCCACTGGGTAGCTGGTGGCATAAGTTAAATCCTCTCTGCTAGCAAGATTCCACCAGCTAGCTGGTGGAGGTGCACCAGCTAGCTGGTGAGTGGAGATAATGTACAAGTAGTTCCAACATCACCACCAGATACCAGGTGGAGGCTATCGAGTATCTGGTGGTGTTAGGACTTCTAATTTGAGGTGGTATTTAATATTTCCAAAAAAATGTTTGGTTTGGGTATTTAATTCCTTGTCTCAATTCATTGTACCCCGACACCCTATGGAGGCTATAAAACGATATCAAGGTAGCCTCAATTATCATTCCACTTCAATCAATCAAAATGAAAATGATGGAATGATTGTGAATCTAAAAGTTTATCCAATTATCTCAGGATCTCCCAAGATAATAAATTTCTCAACTTTCACCTTTTGATGGGATGTCATGCTTTCATCCAAGGAGATCAAGGCACTGAATCAAGAAGGGTTTTTTCTTCAATGACTTCATCAAAAAAAATCTCCATTCTTGTTCAATATTTTTATTCCTCTTTATATATCCTCTTATTTATCATTTTATAAAATCCCTTGGATCTCACTTCTTATCCTTTTCTCTATCCATTTCTATATTGTTCTAATTATTTAAATAGAGAGAAAAGTTCATGAGTTATAAAGGGGTTGCAATTAAGCAAGTCATTTATTCTCTTCTCCCACTATTTATTTGGTTATTAGTTGTCCATTTGAACTAATGTTTTTGGTTCTTAGTTTTATATTCAAACCAAGGGATTTAGGTTCTTGTTATTCCATTAAAATAAAGGGTTTTTAGGTTCTTGGTTTCTATTAAAACCAAGTGTTTTTTGTTTCCTGGTTCCCATTCAAACCAAGGGATTTATTATATTGAACCTCATGATCATTCTTGTGGGGAGGCGATATAGTGGTAACTTTGGTTACTATTAAAAAACTTATTTACTAAATTTCCCATGTCCATTTACTTTCCACATTTATTTCACTTAATTTAATTATTTTAATTACCACAACGCTTTACTTTTATTATATTGATTATATGATTTACATAGTTGTATATTTTATTATATTAATTTATTTATTATTTTAATTTTTAAAAGTAAATTCACCCCCCCCCCATAATCTCATACCAACACATATAACTAGTTGTTGAATATGCTCAATACTAGGGTTTCAAACCAATTGATGAGGAGGATAGAAGATGGTTGTGGTGTTTAACCAACTGATACAGAAGAATTGTTTATTAGGGTGTATAACTGGGATCAAATAGATTATCAACTACTAGGGTGTATAACAAGTTACTACCTAATACATTGTAATCATTGATAATATTATTATATAGAATTCATGTTGGGGTGTATAATAACCTGAAAAGTAGTGGGCCTTTTTACCAAACCTTTTAAATATCATGTGTTGTGCTTTATATTATTATTTATACATATGAGGTGAGACTGTGTGATATCATTGAGTGGATCAAAAACCTTAACAAGTTCAAGAGGTTAAATTAAATGAAAATAATTTATAAAACATAGATCATTGATTCATCCTATTAGCCCAACTAGGTTAACTTCCCTGATAGGGAGTGAATCAGGGTATGATAGATTAAAGAAACTTCCCCTTCAGATCTTTTTTCATTATTAGAAAAACACTCTTATCTCCTTCTCCTATAGCAATGTATGAATAAAAATGAAATCATGTATGAGACATTACAATTTTACTTGGTTCACCCTCACTGGTCTATATCTAAGGAGTATACAATGGTGATGTGTTGATGTACCAAATCCACTAAGACTCACTTCCAAAATTCAAGGTTTGGGCTATATCACTTTTATGCCTAGGCTCAATGCCTTTATAAATTTTAAGGACAACTCACTATTTCCCAAGGGTCACTCCCTAACTCTCTTCTGATGGCTCACTACCGGTGGAAAGGATAACCTTCTTCCTCTTCCTTTTCTCATATATCTGGAAAGGATTCAAACCCAGTTTATAGACATGTAGGTCCCTTAATTATAAATAAATAACACATCCTCAGTTATAGATAGATTCTCTATTAAATTCCCACTTTCATCTAGTTGATGAATATCACTTTACCACAGGTTTACCAGGAAATCCCTTTTCAATACTTCCATGATTATCACTTCTTTTATGAAGAACACCTCTTTCATGAAGCTCAAATAGCCTTCACAAATAAACCACCATTCATGAATCTCACTTATTTCATGAAGCTCAACTAACCTTCACAAAGCTTACAACTTTTAGTAAGATTTTATAGCCTTTGAGAACTTCAATACTTTCGTGATGATCACAATTTTTATTTGGTGTTTATATCCTTTGTGAACTTTCTTTCTTCATGAACTTTTTCAAAAGAACTACCTTCGTGGACTAACTTTACAAATTCAAAGCCTTATAATCTTTGTTAAGTCTCGTTACTTTTATGAAGGGCTAGAGGAAAATTTATAAGTGTTTTCTCTTATTCTAGAAGATTCCATCCACATCATCACCATTTCATGATACTCTCCCTTTTTTTTCAATGATCCCTATCTTCATGAAGCACCATGGAAATTTCCCATTCTTGAAGCTTCTTGTAGTCATAGAGATTACTGTCAACTCTTCATGCATTCGCGATGCTCATTTGCAGTGATCCATAACTTTGTGAAACCCAATCTTCGTGAAACTTGTGTATTTGACATATTTTTACAAGTCCTTCAAGGAAATACAAATTTCATGATGCTAGACATCCTCCAAATTTTAGACCCCAAAATTTTGGTAAACACTGGGAAACAGCTTCACCTTGTGTATAAAATTTTTTGTATCACTTCCATGGAATCCATTCCTTTTTCTTGGATATTTTTCATCATATCATGTCAAAAATCTCTCTATAAGTCCATAACATACCTTTGAAACCATATTTTTCAACAAACACGGTAAACCCAAAAATACTTCAATGTTACCTTAAGTAATTTTTTCCCAACACACCCCCACCCCAATGGTTAATCCATCCTTGGGCTCTATATGTGGTATTAAAGGAAAGGTTCCCTCTAAAGATCCAAACTAGCTATTATGAAGTTAAAAATTTAGTAAATGTGTGAGATACCTTAGATGGAGAAAAATGAATCTTCTCTTGAAGATAAAAATCTAGATATTCTTTCCAAGACTCAAAAAAATAGAAAGAAAATATAGGTAAGGAATCTAAAGAAGGATCCTATAGTAAAGTGAGAGACATTGTTAACTAAAGGTAATTAGAGTAGTGTAATTTTCAATAATTTGTTTTATTATGATTCTTCTAATAAATATTATTCAAGTTGAGTTGATGATGCATCGCTTAGTGATATTCATTTTGAACTCAAAGAACATCTAAATAAAGTTCACAATGAAGTGGTAAATTATATTAGTGGAATTATCAAGGGTCTTCAAGATAAAAAATTATAGCTGAAAGAAAAGGCTAATGTAATGGAATATGCATTGTCTAAAAAGGTTAGCATATGAAACACTCTCACAAAACTTGTGAAAGTAAAGTATGAAATAATATCTCTTTGCAATGAAATTAATTTTGAAGCTATTAAATAATTGAAAAGTAATTTATGTGAGAAATATTTCTTTGAGGTTTTTTTTATATAATCTTTCCATGCACTTAAAAAAATTATACAAAGTTTTTATGGTTTTCAAAATGACTCAATCAAATGATAAATAAAATAGGGTAAAGGATCTTGAAAATTATTTACAAGAATCAAGAAAAATGCATGAAGAAAAAATAAAGAAAATGGAGTAGGATTGGAAAGATAGAATGAGATTAGTTGAGGATGAGAATAACTCCCTCAACATGAAGTGTTTTGATCTGGAGGTGAGATTGAAGAATCAGAAATCACCACAAGCTGGAAATTCCAATATTAATGGAAATAGAGATTTTTTCACACAATTTTACACTAAGATTTAGGATTCTAAAAAGATCAGGAGATTTTCCTATAATCAAATGGAAACATCCTCTAAGAAGAAGATATCCCATAACCCAAAATTTGTCTTATGTACTAATGATGTTTCAATTATTGGTATAGGTTTTAAACCAAATTTTGGGAAAGTATGGATGGTAAAAAAATATTGATAAAACCACCACATAAATGGTGGATGAAAAGTATAAATATTTTCTCCCTAATAATTTTCCAAAATAGTAGTGTTTCTACTCAAAAATAAGAAGTTTCACAATTTGTGAAATTTGGGATGACTACACCAGAAAAGAAGAGAAAGAGATGCATGGGATATTATTAGTGTTTTTTTAAGTTTATGTAAAAGGCCTTAGAATTTTTTCAAATCATGAAAAATTATGAAAATAACATAAGGCATGTATTTAGGGGGAGCAAAGCTGAAGAAAAGAGAAGAACTATACTAGAGAAGAAAATTTTATAGAAAATGAATCTGTCTATAAGGAACAGATTTGAATGTTTTGAAGAATTATGTGAGTACTACAATAGAAGTGGTTATTGTTATGATGATTGTTGGTATATACCAATCATGCACAGATCATCTGTTAATATGAATAAAAAATTAACCAAAATCATAAGACAAATGAAAAGGAAAGTAATGTAGGTGAAAAAAATAAATCTAAACCTTCTTGGACCAAGAAGATAAGTGATAGATTCTTTCCTGAATTAAATTTAGGGACAAATATTCCAATAAATTCACTTTCCCCTTGTAAAAATAAGGATCAGTTTGAATAAGTACAGTAACAACAAGTGTTTGTACAGAATATATAACAAGGTGTAAGACTCAAGTTCAAACATTTTGCTATTTTGTGAAAGGTATGAGTGAAAATCATACTCTTACTAGTATAACATTTCATTTATAAGAAACAAACATGAATCAAGGGGGAGTCATGGTGAATATATGAGAACAATTTCTCAAATAAAGAATTTTATGACCAAAAATCCATTAAAGCTGCAAATTCAAAATGGATATGAATGCTTAGAAGTGGTTTTTGGTAGATGTAAGCAGGAGGGTCAGACAAATGAGAAATGCATGATAAGACTGCTGATATAAATTCCCTATGTTGTGAAAGGGATGGTTTTTCAACAAAAAAATAGCGGTAAATCATGTGAAGATTCTGATAATTCCAAGAATTTCAAGAAAGAGTGCCTAGTTTTTTTTTCAAATTAATTGAAATAGGCTAAGAAATTTGAGGAAGCTGAAAAACTTTTTAAAGATAAAGGAAATAAAGTGGATTCATAAGGTAAAGTGAATGTTTATAAGAGATTATCCACAACTGGAAACTTGAAGATACATAAGACTGGGGTGGAAAAAGGTATTCCACACAAATAATAAGTTCAAGGTAAGAAAGAAGATAATCAAATAGATGAGACACAAAACAAAAAGAAGTGTCCAAAGAAATCTTCCAATGATGGGATTGGAAGAAAATAATGGCCCAAGTTGAGAAGAATCTATTATCTTGAATCTTATTTATGAGAAACAAACACGTACCTCCTTATTTCCTTATATATATTCTTTTATACTAACTTTCAAGTAATTAAATGGGATGAATGTATCCCTTTATGGGGGAGAATTAAAGAGTTAAAGCTATTAAATATTCATTATATAGTGAATGTGTAATTTTTGAACAGCTTTATAAAATTTAATAATGAGGTAAAAAAATCACTCCCAAATTACTACTCTAAATGAATTGATAATTATTATCAATGGGTAGTTGATTTTAATCTAAGAAGGGGGAGTTATATCTCTTTTCACTTTAACTTTTTTATGTGTTTGTTGAGATGTGTGCAGGCAACAATGTATTTTCTGATTTAATTATTTAAACAACCCCAAAACATGAAAAGGGGGTTTATCTGAGTTTTGTATCACATGTTGTATATTTTTTGGACTGTATTTATCACCTTGGTTATTAACTCTTATTTTATAGAAATGTATTTACATCATCTACTTAGAGTTGTCTAGCTAAAGGTTATTTTATAAAAAAAATATGGAGTCATCCTTCTCTCACAAGTAGCTAAGGTTAAGGCCTTAAATAAATAGAGGAGAAGAGGATGTCATGATGATATGATAATAGGTTTGATAAGATGAGAAAATATCTATTGTACCTTTTCACTTATTGTCAATAAGGTGGGTTATTGACTTTATAAAGTAAAGAAGTATCTATAACAAATACAAAGGGGGATATTGAAGAGCACAAGTGGAAAATTAAAGAATGGATGTTGTGTTTGTTTTTAGTATATTATAAAGCCAATATATGAGGATGTGTTAAATGATAAGGTGGTGATTCTTGGTTTATTTAATGTCATGATTGATAAATAATCCATGTAATTCCATAGGTTGATTAAGGTTTTCCCATGGTCTATGGAAAATGAAATTGTGAGGCTGCTAGCTTGAAGAATTCAAGAGAATTCCAAGACATAGTGGCAATAATAATTTTGATGATTATTGAACTAGTATTAAATCTAAAATACATGTTTCAATGGTGTTGAAGAACTGATACATTGTTTACAATATTTTAAGAAGTCTTAAGAATTATGAATATCATGAAATATCCCTATTATTTCATGAGGATATTTTCATGAATAATTTTTAGGTGAAGACCATACAAATAAATTTGGAGGTGAAGACCGTGAAAATATTTATCTCTATAAAGAATAAAAATTACATGAAAAATAATTTATAATTTTCATGAAGATGTCCCATGCATGGAAGAACTTTGAGTTTCTTGGAACTTAGTTTCTACTAAGTATTTGAGTGGGCCTTAGAAGAAAATTATTCAACCCTTATCCAACCAAGGACCCACCTCAACTACATATGGGACCATGGATAACCACATAGGAGGCAGGTTAACCTAACCAACCGCAGGTGATGGGTGTGAGTATGGGTATACAAAACGCCCACAGGGAGCACATAGGGCATGCATATCATGTGAATAGTGTGCATAGGATGGTTCTTGGGGTGGATTGTGTAATTGTGTGGTACAGACCATGTGGGTGTGTGTGTGGGTGTGGGTGTGTCTAGGTACTGATCTCGGTGTCAGCTTGAGCAGTTGTTGAAGTGTAAATTATTATTAAGAAGGCCACAGATTAACAAAAAATAGATGTGGGGCTAATAGAAGAGGTTTATTGTTCCTCTACTTAAAAACATGTGGAAATAAGTGGATCCACCTAATTATATTGATTTAAATCATCTGATTGATCTTTCACTTCAAGCCTTCATCTTCAACCTTTGGCATTTGAAGGATCTGCATGTGAACTTGAGAAAACCACATTCTATCCATCACTAGTGATCAAACCGATGAAGTTATACATACTCAATCATCCCAAATCCATGCATGAAATCTTCATCTTTCATGAATGCATCAGTTTGGATTAAAGATAGAGTCAAATTTATGAAAAAAAACATTGTGTGAAGAACAATGTGCACAAGAATATCTCATCATAGATAGTCTCCAATGCGTGATCACATGTCCACCGAGTTATCGCATGATAAAGCCTGGATGAATCATGAGTTTGAAAATCCATGAGTTTTGGTAATTAATATTCACCAAGATCTTTAGTAATTTAAGGATCTTTGACTCATTATAAAATATGGAGGAGATGCGGTGTGAATCTATCTATAAATATCAAGTAAGAGATGAGATTTTATGTTGTTTTTTTTTAGTTTTGATAATATCTCTTGAAACAGAGAATCTATAGGCTACCTTAGTCTTGAGAAGAAGAAACTTGTGTGATCCCTTCATGTGAAGGAGAAGAACCCACAGTCCTTACTTGGATTTCACAAAGATATAGGAATTTCTTGCGTGCTTTGTTCACATGGAGGATAAAGAACTTATGGGCTATCCTAGTCACGTGAAGGAGACAGAAGATATTCATGTAATCCATTCATGCAAAGAGGATTGAACCTGATTGAGTATTCACATGAAGTAATTTCTCGAACTGAATCAATCAAAAGTATTTTTTTTACAAGGATCATTCTTGAGATCACATTAACCCATCTAGTTTTGTGAAGAAAAAGAATCAGGAGGTAAAGAATAATAAACTTGAGTGAAGTTGTAATTTCAATATGCATAAAATAGTGAAAGACTTATCTATGTGGAGAACATTATGCATGTGTGATGAAATTCACATCTAAAGACAAAGAACATAAGGAACCTTAAATAAAATAGTGAACAAATCTTGATAATAATCACATAAAATAATAAGAATAATATTTTATATGTGCTAGAGTTACAAACTTGTGAAGTCCCTATAACACATGCATGAAGTAAAATTGAGATATTTGAATTGATAATTCAATAAGGAAGGTGCATTGAGTAGTGAAATATTATTCTTTCATAGAATAATATTTAAGAAATTTTTTGCATCATTTTCATGCATTTGACAGAGGCTGGGAACTTTATAATAAGAATGAGAACATTCTTGCTTGAGCATTTGACTTTTTGAGAATACAAATACACCACTGTATCAATAAGAGAGAAGAGAGTGAAGCTAGAAGATACTTGTAGGATAATATTTTCATGTCCAGGTATTCAATAAACTAAGAAGATCTAGATCATTTGAGATCTGGTGTAAAGGAGTTTCAAGACCAAAAGGCTTGTTCAAGAAGTTTTTGAAGATATTTAAGTTGAACATGAGTAGAGCATATCTAGTACACTTGTGAAGGATGATCAATCTAAAGATGGAAGAGGAATTTATACTATAAGATCAGCACTGATAAGGAAGAGAAGCTTGTGACTAGGGAATCTAATAGGTTGCTGAAGAGTCTCGAGGATGAGGTGTCTGACCAGTCAAGAAGATGGAGAGAATATGGTTGGGGTGTCTAACCAACTGATCCATAAGAGTTGGTTATTGGGATGTATAACCAGGATCAACTATAGGATCAACTACTGGGTTGTATAATAATTTGATTACTTATCCACTGTAATCATTGAGAAAATTATAGTGGATAATCCATGTTAGGGCATATAACCAACATGTCAAGGAGTAGGTCTTTGTACTGAACCTTATAAATACTATGTGTTGTGATCTATCTTGTTATTTCTATATATGAGGTGAGACTATGAGATATCATTGAGTATATTGATAACCTTAACAATTTCAAGTGGTTTAATTAAAAGAAGATAATTCATACAAAGTAAACCATTGATTCACCCCCCCCCCCCCCCACACACACACACACACAAACATAGTGGTCAATCTGGTCTGGGGCTCTACAGATGATATGAGATCTTCAATCTATTTTTTTTATTGCCTAAATGATGGACTTATCACTTGGAAGAGTTCTAAACAATCCATTATGGTAGACTCAACAATAGAGGAAAAGTAAATTATTAGATAAGATTCTATGAATAAAGCTATTTGGATCAAGAAGTTCATCACTAAACTTGGGTTGGTTCCTAGAATCGATGGAGAAATCGATATTTACTATGAAAACAATGGATCCATTTCTTAAGATAAGGAAACCTAGTCTCAAAAAGGACCAAACACATCCTTCCCAAATATCATCTCATATGAGATATAATTGAGAGGTATGATGTTAGGATATTTTGGGTGGCTGTAGATGATAATGTATTGGATCCACTAATGAATCCATTATCACGACAAAAATCATGAGGGACATGTTGAATCTCTTAGTATTTGACAGAGCAAATTTATGTGCATATTTTTAATCAAATAAAGATGATTTTTTAAATTTTTTTCAATGATAAAACCCATGTATTTAATTGTTTTATAAAAATATTGGATAATTTGAATTTTAGAATGAAAATGAGCAAAATTGTGAAAAAATGCATAATTCTGTGTTTTGGGCAGATTTTGATCACAAGGGTATTTTTGTCATTTATTAAAAAATATAATTCCAAATTTAGTGATTATTTTTTTAGAATTCTGATTTTATTTCCTATAACTTTATATAAATGACATATAGCTTATTCGAACATCTAGTATCCCAAACAATTCATTGAAGTTGGAAACTTTTCTGGGTGGACAGCGTGGGCCCCACCACCGTAACGGATGCACAACTCAGTATCCAGACCTCCAATTTAGGTTATTTTACCTGGATATGAAATAGGAATCATAGGCTCGTTAAACAATTAAATTACATGGAGTTTTTCATCCATTAAGGTGGCTATTGATCGCTAAACATTTGAAGGAAGCTTCTTGGAAATTTCGGCCAGAAAAGGTCTTATTCGATGAAAATTTTATAAATCCTACATCTGGTGGCCAATTAATATTAAATTTGGAGGGTTAACTGAAAATCCATTTATGAATAACTTTTATGAATGGGTATTCGCTGTAATAATGCATTTAATAGGCCAAAAACGTGCAAACTTTAGGAGGAATGAATTCTGCCTATAAAAGGAGGTCCTCCCCTCCTTCCAAAATCATCAGCTTGACACCCACATCCAAAGAGGGATCCCACCAGGGCATGGGCCGCTTCTTCTCCTCTCTTCCCCCCTCATTTATTCTTTTTATTTTTATTTTAGTTTTCTTTTAGTTTCAATTTAAATTTTAATTCAAATTTTAGTTTTAATCCATGCATTTGTGTTCTCCATCCACTTTTCTTCATTTCTTTCCATCTCTCTCTCCCCCCATCCACCACTCCACCAAGTAATATATTACTCTTAGAAATTATAGGCTAACCCCAAGACTTGTATTGGGGGTGAGGTCAAGATATTCATGAATTTTCTTTAATGTTTGTTTTATTGTTTGTGGTAGATTTGAGTATCATGCATTGGTGAGGCGAATGTCCCCGATTGGGTGACAAACCCCAATGACATGAAACTCAAACTATTTATATTCTAGAAAATAATAGTGATTAAAACATGATATTTCATGTTTGTATTATCAAAATAAAATAAAACACATAAAGGAAAATAATGATTGAATCTAAGAATGAACCCCAAAACCAAGTACTTTCTTCTTAACTCATTCTGTTTGAATTGCATGATTGTTTATATTTTTAAATCAAAAACCCAAAAAAATATTTTCATTATTTTCATTAGATAATAAAAAAACTAAAAATAGATATTCTAGGTGATATAGAAGAAGTAGGTGAACAACATTGAGAAGGCTCCTCAAGAGAGATGACCATGGTCATCCACTGTGCTGCACTAGGAAAAAAATATAATTGTTTTTGTCCACACCCCATGACAGGCGTGCGTCAAAACTAGCACTATTGTTGGGGATCCAATCATTAGTTCATTTAATATATCTATTTTCACATATTATGTAGACTTCGTTTATTTAAAAAAACAAAAAAACTTTCATGATGTATTCAAATTCTAAATATTATGCATGGAAAAATTACTCACAGGTGAAACAACAACAACAATAAGAAGAATATTTTAGAAGGGATCAGGTGCAATAACTTAGAGAAAGTATTGAACAACTGATGAGAAAATATAAAAGATCATTTTACTATGTTCGTGAATTAATGGAGCAACCCAACCCTGAGCAGGGTCAAGAACCTGAGGTGGAAAAGGGGGAAGACGTACCTGCTGAGCTACAAATGGGAGATCAACAAAGATTGGATAAATTCTTGATTAAATGTGAGGAACTACCTAATATCCCCATACAATACAAAGAAAAGATCCAACACCACTAAAAGAAGAAACCACCGAAGTGGTGGAATTTTAATTTAAGATAGAGTATCTCAACTACCTGCCTCTATCCTCAAAGAGTCTACTCCAAGAGGAACTTACCACTAAGGCAGAGATTAAAGCTGAACTGACTCAAGGAGTTGAACCATTATTTGGCTCTATCTCTTCTAATTTTATTGAATCTTAATTATACATCACTCCTTGTGGTTTTGATTATACAGAATCAGAAAATCTCAGTTATGCCTTGGAGGATGAAGAAGAACCTAGATTTGCACCTGTTGAGGAACATATAGAGCTCCCTGGACATGTTGAATATTTTTTGAAGGAAGTTCATGAGGAGATACCGGTGGATTTTCCTAAGGAAACCATGAAAAAAGATGCTTACTTTTATGGGGAAGAATTTTATCTTGATACTTTATGTTTTAATTTTATTCAAATAGAATTACACTCTGACTTTTCCATTGACTATTATTTTGATGCAGCATACCTTTAGGAACCACTGGACAGAGAAGAAGAGGTTGCATAAGTAGCAACCAAGAAGAAGGGTGATTCATACTTCATCCTACCCCCACCATGAAAGATATACCCCATTGTGAATGGGGGGATATGGTGTACTCTATCCATGGATCATCCCTCAAGAATAATGATGAAGCACAAGCTGGGAAAAGCCACATGTGGTGATTCAAATCAAAGAAGCTTCATCCACCATCAGACTTTGGATAACAGCTGGTACTGCCCTCTGGAGGCAGTAAAACTTCAGGGCCCACTTGGGGTATCATACCAAGATTTATCTTTACTTTATTTCTAGGAATTTATATGTCAATTTCTTTTCTTAGAAGTAGTACAACATGTATCTCACTTCCTCAATTTTTTTGAGATTAACTGACATAATCCTTATGCTTAATTGAGTTGTTTTATTTTAAAGAATCAGGATTGTAGAAGGAATCCCCATATAGTGAAGGGGAAGGACCAAGTTTCAGGGAAAAAGGGAGTTCAATTTTAGTATTTTATCTTTTAAACTCTCCACATTTTTGTCCATATCATGTTTTAAGCTTTAAATATAAAATTGCATGCCCACACTTGAATTCATGTTTTACTCAATTTATCTAGGATACATGAGTTTCTTAGGAATCCTGTGATGCCATGTTTTAGATTTCAATGTTGATATGATTAAATGATTGAAATGAAGAATTGAATTTTTAAAATGAAGCATGGATATTGAAATAATGACTCATGATTTGAAGAAATTAATTGATTCATGTAAATGAAATTTCCCTACCATCTTTCATGCTTTGAATTTCTGAAGTTCATATGAATTGATTTGTTATTATTAGTCATGCCATGAGTGATTGTCCAATGTTATATTTCTCATTCCTGAGAGGAGATCTAGACCAATTACTTCCTATTTATTCTTGAGCATATTTCTTGAGTGATCTTGGGACATGTAACCAACCAGAACTTGTATTGAAACTTGTCAAATCTATGACTGTGAAAAAACACATTTAAAATGATTGAGGCATCCTATGAAAAGATACTTTTCCTTAAAATACCACCATTACATCAATCCTTATTTTATCCCATAGAGACCATGAATGACCTTTATAGGAATGATCCGTGTTTCAATCCATTTTTATCCATTCATACCCTCCTCTTAGTATTTTCATGATATTTTAAAGTTGAAGTGTGGGGTAAAGGGAATCATGGTGGATGGGGTACTATACGTTTTAAGGAAGAAGTGTGGGGGTATTATTATGGGAATTGTAAAAGGTTTTGGAATCATTCATTATACTCTATTTTTTTCCCCTCTTGAATAAAAATAAAATGAAAAATGAAAAAAATATCTAAAAAAGAGAGAAAATGGGTTGTGATTTGAGAGAACCAAAAATCACCATTTTCCAAACCTATGATATTCTGATCGTATGTGGTTAGGTAATGGATGTGAGGCTTTCACTACTACAAAAACGGGAAAGGGAAGCACCACCTTTTATCAGTGCTAAGAAAAAAGCGCTGATAAAGGTAACTCTTTATCAGTGCTAATTAAAAGTGCTGATAAATGGTCACTTTATCAGCGCATTTCTAGTGCTGATAAATAGAATATTTATCAGTGATAAAATTTTAGTGCTGATAAAACCATAGTCTCATTTTATAAAATAGGGTGCATAGTGCCCTCTATTTATCACGCCCTTAAGCTCTCACGGGACTGTACCCCTGCGATAACTCCCCTCCATCCCCCCCCCCCCGATCTTCTCTTTTCCAGCCACTACTCCGCCGCCGCTGCCACTCTATCGCCACTACCACTCCACTGCTAGTGCCCTACTCCGCTGCCATTAGCCCTTCTCCACCACTGCTGCCCTAATCCGCCACCACTGCCCTACTATGTCGCCGCTATCCCAACTCCTTATCCTCCCCCTTGAACCCCTTCTGCAGATCATCCTCCTTACAAACCCTACTTTTCCTCCTCCCCGTTGGAACCTACTCCCTGCAAACCCTAATTCAAGTGTTTGAGATTCCTTTCGATGAGGTTATATTCTCAGCTTCTCATCTTTGATCTTTGGTGATTTCTCCACTCATCCTCATCTGTTTCCTTTTGTTCTTATGATAATATTCATTATGGTGTAGTTTTATTTAGTAGGATGGTCATGTTTTAGTTGATAAAATTTTGGGATGTGATGAGTTTGGTTTGAGATTCTAGGCATGATTGTGTCCTGAGTTATTGGCCTCACCCCTTTATTAACCAATACCCTCTTTCAATTGATACTAAAAGATTCAGTTGGATTATTTTCAATGGAATTATTTATCTCTCTTTACCTTCAAATTCCTGTGAAAATATGGATTTTATTGATTTGGTTAGTGTGTTTGTCCAAATTTAATGATTCATAAGAAAAAAAAGGAAGCATATATCTATTTTACCTAAATGGATGGGAATTTTTCTAATCTAAAGGTCATGCTTTTGGGAAATAATTTATTTATGGTAGGTATTAATATTATGGAAGGTATTAATAGTTAGTGAGAGGAGGTTTCATTTTTGGATAGGGATGGTCGATGTGGTCCTTATCCCTCATGTGTGAGTTTTTTAACTTTAAGGGATTTTTGTTTATCCATTTGTATGTGAATGTTCTTTTTTATATAATGAATGTAAGACATGTTTGTTACTTTATCAGTGCTAAAATTTTAGCACTGATAAAGGGATCCTTTATTAGTGCTTTTCTAGCACTAATAAAATTATAGTCCCGTTTTATAAAATAGGGTGCACAGTGCCCTCTGTTTATCGCGCCCTTGAGCTCTCATGGGACTATACCCCAACGACAACTCCCACCCCCCTCTCGATCTTCTCTTTGTCGGCCGCTACTTCGCCGCCGCTGCCACTCTGCCTCCACTGCCATTCCATCGCCACTACCACTCCATTGTCGTTTCCCTACTCCACCGCCGCTTCCCTACTCCACTGCCGATATCCCTACTCCTTATCCTCCCCCTTGAACCCCTTTTCTGGACCCTCCTCCCCGCAAACCCTACTTCTCCTCCTCCCCACTGTACCCTAGTCCCCGTGAACCCTACTTCAAGTGTTTGAGATTCCTTTCAATGAGGTTAGATTCTAGGCTTCCCATATTTTATCTTTTGTGATTTATCTGGTCATCCTCATCCATTTCCTTTTGTTCTTATGCTGATATTCATTATGATGTAGTTTTATTTAGTCGTATGGTCATGTTTTAGTTGATAAAATTTTGGGACGTGGTGAGTTTGGTTTGAGAGTCTAGGCATGATTATGTCCTGAGTTATTAACCTCATCCCTTTATTAACCAATACCCTCTTTCAATTGATACTAAAAGATTCAGTTAAATTATTTTAAATGGATTTATTTATCTCTCTTTACCTTCAAATTCCTATGAAAATATGAATTTTATTGAGTTGTTTAGTGTGTTTGTCCAAATTTAATTATTCATAAGAAAAAAAAGGAAGCATATTTCTATTTTATCTAAATGGATAAAAATTTTTCTAATATAAAGGTCATGCTTTTGGGAAATAATTTATTTATGGTAGGTATTAATATTTTGGAAGGTATTAACAGTTAGTGAGAGGAGGTTTGAGAGGAGGTCTGAGTTTTGGATAGGGATGGTCGATGTGGTCCTTCTCCCTCATGTGTGAGTTTTTTAACACTAAGGGATTGTTGTTTATCTCTTTGTATGTGTATGTGATTTTTTATAGAATGAATGTAAGATGTGTTTGTGGATATTAGTTACAAGTTTGGGGAAGGTTAGGGAGAGTTATTTCATATCCTTTAGATGTTCATGATAGAATTTATGTTCATTAACCTCAATTTTCTATTTCTTAAGTTAATTTGGGTAACAAAACCTATGATATTCCATGGTAATTTTGGATAAACCTAGGTTATTTGTCTCCCCTGTGAACCCCTTTGTGTTTGGAAATGTATCTACTATATTATTTTTCTCATCAAAATTATATCCTTGTTTTCATTTTATTTGAGTTTGGTCACTAGTTTTGGGTTGTTTAATGTGATTATTTTATTATGAATGAGGTGGCTGGTAGGGGTGATTAAAAGGATGTTTAATGTTTGGCTGTAAGGGTGGTGGGTGCTAAAACTATTGGTAAGGGGGTGTAAAGTGTGTTGATTTTGATGGGGGTCTATCCTGGTTCTGTTTATTTCCAAATATTTATTGGAAATGGTTAGGCTCTATTAATCTCTATTTTTATAAGTGGTTCTCTTCTACTATATTTGGAAGTCTTGTTTTGTGTATTTGAATCATAAATAATAATATTTCAAATTAAAATATGATGGATATGAATAAATATTGGATGTATGCTAATCGTTTGACAATAGAGTATGAGAATAGAGTGAAAGAGTTCATCAAGTTTGTAAAGGATCATGCAAAGGATCCTTCTCAAATCCTTTGTCTATGTTTATGTTGTTGTTATTCTAGAATAATTACTCCAGAGGAGTTGGAAGAACATTTGATATGTCACAGAATAGATCAGAGTTATAAATGTTGTAATAAACATGGAGAAAAGACGAATGTAGCTACTAGATGGGATAAAACTACATTTTATGGATCATCAATGATTAAAAATATGGATAATAAAGAAGACTGTATGGAGGATGTGATTACAAATGTCAATGATGATGAAGATCGTATTGAGGAAATGACAAGGAAAGTTGAAGATGAACTCTGTGATTGCCCAAAATTGTTTGTGAAGTTAAAGAGTTGTGCAAAGACACCATTGTATTCTAGTTGCACTAAATATACAGCATTGTCAGCTATACTGAAGTTTTATAAATTGAAAGAAGGCAACGGATGGAGTGATGTCAGTTTTACGGAACTACTTGCTCTCTTGAATGACATGCTCCCGGAAGATAATGAGCTCCCAAGATGGACATATGAAGCTAAATTAATGCTATGCTCAATGGGTATGATTTCTGAAAGAATACATGTCTTCCCGAAAGACTGTATATTGTTTTGCAAGGAGAACAAATCACTTACAGAATGCCCAAAGTGTGGTGCTTCCCGATACAAGAAAGATGAATCCAGTCTTATGATAGTTGTATAGTACTTTCCAATCATTCCAAGGTTTAGGCTTCTATATGGAAGTGAAGAAACTGCAAGACAATTGTCGTGGCATGCAGATAAAAGAAATGAATATAGCAAATTACGTCACCCAGCTGACTCTCCTCAATGAAAGAGAATTGGTCATGAGTATCCTGAATTTGGAAATGAGTCAAGAAACCTTCATCTTGTGTTATCTATAGATGGAGTGAATCCTTTTGGTTTTCAAACCAGTACTCATAGTACATGGCCTATTATGTTACTAAATTATAACTTTCCACCCTGATTATGCAAGAAATATAAATTCATCATGTTATCTATGCTTATATTAGGACCAAAACAACCAGGTAACGATATTGATGTTTATTCGGATCCTTTGATCGAGGATTTGAAGTTATTGTGGGATTCAGGTGTTATATTGTATGATGCTTATAAAAGTGAATACTTTACATTGAGAGTGATGTTGTATGGGATGATAAATTATTTCCCTACATAAGGAAATTTTTCAGACTATAGCATTAAAGGAACTCAAGGGTGTCCCGTGTGTGAAGAAGATACGGAATCAATTAGGTTGAAACATTCATTGAAATCTGTGTTTCTAGGACATCATAGATTTCTACCTCGTCGACATAAGTACCGATCTTGGACGACATCATTCAATGGAAGTTTAGAACAACGCACAACACTGTCTCCACTAATAGGTGATCAACTGTTTGATAAAGTAAAAGACGTGAACACTATTTTTAGTAAACTATTTTTGAAAAACCTTATGAAAATTGGTTGGAAAAGGAGATCAGTTTTTTTGAATTACCATACTGGAATTGTCCATACGTCGGACATTTTCTTGATGTGATTCATGTGGAAAAAAATGTATGTGACGGTGTTATTGGAACGTTTCTAAATGCCCCTGTCAAAACAAAGGATGGAATTAAGGCAAGGTTAGACATGGTTGACATGGGAATACGAGAATATTTGGCTCCCGTGAAGGGTGAAAATCGAATGTTTCTTCCTCCAACTGCTTACACTCTTTCCAGGGAGGAGAGATATCAGTTTTGCAACTTCTTCAATGATGTAAAGGTTCTAGAGGGGTATTCATCAAATATCAAGAACATTGTGTCAATAAATGATTTAAATTTAAAAGGTTTGAAATCACATGACTGCCATGTTTTGATGCAAGATTTAATTCCTATAGCTTTACGTTTCATTTTTTCCAAGAATGTTCATCATACGTTAACCAAACTTTGTTTATTTTTCAAAGCTATATGTAGAAAAGTTTTAGACCCAACGAAATTTCCATCTATGGAAAGAGAAATTGTCATCATATTATGTGAATTAGAAATGTTCTTCCCTCCATTATTCTTTGATATGATGGTTCATTTGATGGTTCACTTGGTGGGAGAGAGTCGACTTTGTGGTCCTGTGCACTATAGATGGATGTACCCCGTTGAACGGTATGTGAAGATTTTGAAAGGGTAAGTCAAAAATCGAAGTCATCCATAGGGTTGTATTGTGGAGAAATATATTTTTGAGGAATCCATTGAATTCTATACCGAATACTTATCTGATGTGAAAAGCATTGGTCTCCTGAAATCTCATCGCACTGGATGCATTGAGGGTGAGGGAATTTCTGGAAGAGATGTTGTGACAATCAATATTATAGATCAGGAGCAGTCCCACCTTTATGTTTTGCATAATAGTTGGGAGGTTGCTCCATATATTGAAACCCATAAAGAAATTCTTAGGTATTTGAATCCATCAAGGGCTGAAAATGGATATCAAATACACATAATCACCAGTTTATAGGATGGTTTTGGGACCATATTTTTAAGGAGTTAGCTGAAAATCCGAATTCAATTTCAGAACGACTTCAATGGCTAGCATCTAGACCAAGTGTGTATGTATTATCTTACAATGGTTATGTAATTAATGGTTATACATTCTATACAGATGAACATGATGAAGATAGTACCATGAAAAATAGTGGAGTTACACTTGTGGCTAAAGTGATGCATGTTTCTGGTAGTAAGGACAGAAATCCAATTTATGCGAATATGTCATACTTTGGCTTTATCAAATAAATATGGTAGTTGGATTATACAACATTCCAATTTCCTATTTTTCAATGCAAATGGTTTGATAACAACAGTGGTGTTAAAATAGATGAATTGGGATTCGTGAAAGTTGATTTTAGTAAAGAAGGGTACAAAGACGAACAGTTTATAATGGCATCACAAGCGGTACAAGTATTTTATGTTCAAAATCCCTCAAACCAAAAGTGGTTGATTGTTCTGTTATCATCCAAAACTACTGAAGGGTCCGATGAAAATTCAGTTGAGGATGATCCTTTCAGTGGTACGTCTCAGTCATTTTGTAGTGGTCCCAATATAGATGATGTTTTGTATGTTAGAGGAGACCACAATGAAGGGATTTGGATAATCTATAGAGGTGTGAAATCCCTTTAGCCTTTGAAAAAAATAAAGAGAGTTCAATAAACAGGTTGTATTTTGTTTTTAATATAGATCTTGTTATCTCGTGTTATTATCTTATCATTACTAAATTTATGTAATCTAAATTAATTGTTCAACCACTTTTGCAGATAATGACTTCTGTATGTTTTGGTGCTCCTAACCTCGAGGTTGAACAAGTCTCTCAAGCTTCTGTTGTTGCTGCTGCTCACAGTGCAGAGCAACAACAAGTTTCTGAACTTGTTGTTGTTCCTAGTGTTAAGGCCCAACAACTATCAGCACATGCCCCATATTTACAAGATGATATATATTTGTTCATAAACGAGTGGTTTGTATACCTGATGTAAGATTGTATACAAATAGCATAAAGATCTGACTTGGGGATGTGTACAATTGGAGGCCATTTTTTAGAGGGGTTAAGGAGATCAAAAGATGAAACATTGTTGTATGTAAATGTTCATAGGAAAATTGTAATTGTTATTAAATAATACATTCTTTCTCCAATGAGTCATTTTTCCATTTTAATAGATTAAATGCACCAGCAACATGCAAGAATGATGAACCACTTTTCTTTGGGCTTTGGATAAGAAAAACTAGTAAAATCTCCAAAATACCTTCATATCTGACCAAATGCATTCAGATTGTATTGATACTTTAGAAGAACGATCCATGGGTCATGTGTGACATGTACGAGTCAACCTCAGCTCAATCTGAGTCATGGTGTGGTCGGTATCACCTGAAGTGTCTCTCTTTTGTTTAAAATGAACAGAATTTTAAGTGAAAACAAGAACTGACTTACGGAAAACCAACCAAACGCATTCGGATTGTGTTGATACTTTAGGATAACAATACATGGGTCATTTGTGACATTTATGAGTCAACATCACCTCAATAAAATGCACGGTGTGGCCGGTATCACTCAAAGTGTCTCTCTTTTGTTTAAAATGGATAGAATTTTAAGTGAAAACAACAACTGACATACGGAAAACTGACCAAACGCATTCGGACTGTGTTGATACTTTAGGAGAATTATCCATGGGTCATTTTTGACAAGTAAAATTCAATCCCGCCTCAATATAAGGCATAGTGTGACCGTTATCACTCAAAGTGTCTCTCTTTTGTTTAAAATGGACAAAATTTTAAGTGAAAACAATAACTGATGTACGTAAATCTGACCAAATGCATTCAGATTGTGTTGATACCTTAGGAGAACAATCCATGGATCATGTGTGATGTGTAAGAGTCAACCCCGCATCAATATGAGGCACGGTGTGGCCGGTATCACTCAAAGTGTCTCTCTTTTGTTTAAAATGGACAGAATTTTAAATGAAAACAAAAATTGACGTATGGAAATCCGATCAAACGCATTCATATTGTGTTTATAATTTAGGAGAACGATCCATGGGTCATTTTTATCGTGTATGAGTCAACCCCGCCTCAATACGAGGCACGGTGTGGCCGGTATCACTCAAAGTGTCTCTCTTTTGTTTAAAATAGACTGAATTTTAAGTAAAAAACAACAACTGACATACGAAAATATGACCAAACGCATTCATATTGTGTTGATAATTTAGGAGAATGATCCATGGGTCATGTGTGACGTGTATGAGTCAACCCTACCTCAATATGAGTCACAGTGTGGTCGATATCACTCAAAGTGTCTCTCTTTTGTTTAAAATGGACAGAATTTTAAGTGAAAACAACAACTGACATACGGAAAACTAACCAAATGCATTCGTATTGTGTTGATACTTTAGTAGAATTATCCATGAGTCATTTTTGATGTTTACAAGTCAACCCCACCTCGATTAGAGGCACAGTGTGGCCGGTATCACTCAAAGTGTCTCTCTTTCCTATAAAATGGATAGAATTTTAAGTGAAAACAACAACTGACGTACGGAAAACCGACCAAATGCATTAGGATTGAGTTGATACTTTATTAGAAAGATATATGGGTCATTTTTTATGTGTATGAGTCAACCCCACCTCAATCTGCGACACGGTGTGGCCGGTATCACTCAAATTGTCTCTCTTTTGTTTAAAATGGACAGAATTTTAAGTGAAAACAACAACTAACATACGGAAAACTGACCAAACACATTCAGATTGTGTTGATACTTTAATAGAACGATCCATGGGTCATGTGTGATGTGTAAGAGTCAACCCCGCCTCAATATGAGTCATGGTGCGTCCGGTATCACTCAAAGTGTCTCTCTTTTGTTTAAAATGGACAGAATTTTAAGTCAAAACAAAAACTGACGTAAGGAAACCCGACCAAACGCATTTGGATTGTGTTGATACTTTAGGAGAACAATCCATGGGTCATTTGTGACATGTAAGGGTCAACTTCGCCTCAATACGAGGTATGGTGTGACTGGTATCACTCAAAGTGTCTCTCTTTTGTTTAAAATGGACAGAATTTTAAGTGAAAACAACAACTGACATACGGAAATCCGACCAAATGCATTCGGATTGTGTTGATACTTTATTAGAATTATCCATGGGTCATGTGTAACATGTACAAGTAAACTCCACCTCAATATAAGGCACGGTGTGTCCGGTATCACTCAAAGTGTCTCTTTTTTGTTTAAAATGTACAGAATTTTAAGTGAAAACAACAACTGACGTACGAAAAACACACCAAAAGCATTCATTTTTTCCTAAAGAAACACATACTATTGAAATAAACAGTATTCCAAAACCATTTTAAAAATACCAATGATCTTAAAATCCATGAAATTCATTCCATTAAAACCATTAAAGCCCCCCACCCCCTGGACACCACCCCACCCTCCCTAGACACCACCCCACCCCCATGGACACCCCCCCACCACCACCACCACCCTAGACAGCCCCCCCCCCACCCCCCTGGATGGCCCCTCCACCCCCTGGATGTCCCCCCACCCCTCTTAGACACCACCCCACCACCTGGACACCCCCCCCACCCCCCTGGACACCCCCACCCCCATGGACAGCCACCCCCACCCCCCCGGACACCACCCCACCCCCCTTGGATAGCCCCCAACCTCCTGACCCCCCCCACCACCACCACCACCACCACCACCCCTGGACACCACCCTACCCCCTGGACACCCCCCGCCCCCCTAGACACATCCACCCCCTAGAAAGCCCCCCCCCCAACCCCCTAGACACCACCCCACCCCCCTGGACACCACCATGGACATCCCCCCCCCCACCCCACCCCCCTGGACACCCCCTACCCCCTTGGACAGCCACCCCAAACCCCTAAACACCCCCCAACCCCCTCAATTCTGAATTGAATTTTTTATATATTTAATTAACTTATGAATTATGTGTTGATGGTGTATGGGTATACTTTCTGTATGGGTATACTTGTTGTATGTGTATACTTGTTGTAATTACCTTATGAATTATTTGTTAATTTTGTATGGGTATACTTATTGATATGCTGATTTTTTTGCAGGTCTTGTTTGGGTGTGCTGCTGCAGAATTTTATGTTACAGTGGGCAGGGTATTTATCAATGCTTTTTTAGCACTGATAAAGGATACATTTATTAGTGTTTTTTTAGCGCTAATAAAGGGGACCCCCCCCCCTTTATCTGCGCTGATATTTACAGCGCTTTTTTAGTGTTGTTAAAGCCCGTTTTGAGCGTTGATAAAGCCTGTTTTTGTAGTCGTTTTTATCTAATAATAACTTTTGAGAAAATAAAAAAAAATTATAAAAGTAAAAAAATATTTAAGAGGGTGCAAAAATCATTCATTATACTTACTTGATCATAACCTTTACTTTGATTTTTTGGGAAGTGGGTGTTGCTACTTTGAAGGGGATAATTTCATTACACTTTTACTTTTGATATCATGCATTGTACTTAAGAGATTAGCCTCCTCCTTGAGCCTTAATTTTTAAAGCATCGAATCCTACCAACTTTATGCCTTAGAGTCATTTGAACCTTTATTGCAAGTCCTCATGATTTTATGTGTCTTTTGTCTTTACAAAATAGAGAAATTAGTTCATTTACAAGCCTATGAATAAGGAGCATGTTCTCATGATATGAGAATAACTCTACTTGAATTTTATCATGAGTGATGAGAGAAAAGAATCAAAAGTGAGGTAAATCATTACTTGGCATATTTAATAATAATGAATCAAATAGCTTGAATGAATGAAAGGAGGAGTTCCATCAATTTTCAAAGGGGAAAAGTAAAATATGTGAATTATTTGTTTCTTTTAAAAATGGGAAATTAAATTGATATTTTATGCAGATTTTTGAAATTTTGATTTCACATTGAAAATTGTTTGATTTTATTGCATTGGAATTTGAATATTGGTAACATTGGTGTCCTCTGATTTCCATGTTGAGATTTTATGTTTGAGGACAAGCATGATTTAAGTGTGGGGGTATTTGACAGAGCAAATTTATGTGCATATTTTTAATCAAATAATGATGATTTTTTAATTTTTTTCAATGATAAAACCCATGTATTTAATTGTTTTATAAAAATATTGGGTAATTTGAATTTTAGAATGAAAATGAGCAAAATTGTAAAAAAATGCATAATTTTGTGTTTTGGACAAATTTTGACCACAAGGGTATTTTTGACATTTTTTAAAAAATATAATTCCAAATTTAGTGATTCTTTTTTTTTAGAATCCTAATTTTATTTCCTATAATTTTCTATTTATTACATAGAGCTGATTCGAACATCTAGTAGCCTGAAAAAATCATTGAAGTTGGAAACTTTTCCGAGCGGACAGCGTGGACCCCACCACCATAACGAATGCACAACTCGGTCTCCAGACCTCCAATTTAGGTGATTCCACCTATATATGGAAGAGGAATCATAGGAGCATTAAAAAATTAAATTCCATGGAGGTTTTCATCCATTAAGGTGGCTATTGATCGTTATACATTTGAAGGAAACTTCCTGGAAATTTCGGCCAGAAAAAGTCTTATTCAATGAAAATTCCATAACTCCTACATCCTATGGCCAATTAATATGAAATTTGGAGGGTTAATGGGAAATACATTTATGAACAACTTTTATGAAGGGGTCCACGTGTGAATCATCCATTTAATAGGCCAAAAAAGTGAAAAAATTTTGAGGACTAAATTATGCCTATAAATGGAGGTCCTCCCCTCCTTCCAAAATCATCAGCTCGACACCCACATCCAAGGAGGGATCCCACTGGGGCACGGGCCACTGCTGCTCCTCTCTTCCCCCCTCATTTCTTATTTTTATTTTTATTTTATTTTTCTTTTAGTTTCAATTTAAATTGTAATTCAAAATTTAGTTTTAATCCATGCATTTGTATTCTCCATCCACTTTTCTTCATTTCTTTCCATCTCTCTCTCTCTCCCCTTCCACCACTCCACCAAGTAATATCTTAATATCGGAAATGAGAGGCTAACCCCGAGACTTTTCTTGGGGGGTAGATCAATATATTCATGAATTTTCTTTAATGTTTGTTTTATTGTTTGTGGTAGATTTGAGTATCATGCATTGGTGAGGCAAATATCCTCGATTAGGTGACGGCCCCCAATGACATGAAACTCAAACTATTTCTATTCTGGAAAAGAATAGTGATTCAAACATGAGATTTAATGTTTGTATTATCAAACTAAAATCAAACACATAAAGGAAAATAATGATTGAATCCAAGACTAAACCCCAAAACCAAGTACGTTCTTCTTAACTCATTTTGTTTGCATTGCATGATTGTTTATATTTTTAAATCAAAAACCCAAAAAAATATTGTCATTATTTTCATTAGATAATAAAAAAACTAAAAATAGATATTCTAGGTGATATAGAAGAAGTAGGTGAACTACATTGAGAAGGCTCCTCAAGAGAGACGATCCTGGTCAGTCACTGTGTTGCACTAAGAAAAAATATATAATTGTTTTTGTCCATGCTCCGCGATAGGCGTGCATCAGTATTTGATACATAATATATTGATGTAATGGTTTTAAATGCATCATGATTTTATAAATAAATTTAATCTTCATTTATCATTCATTCATGTGTGTTATAGTTTATTTTTTATGAATAAACTAAATGATAACATCACCTCAAAGTATGACTCTGATTTATCCATAATTGATGATCATCACATAGTATTATGGGTTGTGATGATATTTTAAAGTTATAATGATTATAATATTATACTTGATGAAAGAGTTATACTCAGGATATGAATAATAGACTCATTAGGTAATAAGTTGAGACATATTACTTCAATTGGTCCACCAAAGTTTGTCACATGGAATGTCATATAGTCATCGATATACTTAGGGGTGTATGCTTATTATCAATCCCTATTACCTAAGGTTGGTGAGATACCTAGCATGATAACCTTCATACTTTGATACCTTTCTTATGTAATCTTTGAGTCTTAGCTAATCAAGGAGTGTTTGGGTATGTTGTCGGTCATGTCATTGGTTGGAGATCAACCGAGATGGGATTTGTCCACTCATATGATGAGTTATGACATTTGGGACCTTGGATGAATTGGACTAAGAAAATTCATGGTCATGATTAGTTGAGACACATATGATTTTCTTAGCTACTTGGATGAGGGGCATGTGATGTGCTCATCCACTAGATGAATCACATTTGATGTATTCATCAACCTTGTTAATCTATTTCGAAGAATAATGAATAGATGAGATGGATTGTGGTTTGACATGTTTTATAACTAGTGGTCACTTGATGTCATGGACAAATAGATTATGTAGGTATACATATGGTGTATATGATATATCTAGTGGTGGACATGTTAGTATGGAGATATGAGTATGTTTGATTAATATCACACCAGACCCCTTAATTGTTTGAGTAGCATTGATGCTTTGCTAGAGGTCTCTCTCTACTTACATTTATGAAATAAGGATTTTATTTTTGTTTTCAATGTTGAAAAGACCTATAAGGTCTCATAGTTAGGCCTTTGGATAAGGATTAAGTTTTGGAAGAAGTGCTTGTTCTAAAATAAATAGAGTTTGATAAAACCATATCCAAAAGAGTTTTGGATGGATTCACAAAGAGTTGTAAAGTTTTGGGCCTTATGGGATTTAGGGTAAGCGGGAGATTGTTGGATATTCACTAAAATAAGGGTATATTCTATTTTATGATATACCTAGGTTTCATACTATGATATACATATAATGCATAATGTGGGCTATGATATGTGCATATTGTAAGAAGCAATGGGTTGCTTCAGTTAGCCTATATCGTATCATACGATTGGCTTATGATATAGTGATCCAAGTGCATGCATGATGTCACGTCTTCCTCATGGTTTTCATCATTTATGAATCATAATATGATTTATTTATGGCTTTTCTCACTTGTATTCATTTAATTTTTCAATGAACGTTACTCCAATGAGCAGTATGTATGGGTGCCATGAGATGGCACCCGATGCGGCCGATGCTCTTCATTTAATAAAGAGCGTTGATAATGGCCTATAAAAGGGAAGAGTTCCCTTCATTGGATAGTACACTCGATGCAAGAAAAATTGAAACTCTATCTCATTCTTGATCATCTTTCATCTCACAGACACTAAAAAAACAGGGCAATTAGAACATGTTTTTTTTTCATTTAGAAGGGGTTCTAACCCCCTCTAAAAACAGTGGTGGTGGTTACCCATAATCACTGCTAATGTGTTTGCCTACTCTGATTAGGGGCAGTTTTGGGTAAGCACTGGTAAAATGAGCCTGAATTTAGTGGTGGTTACATTAGAGGGGGTTTTAACCCCCTCTAAGGTCGCCCTAAATGCACCATAAATAGTGGTTAAATGCACCCTGTAGTACATCTGTGGTACACCTGTTGTAACCACCACTAAATATAATGTGTTTATGTAATATATATATATATATACACACACACATGTGCACACACACATATATATATTTTAGAATTTTAATTTATATGATATTTATTTTAAAAAATAAATAAAAATTTAGAGGGGGTTAAAAAACCCTCTAATCAAAGGGATTAACGGTGGTTCATGAACCCCCTCTAATTTCATGAATTAGAGTGGTTTAAAAACTCTATCTAATGTCATAAATTAGAGGGGGTTCACAACCCCCTCTAATATATTAAATTAGAAGGGGTTCAAAACCCCCCTCTAATATATTAAATTAGAAGGGGTTCAAAACCCCCTCTATTGACATAAATTAGAAAACTCACTCTAACGTCATAAATTAGAAGGGGTTCGAAACCCCCCTCTAGCGTCATAAATTAGAAGGGGTTCAACCCCCCCCCCCCCTCTAACGCCGTAAATTAGAAGGGGCTCAAAACTCAGGGTTCAAAACACCCTATAATTTCATAAATTAGAGGGGGTTCACAACCCCCTCTAATCTATGAGATTAACAATGGTTCACGAACCCCCTCTAATATCTTAAATTAGAGGGGGTTGTGAACCCCAACTATTTCCATTTAAAAAAACAAATTCCATTATATATATATAGCCTCTAATATCCAAAAAAAATATTATATATATATAACGCCTCTAAAATCCAACTGAACATATAGTGCCACTAATTATTAAATTTGTAGCGGTTTTGACATAACCGCCTCTAAAATCCAACCAAATATTCAGAAAATAATGCTAAAAAATTTAGAGGGGGTTGTGCATAACCCCCTCTAAAAAACGGCTGCTAAGCTGTTGTTTTTTTTTTGTAGTGAGAGAAGGTGTTGGCTCCCCTTCGATCTTCTTCTTTCTCTTACAAAAGGTAGGGGCCGGGAAACAATGCGGGTGATGGCCCAGCCCCCGAGTGGGTACGCGGTCAGGCATGCAGTGGCCCGAGAATCCCCTACCTTCCCCAGGCCCACCCAAGGGGTGAAGCCCAGTTCCCCACGGGGGCCGGCGCCGCGTAAACGCTTGGGTAACCGGCGTGCAATACGTGCACCGCGTGTTGGCTCCCCTTCGATGATTGGGAATCCTCTCGATAAAATCAAGGATCCAAGGTCGGTATACCACCTTTGGAGGAAATAAGCTTTCGTTTACTGCTTAAGTGATCCCTATAAAGTGTACGTTGAAGAGTAAAAGATGGATTATTCAACAATATAGGTACACTTTATGTTCTTCGTTTTATAGAATGTTTCTTTGGTTGAAGATAGATCAGGCATTCCCATGGGTTTCTTCCCTTATCAATTCATTAGATGAACGCCCTAAAACCCATCATGTGCCCCCATCTCATGGAGGAGTACTAACTCATATGGGTGACCCACTCCTTGTCAGGATAAAGGGAGTACTGACCCCATGCTCGAATGGAAGACTTGCACCCCAAATCCGTAAGGAAGTACCCAACTCCACAATACATTGGGGGGGCCACACCCTATCATCAGAATTTCTCTGAGGAAGTTACAAACCCCATGTTTGCTCCAAATGTCTTACCTGAACTTTGTCATCATCTCTATGGAGCTAGGATCCTAAAACCATCTAAAATGCCTCACAAACGGTCTCTGATGAGGAAGATGATCACGCCATCACATTTTATGTGGAAAAATGCTCAAAATGGTCTATTTGTTTTTCCAATTCTGACACTTGGGTAAGAAAGGATGAAAACACCAGGGAATACACGATACACAGTATGTACTTTGATAGACATGGCGCGTGAGCCTCAGGCGGTAGCCAGGCATGTATTGTCATTGTTCTATCATGTCAAGTCAACCTACATGGTGTATCTTTAGTTTGACATGGTGTGTGGGATCCGTGTGATAGTCGGGCGTGTACATAAGTAGCTTGAGTCGTGTCATCTGTTATATACAGTGTGTCCTCTCTCTAGACACGGTGTGAAGGTCTCGAGGGTGGCGTGTGTTAACAAAACCCAAGTCATGTCACCTGCTTTGGATACGGCATGCCTCCTAGAATACACAATGTGTGCAACCAGAGGTTCAATCGAGCGTGTACTCTGGTACACGTCGGACCGTGTGTTCAAATGTCAAACATGGTGTGTCATCCATCTATACATGGTGTGTGAAGTTGAAGGGTTGGTCGGCCTATACTATTGAGACCCTGAGTCATGTGGTCCCAAACCACACGACATGTTTAATTGGTCACATGGTGTATAGAACCAATGGGACGCCCTAGGCATGCACCGCATCCCATGTCACATCGTGTAAATGTGCATGGTGTGTGCTACCAACTACACATCATGTGTATCAAATGGGGTCGTTGGGCGTGTACTCCGTCACACTCTAGTTATTGCACCCATTGACCAAACATGGTGTGTGCCACTGTGATATTTATCACCATCCTGTAAACCCTAGCCGCAAAGATAATATACATGATGTGTGTTTCAAAAACCACATGTCATGTGATCGGGAATTCCAGAACCATAACCCTCCTGAACCAACTCGATTCGACCGATTCACTACAAATCACACCATCAGTCAATAATCAGCCAACAATTGCCAAAAACACCAAGAAAAAGAATCGAAAGTGGTGTAAAATAAATATCAAAGCAATAAAAAATATCAAAGTCCTACCTCGTGGCAATTTGTCGAAGCTTCGAGGTTTGCTCGCCAACGATTCGTGATCCATCACTCTCTCCCCTCAATTTGTAGCTTTGATCACCCTCCACGGATGAAATCTCTCGTCTCCTTTCCAAGGTTTCAAGCCATCCACACCGCCTAACCCTTGGTTGAGGGTTATGTGTGAAATTTGTATCACCAAAATAAAACAAATATTTCCATCTCGATACGACTCGATCAGGGCCCGAAACCCACGCAATAAAAACACCTTCCCTGAATAAAAATCCCTCATTTTGAGCACAATCATCATATTGAAATTTTCATATGGAGCTCCGGTCATGAGGTATTGACTTTCAGACACATGAGACAATAATTCATTTAATAGTAAATATTTTGCATAAAAATTAACCTGACCAAAAAATGCCAAATTTTATTTTTCAATATTGATACTGTACAAGCAAAATTTGATAAATATAAATATACTTCAACATAATGTTAAAAGTCAATGAGCATTTACAAACTGTTCTCAATATCTTCGGGGTTTACAGAACTGAATAATCAGCAAAGGCAGGAAGGCACAAAGCATGACGCAGGGGAGTCTTCACAGCTTTGCTGATGGTCTGTTTGACTTGGGCTTGCGAGCTGCGATGAATTCCTGCATTTTCTTGAACTGCTCTTTCGTCATTCCGCGGTAGTATTCCCGCGCTCTCTCCTGCAAATATCAACATCTCCATTGCAATATGTAGTGGGCAAGACGAATGGCTTCACAGCACATTGTGCAGTTTGGCCATACAGCATGTATGTAATGATGATGAAACTCTGCACATCATGCCATGCATACAGGACGGCCTCAACATAAGCAGCTACAAGCAACTACAAAAACATACCTTTTCCAGAGCAAGGGCATTGACGAGGTCAAGCTTGGAGCCATCACTGATAACGGATTTGTACTTCAGAACCATGTCTTGATTACCTTCCATTATGGATCCTGCGATTTCTTGGGCTTTTTTCAACAATTCGCTCCCTTCAACTACGCGGTTAACCAAGCCCCACTTCTCAGCCTGTTCAGCCGTCACAGGAGTGGCAGCCAGAGACACTTCACGAGCTCTGTTGGGTCCTATAATCCGTGAAAGCTTCTGGGAGAGACCCCACGAAGGAAATATCCCAAACCTACACAAGATTGGAATGACAATTGTCAGAAAACACCATTAACAGATAACAGACATTCATGACGGCAGATTCAAGAATAACATGTTGCTGGAATGAATTCCATCAGCCTTTAGGAGAACGACCACAAAAGAGTAAAACATCAAATATGGAGACAAAACCAGAAATTCCTGTCAAGGGGTGGGCACAGAAAACAGATTCTATATAATATTTCATTAATTGAAACATATTAAACATGAAGTTTGGTATCATACGAGTCTAGAAGATGAAGAAGAAGCCACCTTGTTTGCCTTCAATCAAATTATGATCAAGCATGAATAATTGTCAAATAACACCAAACATGTATCCACCAAACAATTGGTTTTCGACTTTGACATCTATTTACTATAATAAGAGGGGAAGCCCTCCCTTACACATGTCCCCTTTTCCCAGCCTCCTTATACACGTGTCCCATTTTCCTAGCTTTCCTATTCCAAGCCGCTGACTTCTCCCAAACAAAATCAAACTGCCCTTCAAACCCCAAAAATTGATCCCAGATTCATTCCCTCTTTGAACAACAAATCCCCCCCTTCACCAGCCATTGATGCAGCTGATTGATTCAAAGTATTCCGTCGAAGCTCACGTCTCTTGCTCAACCAAACCCTAGCTCACTCCTCCGGTCTTTGCTGCACCTGCAACACTTTCAATTTGTGCTGCCAGTGTAAAAGAAGGCATTTGTTTGCTTCTTCGGCTTCCTACGTTCGTCTTCTTTGATATTGACTCCTCATTTCTGTTCTCTATTTTATGCTGTCAATTTTTCCAGTGATACATCCATCCACTCGGATAAAACTGTCATCCTTTGTACCATATTTCACACTGACATTGCATCTTACAAAATTCATTATTAAATTCATTGATTACTTCACAGCTTCGCTTAGCTGCATTGATTATATTTCTAGACCACTTTCCATATTAAATGTGGCAATGTTTTTATAACCTGTGTGTTTTGATTTTATTGGAGTCTGTATCCCACATCGGACTTGAGATCCGGTGTGGTCTTAATTATTCATTATAAAAGAACCCCAAGGGCTCCTTTGGAGAGTACACCTTGGGGGTTCGGTTTCTATCATTTTATCCTTCTACATGGTATCAGAGGGAAATTAATCCTGAACCCTCCTCCCGTCTATTTTTTTTCCCAGTCCCCCTCATGTAGGGGCCCCCCTCATGTAGAGCTGGGTTTACTTTATTCTGCCGCCCCTCCGGGCTCTCTTTTTTTTCATCCCTGCCGGCGGATCCCTTCTGGTGGAACCCCCCTCCGGGCTCATTTCCCTCGGCGGCCCTCCACGCCGGCGCGTCTCTCCCTGATGGATCCCAACCGGCGGGCGTCTCCCCGGTTCTCCAGTCGACGGCGCCTCCTCCTGCGGAGCGTCCCCTCTTCCCGACGGCTCCTCCCGACCCTTGCGCGGCTCCCGGCGGATCGGCTCCAGTCATCCCGCACGAATCCCGTCGCGGCATCCCGGCGCGGCTCCCGTCCTCCATGCGAGCGACTCCCGTCCATGCGCACGACCTCCCGTTCGACGGCATCCAGCGTCGCCTCCCTCTACCCAGGCGCTGCCCTCTCCCCACCACCGTCTCTCCTGCGGCCTCTCGGCGACATCTAGCCCCACCTCCTCCGCCAATCCCGCCCTACACGGCGGTCTTTCCGGCTCCCCGCAACTGCTGGCACTCGCTCCCGCATCTCCCGGCGAGAAGAACGGCTGGCTCCCGCATCTCTCGCTACGCACGAACCGCCCTCCCGTTCAAGCGGCTTCCGGCGCCACCTCCCTCCCGATCCAGACTCCTGCTACGCCTTCCGGCTCCGCCTCCCGTCACAATCCCGTCCGCCGCGTTGAGTCGCGACTCCCTCCTTTCAAGGCTCCCACGACGGAATCCCGGCGCGCCTCCTCACGATTCTCCTGGCGCCTCTGCTTCTCCCGGCTCCGCCTCCTGTGCGAGATTCCCGGCGACAGCGCCTCACGGTCGCGGCCCTCCAGCAGTGCCTCTCCCCGCGCGACTCACGGCACTTCTCCCATGCAGCCTGCCCCGCCTCCTCCGCTTTGCGCGGCTCCCGCTCCAGACGGCCGCGACTCCTCTTTGATTTTCCAGGCGTCCCCAGCGTCCCCTCCCGCTGTCCTGCTCCCTCGCCAGCCTCCTCCTGCGCTCCTCTTCCGGCAGCTAGCCGGCTCCAGTTTCTCCCAGTGGCTGCCCTGCTTCCAGTTTCGGCTCTCCGGCACCTCCTGCGGCATCCCCGCCTCGCCGGCATCTCCCGACGACTCCCAGCAGCCGCATCTTTGTCCGTCGGCACGCCCATGCGCTGGCACAGCAGCTCGACCACCTAGGACTGAGCCCTCTGGCGCCGCCAGATCCCGCAACAATTCTGCGGAATCCCCGCCTCCCGTCACCAGCCCCGCAAGTGCGGCTTTCCCGGTGCTAGTGTGGATTTTCCGGTGTTTCATCGACCGGCCCCACTAGTGCGGCATTCCTGGCGCTCCGTCAACCGGCCAGTCTGAGTGGTTTTTTCTACTGCGCCCGCGACATCATTCATCCATCATCGTGAGGGGGAGCTGCGATCGTGAGGGGGAGCAGCAGCCTTTGCAGCTTTATATTTTATTTTGTCTTGTTTTGTCATCATGCTGGATCTGTCCAGCTTGAGGGGGAGTGTTTGTAGTCTGTTGATTGGTTTGGTTTTTTTTTTTTTCTTTATGTGTCCAAGCTAGGTTCACCTAGTTTGAAGGGGAGTATTGGAGTCTGTATCCCACATCGGACTTGAGATCCGGTGTGGTCTTAATTATTCATTATAAAAGAACCCCAAGGGCTCCTTTAGAGAGTACACCTTGGGGGTTCGGTTTCTCTCATTTTATCCTTCTACAGATTTGATCCATTCAGTTAATATTTTTTATTCTCCCTGCTTTATTTTGTTATTGTTCTTTGTTTGTTTATTGTTATGATTTCCCCTGTTTCTTTAAATGTCTCTAATTTATTTTGTTTAATTTACTGTCTCTAATTCGTGTCTGAATTACATATATTATAATACATTCTGTTTTAAAAAAACATTGCCTGTTATATCTTATGATTATTATAATTAAATTGTACCCCTTATCATATTACTACAAAGATGACAGACAATGATTTCAATTTCAAAGCAAATAGCAAGGAAGCTAGATTACCAAGAAAATTATCAATACTGCAGAAAAAATTCTGATAGGATCCAGGACCTTCCGAGAGAATGGAAGGTGTATTCCAGGAGAAGCAAGGCTGTCCAGCCAGGGGAAGTGGACTGTTAGACCACGTGGACAGGATAAAACCGAATAACCACTTGAGGAGGTGGAGAGGGAGACAGTTGCTGTGTCATGTGGGAGAGAGGTAGTGGGAGGCGGTCTATTCTGTTATGCCACGTTGGACAGGGGAAACATGGGGAGGTGGTTATAATAGGAGAGGGCAGAGGGGGGTATCTCTTGTTAGAAGTGGGGTTCGGCTGTTAACTTGGGCGGGATACTCCTGGATAGGAGTCCTGTAACTGCTGTTTCTTCTCCCTTGTTGCCTGTACTTCCATCTTCCTCCATTAATAAACTCCCTAAGGTCCTCTGTTCCTTAACATTTGGTCCGACCAGCCTTCTTTCCACCATGGAAACTCCCAATCACTCTCGCCTGGATACCATGGACCAGCGGATCGATACCGTCGCCTCCTCCCTTTCCACCCTCAACACCACAGTGGCCGATCTCCAACAACGGCTGCAGGAGCTCCGCCAAACGAACCATCGCTGGGAGCTCGAACTCGCCGAGCAATAAATATTCTACTCCGGAGGGGGGCCATTCTAGCTTCTATCGTACCTATCGACAGCTAGCCGCTACACTGTACTGGCAAGTCATGAAGGCAGCTGTCCAAACTTACGTCAAAAGCTGTATGGTCTGCCAACGCAATAAATATTCTACCCTCTCCCCGGCAGGGTTGCTCCAAACACTGGATATTCCAGCAACCATTTGGGCAGACCTGTCCATGGATTTTATTACCGGGCTGCCCGCGTCTAAGGGTTTTAATGTGATCTTTGTGGTGGTCGATCGACTCTCAAAATATGCTCATTTTCTGCTGTTAAAACACTCATACACAGCCCAGAAGGTAGCAGATTTTTTTTTCAAGTGGTCCATCTCCATGGCCTGCCCACTTCCATAGTCAGCGATCACAACCCAGTTTTTCTCAGTCAATTTTGGACAGAACTATTCCACCTCCACGGCACTCAACTACGTTTTAGTTCCGCCTACCATCCGCAGATGGCCAAACCGAGGTCCTCAACCGCTGCCTTGAAACTTATCTCTGTTGTTTCGCGGGGGAGCAGCCAAAACACTGGTCATATTGGATTCCTTGGGCTGAGTTATCCTACAACACTATGTGGCATCCGGCTATTAAAACAACTCCCTTTGGTCATTTATGGCCAGAAACCCCCTGCTCTCATCACTTACCTTCCTTCGGAGGTCCGTGTTGCTGCCGTCGCCTCTGCCTTACAAATCCGCGATGAAGCCTTAGCCAAGCTCAAGCATCACTTGGCACGCGCTCAGGATATTATGCACCTTCAAACTGACCGCCACCGTCGCCCTGTTTCTTTTTCGGTTGGGGACTACATCTATGTCAAACTGCGGCCTCACCGGCAGCTCTCCATTGCCCGCCGCATCTCTCAAAAATTATCCCCCCGGTTTTATGGCCCTTTCAAAATCCTCCTTGCCCACCACAGCCCGCATTCACTCGGTCTTCCATGTCTCCCAGCTCAAAGCAGCTGTGGGCCAACACACTGCTTCATCCTCCCTCCCTTCCGACTTGACCGGTGATGACACTACACACCTGGAACCTGCGGCCATTCTCTCCCGACGCTAGGATGACATCTTTCAACCTCAATATCTGGTTCATTGGAAGGGCCAACAACCTGTTGATGCCACATGGGAAGATGAATTTGTGCTCCGCAATCAGTTTCCCACGTTCAATCTTGTGGACAAACCTAATTCTGTGGGCAGTGATAGGATCTGGAACCTTCCGTGTATTCCAGGAGAAGCAAGGTTGTCCAGCCAGGGGAAGTGGGTTGTTAGACCACTTGGACAGGATAAAACTGAATAACCACTTGAGGAGGTGGGGAGGGAGTCAGTTGTTGTGTCACGTGGGAGAGAGGTAGTGGGAGGCGGTCTATTCTGTTATGCCACGTTGGATGTTATGCCACGTTGGACAGGGGGAACGTGGGGAGGTGGTTATAAGGGGATCGTGGGAAAGGGCAGAGGGGGTATCTCTTGTTAGAAGTGGGGTTCGGCAGTTAGCTTGGGCGGGAAAGAGTCCTGTAACTGTTGTTTCTTCTCCCTTATTGCCTGTACTTCCTTCTTCCTCCATTAATGAACTCCCTAAGGTTCTTTGTTCCTTAACAAATTTACTACTTTCAAAGCAAATAGCAAGGAAGCCAGATTACACAATATTGAATTTTGTTTATTCATTACAAATTATGTAATCAATTACTACGGTAATGTTGCCCCCAAGGGCGTAGCCTAGTGGTTACGACCTTGAGGGGTCTCAGGGAGATCTCAGAGTCGAGTCTCCCCGGGTACTTTGCGGGTGCTGTTAGATTTTCTTTGCATTTGTCCCCCTTCCCCCGAACCGATGTAAATTACTGTGGTAATGTGCATCTTGCATTATTCAATCAAACATTTAGATGAATCACAAATGCCTCTATTATATGCTAAACATATTTCATTATTGTATAATTAAGCTGCACAGCTGAGTAACATAACAGAATGTATTACAAAATAACTTGAATCTGTGCAACTGTGTTACATAATTCTTAACAGGCTACACAACTGAGTTACATAACTGATTCTAATTTATCTGCTAATTTGTAAAACTATAATATCCATAACTTATTTACAGAATTCATAACCGAGTGCATAACTAGAATGTGCTAAGTGAGTTACATAATTTATAACCAAGTTACACAATTCATGACTGATAGAGTTTCTAATAAGGAAAAGAAGATTTTCTATTCCAGTAAGCTTGATCTGTCTTCTACTGGGAGAACCAAATAGAAGAATCCAGAGGATCGGTACTCACTCCAGGGAAGAATCTTCTCCAGGCCCAGGTTCACACCTCCGGAACTAACAACTAACTCTATACCCCCTCCTCCACCCTGATTCTCCTCTTATATACCCTTCCCGACAAGCATTTATTTAATATGCTGTATTTACAATTCTGCCCCTAGGCAGTTTAAGAAATATTCCCTGACTCCCCTTTACGTACTCCTCTCCTACGGTAAGTGAAAATAACAGGTGGTCCAGTCCAAGCCTCTGGTAAAATATAAGTAGACTCCCCAGAATTCCTATCATTTCCGCCCCCTTGGAATTCCACCTTGTCCTCAAGGTGGAAACCAGGAAACTGGGTCTTAATCACCTCTGCGTCCTCCCAGGTAGCCTCCTCTGAGTCTCTGCCACGCCATTTAATCAACCACACCACAGTTCCACCCCATGTCTCTTCTGCCAAAATAGCCTCAGGATGTTCCAAATCTGCTACCAATTCGCCTGGCAAAGATTTTTCAACCTGGTGCTCCCCTACTGCAGCCTTCAATTGTGAGACATGGAACACAGGATACACTCTACTACCTTCAGGAAACGTCAACTTGTATGCTACGGCCCCCACCTTACTTTCAACCAGAAAAGGCCCATAGAATCTGGCAGCATTTTGGGATTACTCCTCAATTTAACCCAGTCTAAATACCGTACTGCAAAAGTAACTTCTTGCTGCTGCCTATTAGCATATTTGGCCATTAGCTGCCGTGCCCTGTGCAGATTGACTTGAAGTTGCCGTAGAGCTTCATCCCGGTCTACTAACGCATTGGCCACGGCTTCAGCAGCGGTTTCCCCCCTAGTATAGTGAACTGATATTGAATCGAATCAGTATAATGAATTTCCAAGATCTGATAGCCTATCAAATCGATTCATCATCGAGAATGGAATTATATTACTTATACATAAAGATCTTTTATCCATGTGAAAATCATTTTTATTGTAATTTTCCTGATCTAATCAAGAATTCCTTAATGATTCTTTTCCATTTTTCCACAACCATGTAAAAATCATTTTTATTTTATTTTTCCCAATCCAATCAAGAATTCCTTATTGATTTTTTCCATTTTTCCACAACTGGTTCAATAATCAATATTCCAGTTTTTATCAATTCTGTAAGAGATATATCCTTCTTCAGCATTATATCTAAACTAATTTCCCCACTTTGAATAGAGTATAGAACCATATATTTTGGACCATCTCAAATGGAGTTTTGTTAGTAGATGTAGGATGAGATGTATTGTAGCTATATTCTGCCCAAGCTAACCATATTACCCAGTGTTAGGGCTGATCGGAACAAAAACATCGCAAATATACTTCTGGGCACTTGTTCACTGCCTCTGTTTGTCCATCGCTTTGCGGATGATAAGAGGAACTCATCTTAAGCACGGTGCCTTGTAATTTTAAAAGGTCCGGCTAAAAAAGACTTGTGAACAAAGGATCCCGATCACAAACGACAGCTTTAGGGATTCCATGTAGTCCACAATTTCCTTCAGAAATACCTCTGCCACTGTCCGTGCAGGATGCTTGAGAGGAATAAAATGCACATACTTACAACGACCACAAACACCACTTCATACCCTTGAGATTTGGGCAAACCGGACACAAAGTCCATTGGTATTTCTTCCCATATCCATTTCGGTATAGAGAGGGGCTGAATTAATCCCACTGGATTCAGAGTTTCATACTCGTGTTTCTAACAGGTTTCACACTCCCGGACAAACTGTCGCACCCTGCGTGTCATTCCAGTCCAATATACCCCAGCAGCCATACGTTTATAGGTTTTTAAGTACCCCAAGTGTCCTCCAGCAGGAGATGAATGAAAATGTTGTAAGAGTTTCGGAATCAAATTTGAATCCTGTGGCAGAACCAATCAGCTCTTGTAAAATAGAATTCCATTCCCATAAGTATACCCCGGCTTTGCTAGGGGATCCCATTGCAAAGCATCAATATTCGCCTGGAGACTTCTATCGCGTCTAATTTGTTCTTTCAGCACTTGTATCTCTTCCCAACTGGGCTGTGAAACTGCAAATTGCATGCATTCCCCTCCTGTCATCCCCCTTGATCAGCTGCATTATTCAACTTCCCAGGTTTGTAAATAATGAAAAAATCAAATCCCAGTAACTTAGACTGCCAGCATTGTTGGTCAACTGGGACTGCTCTCTGACTAAGCAGGTGCTTTAGGCTCTGGTGATCGGTGTAGACCTCAAACCGTCATCTCATCAAATACTGTTTCCAATGCTGCACTGCCGTCACTAACGCCATCAACTCCTTTTCTTATATGGATTTAGCCAGGTTATTATCTGATAATGCCTTGCTAAAGTAGGCTAGAGGCCTCCCGTCCTGCATCAATACTGCCCCCAGCCCAATTCCTGAGGCATCACACTCAGGTACAAATATTTTGGAGAAATTCAGCATGCTCAATATTAGATCAGCAGTTAAACTTTCCTTTAGATCAGCAGTTCAACTTCCCAGGTTTGTAAATAATGAAAAAATCAAATCCCAGTATCTGCCAGCATTGTTGGTCAACTGAGACTGCTCTCTGACTAAGCAGGTGCTTTAGGCTCTGGTGATCGGTGTAGACCTCAAACCGTCATCTCATCAAATACTGTTTCCAATGCTGCACTGCCGTCACTAACGCCATCAAATCCTTTTCTTATACGGATTTACCCAGGTTATTATCTGATAATGCCTTGCTAAAGTAGGCTAGAGGCCTCCCGTCCTGCATCAATACTGCCCCCACCCCAATTCCTGAGGCATCACACTCGGGTACAAATATTTTGGAGAAATTCAGCATGCTCAATATTAGATCAGCAGTTAAACTTTCCTTTAGTTTCTCAAATGTTGTTTGTGTTTCAGAAGTCCACTTAAATCCTTGTTAGTCAAAGCTGTTAGTGGTCTTGCCACCTTGCCGTGGTCTTTAATAAACTTCGGATAGTACCCAGTCAACCCCAAAAATCCCCTCACTTCTTTCACGTTCCTCAGCTCCCACCACAATTCTACCACATCTAGTTTCTTTGGGTCCATCGCGACACCTTCTGCAGAAATTATACGTCCCAAATATTCTACCATCTTCCTCCCAAAAGAGCACTTCTCTTTGTTTGCTGCCAAGGCATTGATGCCATTTCTTGTAGCACCACCTGCATTAACTTCAAGTGTTCTGTCCATCCCGAGCTGTAAATAAGGATGTCATCGAAGAACATGAAAAGTCCCTTCCTTAACCATGGCCGGAATATTGCATTCATAGTAGCTTGGAAAGTTGTCAGTGCGTTCATCAAACCAAATGGCATGACAAGATACTCGTAATGCCCTCCATGAGTTCTAAACGCTGTCTTCTTGATATCTCCTCCTTTCATCCGTACCTGGTGAAATCCAGATTTCAGATCCACTTTAGTGAAATACCATGCTTGACACAATTCATCCATCAACACCTCTATTACTGGAATCGGGTATCTATTCGGCACAATCAAACTATTTAACACTCAATAATCCACACACATTCTCCATCTCGCATCCTTCTTCCTTACTAAGATTAATGGGCTGGAATATGGACCGGTACTATTTCTGATTAACCCCTGCTCCAAAAGCTCCCGTATCTGCCTTTCTGATTAACATATATGGCCATATGTTAACTGGTCCTCAGTGGTAAACCCCGCAGTGTCTCAAACACTAATTTTTGTCAGCTCAACATTTCATACGGTTGTTCCTGCTGCACTGTTGATTTAATTCAAGCTTCACTTCAGTCTCCCTTTTCACCATTGCCCATTGCAGCCCCTGTACCTGCAGAATCCCTTCTTTTCTCAAAAATTCCTGCAAGGATCCCGGTGCACCTTGAGGATTTTGCACACCTTGTAATGCAATCCTCCTCCCCTTCCAGTCCAATTCCATCGTCTTGTTCTTTCAATGGATGGTTAAGTATCCGAAAGTCTCAAGCCAAGAAATTCCCAGTACTGTCTGGTCCAGTAGTATCAAAAACATATGCATCAATCTCAAACTCCTCTCCCCCAAAAACAACTTTCAAAGCCTGACATATCCCTTCCGATATCACCCGATGTCCATCTCCCAAACAAATACTGAACAGTTTTATCTCAGCTACATGCACTGGAAAGTACTTGGTCAGTCATTTGGAAATGAAATTATGACTAGCACCGCTATCTACAAGTATCATCAGGGGTACTCCTACAATGCCCTCCGTCAATAGACTTATTACATCCGGTCGGGGCTTCCTCCATTCCACACGTAGTTCTGAGCATTTCCAGTTCTTGCTTGTCCCCAGCCATTTCTGTCTTCCCCTCCGAGCTTCCTGTTTCCACTTATGTTCCCTCCTAAGGCTCTACACATTCCCACACCATCAATTTATAGCCCTTTTCTGGGCACCTATGACCAAGTTGGAACTTCTGTCCATGAGTGTAACACAGTCCTTTAATTTTTCTCGTGAAAAGTTTCTAACACCTTCTCATCCTGATGCATTGCCCCCACTTCCGTTTTCCTCCGGCGTTTCCCCTGCCGGAATAAGTTTTACAGAATTAGTGTTCCAGCTCCTCACAGAATTAGTGTTGCAGCTCCTCACCTGAGCTCCAAAAACACTGTTCCTACTCCGAGTCTCGGGTTTCTTAATTACCCCTTTTACTATCAATTTTCGTTCAACTCTTCAAGTGAGAGTTAGCAACCCAGTCTTACTCTGCGGTTCGTGCATCATAACCATACTTCTCGATTTCCGGTTTCAACCCGCCGATGAACATGCTCATGTACCACCTTTCGGAAATATCGGGTGTTTGTAGAGCCACACGCTCAAACTCATCTATATACATGTCGACTGCCCCAGTTTGTCGCAGCTGCTTCAGAAATATCACCGGATCCTCCACTGCGTTTCCATATCGCCCTTGAGTTGCCTCTAAGTAAGCCCTGCATTGGTCGCCTTCATCGAAGTCATCAAATACTGGACTAATCCTTCCATACACAGTTGAGCCAGAGGAATCTTCATTTCCTCACGAGTTCGATGGATGGAAAACTATGTCTCGGCTCTGGTGATCCATGTTACCAGATCGTCGCCTGAAAAAATTGGCATCTCTAGCAAACCCCAACCCTCTCCCAAATCCACCTTCCCCACATACATTTCCTTCCTCTTCTGTTCAAATACTACTCTCGCCTGCCTCTTCATCAACCAACTTACCTCTATTTGCTCCCTAATCGAAACTCATTGATTGCCTCAGTACGAACTGATTGAGCTGGCTAAAGGTCACCGATATGTACTACACCTGCTGTTGTATGGCCATCACCTTCGCTTCCAGCTTCACTTGTCGTTGGGGTCCCGTTTGACACGGCCGATTCTAAATTTGTGATCCTACTCTCCAATCGCGTGGTCATACGCATCTCTGTGCTCTCATTGGCAGAATCTATCACTAAAAACTCTCTCCAAACGTAGAAAACCCAAAGAAATGTTCTCTCTCTTAATGAAAGCACCAATTGATATACTTTCTAACAAGGAAAAGGGGTTTACAGAAGAATTTATATTCCAATAAGCTTGTTCTGTCTTCTAATGGGCGAACAGAATAGAAGAATCCAGAAGATCAGTACTCACTTCTGGGAAGAATCTTCTCCAGGCATAGGCTCACGCTTCCGTAACTAACAACTCAACATCCCTCCACCCCAATCCTCCTCTTATACACCCTTCCCAATCGCATTTATTTAATAAGTTGTATTTACAATTCTGTCCCTTGGCAGTTTAAGAAATATTCCTCGACTCCCCCTTAGTACTCTCCTATGGTAAGTAAAAATAACAGGCGGTCTAGTCCGATCCTCTGGTAAAATATGAGTAGACTCCCCGGAATTCCTATCAATAACTAATTGCATAACTTACTAACAAATTTCATGACTGCGTTGTGCAAAACTGAGTTACATCATGCATTATGTATTTCACCAATTCAATGTAACACATGTCACGATTACAAATTCTATTCAGCATTAAATTCTATTGATCGCATATCTAAAAGTCCATAACTGTGTTCATAAATGACTGCATAACTAGAATATGCATAATTCAATTACATAATTCGTAGCTGAGTTACAAAATTCATAACTGATTGCTTAAGTTATTTACAAACTTCACAACTAGATCGTGCCTCTAGAAACTTGAGGCCTTTCCATAAGAGTGTATAAAACCAATATGTTGAACCGGGTAATGATTTATAGGCAAACTAGACGACAAGGTTAGCTCTGTAAGTAACCGGGGTTCACATCTTTTATAAGATAATGACTGATGATAAATGCTCCACTTGAGAAAACTTAGAAGATGGCAGACCCAATTTTTCATGAAGCGGGTCCATCGTGACTTGCTTTGAATTATCATAATGCGTGTTTGATGAAAATAAATTTCAAGGCACTGATCCTTGAGGATCTTTTTCCCATTGTTCAATTGCAATGTGCAGTTGTTACAACTGTGCTTCTAGAATTTTTTTTGCTCCCATTATTTTGATAGCTGCAGCCCTCCATTGACTCCAAAGGACATCTTATTTGTTCAAAAATTTGAATGGGATGTGAGATATTAGCTTCATACACTCATGGATAGATATTTGTTTCATACACTCTATTTTCCATATACCCATTGTGCTTCTAGATTTTTTTTTTTTTTTTTTTTTTTTTTTTTTTTTTTTTTTTGCTCCCACTTTTGATGACTGCAGCCTTCCATTGACTCCAAAGGACAACTTATCTATCCAAAAATTTGCAGGAACAGTGAGATAACACCAAATGATTGAGCAGGGGACTGCCTAAAATGACATAAACCATTAAAAACTTTCTAACAGAGTTCTTCGAACTTGGCGTCCATGGAAGCAATCTTTTTTTACCTTTCAGATTCCTTCAAAGGCACAATTGCAGTTGGGAATCTGGCAGCAGCAGCGTCGGATCACTGAACGTTGATCCGACAACCGGAAGCACACCACCGGACGCTACACAGCTGCGGAACGCAGCTCCAGCCGCTCCACCGAACAAACGATCCCCCAAGAAACAGCGTCCAAAACTGGGAAGTCCGGGCACCCCACTCACCGCACCAATCCGTCCTCCACATCTGGTTCCGGTCAAACCACATAGACCTCCTTCCAGGACAAGCAAACAAGCACATGACAAACACCATACAAACACACACAAACACAATGCATGAAGGGATTATGTAGTTCAGACATTGTATCCTACATCCACAGGAGAACGATTACATCTCTTTCATTCCAAGGAAACATTCATCTAGGTTACAAGGATTGTCCATCTTCCGATATCCTACCCAGACTATCGAAAGATATTTGTCGACACCTCCAGCAATAAAGTCCCGTTGCAAGCGCCACCATCATGTCGACCCCGGTGGGATGTGAATCCTCTAACAATTGCATCTTCCAACACTGCCCCTTCCGGCCTTCCGCCCTACAGCCTTCAACCTTCCTCCCTCGGCCCTTAGGCCTCTGACACTGGGTGTGCCAGCTCGGCGTTGGCACACGCCAGTCAGCCTCTGTGTCAGCCATCCTTCACACGTGGACCAATCCCACCTTTATAGTGGGCCCCAACCGATCATTTGGCCGCTTTTCTACTTTCGTGGTAGTCCCTCCGTTGAGGAACCAACACCCACATTACCGTGTCGCTTTGCCGATGAAGGTACATTGAGTACAATAGCTCTTGAGAGAAACCAACGAAACTTGGCTAAGTTCTGATCCACCAGTGTCCCCTCTTTCCGAACAACACCCACTGCTTTCAAAGGCTCATGCTCCAAGTTCAATCCATCCAAAGACCAAGGGTTTTCACCCTCCTCTCATCAGTATGCTCATGAGAACAATGTCACAGGCTCCATTGTCCGGTAGTTCGCTCTTCTGGAATGTTCGTTGTCCACACTTAGCCACAACCATGAAGCCCCAGCATGAGTCCCAAGCCCTTCCGACAAATCTTCTTTTGTTCCACAAGTTGATCATCTTCCGATTATCCAGGACCACGTCGCACTCCTCCCGATTCCTTGGCCGGACAGAACCATCGCATACTTGAGTTCTCCATAATATGCCACCTGCTCCCTCTCAAATGTTGATCGATGAGATCTCCAAAGTCAATTCTTCTAACTTCAAGTGGGCTTGGCGGACACTTGGTAGCTTAGGCATCCACCCCCTTCAGCTAACGGGATTTGTGGAACCTACGGATGTTATACCTTCTGGGAACAGACCTTCTGGTCCCAACATTCCTACTACAATCTCCCTTTCCCTCTGCAAAGCCATGAAGAGCAGGGGCACCGGCTAAACTGTCATTGACTTGAACTTCCAACATCTTTTGACTTTCACCGACTTCACCATCGACACCTCCTTCCGGGAATATGCATAATCTCTGATTACAACCTCCAAAACAATCCTTGTGATTGTTGTTGCGGTCTCCTATTTTGTTTGCCTTGCTTCCAGCTACCACACTATTTAAATGGAACTTGCAAACTATCCAGGAGTAGCTCAACAAAATCCTCTAAAGTTTGTAGCCTCCACCATTGAAAGATCAAACCAGCCCTAACCCATTGCAACACTATCCTCCAGAACAATGAGCTCCCACGGAAAAACGAAGAGCGTAAGGGATCACGGGCTACCCTCAGGAAACCTCGAACAGTCTTCCAAACAAATGTCGCCACGATGAACGAAACACGCCTCAAGACACACACCAGTTAGGATAACTTTTGATATTCCCAAAAACCTTTGGTATCGTCACTATCTTTTGATAAACACCCTTCTGAGTCCTTGATAAACTGTTCACCAGAAGTATTGCAACCTGGCTTTGATACCACTTGTTGGGAATCCAGCCACAACATCCGATCTTCGGACGTTGAACCTCCGACCACCGGAAGCAAACCATTGGATGCTACACAACTGCAGACGCAACTCTGACACCTCCACCGATCGAATGATCCCCCACGAACCAACGTCCAAAACTGGGAAGTTCAAACACCCCAGGCACCGCATTATCCGTCCTCCACATCCGGTTCCAAAGTCACCTCATGAACCTCCTTTCGGAAAGAGCAAGCAAGCGAACAAGCACATGATAAACATCGTGCAAACATACACAAACACAATGCACAAAGGGATTACATGGTTTGGACATTATGTCCTACATCCACAGAAGAACGACTCTCTTTCATTCCAAGGAAACATTCTTCTGAGTTACAAGGATTGTTCATCTTCCGAAAGATATTTGTTGACACCTCTAGCAACAAAGTCTTGTTGCAAGGGCCACTATCGTGTCGACCCACGGACGGTGGGATGTGAATCCTCCAACAGTTGCATCTTCAGGCACTGCCCCTTCCGATCTTTCACCCTTCTGGCCTTCAACCATCCACCCTCAGCCCTTAGGCCTTCGACGCTTGGGTGTGCCAACACGCATGGATGCGCCCTGATTGGCCCCTTCCCAGCCTCGTCCTTAACACGTGGACCAGTCCCACCTTTATAGTGGGTCACGGCCAGTGTAATGACTTCGGCTTCATCGAATTGGTCCTTTGAATATTTCTATATATACCTCTGGATTTTTCCTTGGAGTTGGCGATGTGTTTGGGTGTCGAAGGACCCCAGAATTAATATATTGAAAATATTAATATATATTAAAGCACGCGCACACACCTTTCCAAAATAAATGGTGTTCTCATTGATGGGACCTCGGATGAGAAATTTGAGATCACAGTTGTTTCTGGGACGCAGGGTTTACCCTAGACGCGACATAAAGTTGGTCGGCGTTGGGCGTTTGGTAGAAGGCAACCGTTGGCGGGTGCAACAATTAATTAAATAATTTAGGTTATTTAATTAATTAAAAAGAATAAAAATACCCCCCACACACACACATATTTTGGCTTCCTACGCACGGTAGGATGGAGAGGGTTTCTCCCTTGTACACGGTCGAACCGAGGGGAAGGGGAGAGGGGGGGTGTCGCCGACCTTCATCCTCAACGGCGATCGAGGTTGGATCGAGGTACAGTAGGTTCCGAGTGCGGTTTTGAACTATTTCTGATTAACCCCAACTGAAGCAAATGTTGAACCTGCTGCTCAATTTCATTTTTCTGGATTGTGGGGGTATCGGTAAGGGTGAACCGAAACAGGTCCCTGATTGGGTTGGAGCCGAATGGCATGGTCTCAAAGGCGGTCTAAAAAGAAGTGAAAACGGAGTGTAAATCACTGTATTGTGCAGCTGTCAAAGGAATATCACTGCTGCTGGACCAACCCCCTAGGAGGAGGTGTTCTTTTCCTGTTCTGGCTAAGCCGAGGGGGCAACCATGGAGTGGGCTGGGTGAAACAACAGTGGAGACAGCCCCCTGGAGGAGATATTGTTGCCCCGAAGCAGAAAAACATGTCGTCATTGTTCGCTAATTGATATGTACCTCACCCAAAGTGCAGAGCCAAGCAATGCCAAGTATGAGATCGAGTCCGCCGATCATGAAGATCAAGAAGGGAAGTGTACGCCCCCATTGTTAACGAAAGGTAGTGGAAAACTCCCTGAGACCATAGCTTGTGGCCATCACCTAACTTAATGCGCAGCCTGGTGGAAGTGTTGATGTTAAGATTCAATAATTAGGCCAATTTTGGGGAGACGTAGTTATGGGAAGCACCGCTGTCAACTAAAACCAGAATCGGTATGCCACCGATGGTACCAGCCACTTTTATAGAAGTACAGTCACTGTGGTGAAGGATCAAATCAAAGCAAGAGGAAGCCAAGCTATGATATGCCACCACTGTACACTCACCCTCAAGAGATGGGTCAGGTAGGAGGTCAGTTTCAGGCAGTGAAGAAAGATCGGTAGGGGGGTTCTTCATCCTCACCCAAAAGAATAACACGAAGCTTAGGATCGGAACATTTATGCATGGGTGAGTAAGAAAGGCCGCAGCGAAAACAAAGGCCCTTCTTCCACCGGTCCTCCCATTCCTGAGGAGTCAAATGTTTAACGCTGTGGCCAATAGGAGGTTGTTGTTTGGAAGATGTTGGGGTGGAGGCAAGGGCTGAAGGTCACCACGGACGAGGCGGATGGCTGGCAGCTTGCAGGGGTGCAGGGCGAGGTGAAGACCGGTAGCCAGCAGTGGGACGGACACTCCCAAGTGAAGGAAACTCACTCCGACGTAGAGGGTCACCAACTCCCTTGCGAAAAGCAAGCTCAATGTGTCGAGCAAAACGCATACCTTGTATTCAAGTTAAAGGATTATGTATACGCACCCAATCACGAATGTCCTACTGGAGACCGTTGAGAAAATAACCAACATATTGTTGTTTCTGTTATCGAGAAAGGAGGAAAACCAGATACTCAAATTGTTCCACATAATCAGCAACCGAGCCCAATTGCTGAAGAGCGGCGAACTCTTCGTAAGGATTCTGAATTGTAAGATCACTAAAACGCTCCATGAGTTCTTCCTTAAATATAGGCCAAGATAAATCTGAATGAACTTCAATCAAAATGGAAAACCAATGGATTGCGGTACCTTCCATACTAATTTGAGCGGGTTGGACCTTCAATGGTTTCGATGTATTATGAACTCAAAAATACAGTTCTGCGCAAAAAATCCAACCGCGCGGATCGCCACCATCAAAAGGGGGTAGGTCGAGGCGTCGAGTAACGGCCAAAGGATCAGTGGGTAAAGGACGATCCCAAACGGGAGGAGGAGACACATCTAAGCCAGCGGGATCAACGCCTAGAACTGATGGTGTAGTCGTATCCGTAGTGAGTTGAGAAGAAGGCGCGCCATCGAGAAGAGGCTGCTTGTCGAGGCGACACAAGATGCTCGTAAGGTAAGAGCGGCATTCATTCTGACCCATGGACAGATTGGTGACAGAAGCAGAGAGAGGGGATAGTTGCTCAGTAACAATATCGAGCCTCTGTTCGACGAGATCCAACCGGGATTGTTGGCATGTCTCAATGGATGGAGGTCGGCAAGTCGGACCAAGTTGATGAAAAACGGCTCACGCAGAAGCAGAACCAGGCAATCTATTAATTTCAACCAGGAAAATTGGAATTACAGTGGAAAGTAAGAACGAGAAACAGAGGGTAAGGGAAGTACAAACGAGAATTCTTTTCACTCGGAATTATCCCGCCCAAGCCCCAGGCCGTACATAATAGAAAGAAAAATATTCCCCCATTTTCCTGGATGTGCCCCACTCCCTTATAACCACTTCGGTTCCCCACTCCTGGTCTAACCGCTTCCCCCTGCTACCATTACACCTTTTACCCCTCTAAAGCTCCCCTTACAACTGAACCAACCCTTCCTCACGTCGGTAAACCGAACCCTCTCCTGCTTCGGTTTTCCCACATCTAGAATAAACTTTCCAGCCAGCAGTGAGTTCTCGAGATCTATCAAAGTTCTTCGATTTTATTTCATTCATAAAATTAATGATTTGATTAGAACTACGAGAAACGAAAGAGTAAGAAGCAGATCTCACAATCCAGTTTAAAGAACGATTAAATCTTGAATTGAAAACTAAATGATAAAAGCGTAAATCAATCAACGATCTTTTAATAATTATAAATAATTATGTGACCCCTCTGATACCACTTGTAGATTCCGAGCACAGCAGAAGCATGTAATGGGTGGCACTCAACTTTTTTTTTGTCATGGTCGAGATCAATCTGAGATCAACACGAAATAAACACTATGATCAACATAATTGAATCAAAGAAAACAATGGATAAAACGTCGAAACCAGAGAGAGGATCATCGCATATTAGTTATAATTAATTTAATCTATTTAAATAATTAACTTGTGTGAATTCTTTCTTCATTGATGGATCTGACAAAAGATCTACGTTGTACAGTCGTTGCGTTGTAGGAATCAAAGGCAAATTCCCTCTAGCGGTGATCTACACGTGTTCCACAAATCTCCAAACGTCGTCATAGGAATCTCTAGGTGCTAGCCCAACAGATCTTATCGCTTGCGTCGTTCGCCTTTGATCGCCACGAGAATCGCTTCCAAAGAATTTTTCTTGATCTCTTTTGATTTGATAGAGAATGGTGGAGGAAGATCGTTTTGCGTTCTTCGGACGTTCTTGGAGAGAAAACTCTCTAGGGCTTGAGAAGATTCTCTCCGGCTACCATTGTGCACAACACAAAATGAATTGACTCTCTAAGAAAATAATATAATTGGGTTGAAATACCGTTAGGGTTTAGAAATAAATATTAGCGCAAGTGCATTTTCATATTTATTTAATCCTTTGCGGAACCCCATGTCAAAATAATAATATTATTATTATTATTTCCTTGACATACGCTTAACTTACGAATTATATTAAATATTATTTAATCAAATAATATTCAATATATATTATTTCTCACAAGACCCAAAAACTCGATCCCTTATTCCTCCACAATATTTATTGGGTCTTGAATAATGACTTTATTTAATAAATAAATATCAATGCATTATTCGCCAATAAATAAATAAATATTATATTCACTAAATATCAAATAAATATTTATTAAATATTCCGCTCACATAATATTCTCTCGAATAACTGGTGACGGAATATATGTGATCAAGCATGCATGAATAATTATTAAACTACTTGCGAGAATAATATTTATTCAACTTGTTAAATTATAAATAATAATATATTATTTCACAGAGATTCTGAATACACTTAGTGTGTGACCCTCTATGCATCTTTCTCAGTGGCATTAGGCGAAAAGGCCTAAAGTCCAAGGTTAGCGTCTAGCACCACGCAAAGACACCCATAGAGAAAGAAGTTAATGCCGCAATAACATAACACCTTATACATACGCTTACCATGTAATATAATCCCTTTAACGTGGTATCTATAATCAAGCAGGTTGCATACCGGTGTCATCAACCTACGTACTCGATGTTTCTTTCTTTGACTTCCTGAAAATCGAACTTGCTTATAGAACACCATGGCCATGAATATATTTAGGCTATATCATTTTCATCAAAGGGCTTGAGATATCAACTTCTGTTAAAGAACATAAGGGAAAAATCATTTCTCGCATTATACATTAATGCAATATTACTCGTGATGCACCCAACGTATCCTACCTCGTCGCAAACATATGTCGTCACGATTTTCATCAATACATCAAAGTATGCAACCTATAATACTCATCAATAATAATCTTAAAGTCTAAGAATCGATACACACATCCACGGATAAGAACATCCTATGACACATATAAATGTGGATTTCCTACTGGCGGGTTTCATTCTCATAATATCCTACACTGGAACCAAGGACGTAAACCATGAGAAGGTGTCTCAAAGTCATATGAGCCTCCACCCCCGTTAGTCTGTATCATTTGTGTCCCACAAATGATATCATCGGACTATAGAACATATATTTAAGAATGATGTCATAGCACTTTTGGGTTCCCATTATAGCGGGGAACTGATATGACCTTTTAGTGCAACAGCTACTCTTAGGACATTATCACATACTGTGTTACGCAGAAGAACAATAATGATGTGGTAAAGAGTTTATTGATATTCAAAATTATAAATACAGGTTATCATAAAGTACACATAAGTTGGTTCTAGGGCACCAACTCCAACAAGTCAAGTCGTGTACAGGCCCAGGTGTCCAGGTGAGGTCACACGTCGTGTGACCCCAAGTGCATGTCGTGCACTTTTCTATGAAACTTTAAACTTGGGCATCTCCTTCGATACTCGAATTTAGGCCCACGAGTAGCCAATCCAAAGCAGTTTTCCACGTAAAACAAGATGATGGTCTTCGTTTTGGCATCAGAGATAAGACACGAGGTGTTATGAGCGTGACACTTCCTTCAGCGACACTTGGTCGATGACAGTGATCGGGTTGTTCACCAGAGATATTCAGGCGTCGGTACTCCCCTATCGTGTCAGAGTGCGGGTCCCTCATACTCTTTACACAAGTAGAGTCGGTACCCCCATACTTCAGAGGGCGCAGGTCCTTTATCTACGAAGTGGTACTCCCTCGTCATCGAGCTTCGACGGGGAGCGGGTCCTCCACGAGAGTTAGTGCTCCCTCGGCTGTAGAGCATAGTAGCGTAGAGCAAGCCCCTCTGTTCAGATTCTGGTAAGGTTGCAAATGGTGCTGGGCATCGGAGATAGACCTTTAAGAGTTACAGGCTGACTCATCGTCCTCAGTCGACTGTGGAGATGGAGAACCTCTTTCTCTCTCGCTTGAGTTTCATTATGAGAATATATTTTGGGTTTCTCTTTACCCTCTTGCTTTATGGGTTGAACTGACTATTGTATTTTTTTTGTTGCTCCCTTTTTTATTCTTAGGGCGCCTACTGGGTATGTATATACTCACCCATGCATGAGCTTTTCCCGCACACGTTGTGTCTTATGCAGAGGACAGGCAGATCAGCGGTGATATCGGTGGACCTGGTTTCGGTGGAGCTTAGCGGCTCTTGGCGTTGACCGTGTTTGATGGTCGACCTTGGAGATTGTGAGCCAGGCTCTCTCCAGTCCTCCCCTCTTTCCAGTTGTTGTCAGGTTGGGACATCTTTTCTGGTTGGGCGTGTATTTTGCCCTTCATATCTTTTGTACTACGTTGTTGTACTTTGATGTTTTCCTAGAGGTTGTTGCATACATGGTTTACACTCTAGACGTTCAGCCTTTTATTATATCTCTACAATGTTGCATGGAGCTGGTCGTGTGCATGCATACAGGTACTTCGGCTAAAGCCTCCCATTTCAGTATTTCCTACTCAGCGCTTGTCATCAGCCCCTAACCTGTTGGAGGTGGGCTTGGGGTGTCTCACTCAGCATACCGCCGAGCAGGCGGGCCCCAGTGGGTCGGGTCGTGACAGAATGGTATCAAAGGTGGTTTGTCCTCAAATTGGTGTTTGGAGTTGTACCTTGTTGTGGGGATTGGTTTGGGAACTTAGGGCAACGATTCATATTATTATTCAATTTCAACTTTATGATAAGTTCTTTTTATTTTAATGCATGTTAAATTCCATGAGTCCGCATGGGCTCCAATGTGATAAACCATGGTATAGAGTGTAGCCTTTGGAACTATAAGTTGAAGATGATGAATTAATGTCACCATAGCAGACCCTCTAATTATAAGCATCTATTCGTTTAGGAGGCATGTAAGACATAAATCAACATTAAAAGTGCAGTTTCAGTTGCTTCAATATTGTTACAGATTCATCCGAGTTGGTGTTTTATGAGCTATTGTTGTGATGTTGTAAGAGCTTTGGGGTTTGCTGATGAATCCTGTGGGAACGCGCGGGAGGTATGCTAGTTTAGCATTATTAGTTGACCCCGATGGCAGGGTTTCTTTCCAAATTAGTTTTCCAAGGAACAAGAAATGATGCACCTAAATGACTGCTTATCCGAATGAATTTACATGTATATGATCCAGTGATAACCAATGAGCGTAGAACAACGCATGATATGTGCATCAGTCGCCAACAAAAAAGTCTGTCCGGACGACAGAGCTTATTTGTTAGGCGTTTCGTAAGCTTAGAACTCGAGAAACTGACATAATTAATGACATAAGGTGAAAATAGAGGGAAAAAGATAAAGGGACCTGACATGAGTGTCAATGAACTGGGTTCCTTTAGCAGCAACAAGCATATCGCAAGCGAGCGCGATCTCAAACCCTCCCGTGACGGCGAACCCTGCCACCGCGCCGATGATGGGTTTGCTGCAGCGCTCCATTTGAACCACGGGGTCGGTCTCCACATCATCGACGTTTCCTTTGAAAACCTTCTCCGCCGCCGTCAAATCCACGCCGGAGCAGAATGCGCGGCCGGATCCGGACAGCACGATCACCCGCACCGAATCGTCCCGATCAAGGGTTTTAAAGGCCCGAGCAAGGTCCGTCATCATGGCCACCGTAAGGGAGTTTAGTGCCTCGGGGCGGTTGAGAGTCACGTAGGCGATCCCGCTTGGATCTCGATTCACAAGAATCAGAGCTTCCGGGGACGATTGACCCATTGCGCCGCTGGACACTGAACCGATAACGTTGGGGCTTCAACTCGAGAGTGAGGTTCCGTGACAGGAGAAGAAATCCGCCACCGGGCAGAGATAGAGATGATGAAATATTAATGCTTCGTTTGCCCGGTGGGTTGAACACAACTTAAAATAGGGAGATCAACAAAGATAAACAGATTTATCCCTCATTAACGTTTTCAAATCAAGAGGTATACATGGGTCGCGGCACATCCGGGCGGGGTATTTATGGGCCGACCCAACCAAAAAACGGATGGGGTCGGGTTGGGTCACATGCTTCATAAGCAGGTGACCCAGCCCAGTCCGATCTGTTGTGGGTCGGGTCAGAGTCGTGTCGTGTTAAACAAATTATATGTGTCCAAACTCAACCCATCCCGATGGGTCCAGACCCAACCAGTTTAATCAGTGTAAATGACAATGCATCAAAATAAAAATGTTAACACCCCCAATGGCAATACAGTGTTATGCATTTTATCATTGTTATATATTTTATTCAAAATATTTATTAAAATAAAGAGTGTTTTTTCAAATTTGAACCAGTATGTCCCTCACCAAAAGTTGTATCGTTTCGATTGAACCAATATGTTCTTTGACCGAAATGGTAAGATCGAACCGGTGTGTCTCACACCAAGTGTTGTCTCGTTTTGGTTGAACCAAAGTGTTCTTTTACCAAAACAACTGTTTATAAATAAGGGGTGATGAGATCACTTATAGCTTAATTCTTTTTTCAATCTAAGAAATTCTTCAAATTTCTCCCAACATCGGTGCAGCGGGGCAATCGGAAATTGGTGTTCAATTTCCCCCAAATCTTGGTGAAATTCTTGAGGAAAACTTCCATCGAGAACCCTACACCATCAATGTGGGGGTGGATCAAACCCTTTTGGACAGTGAATCCAATTCATGCATCAAGGTTCAGTATATCTTCTCCTTCTACCTACCTATTTTCTAACAATCAAAATAATTTGAAATCGAAGGCATAACCTGGAAGATGGATACCGAATCTCTTAAAGTCATGAACCAAGACATGGTCAAACTTGACTGTTTCGATGACAATAACTTCTCTCAATGGCAAGACAAGATGAAGTTTCTTCTCATAGTATTGAAGATTTCTTACATTCTAGAACCGAATCTTCCTCTCATTCCTGAGGAGCCCACTTCAAATCCCGATGACACACTCGTTGACGTGATTCAAGTCAAGCATATTCGAGCAATGAGGAAGAAACGAGAAGACAATGAAGTTTTGTGTCGAGGACATATTCTCAACACATTATCAAATCATCTTTATGACTATTTCCGTCAAATGAATACTGCTCAAGAGATTTGGGATGCACTCGAATTCAAATACAAAGCGAAGGAAGGTATCAATAAGTTTCTTATTGCAAAGTATTTAAACTACAAGATGGTTGATAACAATCCAATTTTAGAGCAAGTTCATGAGATTCAAGTTTTAGCAAATAAACTTCTTTCCCTTAAAATTAATATACCAGAAATTTTTCAAGTAGGTGCAATTATTGCTAAATTGCTGCCTATGTAGAAAGATTTTGGTAAATCACTCATCAAAAAGAGTAAGGTTAATATCGTTGAGAGAAAGACACAACCAAACTCCTCCTTACATGTCAAGAGGAAAAGTCAACAATTCAAGAAGAAAGAAAATCCTTCCAAGAAGAAAGGAGAATGCTTTGTCTGTGGAAAACCAGGGCATTTTGCAAGAAAATGTCTCTATCAAAAGAAAGCTGACAAACCCACTGCAAATATGTTGACTGAAGAAAATCCAGTCGCAATGATATTCGAAGTCAATATGACTTCGATGAATATGGGATGGTGGCTATATTTTGGAGCAACAGTGCACGTGTGCAAGGATCGTTCGATGTTCAAAACATTTGACAATTGTACTACCGTGAATGAAGTACATCTTGGAAACAATGCATGCATCAATGTTAGAGGACAAGGTAGAGTGGAGATAGACTTTACTTCTGGAAAGAAGTTGACACTTCTAAATGTGTTGTATATCCTCGAAATTTGAAAGAACTCAGTTTCTGTTGATCTTCTGTGTAAGAAGGGATTTCAAGTTTTATTTGAATCCAACATGGTTATCTTGTCGAAGGGAGGCATGTTTGTGGGGAAAGGGTACTCTAATGATGACATGTATCAACTTTCTATCAATAATATGATTGAATCTTCTAATTTGTGGCATGATCGTTTAACACATGTTAATTATAATTCATTAAAAGTAATGAAGAAGTTAAACTTGATTAACTTTGAAAATTATTTTGATAAATGTGAAACATGTGTAGAATCTAAAATAGTTAAGAATCTTTTTCTTAATATTGAAAGAAATACTAATATACTAGATTTAGTGCATTGTGATATCTGTGAAATAAATGGCTTTGAAAACCAATTAAACAAAAAGATCAAAGTATTACGTCCAGATAGAGGTGGTGAATTCTTTATGAACAAGTTTAATGAGTTATGCGAAGAAAATAATATAATTCACCAAAGAACTGCTCCATTCACACCTTAGCAAAATGACTTAGCTGAAAGAAAAAACCTCTCTTTAGTAGAAATGGAAAATTACATGATTAATAAATCTAAATTACTATTAAATCTATGGGGAGAAGCTTTATTGACTTTATGTCATATTCATAATAGGATTGCCTCTAGGGAAACTAAGTTATCCCCTTATGAAATTTAGAGAGGTAGAAGACCTAATCTTTATTATTTCAAAGTGTGGGGGTGTTTAGCTTAGTATAGAGTTCCTGATCCTAAAAGAACTAAAATTGGTCCTAGATAAATTAAATGTATTTTTGTTGGATATGCAGAAAATAGCAAAGCATATAAAATTATGGATTTTGGAGCTAATATAATTATTGAATCAAGGGATGTAGAGTTTTTTGAAAATATGTTTTATAAAAATGATGTGGGGGAATTTATTTCTCATACCCCTAACTCATGTATTCCATCTAGTTCAAATACAATAGTAGAAAATAACGGTAATTCTTGAGTTGAACCTAAATGGAGTACAAAAATTAGAAAGGAGAAACATCTATATCCAGATTTTATTTCTCCTGATTCCATAATTTTCCTTGTTGAAGGAGATCAAAATAACCATCTTCTAAATAAGTTCCTATGGTATTAACTATAGAAGATGACCCAAAGACTTATAAACAGGCTATGACTTCTAGAGATGTTTATTTCTAGAAAGAAGTAGTTAATGATGAAATGGGTTCCATTATGAGGAATAATACTTGGGTCATTATGGATTTACCAAGAGGTTCAAAACCTATTGGTAGTAAATGAGTTTTCAGGAAGAAATGTGATTCCAATGGTAACATTCAAACTTTTAAAGCTAGATTGGTTTCTAAAGGTTTTAGACAAAAGGAAGGGATTGATTATTTTTATACTTATGCCCCTGTAACTCAAATATCTTTAATAGGGATATTATTTTCTTTATCTTCAATTAATCATTTGTATGTTCATCAAATGGATGTGAAAAATGTTTTTTTATGGAGAACTGATTTATATGGAACAACCGGAAGGGTTTGTTTTACTAGGCAATGAAAACAAAGTATGTAAACTAGTTAAATATCTTGATGGTCTTAAACAAGCTCCAAAGCAATGATATGAGAAATTCGATTCTATTATTTTATCTAATGGTTTTTCTCATAATAATGCAGATAAATGTGTTTATTCAAAGTTTACAAAAGAAGATGGAGTTATTGTGTGTCTATATGTGGATGATATGTTAATTTTTTGAACCAATATATTACATATAAAAAAAATTAAATAAATTTGATCATCTTGGTTTCAAGAATTCCAATATTCCATTTGATTATAGTGTTAAACTTTTTATAAATACGGGTAGATTTGTAGCACAACTTGAGTATGCTAGTGTAATTGGTTATTTAATGTATGTGATGCGTTGCACTAGACCTGATATTGCTTTTGCGGTATATAAAATGAGTAGATATACTATTAATCCTAGTGTGGATCATTGGAGATGTATAACAAGAATCTTTGGATACTTAGGAAAGACCAAAGATTTAAGTTTATACTATAATGATTATCCGACTGTATTAGAAGGATGCACCGATGTAAGTTGGATTACCAGTATTGGTGATATCCAATCCACTTCTGGATGGTTGTTTACTCTTGGAGGTTGTGTTGTTTCTTAGATGAGCAAGAAACAAACATGTATTTCACATTCGACCATGGATTCAGAGTTTATCACCTTAGCGGCACATAGAAAGGAAGTTGAATGGATTAGAAATCTATTATTGGATATTAGATTGTGGCCTAGTCCAATGCATCCTATCTCTACCAGTTGTGATAGTGAAGCAACATTATCAAGAGCATATAGTTGCATGTACAATGGAAATTCTAGACATATAAGTTTGAGATACAATTATGTGAGACGATTGTTACAAGATGGTACCATAACAATTGTTTATGTGAGATTATGTAAAAACCTTGTGGATTTGTTTAAAAAAATCTCTATCGAGATAGCTTATTCATGCAACTAATAAATAGATGGGGTTAAAACCCACAGAATGAATCATTTCAGTAATGGAAACCCAACACTTTAGGTAGATCCTAATCAAAGTGTTTAATGGGTAAAAACAAGTTACGAAGATGATTGTTGATATCGGCAATTATAGCCCCAAATTCTTGGTGTCAATATCGTCCGTTATGACTAGAGGTTGAGTTATAAACTCTTAAAAAAATATTAAGACTCAATGAGTTATGTGCTATAATAAGGGAAGCACATTGTAATATTTTGCCTATGTGAACTTAGAAGTGGTGTCGCTTCTTACAGCAGTTAATGGGTTTACTCCTTAGAGAGTTCATGAAAAGGATATTAGCACGTGGCTATAAAAGTGCAAAAAAATGAGATGTTGGATGAAAGTTCATTGTATGTATGATATCTTCGGGGTTTAAATCAAAAGATACCTTTATTATGTATAATGACTTGTGGTCTGGGGAAATAATATTTATGAATAAAAGCGGGGGATTGTTATTTATTTTATCATTGTTATATATTTTATTCAAAATATTTATTAAAATAAATAGAGTGTTTTTTTAAATTTGAACTGGTGTGTCCCTCACCAAGAGTTGTATCGTTTCGGTTGAACCAGTGTGTTCTTTGACTGAAATGGTAAGATCGAACCAGTGTGTCTAACACCAAGTGTTGTCTCGTTTCGGTTGAACTAAGGTGTTCTTTGACCAAAATGACAATTTATAAATAAGTGATGATGATATCACTTATAGGTTAATTCTTTTTCCAATCCAAGAAATTCTCCAGATTTCTCCCAACATCGGTGCAACATAACAATTAGAAATTGGCGTTCGATTTCCTCTAAATCTTGGTGAAATCCTCAAGAGAAACTTCCACTGAGAACCCTATACCATCAATGTGGGGGTGGATCAAACCCTTTTGGATAGTGAATCCAATTCATGCATCAAGGTTCAATATATCTTCTCCTTCTGCCTACCTATTTTCTAACATACAACATGCATCATCAATGACAATACAGTAGGCAACAACAATGACATTAGCAATGCAGTAAAATGTAAATAGGTTTTAAGGGAATAACTACACCAAAATGTAAATGAATTTTAATAACTAATACATTAGTAGAAAATTGAGAAATCGTGGAGGGAAGTTTCGGGCGACCACTGTTGATCTTATTAGCGACTGCCAATTGGTGGTCGCTGTATTATTTTACTCCCCGCCATAAAATTCTCCTATTATATTTTGTTCACCCTCCTGCATGTGAACCCGCAACCCGACGACCCCAACCTCACTCCCCCGTCCTCCGTCCTCCGTCCCACTACCGCAACTTGGCAACCCCGAACTCGCTCCCCTGCTCCCCCGACCCCACTCCCCCTTCCTATGTCCTCTGTCCTGCCGTCGTGACCTGATGACCCCGAACCCATGACCCTGCTCCCCCGTCCTCTGTCGCGCCACCGTAGAACCCTTTCAGCCCTGTTGTGCCCTGTCATCGAGCTTTCCCACCTCTGTCGAGCCCTCCCACCGCTGTCAAGGTCCGTCATCAAGGTTTCCTGCCTCTATCGAGTCCTCCCGCCCATGTCAAGCTCTGTCGAACCCCCGTTATTGATCCCAGGTGTCAAGGCCTCCTACCCCATCAATCTCCTGTTGTGGATCCCCAATCTTGTTGCCCCCCTTTACCCGAAGCCCCTCGGGGTGAGTTTGAAAACATTAATTATCCAATTTAGTAATTAATTAGTTTTTGTATGGGGAATGAAATTCTAACATGATTTCCCCATAGGTACTAGTTTTCTTGGATTCTGAGTTCTATGAAAAAATCATTGGCATGAATCATATTAGCATACAAAACTTCAGTTTCTTAGGGATGGTGTGAAATTCAAATGAAATGAGTTTTCTTCACTACTACAAACAGGGGTTTTAATAGCGCTAAAACCCGCCTTTAACAGTGCTAGAAAAGCATTGTTAATCATGATGAAGATAAAGGGGGTCCCCTTTATCAACACTTGTTTAGCGCTGATAAAGGGTCATCTTTATCAGTGCTATTTTGAGTGCTGATAAATTCCCCCTTTATCAGCGCTATTTTGAGCGCTGATAAATGTATAATATATCAGCACTCAAAATAGCGCTCATAAAGACCCCCTTTATTAGCGCTATTTTGAGCGTTGATATAATACACATTTATCAGCGCTTAATTAGCGCTGATAAAGGCCAAGTTACCTGAGCAAACCCAACACATGCACAACACTTGCACACCTGAGACAACACCTGCACACACAGCACAAACAACACCTACACACAAACAAAGCATAGAAGAACAAAACAACACGTACAAGAGTTTCCCAAACAATGCTATATAAATTTACTTGAAATCATGAATACAAAAAAACACACTTCTATACACATTTCAAACAATGTTCGACATGGTTACAATTATAATTATCCAACAAACAATTAAAAACATCAATGTTTCATCTTTTTTTCATCCGTGATCTGCTCTAAAAAATTGTCGTCCATGGTATTAGTTGCCAAACAAAGCATTCAAACTCAAGATTTTTTTTACCTATATAAGAAAATAGATATTATGTTAGTAATACAATAATGAAATAAATTAAACATTAATATGAAAGAATAAATTAATAAAATGTCAATTGTTACCTGTTACAACCTTTACATGTCCATATTTCCTTGGATTGAATTAATATTTTAGAAGAGGCTCAACATGATTCATTGACTTATAAATATTTTTTTGTTAAGATTACATGGATGAGAAAAGAAGAGGAAGAAATTTCAACAACAACATGGAATCCAAAAGGTTTCATTTATTGATAATAAAAAAGGGAGGAATCTCCACAGGTTATACAATATGACACATACATGATGGTGTATTTAATTTCATAGGAGTATCCAATTTTAGAATAAATTATAACATTTTTATAGTGATACCACCATCCTAGATAGGTTATAAACCTAATAGTTACATATATCAGGAGCCTCTAAGAGTTTAATCTCCCATATCATGTCAAAGGGAATGAGTGCTAGCGCGTCTGCATCAGACATCGGGTCCAACCCTGCTTGGACCCTGACCACTTATGCCTCTCCAAGGACCCCATACAACATCTAAGGTACCATTGAAGGTATGTAAGGAATATATTTCTCATTTTTAGAGAGGGTTTGATGAGAACCTATACAATTAGACATGTCATGATCATACTGGTTCACTTTTATCTTGATATCCTAGTTCTTTAGTGTGATTAGCTAGACCCTCCCTTGAGACAACCCCCCTACCCCTGGACAACCCCCTCCCTACCCTTGGACAACCCCCCCCCCCAACTCCACCTGCAGCCCCCCTCCCTCCTCCTGGACAACCCCCTCCCCCATGCAGCCCCTACATTTCCCTAGATATCCCCTTCCCACCCCTTAGACAAACCCCTTCCCACCCCCTAGACAGCCCCCTCCCCTCCTGGAAACCCCCCCACTCCTGGACACCCCCTAACCCTAGAAATCCCCCTCCCTACCTCTGGATAGCCCCCTCCCTACCCTTGGACAGCCCCCCCCCCACCACTCCACCTGCAACCCCCCTCCCTCCTCCTGGGACCAACAATAGCAGGTTGAGAGACATGTTGTGCCTTGGGATTGGGTGCATCAGTAGGTGCGGAAGTCATTATCTGTAGAAGTGGTTTAACATTTAATTTAGAATACATAAAAGCAACAACGAACAAATAATAACATAATGTAACACAATGCATATTACAATAAACAAATAACCTGATTATTGAACTCTTTTTTTAAAGGCTAAAGAGATTTGACCCCTTTATCGACTATGTAAATCCCTTCATTATGGTCTCCTATGACATACAAAACGCTATCTACATTGGGACCGCTGTGAAATGATTACGAAGTCCCTATAAAAGGGTCATCCTCTGTTGAACTTTCATCTGACCCTTCAGTTGTTTTGGTCGATAACATAACAATTGACCAGTTTCAGTTTGTGGGGTCTGAAACATAAAATACTTGTACTGCCTGTGATTCCATTTTAAATGGTTTTTCTTTCTCCCCTTCCTTGCTGAAATCAACTTTCACGAATCCTAATTCATCTATTTTAATAGTACTCTTGTTATCAACCCACTTTCATTGAAAAATCAACACTTGGAATTTTGTATAATCCAACTCCCATATTTGTTTGATGATGCCAAAGTATGACATATTCGCATAAATTGGATTTCTTTCCTTAGCACTGGAAACATGCATCACTTCATCCACAAGTGTAACCCCACTATTCTACATGGTATGGTCTCTATCATGTTCATTAGTATAGAATGTATAACCATTAACTGCATAAGCATTGTAAGATAATACATACACACTTACTCCACTGGCCAACCATTAAAGTCGTTCTAAAACTGAGTTCAGATTTTCATCTAACTTCTTAAAAATATGGTCCTGAAAACATCCTATAAACTGTCGATTATGTGTATCTGATATCCATTTTTCATCCCTAGATGGATTCAAATGCCTAAGAATTTATTTGTGGGTTTGAACATATGGGTCAACGTCGAAACTGTTATGAAAAACATAAAGGTGGGTCTGCTCCTGATCTGTAATATTGATTGTGATAACCTCTCTTCCAGAAATTCCTTCACCCTCAAGTTTCCCAGTGTGATGAGATTTCGGTAGGCCAATGTTTTCCACACCAGATAGGTATTCAGTATAGAATTCAATAGTTTCCTCAATAATATATTGCTCCGCAATACAACCCTCTAGTCGACTTCGATTTTTGACATACCCTTTCAAAATATTCATATATCATTCAATGGGGTACATCCATATATAATGTATAGGACCACATAGTTGAATCTCTCTCACAAAATTAACCATAAAATGAACCATCATATCTAAAAATGTTGGTGGGAAGAACATTTACAATTCACATAATATGACGATGATTTCTCTTTCCATAGTTGGCAATTTCGTTGGGTCTATAACTTTACTGTATATAGCTTTAAAGAAGAAACAAAGCTTTGTTAATGTATAACGGACATTCTTGGAAAAAATGCAATGTAAAGCTATAGGAATTAAATCTTAAATCAAAACATGATAGTCATGTGATTTCAGACCCTTTAATTTTAAATTACTCATTGACACGATGTTCTTGATATTTGATGAATACCCCTATGGAACCTTTACATTATTTAAGAAGTTTCAAAACTGATATATCTCTTTCCTAGAAAGAGTGTAAGCAACATGAGGAAGAAATGATCATTTTCACCCTTCACTGGTGTCAACTCTTCTCGTATTCCCATATCAACCATGTCCAATCTAGCCTTAATTCCATCTTTTGTTTTGCTGGGTGCATTTAGAAACGTGCCGATGACACTATCACATACATTTTTTTCAACATGCATAACATCAATAAAATTTCTGATATACAGACAATTCTAGTATGGTAATTCAAAAAAAAATGATCTCTTTTTTCCAACTGGTTTTCGTAAGGTTTTTCGAAAACGGTTTACCAAAAGTAGTGTCTACGTCTATTACTTTCTCAAACAATTGATCACCTGTTAGTGGAGACGGTGTTGTACATTCTTTTGAACTTCCGTCAAATGATTTCGTCCAAGATCGGTACTTATGTCGTCAGGGTAGAAATCTGTAATGTCTTAGAAACACGATTTTCGATGAATGTTTCAACCTAATTGATTGTGTACCTTGTTTGAAAACGGGACACCCTTGAGTTCCTTTAATGCTATATCCTGATAAATTTCCATAAGTAGGAAAGTCATTTATCATCTCGTACAACATGGCTTTCAAAGTAAAATATTCATTTTTGTAAGCATCATACAACGTAACACCTGAATCCCACAATAATTTCAAATCCCCAATCAATGGAGCCAAATAAACATCAATATCATTACCCAATTGTTTTGGTCATGATATAAGCATAGATAACATGATTTATTTTTGTTTCCTGCATAACCACGGTGGTAATTTATAATTTACCAACATAACTGGCCATGTATTATGACTGCTACTTTGAAAACCAAAAGGATTCACCCCATATGTAGATAACGCAAGATGAAAGTTTCTCAGCTCGTTTCCAAATTTAGGATACTCATGACCAATTCTCTTCCACTGAGGAGAGTCTGTTGGGTGACATAGTTTCCCATCTTTAATTCTTGTATTTGCATGTCATGTAATTTGTCTCGTAGTCTCCTCACTTACATATAGGTGCCTAAACCTTGGAATGATTGGAAAGTACCATAAAACTTTCGTAGGACTAGAATCATCTTTATTGTATCGAGAAGCACCACACTTTGGGTATTATTTAAGTAATTTGTGGTCCTTGCGAAACAATATACAATCATTCAGGCAGGTGTGTATTCTTTCAGAGATCATACCCATCAAGCGTAGCATTTGTTTGGCATCGTATGTTTGGTTCCGGAGCTCATTATCTTCCGAGAGCAAGTCATTTAGGAGATCAAGTAGTTCTGTAAAACTGGTGTCACTCCACCCATTACCTACTTTCAAATTATATAGCTTCAGTACGACTGAAAATGCTGTATATTTAGTGCAACTAGCATACAATGACATTTTTGCACAACTCTTTAACTTCTCAAACAATTTTGGGAAATCATGAAGTTCATCTTCAACTATCCTTGTCATTTCCTCAATATGATCTTCATCATAATTCAAATTTGTAATCATATCCTCTATATGATCGTCTTCATTATTCACGCTTGTAATCATATCAAATGATCCATAAAACGCCATGTTATTTGAACCACTACCTACATTCATTTTTCCCCGTGTTTATTCCAATATGTATAACTTCGATCTATTCCATGACATATCAGGTGTTATTCCAACTCCTCTAGACTAATTTGTCTTGAATAATAACAACGTAAACACATACAAAGGATTTGAGAAGGGTCACATGCATGATCTTTTGCAAACTTGATAAAATATTTCATGCCATCTTCACACTCTTTTGTCAACTGATTGATATTCATCCATTCTTTATTCATATTCATCCTATTTGATACAATAATATTAATATTTAACAAAATAATTACACAAAATATTTTCAACAATCTATGAGAATCCCTTGCACTAAAATGTTTTAGTATCCCACATGTGATCTATATGCATTGTTGTAAACCAGTTTTTAGTGTTTCTCTAGAAACATAATGTCTCTAGTCAAGAACTATGGTACTAAACTAATAGATGGTATGATTTTAAATAAATTTCTTGTAGGTGGAAGGATTCATTACATGTGTTGTTATGGTTATTTGACTAGGGTGTCCATAAAGTGTCTCATAGTGTCCTCTAGTGAAGTGGTTTTCTAGGATTCAGTGGAATTGCACTAGTAACAAAGTGGTGGTGCCATTGAAATGGGTAAAGTTTATATTGATATTTAATAGTGGAAGAACTACAACATTGGAAACAAATGTCATAAAAATCATTCCAACAACCACAACACCATACAAACACACAATCATGCTCACAATCGCAACACCATACAAACCAAACAATCACAATTTCAGATTTTACAAAGCATCCCTTATTCAACTCCATTTGTTAATTCAGGGGTTATCATAGAAGTTTTATCATCTTGGGGTGTTTATTCATTAGTCAAGTATACGTAAATTACCAATTTTTATATTCAAATTTTCAACAGGAACCAACCAACATGCAATTCATTTAGTGTGCAAACAAGGACCACCAACGACCACAATTTTCAGCGAGGCATTTAGCCCGTACATTTCACATTATAATCATCAGTATCAAAAAGTGATAACATGAGAAAAAGAGGAAACCAATGAGTAAGAGGAGAAAACTCACTGCGAAGGTGTCGTTCAGTGCACGACAAAGGTGCGTTCACAGCAGAGGAGAGGCGCACGACAGAGGAGATTTCCAACTGAAAAGAAAACATATATGTTATACCTATCCAAAATAGGTCCAATGAGATTTAGGAATAGTACATGTCTGGTTAAAAAATTTTATTGGTCAATAGTGGGATTTTATTTTTCATCTATGATATATTCTTCCTGTTTATTTATTTTTTGTGTATCTACTATTTTCCTAGATGTTCAACTTATGAATGGGACATGTCTGCTTTTCAGGATAAAGATCATTTTAAATTTACTCTAATTTAGGGGTAAAATTTTCCACATTAATTGTATCCTTTTCCCAGGGGATCATTGTTATCCCGTAGGGATCATGAACTACTCTTAGGTTAGTGTAAAGTCAGGTCAGTTATTGGTTATGATACCAGCATGGGTCGTATCATTACATTTCCAATTGTAATTGACCCATGTCTATTTAAATATAGGATGGGGGGGCACTAATATATAAAAGGGTTAAAATAGGTAAAAATTGTCCTAGGCTCTCCAATACAAGTGATGAAATATTAAACATACACTGGGTGAGAGAGAACCACCCAAGAGGAGAGGAAGGGGAGGGTGGCGTAGCGTGAAGGGGTTCTCGACGAGAAAAGGGAAAAATCCAGTAAAACATAAAAGGTTCAAAGGGGAAGGGGGTGGACTATCCAGGGGGGCTGCAGGGGTGTGGGGGAGGGGGTGTGGGTTGTCCAGGGAGGGGGGGGGGCTGCCCAGGTGGGGGGGGGGGGGTACAGAAGTGTGGGGGAGGGGGGGTGTGGGCTATCCAAGGGGTGGGTTGTCCACTATGAAATGACCATTAGAGATCTTAAAGAGTGAATTATGCAAGGGGAAAATTATAGGGAAGAGGGGTTTCGGTTATGGGGTCGAGTGGAAAATGAGGAATAGGGGAACCTCATTAAAAAGACTAAAAAATCTCTTTTCATTTCAAGAATAGGGTACATTATGGTGTAGCCTAAGAGTCTATTGCATAGTGCACCCTATGATGTCACATTGTTGAATTACCACAAGGTATACACTGCAACACTCATCCCCTAGGTAGAACCATTAAATCTTGATCATGAATTGTGATGTGACTATATGCCTCATGGAATAACATCCACCCCCCAAAAAATAGTATGGATGGAATAACATAGCCAACCTCCCACATGATCCAAACCATTAACATAAGGTGGGTCCCATGGATAAACTCACATACATAAAGGAGGACCTAAAGAGGAATAACTAATCTAACCTTCAACACAATCCGAACCACTAAAATAATTTATGTCTTGTGGAAAACCGCATATACCCCATGATGTATAGACAAACATAAACTTTAAATAATTTAAAAGAATGTTCACCTTAGTGGATTATCTCTACATTTTAATCCCAAGGTCTCTAGGCCTCATCCTCATCATAGATATATAATAACGATTAAGATATAATGAACAAGCATGAAAGATAAGCCTTATCCTAGATCTTAGCTAGCCAATGATTGATACCTAGCATCGAGCAAGAGGATATTACATAAGAAGCTCATACATGACACACCCTAAGCAGCCTCACTAAACGTATTCATCATTAGTATATCATATAGTTAAAAAATATATCATGACGATCCCAAGACCTATAGGTAACAATATATCAACAAGAAATCTCTTTATTCATATTTAGTTACCAACCTACACCACCCCATGTGTGGATTTCCCTACCCTTAAGGTCATAAGGAATCCACATTATCATTTCCACTAACATCATAATCAACCCCACTCTATGTATTGTACCTATAAGGGTTCTAAGGGAGATGTCACAATTTCATATAGCCATGATAAATATTTTTTGTGGTATAATCAATACAAACCATGTACTCAACATGATATAAGATTTAAAATAATCCTTGATATATCTCACACAACAACCTACCCACTGGTTATTCCATCACTAGTACCCACTAAGGCACCTCCTAATCGAATGGTTGAGGGATAAATATCTTAGGAGAACATAAATACCATGGGACATAAGATTATATCTCCTTACCTTCCATGATCTAATGATCAATCTCTAATCTATTATCTCACTTGGTCTAGTGGGCCACCCTCTAAATATTATAGACATCCTATACAATGGTTTACACATATTCAGATCAATACCTAGTCTCTTAAGAGTCCTAAAACATCAAACAAGGTGGTTAGAAATCAATAAATTCAATGCATCAAGAATCATCCAAATTGAATACATTTATAAATAAATGATCACCCAATCTCAAATTCCCTAGAAAGAAACATCACCTTTCTCTATCACAAGAACACCGGATGTATAGAGAACCACCCATTAGTTAGAACAAAACAAAAATGGGAATAATTTGATCATAAGGATTTTATAAAAAACCATTTCTCATAATGTCCCAAATGAACAAAAAAACATTTTAAGGGTGCGAATCCAAATAAAATGATTTAAAATATCTTCCAAATCAACTCTTAAGACCAATATTATGAACATAATTTTATAAAACCACATGGGATCCAAAAATCCAAAATAATAACATTTTTAATAGTGAAATTCTATCATAATGTTTATAATATAACTCATATGGGTTAACACACCCTTATAAAATCTAACAACCCCTTTAGGATACTTCAAGAACATTACACACCCCAAACACATTATTGAGAAATCAATAGTTGTAAAACTCCCATTTAAAAACCTTTATATGGTACTGAATTTGAATTTTTAAAATATTTTCATGCTTTGAAGGCCACTTGGGAATTTTTCTATACAATTGGCACTTAACCTATTCCATAATAAGGCTTAAAAACCTCATATAAATCAACATTATTCTATCATATGGCACATACATATAAACAAGATAGATGATTCTTACTTAAATGAAAACTAGTAAACCATGCCACAATATGTCCTTATAAACCATTAAGGGTTACCAAGCAGGAGGGATCGCGATGGAGGAGGGATCGTGACGGAGGCAGTGGCGGCGGAGGCAGCAACGACGGAGGCAGCGGTGGAAGAGGAGGAGGACAGTCACGACAGAGGAGGAGGAACAGGCGGTAGTGGAGGAGGAGGAGGAGGAGGAGGGGTCATGGTGGAGGAGGGGTCAGGTTCAGATTCTACGAAGGCTTGAACAAGTGCAAGAGAGGAGGGGCCTGTTAGGGTTCTTTTATAAAAACCGCTGGAACCTTTATCAGCGCTAGTTAAAAGCACTGATAAAGGTATGTTTTATCAGCGCTAAAATTATAGCGCTGATAAAACAGACCTTTATCAGCGCTAAAATTATAGCGCTGATAAATATGTGTTTTATCAGCGCTAAAATTATAGCGCTGATAAATACTTATTTTATAAAAGTATAATTTTAATAATTTATTTATATTCTTATATATTTATTTAAAATGACATATAGGATAAATATATATTTATTTATTAATAATTATAACTATAAATAGTATATATTTATAAATATATTTATTATTTAATGTAATTTATTATAATCTTATCATTATTTAATTATATATATATATATATATTTAATTATAATCTTAGAAATAATTTTTCAATTAAAACATTATATATTTTTTTGAATTATTAAAAAATATATATTAAATACAATTTTTTTTTTATTTAATGTATACAAATAAACATTATTTTTAAATATAAATATAATAATTTTATATAAATTAATAATAAAAACTTTTATCAGCGCTAATAATAGCACTGATAAATGTACCCTTTATCAGTGCTAAAAAGCATCGATAAAGGGTACAACTTTATCAACACTTGTTTTAGCATTGATAAAGGAACAACCCTTTATCAGCACTTTCTGTTTAGTGCTGATAAAGGGCAGCGCTTCCCTTGCCTTGTTTTGTGGCAATGCTTGATGTTTTTTTTATTTAAAAAAATGTTGACTGTAGAATTCTCTAAATCCACTTAAGTGATTTGATCTGGGACATGATAGTTGGTCATTATTCAAGTTATCACTCTCATGGTGACTTTACTGGCATGCTTGCAAAGTCAGTATAGTTGCAGTGAACTTGTTAGTTGAGAAAACTGTTAAAATGTATTCCATGATTATTTTTTTATCTTGGTTTTAATAGTTTTATATTATGATTAAGAAAAGCATTGATCATATTTTATGACTGGTAAGTTATTTCCAATAGTTATATGGGTCAAGTAGTATATCTTTTTATTTCCTTTTAATGATTTTGTTTTCCTAATATTAATTTGTTTTTATTGTTTTATTTTGTATCATTTCAACTGGAAGTAGATTTTGTTTTGAATTCCTTTGTTGATGTTGGTATGGATACCAATTGTGCTAGTGCTATTTTGTATATCATTTCAGGTTGTACATATGATATTTTATTAAACCTTGGAATGAAGTTCACATGTTCGAGGTTCTTTTTTTTTCATTTTCCATTTCGATTATCTTTTTCTGAATTTCTCATTTCTTTAAAAAGTTACTTTTCAATCCTATATTGTTAACATGTCTAATATATCGAGGTAAATTTTGAAATTCCCTTGTGTTTTTTACACCTAGAAGTTGCCTATGCCCTCTAATTCATTGATTTTTTCAATATAGCTTCATTATATTTTATGACTTACAATATATTCATTATATTTAAAATATAAAGGAGATTTCTCATCGTCTATTCAATATACTGGTACAAACTCTTCCTACTATATTATTCAACCATGTCCTGCTTTTTTATATTCACTGTTATTTTTAGTAACTGCACATATGATTGTACTAACATCTATTCTCTATATTTCTTTCAGGTTCTTCTATAAAGTGTAATGTCAATATCACTCCACCTGTTACTTTAGTAGCACTTGTAATGTTCATTCTGTTATTAATATGTAATATGCATACTCTGTTAATATGAATATGGATATATGCAATATGAATACAAGTAATATGAATTTTGTTTCTAATATTCAGTGTTTATATATGAAAAATGCATTTTGTATTGATATAAAATATGAATATCTGTGATATGCATTCTATTTATAATATTAAATATGCATTATGTTTCTAATATGTGATATGTATTATGTTTATTATGAGTATATGCATCATTAATTCTCTTTTTAATGTGCAATATGCACTTGCCTATTTTAAACACATCCTATTTTAGAAGAAAATTCAAGGCATTGTTTATTTAGTTGCATTGTAAGGAGGATGCATGTTGGATGAAACTGAGAGTTGTGATGAAGCTATAAAAAATCTGGCTTCAACTTGGGTTCCTAATAGACCATCAAGTGGATTGAATCCTCTGGTTTCTTTCCTTAAAGATCCTCTTACATGTGAGCTACATGTTTCTTTGATGGATATTTTTTTACTCATGTAATACCTATTTTTTAAACTCATCTTAAGTGTGGTATAAATTATTTATCAATTTTCTTGAATCCATGATTGTATATAATGTAGATTTTCAATTCTATTAAATTCTCTAAGAATGAGAACTTAGTTCATGGCGGGGTGATTGCAAGGAAGTCCGATTCTTTTGTGACACTATATTACTCAAAGCTGAATGAAGGTAGCTAACTCCTAATCTACTGCTCAACTTTTCCCATGTTTTTCTTGGATTTGAATACTGTGCTATAATTTTTGGCATGTGTTTCATTGAATGTTTTATATATTGTGTGTCTTTTGAAATTAATTTGAGGATGTTTTTTTGTGGATCTACATCGACACCATATAATTATCAGGGCTATAAGAAATTTTATAAGCTAATTCTCTCAAATTTACTTAGCATCCCTCAGATTGTTTGATAGTATTTGAAGACCTCATAGATGCTTACTTCACTTTTTTGGATTCTCCATGTACTAGCCATATCAAATTTGTGTTAAATCTAGATACGAGATTTATATTTATATTACTGTTTGTTAATGATGGCTAAAATAAGGAGTTTCACATATAGTGTGGGATGCTTGCTTGATGATGCAGCTAACATAACAATATTCAATATCACCGGGGATCTCTATTGGTGATGACTTATTAGTTTTATGTCTGACTCTAATTACTTTTTGAAAGGCTGGTTTCTCAAGCAATTGAATATGTGACACTAGAATTATTTTGAATCCTCCATTTAGTCTACTAAAAGGCATTTCTCCTCTGTTATGTATATTTATAGGTGGTTTGATTCTCCTATTTTTGATCTCAAGTTTTGGATGGAAAATTGGACTAGTGATCCTCTCTCTCAAAGGTTATAGAAAGAGGTTAAAATTATAGATCCTGATATCTTAATTTTTAACAAGCTATCTGGTTCACTCTCTGATTTGTTTACTGATATTAGAATTATCACTAATAATTATACTACTATTCCCTAAAATATTCTTGTTTGGGAGTTGGAATTTGATGGTATTATAACATGTAAATATTATTATCAACATGATAATATAAGGCATGGAAAATATATGGATTATTATTTGTGATGTGTACGAGGTGACCACACATCTATCGGATGTGCATTCTTCCCAGAATGACTGAATACACGGTTTGTAAAGGTTTGACGCCCTTTAAAAGCACGTGGAGGGTCAAAACCAACTGAAAGACCTCCAAATATAGTGAAATAAGATGACAATAACCTTAGAGTGAATTTTTAAATGGTTGAGCAGATGTTACGTCAATCAAAGGTGTTATTTGTCTGGGATGACGGAAAACGCACTTTTAGTGTCATAAAACACCAAAACGAGCATTTAACAGTAAGATATATAGAAAATTACCTCGAAATTACTTGAAATCACAAAAAAATCATCTTATTATTATTGGTGATGTTTATGAGTAGATGACACATCAATCAGACGTGTGGTATGCCTAGAACGATTGAATATAAAGTTTTTAAAGGTTTAACGTCCTTTAAAAAGGTGTGTCTAGGGATCAAACCAAGCGAATGACATATGAATGCCATGAAATCAAGTGAAAACAACACCGAAGTAAATTATTAAATGATCAAGTAGACGATATGTCAATTAGAGGTGTCGTTTGACTATAATGATAGAAAACACATGTTTAGTGTCATAAAACACCAAAACGTGTGTTTAATGGTCAGATCCATAGAAAAAAACATCAGAATAACTTGAAATCATAGGAAAATTGTCTTATTATTATTCTTGATGTGTATGAGTAGAAGAAACATCAATTGGACATGTAGTATTCATTGTGTGACTGAATATGTGGTTTTTAAAGATTTGACGTCTTTTAAAAAGGTGTGTCGGGTGGTCAAAACCAGCTGAACAAACTCAGAATGTCATGAAATCAGATAGAAACAACCATGGAGTGAATTTTGAAATGGTCAAATAGATGATAAATCAATCAGATGTATCATTTGACCGCAATGATAGAAAACACATGTTTAATGTCATAAAACACCAAAACATGTGTTTAATGGTCAGATCCATAGTAAACGACATCATAATGACTTAAAATCATAGGGAAACCATCTTATTATTATTCATGACATGTGTGAGTAGACGACACATCAAACAGATGTGTAATGTGCACGGTACAACTGAATATGTAGTTTTTAAAGATTTGACGTCTATTAAAAAGGTGTGTTAGGTGGTCAATACCAGCCAAACGAACTCCAAATGTCACGAAATCAGACAAAAACAACCATTTAGTGAATTTTGAAATGGTAGAGTAGATAGTATGTCAGTCAGATGTGTCGTTTGACCGTGATGATAGAAAACGCACGTTTAGTGTCATAAAACACCAAAACGTGCATTTAATGGCCAGATCCATAGAAAACGAAATTAGAATGATTTGAAATCATAGGAAAACTATCTTATTATTATTAATGATGTATGAGAGTAGACGACACATCAATAAGATATGTGGTGTGTATGGTACGACTGAATATGTAGTTTTTAAAGATTTGGTGCCCTTTAAAAAGGTGTGTCGGGTGGTCAAAACCATCTGAACGAACTCGGATTTCCATGAAATAAGATGACAACAATGATAGAGTGAATTTTGAAATGTTTGAGCACACGTCAATCAGAGGCGTCATTTGATCGTGATGATGGAAAACACACATTTAGTGTCATAAAACACCAAAACGGACATTTAATAGTCAGATCCATAGTAAATGACCTCAGATTGATATGAAAATAGAGAAAAACTATATTATTATTATTCATGAGGTGTGTGAGTAGATAGAACGTCAATTAGACATGCAATGTGTGCGGTACGTCTGAATATGTGGTTTTTAAAGATTTAACACCCTTTCAAAAGGTGCATCAGGTGGTCAAAACCATCCAAATGCACTCAAAATTCCATGAAATCAGATGAAAACAACCATGGAGTGAATTTTGAAATGGTTAAGTAGATGGTACGTTAATTGGAGGCGTAGTTTGACCACGATAATGAAAAATGCATGTTTAGTGTCATAAAACACCACAACAAGCGTTTAATGGTTAGATCCATAGAAAATGACATCAGAACGACTTTAAATGATATAAAAACTATCTTATTATTATTTTTGATATGTGCGAGTAGAAGACACGTCAATCAGACATGCGGTGTGTGCGATACAACTAAATATGTGGTTTTTAAAGATTTAATGTCCTTTAAAAAGGTGTGTCGGGTGGTCAAAACCAGATGAATGAACTCAAAATTTCATGAAATCATATGGAAACAACCATGGTGTGAATTGTGAAATGTTCGAGTAGACAGTACGTCAATCGGATGTGTCGTTTGACCGTGATGATGGAAAACACACATTTAGTGTCATAAAACACCAGAACGTGCGTTTAATAGCTAGATCCATAGAAAACGACATCACAATGACTTTAAATCATAGTACAACTATATTATTATTATTCATGATGCGTGGGAGTAGAAAACACATCAATCGAACATGCAATGTTCATGCTATGACTGAATATGTGGTTTTTAAAGATTTAACGCCCTTTAAAAAGGCGAGTCAGGTGATCAAAACCAGCCAAACAAACTCAAATTGCCATGAAATCAGATGACAATAATGGAGGGGTGAATTATGAGGTGGTCGAGTATATGGAACATCAATTAGAGATTTTGTTTGTCCACAATGATGGAAAACACACTTTTATTGTCATAAAACACCAAAACAGACATTTAACGGTCAAATCCATAGAAAATGACCTCGGAATGACATGGAATCAGAGTAAATCATCTTATTATTATTCTTGAGGTGTTAGAGTAGACAAAAAGTCAATTGGACATGCAGTGTGTGCGGTACGACTGAATATGTGGTTTTTAAAGATTTTATGCCCTTTAAAAAGGCGTATCGGGTGGTCAAAACTAGCAAAACGAACTCAGAATGTCATGAAATCAGACGACAACAATCGTGGTGTGAATTGAAAAATGTTCTAGTAGAGAATATATCAATCAGAGGTTTCGTTTGACCACAATGATGAAAAACACATGTTTAGTGTCATAAAACACCAAAACGTGTGTTTAACGGTCACATCCATAGAAAATGACCTCAGAATGACTTTAAATCATAGTAAAACCATCTTATTATTATTCTTGACGTGTGTGAGGATACGACACATCAATCAGACATGTGTTGTGCATGGTACAACTGAATCTGTGATTTTTAAAGATTTGAGGCCCTTTAAAAAGGTGTGTCAAGTGGTCAAAACCAACCGAACGACCACAAAAATGCCATGAAATCAGAAAACAACAATCATGGAGTGAATTGTAAAATATTTTAGCATACAGTATGTCAATCAGAGGTGTCGTTTGACAACGATGACAAAAAATGCACATTTAGTGTCATAAAACACCAAAATGTGCATTTAACGGTCAAATCCATAGCAAACGATATCAAAATGACTTGAAATCACAATAAAGCTATATTATTATTATTTTTGATGTGTGGGAGTAGACGACATGTTAATCAGATGTGCAATGTGTGCGGTATGACTGAATATGTGGTTTTTCAAGATTTGATGCCCTTTAAAAAGGAGCATCGGGTGGTCAAAACCAACCGAACAAACTCGGATTTCCATGAAATCAGATGATAAATATGGAGGGGTGAATTATGTGGTGGTCAAGTAGATGAAACATCAATCGGAGGTGTTGTTTTTCCTCGATGATGTAAAATGAACTTTTAGTGTCATAACACAACAAAACAGGCGTTTAACGATCATATCCATAGAAAACGACCCCGAAATTATATGAAATAAAAGTACAACCATATTATTATTATTATTTGTGAGGTGTGTGAGTAGATAACATGTCAATCGGACGTGCGGTGTTCACGATACAACTGAATATATGGTTTTTAAAGATTTGACGCCCTTTAAAAAGGTGTGTTGGGTGGTCAAAATCAGCTGAACGAAGTCGGAATGCCATGAAATAAGACGACAAAAACCATGGAGTGAATTGTGAAATAGTAGAGTTGAAGTTATGTCAATCAAAGGTTTATTTTGACCGTGATGATGAAAAATGCACGTTTAGCGTTATAAAACACCAAAACGCGTGTTTAACGGTCATATCAATAACAAACGACCTCAAAATGACTTGAAATCACAGCACAACCATATTATTATTATTCTTGACATGTGAAAGGAGACGACGCATTAATCAGATGTGCGTTGTGCATGGTATGACTGAATCTATGGTTTTTAAAGATTTAAGGCCCTTTAAAAAGGTGCATCGGGTGGTCAAAACCAATCGAACGACCTCAGAATGCCGTGAAATCAGACGACAACAACTGTGGAGTAAATTGTGAAATGGTCGAGTAGATGGTATATCAACTAGAGGTGTCGTTTGACCGTGATGACCAAAAATGCACATTTAGTGTCATAAAACACCAAAACGTACGTTTAATGGTCAGATCCATATCAAACGACATTGAAATGAATTAAAATCATAGGAAAACTATCTTATTATTATTATTAACATGCGGGAGTGGAAGACATGTCAATCAGACGTGCGATGTGAACAGTATGACTGAATATGTGGTTTTTAAAGATTTAACGCCCTTTAAAAAGGTGTGTCGGGTGGTCAAAATCACTCGAACAAACTTGAATTTCCATTAAATTAGATTTCAATATCAACAAGGTGAATTGTGAGGTGTTAGAGTAGACGGTACATCAATCATAGGTGTCGTTTGTTCGTGATGATGAAAAACACGCTTTTAGCGTCATAAAACACCAAACGGGTATTAAACGATCATATTCATAGAAAACAACCTCAGAATGACATGAAATCAGAGGAAAACTATCTTATTATTATTCTTGAGATGTGAGAGTAGACAGAACATCAATCGAGCATGTAGTGTGCGCGGTACGACTGAATATGTGGTTTTTAAAGATTTGACGACCTTTAAAAAGGTGTGTTGGGTGGTCAAAACCAATAAAAAACTTAGAATGCCATGAAATCAAACGATAACAATCATGACGTGAATTGTTAAATGGTCAAATAGATGGTACGTCAATCAGAGGTGTCATTTGACCGCGATGATGAAAAATGCACATTTAGTGTCATAAAACACCAAAACACACGTTTAACAATCATATCCATAGAAAAAGACATCAGAATGACTTGAAATCATATTATAACTGTATTATTGTTATTATTAATGTGTGTGAGGAGACGACACATCAATCGAACTTGTGGTGTGTGTGCTAGACTGAATCTGTGGTTTTAAAAGATTTAAGATCCTTTAAAAAGGTGCGTCGGGTGGTCAAAACTAGCCGAACGACCTCATAATGTCATGAAATCAAACGAAAATAATCATGAAGTGAATTTTGAAATGGTCAGGTATAGGGTACGTCAATCAGAGGTGTCGTTTGACTGCGATGACGGAAAATGCACGTTTAGTGTCATAAAACACCATAACATGCATTTAACGTCCAGATCCATAGAAATGAAATTGAAATGACTTGAAATCATAGGAAAACCTTCTTATTATTATTCATAATGTGTGGTAGTAGACGATGCATCAATCAGATGTGTGGTGTGCACAGTATGACTAAATATGTGATTTTTAAAGATTTGACACCTTTTAAAAGGGTGTGTTGGGTGGTCAAAACCAGTCAAACGACCTTCGAATGCTGTGAAATCAGACAATAATAATGACATAGTGAATTTTGAAATTTTCAAGTAGACGATACATCCATAGGTGGTGTTGTTTGACCGATATGACTGAAAACGCACTTTTAGTGTCATAAAATATCAAAACGTGCATTTAACAGTTAGATGCCTAGAAAATGACCTCATAATAACATGAAATCACATGTATACGAGTAGTCGAAATGTCAATCGGGTGTGCAGTCTGCTCAGATTGATAAAATAAGTGGTTTTAAATTTTTTTTTTTTTTTTTAAAATTATTAATATATTTTTAAAATCAAAGAACTTCTATCTGTTATACTAAGCTTTAATTGAAATATTTCATTGTATTTCAATAATTAGTTGGGATATTTTTTACTATAATAATTATTTTATTAAATTTTGTCATGCAATTTTATTTTATGATGGATTTTCAAATATTTTAAAAAATAAAAATAAAAAACCATATAGCGACTGCCATTTGGCTGTCACTATAGGTGATCGCGACATGACCTATATCGACCTCCAAACAACGGTCACTATAGCTTAACTTGGTATGGTCTATAGCAACTATTGTTTGGTGGTTGCTATAGGTCCTATCGATCACCTCTATTGGCAAACGCTATAGGCAACAATGACGGGCCTAAAGCATCCGCTATAGGCCTTTATCGACAGCTTTTGGTGGTTGTTAAAATCCTTTTTTCTACTAGTGATACTTGAATAAAATGGGAAATTTAAAAAAATTTGATGCAAATTTCAATGGAACAACTAGTAACTAGCTGCAACATCAACTCAATATGATGAAATTCTAGTTACCATTACTAATAATGAAACAAATGAACCTGAGAAAATAAAGAAATTATTACAAAATCAGATGATAATGTGACTCCCAAACTAGCCACAAAACTCCTTCATTGGTTTAATTTTCTACCTCAACCACAAAGCTCATTCCTTGGTTGCCTTTTTGTCCTCATCCATAAAGCTCCATGGTTTCACCCTTGTTGCAATTGAAAATGATTCAAAACAACTTAGCTAAACATCTCATTTAAGGAATGGGAAGGGGGGATACATGAGTCAAGGAATTGAGAGCTCATCCCATTCCATAAACCTATCCATTAACAATATTTTTACCTTGAAACCTTTTATTCAAACATTATATAGTGACACACTTCTCAAAATATTCTACATTTAACATATATTAATTTCTACAACCATATTAAAAATAATGAAATTCACAAAAAAACATATTCATCATATCTGGAAATACATAGTCATGCTCAAACAACAATTCCATTACAAAAACTACAATTCTCAATATAGAAATAGATAGACACAATTTTATTAGTTATACTAACTATTATATCCACAACTTGTAGTTTGAAGTTTTATAAGTTCATAACCTAAAGCGCGAGTACCCCATGAATACTAGATTATGGTGTCAAGGTAGGTAAATAGGTCGAAATAATAAAAATGGTTGTGATGATGACACATTCTCTAATCTCCAACTTCAATGGATTATACATCAACCAAGACACCTAACCAATGAATTTGATAAAACTAGAACTCAAAATAAACATTATTTTCATGTCTATAAATGTTTATAGAAAGGGTGTGTATAGCAAACCAGTCTTAACATATATTAACATTACACCACTTTTTCAGAATACTTAATACATTACACAAAAAAATGCTTAAATACTGTATTAGTCAAGTGCATTTGGAAACATAGAAATGTAAACATTGATGAATAAATGAGCTACATTATCTCCCACTAGGTTCTTCTTGACTAGCACTGTTCTTAGACACATCAAACATAATACGCGTCTTCATAACCTGGGGGAAAGGAAACATAAAAAGGGGTGATCTCAAATGCTCAGTAAGGGTAAACAAGGGAGATATGTAAATATAATCTCGAGCATAAGAGTATGAGAACATGATCATGAAAATAGAAGATCATACCCAGTATATCAAAAATCATAAACATGAATCATGACATAAAGATTGGCAGTTCATAAGACATGAATCATATGGAAATAAAGAACATAAGAAATGAAATCATAACATAGGAATAATACATGGAATTGTGGTATACACATAAGTATATAAAGTTATTTTCATAGTAGCCAAGATATCATTGTCAAGGCCATCTTAGTGGACAATGTTATTTACTAAAATGGGTTCACTTCCCATTTCAGCCATGTATTACTGAACCAAGTTCACTCCTCATTCTAACCCCATAATATTGAACTGATTTCACTCCTTGTTCCATCCATGTTTATCTCATGAGATGTAAATATCTACCCAATGCATTGGAGGGATATATTGGTCTCACCCATCTCATAATGAAATCATACATACATGTGTCACAAATTCATAAACAATAATATCATAATCCATGAAATGAAATGAGTGTTATAAACATGTAATCATATCTTTAACTATGAAAAAATATAGGTTTCATAATCATTTCATCAAAGCATAACCTGTGAAATAAAGCGGGATTCATAATCATATAACCCGTGAAAGAGAAATGAGTTTTATAAACATATAACCCATGGAAGAGAAACAAGTTTCATAAATATCACGACATCAAAACATAAATCATTCAGATAAATAATATGAATGTAACCTTTATATTATTTCTCAAAAAGGCATGAGTAACATCAAAAAATTCCATCTTAGATGGAAAATAATTTCGAAATATCTTTTAAAAACATTTCTTGAGGAAAATATCATTTATTATTTGGATTTTTTTAAAAAATATATAAAACATTTTGAGAACCATTTTCTTGAAAATAAACTTGAAAACTTATAAAGAAATCTTGAAAACCTATTGAAAACCATTTTCCTTGAAAACTTATAAAAGAATATTAAAAAACATTTTTAAAACCATTTTCCTTGAAAACATATAAAAGGAGCTTGAAAATATTTTAAAAACCATTTTTCTTGAAAATTTATAAAAGAAGCTTGAAAAAATTTGAAAACCATTTTCCTTGAAAACTTATAAAAGAATCTTGAAATCATTTTGAAACCATTTTCCTTGAAAACTTATAAAAGAATCTTGAAATCATTTTGAAAACCATTTTCCTTGAAAAATTATAAAAGAATCTTGAAATCATTTTGAAAACCATTTTTTCTTGAAAACTTATAAAAGAAGCTTAAAATCATTTTTAAAACAATTTTCCTTGAAAATTACTTTTTAAAAAACATTTTATTAAAAAATAAACTTCTAAAATTGGAATGGAAGGTTCATAAAAATGACGGTAGGTAAATTTGTACATATCGTACGAGGTAAAAAGAATATTTCTTTTGCACGGTAAAAAGGTAAGAAAAATGCCTTGTTTAGAAAGTGACAAGAAGATTCCTTTGAAAACATTGGTAAAAGAAAAAAGGGAAAAAATTTATTTTAAATATTATAGTATAATAATAGAATATTCTTGGAAACCTTTTTAGAAAACATGGTTTTTAAGGAACATAGATTTCCGATCGAAGATAAGGTAAAGTTGGGCTTTATTAAAAACACTTTTCTAACTATATTATGTACCAAAGAGTAGAAAAATGGTATCAATACATGAATAAATCATGAATAACCAGAGGATAAGAAAATTCATGAATGTTCTTGAGAGATTAATCATAATATTTCATCAATGTAAGCATAAACATAAACAATCTCGAAAAGCGATGAGATTGTTTCAATAAACTCTTACCACTTGGTAACTTTGAACCATACTCCCCATGTAAGAAAATAAAATTACATGAAGTTTAAAATATCATGAAGATAAGGAGATTCATGATATAACATTTCTAATGTAGTATATACACATCATGGAAAAATATAGGTGCATAACATGACATGTGTCTCAAAGAAGGCAAATTGAGACAAAATTACTTTACCGATTTGGTAACTTTTGAAACATAAATCTCATTATAAAAATATCATAAAATTGATATGTAAATATATATAATTTTAAGTATAAGAATCATATAATACATTCACGGGCAGTATACACACCACATAAAAGGAATGGGTGGTGAATAAAGCATGTATTTACCAGAAATAAAAAGTGAGATGAAATTGTCTCACCTTGTGTCTTGACTCTTGTCATACTCATTCAAAACTCCTGTATAATAAATATAAATTTATTATACATATATCAAAGAACCATATTATTATATCTAATACCATATATGGTTTGATTATGACTTTATATTACCCTCTTGTCAAAAATTCAATGTTAAGGTTTCACTTTGGGAAATATTCACTTTGTTCTTCGCATATTTCTTGATTTTTTATCCTCAATACATTCCATGTAATGTGTAAACAAATCACATCGCTTTTAGGGGGCTACAATCCACACTTCCTCAAACAAAATTATCGTATTTACATCAAATGGAAAGTATAAAGATATGTGTGGTAAAATTATTACAGAAGCTTAAAGACATAATAAATATCACATATATTATATATAAATAGAGTTTACATCATAATTACCACCCTGAGAGGTGATAAAGGAAGAATGAACAATCATCATTTTGTGAGGTGATGGTTCACCGTAAACATAAATAGTATATTCGTTATCCATTAGATGGAGGTGTGTGTAAGTGTAGGTTGAACCCTTATCATAAAAACATCTTAGTATATTGAGGATACTATTTTTTTTGTATAAGAATTAAATAATATGAATTGAGGTGGTGGAGAATAAAATAAAAGAAAGGATCTTGAGGGTGGGTGTTACCTCTCAATTAGGTAAATCCATTTGGTTTGCACCAAAGGGCTTCCTTGAAAGGAATTATTACCAAAGGGAGGATTCAATGAGGAAGAGAGGGTTTTGGGAGGATATTTTAGCAGATATTGGCCGAACCTAAGTGGTTTGATAGGTGTAAAGAAGTGGAGGAGAGAAGGTCTTTTTATAGTAGAGGAGGAGTGACACTCTTGTAATATTTTGACAAAGGAATTTCATACACGTTTTTTCACATGCCAAGTGGATCCAATAATGGAAACAATTAGATCCAAGGGAGGATAGGGTATAAATATGGAAATCCAATGTCTCTTGGACAAGTGTCTATGTCATTTCGGTTCTTTGTGTATTTTTGGTTTTGTTTTTGATTTCTTCTTCGACGATGTCGTTATTTGTGGTCTGGTGATTATATACCATTTTGATTTTAGATTATGAACATGATGATTTGTTTACGATCTATTGTTTGATTGACTATCTATGTATGGAACCTCTTGATATATGGAGTTATTGGTTATATTTGTGGTTCCCTAATGATTATATATATGCTCGCACCTTTCATGGACACCTCAGTAGACATGCAACTTCAGATGCTATTTTTCAGGAACCAAGTTAGTAGAGTGATGTATGTTCCCCTATTGGTTATATGTATCATAAGATCTAGTTCCTCTTAGAATTCACTATGGTCCTTAGTCTTCTTTTGAAGCATATTCAAAGGGGCCATCCCCAGTTAAGCACATGAGGTTTGATCACATCAAGCCTACACTTTTTGAGTCATTATGGTGCCTTTAGTTCACATTATGTTTGAATATTAGGTTTTTATCTATTTGATATTTCTTATAGACTATAAGTGAGTTTTTATACATGACATGTATGTGTGTATATATAGCTATTGCATCATTTATTTCCATAGTTGTTTGTCTAACAGGTATGCCTATATCAGGTAATGATGATTTTGGGTCTGCATGTCCATTAACCCCAAGGGCCATTCTATAATTTTTTTCGACCTCTGGTACTAATTATTTCTATTTTTTTTGGGGGGGGGGGACCTCCCATTTATGGTTTTACACACAATGTTTAAACCATCCTTTAGTGAATTTGAGGTGTGTTAGAGGACATACAATGATCTAACCTAGTTTTTTTTGGGTAATTCAAGCTAGGGTCATTACACTATCCATTTTTTGTTTACACTTATAAAGTTTAGTAATGATACATTTATTATTTGCCTTTATCTCCCTGTCATTATCATATTCTTCGAGATGATTCAACATAGTGTATACATCCATATCTATATCCTATATCCTCATATTAGAGACATAACTAATAACATGATTCATCAGAAATATGATGCATCCCCTATGTGCCTTCTATAGGCATCCTTATCACCCTCACTCTCTCTACGTGGTTGATAATATGGTATAAGGGATTCCAAAAAAATTAACTTCTATTCTTGGTATAATATAATGCGTTAGTGTCTATACTGCTTCTAGAAGTTTTCACTAAATATGATATTCTCTTTCACCAATTTAGATCATAAGGAAAGTGATGTAGTCAAGTAAATTTCCATTATCTACAAAAATTAAATAACATTTTTTACATTTTAATGATTACTGATTGTGATGTTATTAATGATTATATTATATCTCCCACTATTTTTTCAAATCCCAACAACCCTTATTATTGGATTTGGAATATCCAGGCACTCATATATTCTTGTATAAGTGATCCATATTTCCCTTAATCGAAGTATTAATCCCCCCGAACCAAGATTTATTCCTTTCTTTCCAAATTCACCAAAATGATACAAAAATAATGATAGTTCTCTCCATTTTATCATTAGCATTATTACTTGATCCATGAAACCACTGATCTAGTTGATTGAATGATAGTTTATTATTCTTGTGTATCATATTTGAGTTTCTTATTACTCCTTAATTGCCTATATTATATTTTCATTTGTTTAAGGGATTTAATAAACATTTGATGTGAAGTAATTCGTTTCTTAAATTAAATTACCCATTTTCTTCAACATACTAAAATTATTTGAAACAATCAAATGTTGAGTTTCCCTTATTATAATTGTCTATAAATTTCAATTTTTATAATGAATATATTATGTGTATTTATTTATATATTGTATAAAATTAATATTTTATGAATCCAATAGGATGGATATGAACCAAAAATGGATGCACACTAATCGTCTGATAAAAAAATATGAAGATGGAGTTAAAGAGTTCATCAAGTTTTCAAGAGATCATGTAGAAAAACCTTCTAAAATACTCTATCTATGTTTACGTTGTTGTTATTTAAGAAAAATTAGTTTGAAATAGTTGGAAGAACATTTGATTTTCCATAGAATAGATCAAAGATATAAATGTTCGACTAAACACGGGGAAAAACTGAATGTGGATATCGATTGGGATGATACTATGGTTTATAAATCATTTAATATGAATACATTTGTAAAAGATGACGGAGATCACATGAAAGAAATGACAATGACAACTGAAGATGTCCTTCGTTGTTGTCCAAAGTTACTTGAGGAGTTAAATAGTTGTTCCAATAAACCATTGTATACCGGTTGTACTAAATACACAACATTTTCAGCTGTATTGAAGTTATATAATTTTAAAGATGGCAGTGGATGGAGTGAAACCAACATTTCAGAACTACTTGGTATTATGAAAGATATGATACCAGAAGAAAATGAACTACCATGTCAAACATATGACGCTAAAAAAATGTCACGTTCAATGGGAATGATCTCTAAAAAATACATGTTTGTCCAAATGATTTCATATTGATTTGAAAGGACCATAAATCACTCATAAAATTCCCTAAGTGTGGCGCAAATCGATACAAGAAAAATGAATCAAGTCCTTCAAAAATTTTATGGTAATTTCATATCATTCCATAGTTTAGACTATATGGATGTTAGAAAACCACAAGACAATTAACATGACATTCCGTTACAAGAATTAAATATGGGAACCTATGTCATCTAGTATATTCTCCTCAGTGGAAGAAAATTGATTACGAGTTTCCTAAATTTGGATATGAGTTGAGAAAATTTCGTCTTACATTATCTACAGATGGAATAGATCCTTTTGGTGTATAGAGTAATACTCATAGTACATGGCCCATCATGTTGGTAAATTATAACTTTCCACCATGGTTATTCATGAAGCACAAATACATTATGTTGTCTCTACTTATATCTAGACCAAATAAACCTGATAATGATATTGATGTCTATTTGGATCCATTGATTGAAGATCTAAAATTGATATGGGATATAGGTGTTACAATGTATGATTCTCATAGAAGTAAAGAATTCACATTGAGGTTCATGTTGTATGGAATGATAAATGACTTCCCCGCTTATGAAAATTTATCAAGATATAGCATTAAAGGAATGTTGGGGGTGTACCATTTATGAAAAACGCACATACTCAGTTTGGATGAAACATTCCTTGAAGACTGTGTTTTTAGGACATCAGAATTTTTTACCTCGATAACATAAATGATGATCTTGGACAACAACATTCGATGGGAATATTGAAAAAGGTACAACACCATCTCCAATAATGGGCGATCACCTGTACAAAAAAGTAAAAAAAGATTGAAACTGTTTTTGGTAAACCATTTTTGAAAAACCTTAAAAATCAGGTTAGAGGAAGAGATCAATTTTCTTTGAATTACCATATTGGAATAGTTTGTATGTCAGAAATTTTCTTGATGTCATTCATGTAGAAAAAAAATTTATTTGATAGTGTTATTAGCATGTTACTAAATGTTCCTAAAAAAATGAAAGACGACATCAAGGCTCAGTTGGACTTGATTAAAATGGGGATAAGGGGAGAGTTGGAACCAATGAAGGGTAAAAGATAGACTTTTCTTCCTCCAGCAGCTTACACTCTATCCAGACAGGAAAAATTGCAATTTTTCCTTTTCCTTATGAGTCTAACAGTTCCAAAGGGGTATTCATAAAATGTAAATAATGTCATTTCAATGACTAATTTGAAGTTACAAGGACTAAAATCACACGACTATCATGTTTCGATGCAAGATTTAATGCTTGTTTCTTTTTGTTGCATTCTGCTTCAAAATGCGTGACATATATTAACCAGAATCTGCTTCTTTTTTCAAATCCATATGCAATAAAGTTATAGACCTGATGAAGTTTCCCATCATGAATAAGGAAATTTCAATCATATTATGTGAATTAGAGATGTTCTTCCCACCACCATTATTTGATATAATGGTCCACCTGATGGTTCAATTGGTTAGAGAGGTTCAACTATGTGGTCCTATCCATTATAGATGGATGTACCCCATTGAACGGTATATGAATACTTTGAAAGGGTATGTCAAGAATCGAAGTTTTCCAGAAGGTTGTATTTTAGAAAGACATATTATTGAAGAAGCTATTGAATTATGTACCGATTACCTATCAGATGTTAAAAGCATTGGTCTCCCAAAGTCTCGTCACAACGAATTCCGTATGGGCGAAGGGATTTTCAGAAGAGTTGTTGTTATAATTACCTTGATAGAGCGGGAGCAAGCACATCTTTATATATTACATAATAGCGAAGATGTTGATCCATATATTGAAGCCCACAAATAAATTCTTAGAGATTTGAATCCATCAATGGATGAAGGATGGATATCAAATACACATAATCAATAGTTTATAGAATGGTTTAGAGATCGAATTTATAAGAAGTTATCTAAAAATATGAATTCAATTTTTGAATGACTTCAATGGCTAGCCAGAGGACCAAATGAAAATGTTATATCTTACACTGTTTTTGTAATAAATGGTTATACATTCTATATAAAAGAACACGATGACTTCAGTATGATAAAAAATCGTGGTGTTACGCTTTTGGATGAAGCAATGCACATATCTGGTTCCAAGGATAGAAATGCAATTTATGAAAATATGTCATATTTTTGAATTATTGAAAAGATATATGAGTTTGATTATAAAACATTTTAAGTGCCACTTTACCATTGAAAATTGGTTGATAATATCGATGGAGTGAAAGTTGATGAAATGGGATTTGTGAAGGTGAATTTTAGTGTGTAAGGAAAAAAGGACAAGTCATTCATAATTACATCACAAGCAGTGCAAATATTTTATGTCTCTAATCCAATAAACAAGAATTTGTCCATTTTCCTACTGGTGACTAAAACAAATGTTGAGTCAGATGAAAATTCAATTGATGATAACCCTTTCATTGGGATATCACAATCAGTTCATGTTGGTCCCATTGTAGACAATGTCTTGTACATTAGAGGGAACCACAAAGAGGGGATTTGGATTCTCGATAGAGGAACCAAATCTTTGAAACCTTTAAAAAAATAAGGAGGGTTCAATGAGAAGGTAAAATCGTTTTTTAATATATTATGTTTTCCTCATAATAATATATGTTTTCTACTATATTAACATAATCTAAATTAAATGTTTGACTACTCATAAAGACAATGTCTTCTGTATAAAATGATATTACCAATCCCTTAGAAGAACAAACTATAATGAAGTAAACTCTTTAGAAATATGTAAAGGTAATATTACGATATACTTTCTCTATTTTTCTGAAAAATTATATAATGGAATGTTGATTTAATTTTCATTATTCCTTGCAGAGTTCATTTATTTAGAATATTTCTGTCCAGGTGTCATGCCTTGCAATAAGAGCAATGACACTGTCTCTACTAAATCACATGAGTAATCTTGATGTTTGCACAATAAAATTATTGTCCATAGAATTAATGTATTGTTTCATATTTATGTTTAATTTATTTCTTTTTAATATTACTCACATAATAATTGTTTTCTTATACAGGTAGATTCTTTTGTTTGAGTTGGGGTGCTCTGTCCATCTTTCATGCCTTTCTACACCAAAATTTCCATAGACTTATTCTCCCTCAAAACCTTTTCACCCCTATAGTGGTTCATTTATCACTTTATTTCAAGTTACATCCACTACCTTTATAGGAAGAGCAATGATGTTGCCTCTTCTTAATTATAGAGGTAATCTAAATGTTTTCATAGTAAAATCATTGTCCATATAATTAATGTATCGTTTCATATTTATGTTTAATTTATTTATTTATAGTATTACTCACATACTAATTATTTTCTTATATAAGTGGATTCTTTCATTCGAGTTGGGGTGCTCTATCCATCTTTTATGCCTTTCTGCACCAAAACTTCCACATACTTATTCTCCCTTAAAACCTTTTCACCCCTGCAGTGGTGAATTTATCACTTTCTTTCAAGTTAACTCTACTGCCTTTACTAGAAGAGAAACAACGCTTCCTCTACTCAATTACAGAGGTAATATTGATGTTTTCACAATAAAATCATTGTCTGTAGAATTAATGTATTTTTCATATTTATGTTTAATTTATTTATTTTTAGTATTACTCACATAATAATTGTTTTCTTATACAAATGGATTCTTTTATTCGAGTTAGGATGCTCTATCCATATTTCATGTCTTTCTACACCAAAACTTCCATATATTTTTTCTCCATTAAAACCTTTCACCCCTACAGTGTTGACATTTATCACTTTCCTTCATGTTCTCTTCAATGCTCAATCACAAAGGTAATCTTGATATTTTAATATTAAAATAATTTTCCATGTAATTAATGTATTATTTCATATTTATGTTTAATTTATTTCTTTTTAGTATTACTCATAATAATTAATTTCTTATACAGGTGGATTTTTTCGAGTTGATGTGCTTTGCTTGAATCTGCTCATGTAGTGTTGGCAGTTTGATAAAGAAAGTCAATGAAAATCATGGTAACATTGACATTTAGGATTTTTTTAGACTTTGGGATGTGTAGGAATTAACCACACCTCAATATGAAATACGATGCGACTGATATGACTCCAATTACTTTTATATATATTTAAAATTGACATTAATTTTAGTAAAAAAGACTATTTTCATACTCAAAACTGATCTAACATATTTAAATTGTTTTGATACTTCAAAACAATGATACATAATTTATTTGTGATGTGTAATAATCAGCCGCTTCTCAATATGATGCACAATGTGCCTGATATGACTCAATGTGTCTGTAATCAGTTTAAAATCTACATTTGACTTTAAAAAGTGTCACTCACTGAAAACCAGGAAAATTCACTCAGTTTTTTTATAATTTAGGGAATTGATTTATAAATAATTTGTGATGTGTAGGAATTGGTTTCATGTCAAATGGATACACTATGTGATATGTATGAGTCAAAGTGCACGTTTTAAGTTAAAAATGACATTTTAGTAAAAAAGACATGTGATGTACTCAAAACCAAGAAAACATATTCATATTGTTTTGATACTTTAGGAAAAGGATACATAAGTGATTTTAAATATGCATGAATTATCCGCACATCAATTCAATGCATGGTGTGACCGGTATGACTCCAAGTGCGTATTTTTATTTAAAGTTAATATCAATTTTAGTAAAAGGCCAACTGAACTACTCAAAACTAAGAAAACACATTCACATTGTTTAAATACTTTAGGAAAATGATCCATAATTAATTTTTGATGTGTAGGAATCATACTCACCTCAATCCAATACACAATGTGATCAGTATGATTCAAAGTATGTGTTTCAATTTTAAAATGACATTTTAATAAAAAAGACAAGTGACATACTCAAAACTGAGAAAACACATTCATATTGTTTTGAAAATTTATTTTAATGGCCCATAAGTCATTTGAGACATGTAGGAATTATTCTCACTTCAATCTGATACATGGTGTGACCAATATGACTCCAAGTGCATCTTTTTATTTAAAAGTGTCATCAATTTTAGTAAAAAGGCCAACTGACCTACTCAAAACTGAGTAAATGCATTCACATTGTTTAAATACTTTAGGAAAATGATCCATACGTCATTTTTGATGTATATGAATCAGTCACACCTCAATCTGATATACAATGTGATCGATATGAGTCAAAGTGCATGTTTCAATTTTAAAATGACATTTTAGTAAAAAAAGACAAGTGACGTACTCAAAACCAAGAAAAATGTTGGACTCCTAATGTTTTAATGCTCAAAAATCATGTTAATCATGTTTTAATAATCACAAATCATGTTTAACATATCACAAATCATGTATGAATCTTGTAAACTATATTTAATCTTGTTCTATTATGTTTTAGTATGATTATGGTTAATCTTAATCCATTCTGTGAATATTGCTTCTTAAGACAACTTTCAAATTTTTGGCCAAGTCTGTGACACTATAATCTTGATACCAGTTCTATATTTTCACAAAGTCTGTGACACCATAATCTTTCTACCATTTCCAAGACACCGTAACAAGATACTGTTCAGAATTTCTACAAAGGACCTGACACTGTTTCCTTACCACCATACCACATGCTACCAGTTCTAGATTTTCGTAAAGGACCAGCCATGATAACCGTACTACTAGTTCCAGATCTCAACACAACTATGGAACCATGACTGTCTCACCACAATTGTGACATCATTCCATACTTAACCATTTTTTATCTTTTTCAATTAAATTTAAAAGTTATTTCTAATGGTCATATTTGATCCATTTAATGACACTGATATAATTAATATTCTTTTGTAGTCCTATCAGCAGATAGTATGAGGTACAAGGTGTAGAGATTGTGCTCCCTGTCGGCCATAACAAAGATATCCCAAAGATAAAATACATGGTGGTGCACGAGCTGGAGATAAGAAATATACGAGAAAATAATCGATCAGTGGATTTCATGTAAAGAGAAGAACACATATACACTGAAGAACACACAAACAACTCTCAATTACTAGTGGCTGAATTGCTGTAGATTAGAATCTCAAACATCATCGCAACAACAATTCTAAGAAGAACAAGAGCTAAAAAGCACATCTCATCAAACTAGAAACTAGAACACGAGATTCAAAATACTCTGTTTCTCCAAGAGGACTCAAAAATTACATCTGCTATATCCTACAATTCCAGAGCTTCATATGACAACACTCAGATCATTTCTAATCCATTCTCATTATCTTTGCTCTGTTGTGTACTTTTTTTATTAATTTTTGAGGAGTGTGTTTATTTGTATTAAAAACACACATTGTCTCCTTCACTTAACTAGAGGATACAAGATATCCTCACTCAAATATCTTTTACACTTTGTTTCACCCACGTATAACTGTGGAAGAGGTCATGTGTGACCTGGTTGTTTGTTTTCCCATGAAGAATAGTGGAAGAGGTCTTGTAACCTGGATAGTCTTGTGTACTATTGGTAACCTCGATCCAGAGTGTGGATCAAAGATTTATATATATTTCTTAGTGGAAGGTGATCAACAAGTGAAGTGGATTAGGTCTCATATTGAGACTGAACCACTTGTTTTATCCACCGTGTCTTTCAATTTAGTCTTACTCTGTTTTTAACTTATATTTCAGAAAACTAAATTTTACTTTGATAGTTAGTCTTGGATAATAGTTATAACTGTTTTTCCTTATTTGAGTAGTTTCAAAAGTTGTATCAATATCTCATATGAATATTACTGAGAATTAATCAATCTTCTGAGAAATTATTTGAACAGTCAAACTATTATAATTTCACTACCTTGAGTAACTGACATGTTTTTAATTTTAATTGGGGGAATATTTTAAATAAACTTTTTAATATAAATTTTTATAGGCACTCAATTCACCCCCCTCTTGAGTGTACTACTATGACTAACATTTGGTATCAGAGGAGTTTTCAAAATCCCGATTTTCAAAATTTTTAATATGTTCAAAATAGTTTTCAACTAGATTTTAGTTGTGTTTTAAAGATCTTTAAATTTCTGTTAGTTATAAATTTCTAGTTATTTAAAATCCTATTTCTTTATTATGAATAATATATTAAAAGGTTCTGCTACCAACAGACCTCCATTTTTTAATGGAACAAATTATACACAATGGAAAATTAAAATGAAAATGCACTTAGAAAGTATGGGTTTTGAGATTTAGTCTTTAATTATAGATGAATATAAGATTCCTGCTACTGATAGACATACTTGGAATGACCCAACTAAGGATTCTTATAATAATAATTGAAAATCCATGAATGCCCTATACTATTATTTATAAGATTAATAGTTTAACAAAATTTATGCATGTAAAAAAGCCCATGAAATTTGGGATACTTTATCTGTTTAACATAAAGAAACCTCTAGTGTTAAGGAAATGATACTTAACACATATAATATTAAATATGATAACTTTAAAATGAAGCCTGATGAGCCTATTTTTGAAATTTATCTCAGTTTTAATGAAATTGTGAACACTATGATCTCTCTGGGAAGAGATGTTATAGCCAAGGAGAAAATCATGAGAATACTTAGATGCTTACTAGATAGATGGAGAGGAACCTCTGTCTCAATTAGAGAATTTTGTCATATTATCAAGCTTCCAGTGAAGAAGCTGATATGCAAGTTGATGATGTATGAGGAAGAATTAAAAGTCAACAAAGAAGATGAGGATGAACCCAAAAGTAAATCTGTGGCATTCAAGACTACTACCTCTAAACACAAGGAAACAGAGAAATTATAAGACCCTACAGAAAGTTCCAATAGTTAACAATTATCACTAGAAAGTGATGAAGAAATTGATTAATTAGCTAGACAATTTAAGAATTTTTATAGAAGAAAGAAATTTTTCAGAAACCCAAACTTCAAAGAATGATATGATCACAAGAGAAATTGGAAGAAGGATTGGAAAAGAAGTAACAAATCTGATGAAATAATCTTCTATGAATACAAACTAAAAGAACATGTGAAAGTAGACCGTCTTAAGTTAAAATATAAGAATATATATGAGGATAAAGATAGAAAGTATAAAAAGGAAATGAATGCAACTTGGAGTGCTTCTGAGGATAGTTCAAGTGACTCAGAGTCTTCACATGATGAAAAATATGACAAAGAAAATATGTGTTTCATGATAAACACATCTGAGGAAAGTTATTTGAAGAGATCCTATAAAAATGTATGTTCAATACACATGATAGAAGATTAATCATAATTCAAGAATTTAATAAAGATTTATGGTGGGCATATCACTTTTGGTGACAATGGTAAAGGAAAAATATTTGGCCTCATCTAGATTGATAACTCTAACTCAGTTTTAATTTCTAAAGTATTTTTTGTTGATGGATTAAAATATAATCTTCTTAGTATTTCACAACTATGTGATGATGGGTTTTATGTTAAATTTGAAAATTATGCTTTCAATGTTTTTAATTCTAAGAATGAATTAGTATTTTCTACTTTTAGAAATGAAAATGTCTATGCTGTTAATTTAGATTATTTAATCTCTCAAAATGTTTCTTACTTGAGTGTATTTCAGAAAGAGTCTTGGATTTGGCATAGAATACTAGGACACTAAAATATATGCTTCCTTATAAAGATTACAAGAAAAGTTTTAGTTAAGGATCTACCCAAACTTGAGTTTCCAAATGATAAAGTCTGTAATCCTTGTCAAAAGGGTAAACAACACAAAATATCTTTTAAACCAAAGAAAGAAGTTTCTACTTCTCAACCTCTATAGTTGGTTTGCATGGATTTTTTTGGACCATATAGAGTTTCTAGTTTAAATGGGAAACACTATGTATATGTTCTTATAGATGACTACTCTAGATATACTTGGACCTTCTTCTTAGCCCACAAAAGTGAAGCCTTCTCTCATTTTACCAAGTATTCTAGGACTGTAGAAAATCTTAGTGGTCTTAAAATTAAATCCCTAAGAAGTGACCATGACCGTGATTTTTAAAACCAAGAGTTTGAATCCTTATACTAAAAAAATGGCTATAGTCATAACTTCTCTACCCCTAGAACACCTCAACAAAATAGAGTTTTAGAAAGAAGGAATAGAACCTTGCAAGAAATTTCTAGAACTATGCTTAGTGAATATGACTTACTTATCTAATTTTGGGTTGAATATATCAATACAACATGCTATATTATTAATAGAGTGTTAATCAAACCTATTATTAAAATAAATTCTTATGAGTTGCGGAACAATAGAAAACCCAAGGTTAATTACTTCGAAATTTTTGGTTTCAAAGTCTATATTCTTAATACTAAGGATGATCTTGATAAGTTTTCATCCAAGAGTGATGAGGGAATTTTTATGGTATATTAAATCTCTAGTAAATCCTATAGAGTCTTTAACAAAATAACTAAATGTGTGGAAGAATCTGTACATGTCAAATTTGATGAAATAGATCCACATGAACCAAATACCTCCCTAGATAATCCTGAGTATGATATGTCAAATCTGGACATTAACGTTAAATCCTCCAACCATCTTATGAAGGAATCTGTTAAAACTTCAAGTTCTATAAATTATCTAGATTCTATCTATAATGAACCTGAACCTGTTGAATAATCTGAAATAATTAGCCCTTATTTTTCTAGAGCAGTTATAATCCTCAAGAACCATCCTTTAGATGTTATTGTTGGAGACTTAGATAAAGGAATATGGACTAGATCTTCTCTAAGAAATCAGGTTGAACATAAAGCCTTTCTATCATATATTGAGCATAAAAACATCAATGATTCTATCAATGATGATTTTTGGGTGATGGTTATGCAAGAGGAGCTAAATCAGTTTAAAAGGAATAAAGTTTGGAAACTTCTGGATAAACCTAAAGACACCTTGACCATAGACACTAAATGGGTGTTCAGGAACAATGTAGATGAAGCAGGTAACATAGTTAGAAACAAAGCTAGATTGGTTGCACAAGGTTATAGTCAAGAATAAAGAATTGACTATGAAGAAACCTTTGCACAAGTTGCTAGACTTGAAGCCATTAGAATATTTATTGCATATGTAACACATCTCAATTTCAAAATTTATCAAATAGATGTCAAGAGTGAATTCCTAAATGAGTATATAGTTGATGATGTTTTTTAAACAACCCCCTAGTTTTACAAACCCTCATTTTCCAAATGAGTGTTTAAATTAACAAAAAGATTTACATGGTTTAAAGCAGGCTCCAGGAGCTTGGTATGATAGATTAAGTAGTTTTCTTATTTCTAAAGGTTTTACAAAAGGTATAGCTGATCCTACTCTTTTTATAAAACAAATTTCTAATGATGTTTTAGTTTTTAAAATCTATATAGATGACATTATTTTTGGATATTTAATAAATTCTTTATGTACAGATTTTTTAAAAATGATGCAAAATGAATTTGAAATGAGTTTAATGGGTGAATTCAAATTCTTTCTTAGATTTCAAAATTTTCAAAACAAAGAAACTATTATCTTAAATCAAAGAAAATATACAAAATATCTCATAAGACATTTTGTCTTGGATAGAAATAAAAATAGTGATAGTCCAATGAGCACTACCTGTAAGTTGGATCTTGATGAAAATGGTAAATCTGTTGATTAAACCACTTATAGAGGAATGATTGGAAGTTTACTCTACTTAAATACTAGTCATCCTGATATTATGTTTAGTGTTTTCATGTGTGCATGTTTTCAAGAAAACCCCAAAGATTCTCATTTAAATGTTGTTAAAATATTTTTCAAATACCTCAAAAATACAACCAATTTAGGATTGTTCTATCCTAGAGGACAATCATTTGACTTAGTTAGCTATTCAGATGCTGATTTTGGTGGTTGTAAGTTAGATAGAAAAAATAACCTATGGAACATGTCACTTTTTAGGCAAGTATCTAGTATCATGGTGTAGTAAAAAGAAAAATTTGTTGCATTATCTACTGTCGAGGCTGAATACATAGCTGCTGGTAGTTGCTGTGAACAAATTTTGTGGATGAAACACACTTTACTAGATTATGGATATAAATTCATACATGTAACTATAAATTATGATAATACAAGTGCTATTAACATTTCAAAGAATCCCATTTCACATTCCAAGACTAAACATATTGATGTAAGACATCACTTTTTGAGATATCATTATTAAAAAGGTGATATCACTTTGGAATTCATTGGAACTTAACATCGGCTTATTAATATATTCACTAAGCCATTAAATTTTTAAAGAATAAATTACATCATACATGAGTTAGGAATAATAATCCTTAAGTAAACATTTTACTATTTCACAGTTTATGGTTTCACGATTCATGGTTTCACAAGTTACTATCTCACACTTATGGTCTCACAGTTACTATCTCTTAGTTACGGTCTCATACTTGTTGTCTCAATGATATGATCGCATCGTTTGGAGTCACACCGTAATGCTGACATCGTGACTACCTATTCTGGTCTCACCGTAATGACTCAAATTTCTATTTTTAGAATTTGTTTTTTCTGTATCTTTGTATTAATTATTTTATTGATTTTATACCATTTATTTGTGTTTGTGATGTTTGAAATCCCTAAATGATAAAAACCTGAAATTTTTTACTCCTCTCTTCACTCGAGCTCTCTTATCTTAAAACTGAAACCCTTCTATCTCAAACCATTAGCCCTCTTTAAACCTTTAATCTTTCTCAAACCCACATTGGATGCCCAGAATGAAGTGTCTTTCTTCATCGAATCCTGATAAGCGCAGGTCTCAGAAGAAAGTGAAAAAGGCTTCTAAAATAATGCCTGAGAAACCACTGAATTTGGGCCTTGATGATCGAATAGTAGTGTCAAAGAAAGAAGATTGTCTGAAGTTCTTGCTAAAAAGTAAGTTGCTTGTATTGAAATTATTGAAAGAACATAGATGGTTGGACTAGTTCACAAAAGAAAAAAGACCCATTTATCCGAAGTTAGTTTCTGAGTTTTATTAGTATGTTTAGTTCTCGTTTAACTATGAAGATGATTTTGTAGTAAGAAGCTAGGTGAATGGTCAAAGGTGTACTTTCTCTTCGAGGTTGTGGTTTGGCTACTTAGGAATACCTCATGAAGGAATTTTTGAGGATTACCAAAGAGGTTATCCTCCTCATAGTGACGTGTTTATCCTAGAAGAGGCTCTTGATAATTTTTCTAGAAACAAAAAGAAGAGAAGATAAATTGATGTTGAGCTTGATGGTGAAACGAGACTGTTGTTTAAGTTTATTCAACATCTTATCTGTCCAAGTAAAGGGGAATTTTCCACTCTTAAGTATCAAGATGTGTTCTTGAAGAATGGGAACAAGATCAATCTATGTAAGTATATTATACTTCACATGTATGAAATGATCAAGACAAATTCAAAATCAACTTCTCTGTTTTACTCAAGGTTAATTTCTATAATGTTGTTAGCTAAGGGAATAGATGGTCCAAATGAAGAAGTAGTTGGAGGTTATGAGTTTTGTATCACAAAGGATATAGTTAGAAGGATGAAAATCAACTGGAACCCATGGAAGAAATATTGGGTGGAAGATAATGAAAGAATTTATGAAAGTTTCAACCCATTTGAAAACCCTTAATGACCTAAGAATGTATCTGACCCTAGTCTGGAACCTGATGAAGTTGTTGAATACTCAAGTGAAGAAGTAGAAGATGCAGAAGTTTCACCTAAGGGAGGAACTGTCTTAGAAGAAGAAGATAGTTGCCTACCTATTCCATAAGAAGTATTTGAAAAAGATGTAGTTACTGCTAAAAGAAGTGTTGATATAGTGAAAGAGTCTTCTATTGAAGAAGAGCCTGTTGCTGGGGAATAGTCAGAAAAAACAGGTTGAAACTGAGATAATCTTATCTGTTGAGGAAAGAATGGAATAGGCTTTTTAGCTAGCTAGAAAAGATATTGGTGAGCCTGACTGAGCTAAAAATTTGGAAATGGGTCAAAAATCTGAATCTATTAGCCCTAGAATAGATGCACCTATTGAGGGGGAGAAAAACCTTAATTCGGAAAGAATCGAAGTAACCAATCCTATGGATTTAAGTTAAGTGGATACCTGGTACAGATTTCTAGAGTATTTTGATGTTACTAATTCTCAGGGAGTCTCAATTAAATCAATTAATCCCTCCACAATGTTTAATCTCAATCCAATATTTGCTAAAGAAATTGTATCTTCAAAGGAACCAAAACCTATATCAGTGCCTTCTTTTGAACCTATGCAAGAAACTTCTACTTATGTAATTAAAGATGACTTAAAAGACTTTGGAAACACCTAGTTATATAGTTTTGAAAAATTCATGAATTTAAAACTTACCCCTATGACTAATCTCAGTGAAAGAGATACTGCCTTGCTATTGGAGAAAATTATTTGGCAGATTCAACTGAATATGCTTCATGAAATTCAGGAATTTAGGATTAAGAACAAATAATTGAGTGATGAGGTGAAATCTATAAAATCTATGGTTGAGGATATGTAGAAAGTATTGCAAACTGGACAAGCTCCTGTTGCTCATCCTATTAAGGAAGTTAGTGATCAAATCCCATGTAAGGTTGTATCTCTGATTCAGCCAACCCTGCTCTCTGCATATGAAAAAGTGGTTGAGAGAAACACTATGATAGTCAATGAGATGTGTGCACTTGTTGTTGGACTTAATAAGCTGACTGTTGAATATAAGGGATGTTTACAAAAGGTTCTAAATCAACTTAAGTCTCTCACATCAGCTATTACAGCTTCAACTGCCTCTGAATAGTCATCTTAGCCTATGGACAGTGAGTTAGTCAGAACAATTTTCAAAGAAGAGATCCAGTCAGTGTTGAGTATTATTGATAAGGAAGGTTTCTCTGCTGCCATTAAGAACAGTGACCATGTGCTTGATCTGGTGAGAGTCTATTTAAAGTTTTCTAATGATGCTCAAGAATAAATCTCTAAGAAAGTGAACTTCTACTTTAACGGAATTTATTCTAAGAATGATCCGAACGATCAATTCAAGTATCTTGTAGAGAATTTGAAAATTCCTTTGGTCACTCAAGCCTTCAAGACTCAATTTTAAAAGTTTAAAGACTTCACTCCTCTGTTGGAAAAGTTTTTGGAAAACAAAGACGTGTTTGAGAAGGCTATACAGTATAGAGGTGAGATCATCACTGATTTCATTAAGTTGTTGAAGCCCTATCTACATGTGAAAAGTACTGCCATTATGGATCTTACAGCTAGCCCTTTGCAGCCTGGTTCAACTCCTTCCTCCTCCACTACCTTTTCTCCTACTACCATGTCTATATCTCAGGCTCTGAGCCAGATCAGACCTATTATAATTGAACAAACCTTACCTCGATCTTCAACCAAACCATCTCTTGCACCCTCTATCTTTGAAGGAGTGCATTCCTTCTCTCACCATTGGATCAATCCCTTTTACCACTTATACTTCTGCTCATATGGATCCTCCTAATTTTTTTACCAAGGGAAAAGAAAATACTATTGGATTTGAAGAGAAGTGAAGGTTGTATTTTGATAGGTATGTATTGTATTTTTCCTTATGCTTGTAATGAACTCTCTTATTCTATTTAATACAATGTGCACTATTGTTTTTTATTCTCTTGATTGTCTTATTTTAGTGTTTCATTTTCTTTTTTATGATAATATCAAAAGGGGGAGAAATAAGGCAAGACATTTATAGAAGCATTTATGGAAAAGGATCTTCATAGGACAAGAACCGTTTTTATACAGCCTATCATATATATGCTCAAATATCTTGTCTTTACTAAAATACATGGCTTATAAATTCCATGATTTTTGATCATCAAAAGGGGGGATATTTTTGGACTCCTCATGTTTTAATGCTCATAAACCATGTTAATCATGTTTTAATGCTCACAAATAATGTTAATCGTGTTTAACATATCAAAAATCATGTATGAATCTTGTAAACTATGTTTAATCTTGTTTTATTATATTTCAGTATGATTATGGTTAATCTTAATACATTCTGTGGATATTTCTTCTTAAGACAACTTAAAAATATTTGGCTAAGTCTATGACACCGTAAGCTTTCTACTGGTTCCAGATTTTCACAAAGTTTGCAACACCATAAGCTTGCTACCATTTCCAAGACACCATAACAAGACACCGTTCAGAATTTTCGCAAAGGACCTGACACCATTTCCTTGCTACCATTACCACATGCTACTGGTTCCAGATTTTTGTAAAGGACCAGACACTGTGATTGTGCTATCGGTTCCAGATCTCAATGCAACCATGGCACTGTGACTGTCTCACCGTGACTGTCTCACCGCAACTTTGACATTGTTCCATACTTAACCATTTTTCTGTCCTTTTCAATTAAATTTAAAAGTTATTTCTAACAGTCGTATTTGAGTCATTTAATAACACTGATATAATTAATGTTATTTTTCAGTACTTTCAGCAGACAGTATGAGGTACAAGGTGTAGAGATCATGCTCCCTGTTGGCCATAACAAAGATATCCCGAAGATAAAATACATGGTGGTGCACGAGCTGTAGATAATAAATATATGAGAAAATAGTCGAGCAGTGGATTTCATGAAAAGAGTAGAACACATATAAACTGAATAACACATGAATAAATCTTGATTCTTGGTGGATGAACTACTGTATATTATAATCTCAAACATCCTCGCAACAACAATTCTAAGAAGAACAAGAGCTACACAACACATCTCATCGAATTGGAAACTATAACATGAGATTCATGATACTTTGTTTCTATAAGAGGACTCAAAAATCACATTTGTTAAATCCTACAAGTCCATAGCTGCATAGAACAACACTCAAAGAATTTCTAATCCTTTCTCATTATCTTTGCTCCGCTGTGTACTATTTTTAATAATTTTCAAGTAGTGCGTGTATATGTATTAAAAACAAACATTGTCTCTTACACTAAACTAGAGGATACAAGATATCCTCACTCAAATATTTTTTACACTTTGTTTCACCCATGTATAATTATGGAAGAGGTCCTATGTGACCTGGTTGTTTGTTTTCCCATGAAGAACAGTGGAAGAGGTCTTGTGGCCTAGACAGTCTTGTGTACTCTTGTTAACCCCGATCCAGGGAGTGGATCAAAGCTTTATATATTTTTTTTAGTGGTAGGTGATCACCAAGTGGAGTGGATTAGGTCTCGACTTGAGACTGAACCACTTGTTTTATCCATTGTGTCTTTCAATTTAGTCTTACTATGTTTTTAACTTATATTTTAGAAAACTAAATTTTACTTTGATAGTTAGTATTGGATAGTAGTTATAACTATTTTGCCTTATTAGAGTAGTTTAAAAAGTTATATCAATATATAATATTGATATTACTGAGAATTAATCAATCTTATGAGAAACTATTTGAATAGTAAAACTTTTATAATTTCACTACCTTGAGTTACTGTCCTGTTTTTAATTTTAATTGGGGGAATCTTTTAAATAAACTTTTTAATAGAAATTTTTATAGGCAATCAATTCACTCCCATATTGAGTGTCCTAATTTGACCAAAAAAACACATTTATATTGTTTTGAAACTTTATAATAATGATCCATAATTCATTTGAGACATTTAGGAATTAGCATCACCTCAATCTGACTTATGGTGTTACCAGTATGACTCAAAGTGCATCTTTTTATTTAAAATTGTCATCAATTTTAGTAAAATGGGAAACTGTCCTACTAAAAACTGATAAAACACATTCAGATTGTTTTGATACTTTACAATAATGATCTATAAGTCATTTGTGATATGTAGGAATCAGACTCACCTCAATATGATACACAATGTTCTTGGTATGACTCAAAGTGTTCATTATCATTTTAAAATCGACATTTTAGTTCAAAAAGTGCCACTCACTAAAAACCAGTCAAACATGATTGGATTTTTTGATAATTTAGAAAAATGATTCATAAGTCATTTGTGATGTGTAGGAATCCATTTCATGTCAAAATGATACACTATGTGATCATAATGAGTCAAAAGTGCATGTTTCCAGTTTAAAATGACATTTTAGTAAAAAAGACAACTGACGTACTCAAAACTAAGAAAACTCATTCAGATTGTTTTGATACTTTAGGAAAATAGTACACAAGCCATTTGAGATGTATTGGAATAATCCGCACCTCAATACGATGCACAGTGTAATTGGTATGACTCTAAGTGCGTCTTTTTATTTAAAATTGACATCAATTTTAGTAAAATCAACACTTTCTGTTAATTTATTTCTTTATATTATTAATAACATAAGAATTGTTTTCTTATACAGGTGTGTTATTTTTATTGAGTAGGGGTGGGTTTTTCAACAATTGCATGAGTTAGTTCAGGATTAAAATATAAAGTAACATTGATGTTTTTGAATGTATGTAATAATTTGTATTTATGTAATTATATAAACCAATATTTGAAATGTCTATAATATAGTGTTTTTTTCTTGTTTTTGTGTTGTAAATTTAATTTCATTTAAATCCTATATTGGTACTTATTTCTGTTGATATCTGGTGTGTTTCTGGTGCTGTGGTGTGTTGTTACAACACATTATAGTGGTGTTGTAGTGTACTATTACAACATACTGCAGTATGACCCTTTATCAATGCTTTTATCGGCGTGGATAAAGGTATACTTTATCAGTGCTTTCATAAGCACTGATAAAAGACCGTAGCTTTTAACCTCGCTCATATAGTCAGTGTTTTTTTAGCACTGATAAAGGTCATTTATAGCATTGTTAAAGGCCAGTTTTGTAGTAGTAAATATAATAAAACTTCTGAAAATTTATTTAATACATATTTAAATAACTAGCATAATGTTTAAATAAGTTAAAAATATGAAAATAGGAATAATAAAAAACCATTTAACTAACCAAATAATGTTTAATAATAAATTGGAATCCTATGATGAATCAACCATCCTTGTATCACTTATATATGTTCAATGAAACATATTTTGAGCCTTTTACACCTCATATAACACCAACCTAGACAAATGATCCAAAATATGTAAGTGAAATTTTTGAAAAACCCATATAAATGAAATAACACAAATAAAAGACTTATATTGAAACATTGATACCTCATCAAATATTTTGTTAAATACACATTCAAAATTCCTCTAACCATATCAAAATCAACCGCAACACTTTCACTATGTTTAAATAGAAACATGAACATGTTAGTGACATTAACACGATGAATCAAGCAGAAATAAATAAATGTATGTCCAAAGAATAAAGAAATGTATGCTCTAAATAATTTATAAAACAATCAGAAATTTATACCTTAATGCAGAGTGCTCTATCATCCCTACTTCTTCTATTTTAGAGAGTGAAACTTTGATTATGAATCATGTATGAAGGCATATCTTAAAAACACAATAGAAGAACAAGTCAGTATTATTATTTTACAAACATAGTTTTATAATTGATAAATGTAAAATGATAAAAAATCAAAATATTTTTAATGGTACCTAATTCAATCAATTCAAATTCTTATAGTTTATTTCGAATGTCAATTGGTTTAGACTTTCTAAACCATTTTTGAGAGAAAATTAATGCCTCAATAGTATTGGGATTTAGAAAACTATGAAAGGGATCAAAGACTATTCCTCCTGTACTAAACACTGACTCTAAAGATACTGTAGCTAATGGAATTTCTAGAATATCTCTGGAAATGCATGAGAGAACATGATACTTTCTTGTATTTCCTTTCCACCATCTTAAAATATCAAATCTATCAAAATCATCCTCACAATAATCAAGCTCTATATATTTTTCTAATTCATTCCTTTGTTGTGTCAATTACCTTTTTCTTTTCTTTGATCTATATACATTTTCCATTTCTCATTATCCTCACTACTACTACTAGCATCATGAATATATGAATATTGATGATAAATTGACTCACATTGATCAACAGGGGTGGGGTATTTTCATTTGTAAAACTCAAAGAGATTATTCATAACCTCAATTAAATTAATAGCCAATTCATTCTTGTCTTCATCATCAAACATCATTTAAAAACTATCTTAAACATATTTTAATTTATATTAGGGATAAAAAAACAACTGCCATAAGTAAGAGAGAATTAAAATTGGAACCAATGCCTTAATACTTTTACAACTTCACCTTCATTGCAATAGCCATTGCACTCATAGTAATATCATTACTCTTCATGTGTTTCTTAATTTCTCTATATATGTCACGTAGAGTATGAAAGAAAATGTGGCATGTCACATACATGGAATTGGAAAATTCAATAGTTCCATCATAAAATATTTTTAAAATCTTGAAAAATACACAAGCATGCTCCCAGTTATATGTTTTAGGAGTCCCAACTTCATATATAAGAGAACTCCTAAAACTAGAATCCTTCTCAAGGTGAATAAATTATTTCTCATACTTTTCTGTAACATCCGATATAAACTAACAAGAATTCCACCTAGTAGGCACATCGAGAATTATATCCTATTTACTATAAAATTTTAACTCCTTGACAATGCTCTTGAAATGATCCAATCTAGAAGGTGAACTTCTCACGAACTTACAGGACACTCCAATTCTAGCAATTGATGATGATATTTCCTTTATCCCATCACTAACAATAAGGTTTAAAATGTGTGCACAACATCTTAGATGCATATACTCTCTTTTAAGAATAAAATCATTCCAATAATTAACCCTCCTCACCAAATAATTTTCCGTTGTGTTATTAGAATTAACATTATCCATGGTAACAATATCAATCCTTTCAATCCCCCATTATTTCATTGTCTGTTCTAATACTCGACCAATTGTTTCCCCTTTGTGATCTATAACAAGACAAAACCTGATTATTTTTTATTTAATATCTAATTATCATCAATAAAATGTACAATCACACACATATAATTCATATTTTAAATTAAATTCCAAGTGTTGGTAGTAAGACATACCATATGAGAGAACAAATCAAACATAAACTTTAATTTTTATTAGTCAAATATAATTACAATTAATCTTTAGTAACTATTTTTCTAGATGGTACTTGAAATTGAGCTACTGAAATTTTAAAAATCCCATCATCCTAATCTCCACACTTCTTTCTAAGAACAATAGTGCTTTGATTTTTCTCAAGAATTTTGTGAGAATTTTTGTTGCAACTTGTCAAATTCCTACTCAAATTACTAGTTTCATGCTGGCCAGACATGCAAGCATAATATTTACCATAATAATTACAAATAACTCTTCCATATCTATTCTTATGAATATGTTCCCAAGCTTAAGAAACTCTATAATAAGGTGCTTTAGGAATTATTACCTTTTTTTGATACCTCTTACTATCAGTTTCTTCAACTGGTTTTCTACTACTACCCCCTCCTATTTATATAATTGAATGGATAGTTAGAGTAGACCCCATTTGACTTTGAGTTCCTATGGTAGTTGGAGGGCTAGAACCACTTTTTGTACCACCTTACATGAATGGATAAATTGGCTATCTTCAAAATGAAGTAATATTCTAGTTTTTTCTGTGTATGACTTTGGAATATTTCTATGAATATTTACGGATCCAGGCATTGAGACAACGTGAGATTCTAAGACCTGGTATGCTCAAAATTAATTTTTGAAATATATTAAATATCACATGCATGTTTTTTTCCTAAAAAAGTGTAATAACTCTTAAATGAAGGTCTAGATCAGAAATATGAGGGCATGATTGAGTTCAGAACATGGGGATTACCCTATGCATGATATAATCTTGATCGGGTGTGGATGTTCGTGAAAAAGTCACCATAGATACAATTCATAAAATAAAATAAATAAATATATTTATTTTATTATCTTGGAGAAATGACCTTTTTTCCTCTATAAATACGCCACTATAACTAATTTGCAGGGCTAGCCTCATAACCCTGAGAATTGAGTGGAGAGTGTGGAGAAATGCTAGTGGACATTGAGATCATGGATCAACGATCAGAGTACCGTAAGGAACACCAATGACAACGTTGTTTGTGGATCACATCAAAGACAAAAATGTGTGATTGTTTTTCATTAGCAATTGATCTAAATCAAGTTAGGTTTTTGTTTTGTGACTTTATCCCTATTTATTTACCCATGATGAACGTGAATTAATCACCTAACAAATTAATTCGTGGATCGATCGTTTTATTTGGGTAATTGTTTTATCTTCGTGCAATATTGGGATTGATATTTCTTTTGTTTACTTATTTCTCTACATTATTCATCCTATGACAATGAATCAAGGCCAATACGAAAATTGGTCGATGTATGTTCCTCATGTTTGTTTTTTGTTCTTTTCTCTCTCTGTTCTATATGTGTTTATTGTTAGTATTCTTTTTGATTAATGATTCAATGATATTCGAGAGTACCGATCATTGTGTGTTCATTATTTTGAAAAACTAATCACAATCACGAATTCAGATTTTGATTTTGGAGATGCAACGAAGGCGTGACGATGACGGCGGGAACCCAACTTTGGATCAGTTATCAATAGTTTGCGATTCCGAATGAGAAGATCTCTCCGGAGGGGCATCAGGATCGAGCGTCAGGCGCACAAAAGGTGTGACTGGGGACATACAGTTTCTATAGATAGATGTGGATGGTTTTCTGATGAAGAGTGGAAAAAATATGATTTTTGGTCGGCCATGGAGGGCAGTTTGTGTTATTATTATTTTTAATAATAATAACACGTGACAATTATTATTATTTTTTAATAATAATAATAATATGGAATATTTATTATTATTTTTAAATAATAATGAATAAAATGAACAAAGTGGCTCCACCTTAAGGAAGAGGAGGGGTTGCACTTTGGTTGTTGGGCGTGAGTGAATGGGGGGAGTGATAATAATATATAATGTTGTTATTAATTTATAATAATTAATAATAAAATTATGGTTATAATAAAATAAAAATAAAGATGGATAAATGGGGATGGTGTGTGCCCAGTATAATCGTAGAGGACAGATACGTGGATTCCCCTCTTGAAATGAGGATTGGTAAAAAATAAAATAATAATATAAAATATTATTATTTTTGTTTTGGTCATAAGATCTTGTTTCCTATATATCTTATACATTTGACTTCAAATTGATGATCCATATGCACTATTGAAATCATGGTATTGATGTGTTCAATTCAAGTCCAATGTTGAATATTTTATTTAGTCTCATGGATAGGGCCCACAAAACACCGAATAATAATAATATTGTTGTTGTTGTTATTGTTACGAAATATAGTATCCAACGTAACTTCTTCATAAATTGTCGGGTTAATGAACCATATGCGGCATCATGACCCTAATATTGAGGTGGATGTTTTTATACCAATATCTGGTGTTTAATTTGGACTTGTGGGTGGGGCCCACGAAGCATCGTTCATGCGTTATATGGTGAAATGTGACTTTTTCACCGGGTTTCTGTTTGAGGAAAGTAAATAGTCTATCTCAAGTATTTTTCCATAAGGATCGCTACGATGTGATATATTTGTCCATTCATGTCCATTTGTGGTGAAATATCAATGGATTTGTGTTTAAGCTTGTCGAACTGATGATGATCATCGTGCACTCATCTAGCTTTTTCCAGACTCTGATGCAGACACTCGAGTAGTCCAACATGAGTAGTTTTCCATGTAGAACATGATGATGACCTTCATTTTGGAATTGGAGATATGATGTTGGGTGATGTAATAAATAAACTTATTTCAATGAATTTTAACCAGTATCGGTTGAGTGTGTTCTCTTGGTCCATTTCTTATGAGGTTTCAGTTTAGTATCCTGTTTACATCATAGAGGGTGAACCCTCTACAATTTGTTGATGACCTTTGTAGTGAGGAGAAGTTCCCTTATTCTGGAGTGATTTGTCTTAGATCTCTTTGGCTACTGGATCAGTATCTTGGAGCATGTATCCCTCCGAGAGGCCTGGAATGATCCTTATTTCCCTTCATGATACCTTAGATGGGGTTTGTTTTAATTGACATGACCAACACTACACGAGCATTAATACCCTATCTAGGAGGATGTTTCTAGTAGGTTATTATGTCCCCTAGTGAGCCTTGGTTGTTGACCCCCTATCTGTGTATCAAGATCCGATATTTCTGATGAGGTGTAGTCTGATCGAGTGGATATCTCAGATTAACCCTCTCAGTTTCCTTTATGTCAAGACTTGATGAGCATGACCTCTAGGATGAGTGCCATCAGTGGTAGTATATCTCATGGAGTGTGTTCTCCTGGATGAGTATTATTGGAACCTTTGAGCAGGAATCCTAGGTTGGATTTATAGTTGGGATATCTACCTTGAGACTGTGTGTCTTTATTGAGTATATCTAGATATTATTATTATATGTGCTATAGACATATACATGTGTAGAGCTGACTGTTACTCTTAATGATTTATACTTGGTTATTTCAGGGTCTGGGTATTGTTATACTCACCCCTGTATGGGATCTTCCCACACGTGTCATGTCTTATATAGATGATAGACCTTTTGATGAGTCCTTAGTGGAGTAGGAGTAAGTGGAGCTAGTTTGGTTTATACAGACTGATGTGTATATCGGTGTTGCATTTGACAGTAGCCCCCTTTGTATTAGCAGGCGGAACTTTTACTTTCTAGTTTTGGTTGGGCTTGTATTTGACCCCTTTTTATGATTTATAGAATTTTATTGTCATACTCTGGTTATGGGATTATATATGTATACATGCATTGTTTTCAATTGTTTTATATTTCAACATTGTATTGGCTTAGATATGTGTGTGTGTGTGTACTTAGGGAAAATACTTCCCATGTGTGTGATATGCCTTCTTGGTGCTAGTCTCTAGCCCCTATCCTATTGGATGTGAGTTGGGGTAGCTGCGTCTCGGGACTCATCGAGTTGGGTCATGAAAAATACCCCCACCCATGACCCACTAGAAAGTCTTTGGCTACAACACACCCCTGGTAGAATAATAAGAACTGGGTTTTGGGTGATAGGGGGTTAATCAAAATTCAGCACGATAATAATAGTGAAGGGGGGAGATAAGAAGAAAGAAAATGATAAAAAATAAAGAGCTACATGCTTAGACACTAGAGATAACGCACAACACTGGGAGGAGGAGGAGAATCAGGAAATTATGGTTCTCCCGATCACTCATGAGGGAAGGTCAAGGGAGGAGGCAAGTGAGGAGGGTGGCTGGGTGGGTGGGTGAATGAACTATGGTGCTAAAGGAGGAAGGAGAGGAGGAAGGAGGAGAATCAAGGAGTAAGGTTTTCTCATGAGGGAAGGAGGAGAAGAGAAGGTGAGTTAGTGAGTAGGGTTTTATTATAAGGGAAGGTCAGGGGAGGAGGAGGAAGGAGGAGAATAGAAGGTAAGTGGGAGAGGAGGTGAATCAGGGAGTAGGGTTTTCTTCTTGTGAGGGATGGTCAGGGTTGGGGGAGGAGGAGGAGGTGAGCGTGAGGGAGGGAGAGGAGGCAGCTGAGGTAGATGAAGTCTGCAGATGGGGAGAGTGAACAAGGATTTTTTTCAAACATCCATTAGGCCCCTTGGGTCAGGTTGGGTCAATATTTAGCCAACTTGAGTCCTGAACCAACCCGTGCATGGCTCAGACCAATAAAACCCAACACGATTAATTTTGTGTGTAACCCAACCCAACTTGGTTGGGTTGGGTCTAGAAACCCCTACCAAAATAAAAATTATTTGAAAACAAACCCTTAGGTTAATTCATTTTTGAAATTTCCAATATTACCCCTACTTTTATCATATAACACAAAATATTTTTTTTTTAATTTTAAAATTTTAACCAAATAAGATGAATGTAAATTTAAATCATTTATTTTGTTTAAATAAATTATTATTCCAAACACATATGGGTAAATCATAATCATTTATTTTCCTTTATTTTATTTATAAATTATCAAATCATTTATTTTATTTTACTAAGATCTCACCAAATGCAGTGTAAAAAAATAAAATTAGATCATTTTAATTTTTTTAATATTATAATAATATCTAATATACACATATCATTAAATATAATCTAATTCTTTAGTATCATATTTAAATAAATTTTCATTTTTATTTTAGATCACTAAAGTAGGGTTTATTTACTTTCATTTATTCTTCATTCCTTTAATATTATTCCCTTTGATTTGATTTATATTTATCCAACAAGACTTTAGTTTATTACTCAAGAATAAAGATTTTTTTGAAATCTATGCATATTTTTACACCTTGAAACCAATGCCTATAAAAATGAGACATCACAGGTGATCCATGGGTGTTTTACCCAGTCTTCGATGACTCCTAACACCTCATTATTTATGGTCAACATAATTCATTGGTTAAAGAAAGATGCAAGATCATGCCAACACGTGATTAACCAAATCCCACTGAGACTCATTCACCTAGTTGAAAAAATACACAACATTGGATTGAACAAAGAATACTCTAAGGAAATGAAATGGTGTGGGGGAAATCCTTCCTAAATTCTATTCCCCATCACCCTTGATTGAGACAAGCATGTGCATGTTATTGTCCCAAATCCAAATTTCCAAATATAGGATATGTTCACTAAAATTTATATGATATGAAAGATCCTAAACCTTTGAGGAGGCATTTTATTGTTTAAATGTTGAGTTAACTCCCTTTTAAATGGTTAATGAAATTCTTCCCAGGATTATGAGTGGTCTCAGGGGTGAATCGAGGGTTTGGGATACAAAAGAGGAAGAAAGGAGTCCATAATGTGTAGGGTACATGGTTGGCACACAATCATTACTAACATTGCACCTTAACCATGCACCCTAAAGGGGGAAGATGCACAGTTGAAAAACCATTCAAGGGTCATCTTAGAAACTATGTGGCTTGGGAAAGAGAAAACCACATGGACTCCACATGGTTTTTAAAACTGTGTGGGCTCCCCAGAAATCCGTGTGACCCAGGAACCATCTTAGACAGAGGGTGTCGCATGGTTGGCACATGGTTTGGTCAACCATTTGCCTCATTAAATGAGGGTAATTTCCCATTCCCCCCTTGGGATTTAATAAATATTACCTGATTTTCTCCCCTTTCCTCCTCCAACAGCCTAGGGTATGGACCAAGTCCTCTTAAGCTTCCCAAGGGTGAATCTCCCTCAATCTTGAGTTGTTTGGAGTTCCATTGGGTTTGAATTAAATCTACAAGTGAATCTACTACTCATCTTTATTCTATTTTTTGGAAGAACCTTAGTGGGGATGATTTCTATCCTTATGAATCTCTAAACTCTTTCTTTTCTAGAAGACTCCTAGATTGGTCATTGATGGTTATTTGAGATTGAATAAAGGGTCATATTTAAGTGATTAATTGTCTACGAACTCGAGGTAGGGTCTCTAAAAGTTATATCCCATAGTTTTGATGTTTATTCATGTGTATGTAGTTGTGATTTTAATCCGTTGTGCTACACATTTGATTCCTTGGTAAGAAAAGATAAATTAGATGTTTAAATGATGTGTTGAACCCCTCAAAATCCCCATTGGATTCATTGAGAATGATTAAAGTGGGCCTAAGGCCACCCATGGGGTGTACCACTCCCTTGAACAAGGAAATTGAGTGAATTAGGGGGGGGGGGTTATAAGATTAAACCAATTATAATTGTGTTTGGCATGTCAACATGGTAGAAAGGGGTGTTTGGATCAACTCAGAAGAGTTAAACGAGTCATGTATTATAAATGGGTAAATATGATGAATGGTTGTAATGTGCTTAAATGATTAAATGAGCTAGTTATGAGAATTGAGAACATGTTGAATGTAATGAACTGTGGGAATGTGATAAAATGAAATGATGCACTTTTGTTATTATTGCATGATAAGAGGTCACTGATGTTATCCTTTAGAAATGTGATTAATGCTTGGTGGGATGTTGGACTGATGCTCCTCTCCCTTGGGCAGGTCAGACTGATGCTCCAGGAACCCCTATGCATAATAAACATTAGAGTATTAACTGATACTCCTAACTCTAAGGGTATGGACATGATGTTCCATATCATGGTTGGGATGGTCAGACATGGTGTTCTGAATCTTGGTTGGATTCTTGGACTAATGCTCCTTGCAAGTTAACCTGTCACTACAAAAAAATGACCTGATTAGAAGGGGTTATTTTTCAGTTTAGAAGGGATTATAACCCTCTCTAAATATATTACCGGCGGTTATAAGGAACCCCCACTAATGTGCCCACCTACTCTTATTAGAGGCAGTTTTGAGGAACCATTGGTAAAGTGAAGCCTAATTTAGTGGTGGTTGTATTTGAGGCGGTTAAAACCCCCTCTAATTTCACCATAGAATCTCGGTTTAGAGGGGGGGTTTCACCCCCTCTAATTCATTTATCAAATTAGTGGCGGTTCAAAACCATCACTAGTTGAGTTATACGTCACATATTAGAGGCAGTTTTAACCCTCTCTAATTGAGCATATTATAGGAGGTTCAATAAAACCGCCTCTAATTATTTATATGTGTTTTTTAAAAATATACCACGAGAACCACAACCACCCTACCCACCCTCCCTTCTCTTGTTCCACTTCCAGTTCCTGCACTCCCTCTCTCAGTCCGGTTCCTACAACTTGCCCCCTCCCTCTCCCGTTCCACTCTCTCGTGGTCCGGTTCCCTCCACCCACCCCTACCTCTCCCAGTCCAGTGCACACCCTCCCATTTCATGTATCACCTGCACCCCAAACCCTCCAATTCTTCCACATGCCTTTGTAAAATTAAGAGCAGGCATGTTTCGAACCCCATACTTCTTGTATATATCTTTAGCGCCCCTACCACCATGTCGATTGAATTTCTATGATATTTTTAGACATTATTAAATTTATATATATTAGGAATCTAATTCAAATAAATATTTTTTGAATAAATATTTAAATACATATATATTTATATAACTTAATATATACATTTTTATATTATGTATTTTTGTATTTATATTATAATAAATTTATATTAAATTCAATTTATACCTTTATACATATATTAATATATATTATAAATATTTATATTCAATTAATATATATTTAAATATTTATAAATATATTTATGTAAATTATTGATATACTTAAATATATATTTATATATCATGTACATGTTTATTTATATAATATCTATATAAGTATTTATTTAATATATTTATATAATTTCTTTAAAGATATATTTATACAATGTATTTAAAAATATATTTATATAATGTATTTAAAAATATATTTATATAATTTCTTTAAAAATATATTTATATAATGTATTTCAATACTTATATTTATTATTGTGTACATTAATATATATTTATTTGTATAAATTATATAACATTATATATAATTAATATATAATTAACATTATATGGAATTCATATACATGAAACATAATTTATACAAATATTATATATGAAATAAAATTTATACAAATATGTACATAATGTTATATGAAATACAATTTATACAAATATCTACATAATGTATTTCAATACATATATTTATTATTATGCACATTAATATATATGTATTTTAAAAAATATAATTGTATGATATTATGCACATTAATATATATGTATTTTAATAAATATAATTGTTTAATATTGTGTACATTAATATATATTTATTTGTATAAATTGTATATCATATAATATTGATTATATATAATATAAAAACATAAACATATTATTTAAAAATATATTTATTATTATTATTATAATATAAATTATAAAAACTATAAGCTCGGGTTTTTATATGATTGTTTTTTAAATAAATTATATTTATGTATATATTTATATATTATGTTTATTATTTTATATTATATATAATTAATATTACGTAAAGTACAATTTATACAAATAAATATATATTAATGTACATAAAATTATACAATCATATTTTTGTATATATATAAATACAATTAAATACAATCATATAAATGGAAATATATAATATAATTAAATGATATATATATTTACTAAATTAATTTATAATTAAAATGGTATACTGAAATATATATAAAATAATTATATAATATATATAAATTTATATATAATAAAATATTTATAATATAATATATATAATATAAATATAATATATATAAATAATATATATATATATATATATATATTTAATTCCATCTATATTATATTTATTTGTATACATAATATAATATAAATGTATTTATACATAAATATACAATAAAAATGTATTTAATATAATATATATATGATATAAATCATAATATATATGTATAGTATTTATAAAACCATATATAAATTTTATACATTTGAATAAATATATTTATAATTACATTTATATTGTGTATATCAATATTTATATATGTATACATTTTTGTTTATATGTATAAGTATTTATTTAAAGTATTTATATAATGTCTTTATATATATATATATATAATTATAATGCATTTAAATACATTTATATAATGTGTTTATATAATATATATACATATATATATACACACACACATGCGCACCCACACATATATATTATAAAATTTGAATTTATCTGAGATTTAGTTTAAAAAATAAATAAAAATTTAGAGGGAGTTAAAAACCCCCTTTAGTCAAAGTGATTAGTGGCAGTTCATGAACCCCCTTTAATTTCTTGAATTAGAGGGGGGTTGTGAACCCCAACTATTTCTTTTAAAAAAACAATTTCCATGTTATATATATATATATAGCGTCTAATATCCAAATGAATATTATATATATAACGCCTCTAAAATCTAACCAAACATATAAGGACACTAATTATTAAATTAGCTGTGGTTTTGACGCAACTACCTCTAAAATCTAACCAAATATTACAAATAAAAAATGATAAAAAATTATAGGGGGTTGGGAACTCCCTATAAATTCTATAATTAGAGGGGGTTGTGCATAACCCCCTCTAAAATGAATTTATAGGGGGTTGTGCATAACCCTCTCTAAAAAACTACCATTAATATGCTGTTTTTTGTAGTGTGTGACCCATTTGACATATGGTTTATTCGACTCGCATGGTTGAAGCAAGTTTTATGGGTACGAGTATCACTTGGAATCAAGATCAAATGTGGTTAATTTAAATATTGTTAAATAATGAAAGTTGTTTTATCTACCACTTGTATACTGTTTATTGTAATTCTGCATACATTTTTATGGACTAGATATTTATGGAGACACTATTGGTGGTGGCCTACTGAGTTGTATTCACACCTTGCTCAAGCTGCGACGTTGGGTACCTGAGCATATTTCATGGTTGTAGGTCTGGATAAGGGCAAGTGACCAGTGTTGGATGGATGATATGGGATTTTGGGACGAAGCATGGATGAGGGAACCAGATATAATGTCAGAACCAATTTTGGAGATTGTCATTAGTCTCTTATTATGGTTTTCTTTTGTCACTTGACACTACTATGATGTGACATGTTTAATTGTATGGTCGTGGGCATTTTCCCATTTTGGTTAATTTATTTTATGATGCATGGTTGTGATTATAATCTCTTGATTATTATTATCTTTATTTGCGTGGTTGATTACTTTGGTAAGGAGGGAATAGTCTTCCCACACACCTCATTTGACCATCACTACTAGTCAGAAGCCTCTGGAATACGGGAATACATGCCTGAGGTCACGTACCACACCAGCTCTGGGCACCGAGATTAGTGGCACCCAGGTTAGGGTGTTACAAAGTGGTATCAACGGTTTCTTTTCTGTTGTTTTACTATTTGGGAAAGTATACAGAAGGCTAGGATGTGTCGGTCCATGGCAAGGTGCTCATGCATGGGGGTAGGTAACCCATGTATGGGGGAAACCCAAGTCCTAGGGTGGGATTTTTGTTCTTAATATTTGTTGTTACATTTGTATGTTATTTCACCTTGGGTGATACACTTTTTATGTGATTTATTATTTTCTGAGGTTTTACTCATGGCCTAGCATGGAATGAGGTTTATATATGCATGAATCATTTTAGGCACTCAAGATTTATATGGCATGTATCATGTTAGGTACTCATGGGAAAACAGGTTATGGTGGGTTGTGGGAAATGAAAATTCTTTTATGGTTTTCTTGCGGGTTTAAGAAGATAGTTCTAATAAGGAAGTTGAAAAGTTGTTAAAGTTAAAAGTGATAAGTTAAATTCTTTAAAACAACACTTAAATGAGAAATATTTAAGATTTTTAAAATTGAAGTGGTTGAAAATGGTGTCTAATGAAAGTATTGTGATTATGTAAGTCTATTCTACCCTGTGTTAGCTATGGACCAGGATAGGGATGGTAAGGGTAGTGATAGATATGTGATTATATCCATTGGGAGAGTGTATGCAGAGTGGATTTCTTATGGATAGTAATGATCCCTCTTTTGTGTAAATTGTGTAAACCATATGTTATGTGCCCTGAATGTGCATTTGGAATTGTATCAAGATGTCACCATGCTGACATTTACCGGTTGGGCGGTAGGAGGACATTTCTAAAAATGCACCTCCGATAGCGGGACAAGAGCTCCCATTGGTTCCAAATAATAGAGGGGAAGAGTAGTTCTATGATAAATTCACTCGTTTCATGAAATTTATAGATAGAGAACTAGGGTGGGCATCTCTGAGTATGTTTGAGCTGATGAGAGAGTTTCAACTACAACACCCCCTGGCATTTTATGGAGAGGGTGGACATGAGGCAAAAGAGTTCTGGATTGAGCCTATCTATTGGACCACTTAGATACCCCTCCAGAGAAAAGGGTCAATCCAATGATATATATTTTATGAGTACCAACAAACCATTGGTGGTATATCTAGGTCCAATACGAGCAGTTGGAATGCATGGATTGGAAATAATTCCAAGATAAGTTCTTGGAGAATTTCTACCTAGAGACTCTGAGGCAAAGGAAAGTAGAAGAGTTTATGTGTTTAACACAAGGAATTATGATAGTGATGGATTATGATAGTCACTTCACTAATTTTTATAATTTTGCTCTGACATTGACATGAGATGAGTCACCTAAAATCAGAAGTATCAAGACGGACTTACATGTGAGATCAAGTCCCAGGTAAACATATTTTGTTTAAAGAGGTTTGTTGAGGTAGTGGATCAGGGTATCATTTCTGAGGGGAACCTGATGGAGGCTTCTAGTGGTGGATAAATGATTTTAGTTGGGTGATTTGGTGGTACATAGAAGTGTCATTACGAGAACTTCCACCAAGGTGGTGGCAGACATAGTGTCAAGGGAAGAGGATCAGTCTCATAGGACAACGATTGAGTACTCTGCTATCAGAGTGGTAGACCGGGACACGTGCATGGTCAATGTCCACGACCAACAGTAGAATACCGAGATTGCGGTATGGTGGAACATATAAAAAGGTTCTGTAGGAACCCACTACAGATGAGAAGTGACGGGGGACTAATACTGATGTAGAGTACCGATAGGGGATTAGTTTCCCCATATCACTCAGGAAATTGGAGTTTCACCAGCCGTATCGATCGGGGTGGGGGACATGGTACTTCAAAACAAGATCATATATATCAGTAGGGCAGTACAACGTAAGGGACACAAACAATATCCCAAGGTAGGTGTAACATCCCCAAAAATTCTAAGCATAGTTTTATTTTTTAATATTGATTTTTCATAAATAAGTATTTAATATTATTTTTGTAACAAATGTAAATTTACAAGTAATCTAATTTCAATATAAGTAAATATGATTTTGAAATAAAAAATGTTAAATTTGAATATTTGTGGCCATATGTACTTAATATTATTTTTAAAATATACTTTTTATAAAAAAGATACAAGTGTTTATTAATTAAATGAACATTTTTTATATAAATTTCATAGTTTTCAAATTACGATTACTTTTAAACCACGATTTATTTTCAATTTAAATAATTATAATGTTTGGTTAATTTGTAGCAGTATGTTACCTTAAAGATTGGTAACATATTAATTTGATATTAAATTTTATAATGTAACATATATTAAAAAAATTAAAGTTTTAATTTTAATTATTAAGTAATTTTATATTTTACTTGTATATATATAAAATGATAAGAGTATAACACACACACATATATCTTTTTATTAAAATGTTGAATTTATGGTTATTATTTTTTAAGGTGCTTGTAAATATATAAGAATACGTAAATATATATATATAGAAAATATGTTAATATATATATGTGGTAAATCGAAATAATAACCATGTATGTATATATACATATATGTATGTTTATATATATACATATGTGTAATTGATAATAAAATTTAAGATTATGTTTATATAAAAAAATAGAGTTATAAAATGATATATATATATATATATATATTCACAATATATATATACTTATATTTCATGTACACACACACACAAACACATATATATAAAAGGTTGATCATATAAAAAAATAATAATATGAATATGTGTGTGTGTGTGTGTGGCTTAGGAGAATTGAAGAATTTTAAAAAAATGAATTAAAAAATGAAAATAAAAGTGGAGAGAGGTGTGAGGTGTGTGGTGGAAGGAACCAAAAAAAAGTGAGGTGTGTGTTGTGTGGTAGAAGGAACCCAAAATATAAATATATACATATAAACATTATACATATATATATACACATTGAAACATATATACATGTTATATATATATATGTTAAAATATATGTTATATATATAGGTGTATATAAATAAATAAATATATATATATACACTTTGGAATTAAGTAGAGTAAAAAAACACTATATAAATATGTGAAGTGTGTAACGTGTAAGGGAAGGAAAATAAAAGAGGGAAAAAATATAAGTTATATATATCTCTCTTCTACACGTTGATATATATATATGTTATAAATATATATAAGTTATAAACATTATATTAAAATATAATTTTCATAGATATATGTTATATATATATGTTATACACACACACACACTTGATAAATAATGCTCCTTAAGGGTTGAGGAATAAAAAAAAGAAAAAAAGAGAATAAGAACAAAATATAATTTTTCTTAACAGGAAAGTAAAATGTATGGACAAATTAACCACTATTTTGAAGTATTTCCAAATAGTGTTTAAAAAATTAAATACATAATTGAATGATTTTTTAAACATTTGAGGCTTATAAATAACATCCCTTCCCTTAGGACCCACATACAACCACACTCTATCAGACTCCCTGATAAAAAAATATATGAGTTTCTCTGGTTGTGGAGTTAGTGTTAGGGTGAGTTTAGTATTTGGGGGAGGAGGTTCAACATGGTTTCAAATAGGAAAATTCTAGAGAAGTATAGTTAGCAGTTTCAGGTAAGGGGATTATATATATTTTTTAGAAAATTATGTATGATTGTATTTTAAAAATTACTATTTTATATACGGATTTTTTTTCAAGGAATTCAATTTTTCAAAACTATAATTTATTTTATGCAAAACCCTTTTTATACAATGGGTATATATTTTCAAAATCACATTTTGAAAGGGTAATTTTTTTTTCAAAATTATTATGCTAGGTTTATTTTTATTAAAAAATCCTATGCAAGGAAATTATTTTTGTATCAAAATATTTTATGATTTATGTATTATTTAAAAAACCCTTATGTAAGGGAAAGTTATTATTTTCAAACTCCCATGTTTCAAAAATGATAATTTTATTTAATATTGTTTCAAAAAATTTAAAGGTGTTTTGAAATATTAAAGCTATCATTTTATGTGGAAAATGTCATTTGAAAATTACGGATGTTGCTCATATGTATAGGTATGACCATGCACTATGTATGCCACTAACAATCCATACAGATTTTACCAAGTTTTATTGCCATGTGGTTCAGTTTTTTCCTACTCAATGAATGATTTTCTTTGGATGTATATATATGAACTTATATTTATATATATATATAAATATATTTATTATCATATTTTCAAAAGTTAAAAACTCCAATGAAAAATAAAAAGGGATCAAGATCAAAAAAAATTATAAAAAAATTAGCACTTGGACTTTGTAAACATGATAGGAATATGGGAAGTGAACCCAAACTTCCAAGATGACTAGGCCATAGATAACCTTCAATGTTCCATATAGCCATAAGGTTTTGTTTTTCTATTTTACAAAGTATTGTTCTAAAAAACCATTGGATGCTTTTATTAAGAAAAAATTATTTCCAAGTATATTTTTAAAAGATATTATATTTTGAAATGAAATAGGTTTTCAAAGAACAATGTATTTTAAAAAGATATTCTATTTTTAAATGAAAGAGGTTTTCAAAGAAATATGTATTTTCAAAATTTATTATATTTTTAAATGAAATAGGTTTTCAAAGTTATATGTATTTTCAAAGGTTTTTAAAAAGTATTTCTTTATGATTATATATTTTGAAAACCCTAGAATTATATTTTTTAAAGGCATTTATTAAATCTATTACATTTGATATAAAAGAAAATGTTTTCAAAATACTTTTTGTATAATATTTATAAAATGATTTTCACTAGTTTTTAAAACCCCTTACCGAGTGATTTTATGCTCACCCCACATTTTTAAAATGTTTTTCATAGAATCATTAGAAGTTCCAAAAGAGTTTAACCTCATTAAAGATCTAGTGCAAGTCAAGTCAAAATAACTGTTTATTTTCTAATTTTTTAAGCTCTGATATGTTGTAATGGTTTTTCATTTTCCTCTGAAACCTAGACTGGAAAAGATACTCATTTTTGTAAAGTAATATATATTCTTTAGTTACTTTTTATTAAAAAAATATACAAAATTTTTAGCACTTGATCTGGGAGCATGGGTCTTGGGTCCTTAGAGTTGGTATCCGAGGAATGGTTTAGATAAATTTAGAGATTAATATGTTTTCATTTAATGATAATTTAAGAGTTAGAATATTTCCTTCAAGGTTCTATGAAATTAAAATTCTAGATTATTCTTAAGTATATATATATTTTATGATCTTAGTTTTACTAAAATTATGAGAAGTAAAATTTAGAACTTTCCTTAGGTAGAGTGAAATAATTTTGAGGATGAAATTCATTTTAAGGGGGATATAATGTAACATCCCAAAAAATTATAAGCATAGTTTTATTTTTTTAATAATTATTTTTCATAAATAAGTATTTAATATTATTTTTGTAACAAATGTAAATTTATAACTAGTCTAGTTGCGATATAAGTAAATGTGATTTTGAAATAAAAAATGTTAAATGTGTACATTTTTGGTCATATATACTTAATATTCTTTTAAAAACATACTTTTGATAAAAAAATACATGTGTTTATTAATAACATGAACATTTATTCTGATATGAAGTTTCATAGTTTTCAAATAATGATTAATTTTTAATCACTATTTATTTTCAATTTAAATAATTATAATGATTGGTTAATTTGTAGCAATATGTTACCTTAGATATTGGTAAAATATTAAATTTATATTAAATTTTACAATGTAACATATATTAAAAAATTAAAGTTTTCATTTAAATTCTTAAGTAATTTTACATTTTACTTATATATAAATAATGATAAGAGTATAATATATATATATATACCCATTTAATAAAAATGTTTAATTTATGGTTAGTTTTTTTAAGGTCTTTGTAAATATATAAGAATATGTATATATATAAAAAAATATTTTAATATATATATATATATATACATGTGGTAAACCTAAATAATAACAATGTACGTATAAATACATATATGTATGTGTATATATATACATATGTGTAATTGATAATAAACTTTAAGATTATGTTTATATAAAAAATGGAGTTATAAAATGGTGTGTGTGTATTTATATATATATATGCATAGTATACAGGTAATGTTTTGTTACTTTCTTATAGGTACTTCTTGACCCTTGTTTTGACCATGCTTTGGTTGGGTCTTGCTTTGGGGTCATTTCAGGAGTTTTTGAAAAAATTTGGAAGCCCTTGGGGATGTGTGTGGTTGGTGTATGGTTAGGAAAAATTGTGCGGTTTGGCCCAACAAACCATGCGGCCTATATTAAGCCGCTGGAGGGGGCACACAGTTTGTCCAAAATGTGCAGCCACCCAGTGCAAATTGAGCACCCTTGGATAAAGGGGTTTGCACAGTTGACACATGGTTAAAGTAACCATGCGACCAAACCGTGCACCCCAAACAGTAGCTCTGTATAAGGTGCATAGTTAATGTGCACAGTTACTCCTAATCATGCGACCTCTCCAGCAAACTATGCATGCAGGTTTTTAATGCTTCAATTTTTTAATTAAAAATCCCCGAGACCCCAGTTTAACCTCTGATGACCCCCTAACCTCATATCTCCTTGAAAATAAAAATCCTTCCCTAATGTTATAGAGTCTTCTCTCTCGGGATTCTAGGTGGGTATTCTTCATTCTTGATGGATTATCTCAAGGTATGTTGCATTTTTTATCTAATTTTTCCTTTTCTTCTTAGATCATCATTGGATCTCTTCTCCTATAATCTTTTGTAACCCTAAAGGGATGTGTATACCATATCTATGGGGTTTGATATAGGATTTATTTATTTCTTTAGGATCTAGGATCTTGAGTATCTGATATACTCTTCCCTAGTCACCGTTGTCAAAGGAAAATAGTTCTACCTCCATTCTTGAGGTAGGTGTTTCTATAAAATGGGTTAATTATATTAATTTCTTATTGTTATTATAAAATTCCTTTGGGTTATTCATTTAATATAAGTGATTTGTGGTTTCAAGGAAATTTTTAGAAAAATGCGTGTTTTTAAAGTGGTTTTTCTTTTAAAAATAGGTTTTTTTTCACACTAAGTATTTGATTAAATGATTGAATGGTGGTTTTAGTTCTAAAATGGGGTTTCAAATTCTAAAGAGGATTGGATTGGATTTTAAAATGTTTCATAAATAATTATCATGGTTTTAAAATGTATTTTGAAAAACTTGGCACATTGGTAACCTTGGATGCATTGGGAACAGATATATCACTCGTAGTGTGTGTAATGGCACTAGAGGTTTTGTGATATCGATGGAATATGGCAGGAATCAATATTGGTTGGTACCATAATATGCTTGGTTTAGGATTATTTTATGTCTAGTACATATTCTTATGGGATATGACCCAATATGGTGTGCTTTGTCATTTATGGTTTTTTATCACATGATGGATTTTATCATGGATTTTTTCTCACATGTTTTCTCACGAGGTTATATCACATGATGGATTATTTAATGGATATGTGTTTACTTGATTACCTTATGGTGTATGGATATGCATTCCTGTATTTTAACTTATATTTGTTATATTCTTGGCTTTATGAATATGAAATGTTTTTATAAAAAATGAAAATTATTTAAAAATGGTTTTGAATTATGAAAATGCTTTATAAAACTATATTTGTTTTAAAGTTAGAACTGTTGCATTATTGATATTAGACTTTGTATAGAATCTGTGGTAGAACCCTATTGGGCTTAGTGATAACACCCTACTTTTTCCTTTAGATGGTTGTAGATGTTTTTTTCTAGAACCTAGGTAAAGGGAAGGGCATTATATAACATGCCAGCTCCTATTTTTGTCTTTGCCTTCATAGCGGGGTGGTTTGGAAGTGATGGTTGGTCAAATGGGGACTTGTTGGTCTTATCTTATTATACTTCACAGTTTAACTGGTTTGTCTTGGTTTGTATGGATCTTGGATTTATCTTTTTCTTCCACGTTGTACTCTGGCTGTATGTCTTGTTTTGTTTTATAAGAGACTTGTTTCTGTTATCTTTTTTCACCTCACCACTGTGACGGGCTAGCTTGGGTGGATTCTCTATTTGAATTGGGTTGTTTTTTATAGAATGGTATTAAAGGGATGCTCATCCTGTAGTGTGTTAACACTACTTGAGTGTGGTTCTATTTATTGGGTATATAGGAGTTGGGACTGGCAGAATTCAGGTAGTAAGTTCGGGAGGGTGCCTGACTAGCTCAATTCCATATCTAAACTTAATTTATCGTGGGTGGATGGGAAGTTTTTACTAGGTTTGATACTTTGTGTTTGAGGTAATTTAAATTAACTGAATGGGAATTTTATTTAAATGAACTCATTCCTTCTTAAAGTGTCATCATCCATTTATATAATTCATGATTACTTTAAATTCTTGATGTTTTAAAACATGGATGTGAATTATTGAAGTTGGTCCTAATATTTTTGGAACATGCACTAAATCTGATTTTTCATTGTCTTGTGCTTAATAGACAATGCCTCTAAGAAGGGATATTCTAAATCTAAGAGAGGAATATGTGATATAGGATCCACAGGAAAATCCTCCAGTGGAACCTTCTTTGGTTGAAGTTATAATCCATACAATTAAGACTCTGGGTCAAGTGGGTGTTGGGAACCTAAGATGAGTAGTGGATCATGGATTATAATTAATTAAGAAACATACACTTGTATTCCATGGTGATAAGGGACCCCAATAATTTTAAGAGTGTCTTGAGAATATTGAGAGGATCTTAAAATTTTTGAAGTCACCTAAAGACTCTAAGGTGGGTTTCTCCATGTACATTCTTGAAGGACTAGGAAGCATAAGGTGAAACTCTATCGTGAAAACTAAGTTTCACAAGGACATTACCTATAATTATTTCAATAAAATATTCAATTAGTAGTTTCACCCTGAGATGTTATGTGTGGAAAATACTAGGGGGTTTTTGAACTTAGATCAAGGGGAACATACCATTCTAGAGTATTCCACCCACTTTGCTAAGCTGGTGCATGTGGAACTGGAACTTGTCACCAATGAGTACCTAAAGGCTTTAAGGTTTGAGTTGGGATTGAGGTTGTATATTCATTTTATGTTGATTCTCATGTGCCTTATGACCTTCATGGAGGTAGTCAACAAATATTCTTTGGTTGAGGAAGATATATGCCACGAACCAGCCCGAGTCGACCCTGAACCGGTCACCCAGGCCAGCCCGTGACAAGTCCCGAGAGACATTCCTGATCCTACCGAGATGGTGACAAGAACCAAGGGAATAAATGGAGTAAACAAGAGAATGATTTCACCCAAATATAAAACAATAAGTCAAATAGTGGAAATAATGGATATCCCAATACACATTTATATAAAAATTGAACCAACATCATTTATATGACAAAAATGAAATTACAACTGAAAAATACAACTAAACCAACCCAACATGATGACCAACTAACTCCATGTGACCTCTATGGTCACTCTCCAACACAATTATCCCATGTTTCTCAAGGTGACCAAACTAAATCTGAAACCTGCACAATGGCTAAAAATAGAAGAAAACTATAGGCATGAGTATTAAAACTCAATAGGTTAGCTTGATATTCTATTTCCAATGCACTTCCTTTAAAATAAAAGAAGCATCAATTCCAAGTTTGAAATAAAATATATAAAAGTATGTTTTCTAAACATGGTTCCATTCTATAATCATTATAAAATAAAATGGTTTCAAGTTTTCATAACCAGGAAATGCTAGTAACCAATTTCAAAGAGATGCAACTTCAAAATAAAAACAGTTTTTAAGAGGACTTCTTTAAAGAATGTACAATTTTAAATAAAATGCATATGTTTCTGAATTTATGAACCAAACACATTGTATGCTGATGGTGAGTACAAAATGGCTAATGAGCACAAGTCACAGGAACACCCCTAGGCACTAATTCACTGTGGGTCCCAGGTACCTCGTATCTCAGTGTAAAAGTAACCACAAAAAAATATCCATTTTCATGCACGAACCACTAGTAGGTAAAAAATACCCATAACCTAGTGGTCCCCAACATCATCATAATAAATATTTAGTGTTATAACATCAAACTTTCTACGTGAAATAGGGACGAAACCACTCTGGATCACTAGCATACTAGTATACGTCTGCCCACCTAGATACCCGAGATTCCCTTTAGTGCTCAATCAAGTTCCACATATTATCAAATACACTTTGCACATGAAAATTTCATTCCCAAATCATACTCACACAAACAACCCACAAACATGATTCAAATTTCTTTCACAGATCAATAAACCACTTAATATTTTCATAAAACAATTTCAAGAAGTATAACAAAGATTTGCCCATAAAATCCATTAAAAATGATCATTTAAGTCCAAACACCCACCATTACCATATCAAACTATATTTGGAATCGCCAACACCATTTAATAAATCAATTTAATGTACCATAAAATGGATCCAAATGATACAACATGAAGTACACATGAAAACCATTTTTATAAGAAAAATGCCAAATGAGCATTTAAGAATTCTTCACAAAAACAAAATTTATCAAAAGAAAAAATTACAATATTCATAAATATACATAAACACGCCATTTTAATCAATATAAAATTTACTTGAACCCCTAAAAAACCTAGGTTACACATTCAAAACCCATCCATTTCTATAAAGGTGCCAAACATGCCATTTACCAAGAACACATGCCAAAACACCATAAAACAGATACACACTTCATTATAAAACCCAAAACCAGATTTTAACCCACATAAAGAACCCAAAAACATTTATTCACATGCTTTAAATATTTTTCATAAGCCAAAACAATCATTTTATATCACATTGAGCACACAAAATCCAACCGGGCACTTTCTCGGAAATGAGGCATGCAACAATTAATAAAACAAACTCTATTTAACACTAAAAATGTTATAAAACAAAATTTTAATGAAAAAAATATATTTAAATATCTATACTAGTTTATAAACATTATAATTCAGGTTCAAAAGCAAATGGATCATTTAAAAAAACACTTAGTGTGCACACTTTAACCAAAACAACACAATTTTCACAAAACAAGGAATAAAATACCCTCTTGTAAACTAAATAATTAAACCAAAGGGTGAAAAAAAATACCTATCATACATATAAGGTGAAATAATCAATAAAAATATGAATATTTAATTATAAAGTAAGTTCTTAGTTGAACTTACCTCAAAACCATAGTGGAATGGGAACAGACACCTGAAAACCTTCCACGAGGGTTCACAAACCCAATATCTATGAAGACCATCCCTAAAAGAATGAAACCCCTATAAAAAATATTGGGATAATAGAACCCTAGGTCTTTCATGACTAGGGATGAAGAGAGAGCCAATAAATAATGGAAGGAGGGGGAAGGAGGAGAAAGGAGAAGGAAACTCACTTTGAAAACTAGAGAACTCTTCATATTCCATTAGATACACACCCTTAGAGGATAGGGAATGTATTGGAACTCAATGTAGAGGCTCCTTTGGTCTGTAATAACTAGTTAATGAAGATTTTGGGGGAAAAAATAAAAAAATAAATGATTCATGAAATAAACAAATTACCTTACCCAATATGGATGATTTGGGAAGCTTTAAGAAATTTTTCCCTAATACACAACTAATATGAGCTCCAAATAGGTAAAATGGAACATGGGGGTGGGTATAGGGTTTTTGGTCTTGAGTGAGAGGTTGAATCACTAAAAAATATTAAAAAATGAATAAGATATAAAAGAAATAAAATATTTTTTTAAAACTGGAAATGAGCTCACGGGCCGACCTAATACCTGAATAAATAACCCAAATCCACCATGATTATGAATTACTAAGGGGTAAAAATAGATATGGTGGTTTTAATAGGTTAGGTAAGGACAATTGGGAAGTTTAATTGGTGAATTTTTTTGAAAAATAAAGGAGTTATAAAAGAAACAATTTTTTTTAAATATGGAAATGAGCTCACAGTTAGCCCAAATCTTGAAGTAAACACCATTTTCTCCAAAAACTCCCAAACAAGCTATGGGTAACCCATGGTAGGATGATTAGAAATAGATGGAAGTTTAAAAATCAATATTAATCTCACTAAAACCCAAGAAAATAATTGGTATTTCCAACGAACTGGATCAAAACCAAGACCTGAAAAACCAGGTGTGACAATTCACCCCACTATTAAAGCTTCCCACCCCCAGAAAGCCATAACACTTTCCAGCTGAAAGATCAACACCTAAGGATTCCTTGTAAACATGGTCCATCCTCTCAAGGAAAGTAAATATCATCCACCATCAATAGAAATTAATCCTCTTGCTCAAAAAAACACTAACTAACAACATATCATCCTTAGAGACCCGTAGTGGGTCTCTCCACCATTAGAGACCAACTAGAAATGAACAAACAAGAATTCAACATGAACTAGAATCCAGCCTCACCAGCATATTCCTAACAAAACTATCCCAAAAAAACCTACAATCCCAAGTTAATATGGTTACAACATGAAAATTTAAACCACCCACTCCCTAACTAAGGGGACAAGAATTGGGCCAACACTTTTGACATAGATCAAAACTCCCACCACTTGAGGTGGGGAGGGAAGGGGACCCAATCATTGGGCCATTGAAATCAAAAAAGAAATATAGGAACCAATAAACACTCTCCACCCATGAACAGGTAAAACCAATACCTCACCCAATTCACATTGGCGGTCCACACATAGACATTGATCAGAAAGCCACATCCGAGAAGACATAACCATAGACACTGTGTGAGGGATAAGTCCACCATGCTCTTTGAGAAAAAAGGAAAATCAAAGTGATGAGAAACCAAAATAAAAACATAGAAACTACCTTACCATAATGGTGAAGGTAGGATCTTAGTCGATCTCCCCACACTTTTAGCGATTTTATGACTGTGTAAAAAGCTTCACTCTCAGGCCTATGGTTGGAGCCCTGATATTTGAAGCATTTGCTATGCTGTAGCTAGAAGCTAAGGATCACAACACCCTACAAAACTCACTTTCTAAACAACACACTTTCATCTAAATAGGAACTCATAGATACATAACACCATTCTCTCTCACTCTGAACGAGGAGCAGAATGGACAAGGAATATGTCAAAACACATCAACATCATCAAACACAACTGCTATATCCAAAAGAAATATCATAATAGGTAAAAACTTTAAATCAAGCTCAAATAGCTCTCTATTCCATAAAACGGGTTGATGCATCATCCTAAGAGGTGGATTTAATGTTTGAAATGAATCCTTAGGATGATTAACTGGATGTCTTGCCAATGGAGAACCATTTGTGGACATATCACAACATCCAACATATCCTTAGAAACCCACTGAACATTGCTCAAAAACCAAGCCACCAAAAAATAAAATCTCAATACATTCCAAGAGTATCACTTCCAAATCATGAGGAAACATACCAAATAAACCACACTTCTAAAACATGAAAAATAAACCCACATAAACACCGGTTTAAAAAAACATAACAAATTTTCAGCTTAAAATACTTTTGAAAAACAAACTAACTTAGTGTATTTTCACATTCACCAATTGTGTTTCATCAAGTATCACTCACATGCACATTCCCATGGCACCCCGGGAACCCAAAAACTATGCCATATTGGGCATCCATCAACATATCTATTCAAAACCATGCATGTGAGCACCCATGAAAACACCAAAGGCTAAAACCAACTCCTCATTTTAAAAGCCAAAAAATTCAACCCTTTTCAAAAATCATGTACCTTCCATAGGTACACTAACCACCAAGTCAAAAACCATTTTCATATTTCCACACAACAAACCATTTTACCAAACTTGAAAAAGAAACCCCATAGGTCTCCATCAACCTTTATACAATTTTTTTTTCAGCATCTCAATAAACCAAATTTTTTCAAGAACCATTTGATTTAAAACCCATTCAATTTTTTTAATACAAATTCAAAACAATAATTATATTCCAAAAAACCCTTACCATTTCAAAAATTCATCATGGTCTCTTTTATTAATCTGATATCCACAAAGTCCAAAACCCCTTTTTAGAAAACACCAACCATTCAAAACCAATTCTCAAACCCAATTCATCAGATTCAAACACTTTTCAACATACCAACACATCCCATTTAAAACAAAGTTTTCAAAATATCTTTAAAATAATTCAAGATTTCCAAACATTTTATTTCATCATACCATAAGTTTAGATTAAGGAAATTCAATCCTGTTAAATCATTTCCACTTTCTCCCCAAAATTTGTTTCAAAAAAACCAAACATTCCCAAAACCATTCTTATATTAAGCATTGAACACCCACTTACCACTTTTTAAAATCCCACCATTCCATGAAAACCCATTCCCACAATTCTCACACGAGGATTTTCAAAACAAAATTTAGAATTCAGGAAAGGTCTAAGAGACCCACAAAAGGGAACTAGTGTCGGTGGGTGACTTGACCATATGGTTGGAAACTATATGTCAAACACATCACCAACACAAAGAGACATTTTAAGACCATGCCCAAGATCTACATGGCTTTCAAGGCCCTGTGAGCTTATGTAGGCCATTATTCCAACTCCCAATGTCATATCCCAATCACCAAAAAATCCCTAAGAACTAAAGAAACTAATAAAACTGGACTTTCCATGGACACCCGAGGATTGGAACGAGCAAGAGTTTGCGAATCTCTTCCCGAAATTACCTCTCAAGTCCTGAAAATACTACTCCATATACCTTTACATACCCTAAATAACAAGGGCACTCTAAAAAGAAAGTTCCGTTAAGAGATGACCTCCTATGATACCATTTTTTCACAAACCAGCCTGAGTCGACCCTGAACCGGTCACCCAAACCAGCCCGCGACAAGTCCTGAGAGGCATTCCCGATCATTCTGGGATGGATACAAGCACTAAGGGAATCAATAGAGTAAACAATGGAATTATTTTTCCCAAATATAAATAATAAGGCAAACAACGGAAATAATGGAGAGCCCAATACACATTTATATAAAAATTGAACCAACATCATTTATACGACAAAATTAAAAGTACAACTAAATGATACAACTAAACCAACCTGACCTGATGAACAACTAACTCCATGTGACCTCTCTGGTCACTCTCCAACACAACGATCCCATGTCGCTCAAGGTGACCGAACTCAAGCTGAAACCTACACAAGGGGAAAAAAATAAAAGAAAACTATAGACATGAGTATTAAAACTATGTAGGTTAGACCGATATTATATTCCCAATGCACTTCCTTTGAAATAAAAGAAAAATAAATTCCAAGTTTGAAATACAATATATAAAAGTATGTTTTACAAACATGGTTCCATGCTATAATCATTATAAAATAAAATTGTTGCAAGTTTTCATAACCAGGAAATGCTAGTAACCAATTTCAAAGAGATGAAACTTCAAAATAAAAACAGTTTTCAAGAGTGATGCTTTAAAGAATGTACAATTTTAAATAAAAAACATAAACTAATGAATTTATGAACCAAAAAAACCAAATTATGACGGTGAGTACAAAATGTCCAATAATCACAAGTCATAGGAACACCCCTAGGCACTAGTTTGTTGTGGGCCCCAGGTACCTCGTATCTCAGTGTAAAAGTAACCACAAAAAAATATCCATTATCATGCATGAGACATTAGTAGGGAAAAATACCAATAACCTATTAGTCCCCAATATCATCATCATAGTTTAGTTAGTGTTATCATCATCAAACTTGCCATGTGAAATAGGGACGAAACCACTCCGGATCACTAGCATACTAGTACACGTTCGCCCACCTAGATACCTGGGTTTCCCTTTAGTGCTCAATAAAGTTCCACATATTATCAAATACACTTTTCAAATGAAAATTTGATTCCCAAATCACACACACACAAACAACCCACAAACATGCTTCACATTTCTTTCACGGATCAATAAACCACTTAAGATTTTCATAAAACAATTTCAAGAAGTATAACGAGCATTTGCACATAAAATCTATTCAAAAATGACCTTTTAAGGAAAAAAACCCACCATTACCATATAAAACTATATTTGGAAGCCCCAAAACCATTTAATAAATCAATTTCATGGACCATAAAATGGATCCAAATGATACAACATGAAGTACACATGAAAACCATTTTTACAAGAAAAATGCCAAATGGACCTTTAAGCATTCTTCACAAAAGAAACATTTATCAAAAGAGCCAATTACACTATTCATAAATAGTTGTAAATAAACCATTTTCATAAATATAAAATTTACTTAAAACCCTCAAAAACTCAGGTTACACATTCAAAACCCATCCATTTCTATAAAGGTTCCAAATAGGCCATTTACCGAAAACACATGCCAAAACACCCTAAAAACTGATACACGCTTCATTATAAAACCCAAAACCAGATTAGAAAGCACATAATTAAACCAAAAACATTGATTCACATGCTTCTAATATTTTTTATAAGCCAAAATAGTCATTTTATATCACTTTAAGCACACAAAAGCCAACCGAGCACTTTCCCAAAAACGAGGTATGCAAAAATTAATAAAACAAACTCTATTTAACACTAAAAATGTTATAAAACCAAAGTTTCATGACAAAAAATTATTTAAATAACTAAACCAGGTTCTAAACATTATAATTTAGGTGAAAAATAAAATGAATCATTTAAATAAACACTTAGTGTGCACACTTTAACAAAAACAACACAATTTTCAAAAAACAAGGCATAAAATACCCTTCTTGCACACTAAATAATTAATCCAAAGGGTGAAAAATAGTACCTATCATACATATAAGGTGAAAAATGAAACATATGAATCTTGAATTATAAAGTAATTTCTTGAGAGAACCTACCTCGAAACCATGGTGGAATGGGAATGGACACCCGAAAACATTCCACGGGGGTTCAAAAACCCTATATCTATGAATAACATCCATAAAATAATGAAACCCCCATAAAAAATCATGGTATAATATAACCATAGGTCTTTAATGACTAGGTATGAATATAGAGATAAGAAATAATGGAAGGAGGAGGAATGAGGAGAAAGGAGAAGGAAACTCGCCTTGAAAACTAGATAACTCTTCATCTTCCCTTATATCCACACCCTTAGAGGATAGGGAACGGATTGGAACTAAATGGAGAGGATACTTAGGTCTGGAATAACTAGGTAAAGAATATTTTGGGGTAAAATATAAAAAAACTAATGATTCATGAAAGAAACAAATTACATTACCAAATCTGGACGATTTGGGAATCTTTGAGAAATTTCACCCTAATCCACAACTAAGATGAGCTCCAAAGAGGGAAAATGGAACATGGTGGTGCATATAGGGTTTTTGGGCTCAAGTGAGAGGTATAATAACATAAAAATATTAAAAAATTAATAATATATAAAAGAAACAAAATATTTTTTTTAAAACTAGAAATGGGCTCAGGGGCTGGCCCGATACTTGAATAAATAACCCAAATCCACCATGATTATAAATTACTAAGGGGTAAAAATGGATATGGTGGTTTTAATATGTCAGGTAATTACAAGTGGGAAGTGAAATGGGTGAAAAATGTTAAAAAATGAAGGATTTATAAAAGAAAAAATTTTGTTTTTAAATATGGAAATGGGCTCACGGTTGGTCCAAATCTTGAAGTAACCACCCTTTTCTCCAAAAACTCACAAAAAGCTATGGGGAACTTATGGTAGGATGATTAAAAATATATAGAAGTTAAAAACTCAATATTAATCCCATCCAAAACCTAAGAAAAGGATCAATATTTCCAACAAACCAGATCAAAACCAAGACATGAAAAACCAGGTGTGATAATATAGCTGGAAAGACAGGTTTAGGTGTATCTTTTTTTGGTGCGATTATTAGCCAATGTGTGTTTTATGGCCAGAAAAGAAAGATAAAGGGTGTTTAGTTTTCTTCAGGACTAGTTTTGGGGGATTCATCAGGGAAGAAGTAAGTTTTCTGCTACCAGTGTGGAAGGTGTGTTCATACCAAGCCCAACTATGTGGAGGCTCCTAAGAATTTTCATCACTATGGAAAACTTGGTCACCTAAGTCATTTTTGTGAAAGGATATTCTAGGGAATTAAGGTAGGATCCACTTTCACTAAGGGTTCAAATTTTTCTACAGATGCTTCCAAGGGTGGTGGGTCTAATCCTCAGGATAAGGGGGATGTTCATGTGGATAAAACTAGACAAATTTATATCGAAAAGTATGCACTAGAGGAATGTGAAGCATATCCAGCTACTGTTAGTGGAATAGTGTTTATTTCATATTATATGGTTCTATATTTGTTTGATACATGTTATAATCATTATTTTATATCTTAAAATTTAGTTTACATGTTGGTATTAAGTTTGTAACTTATTCCATAATTGTTGGATCTTTCCATGCCTTTGGGAAAGAGGTCCGAACAAGGTTTCAAGTATCCTGCGTGTCAGGTGATGATAGCTGACTACGAGGTGATATGATATTTTTTAGTTCTTGATATTTAAATCCTTTACCTAATACTTTTCATGGATTGTATGATCTATATTAAGGCCCAGATAGACTATTATCATCATTGGGTTCAGTTTTTATCTTCCTATGGGGTCAGTTATGTTTTTCAGGGTGAGTGAGACTCTAGATTATGAAGGGTGGGGCATGTTGTTTCTTATGTTGGGGTAATCTCATTCCAATTATCAAAGACATTTCTTGATGTTTTTAACCCTTATTTTGGAATACTACTTCCTAAAGTATTGAGTGCATACCCTGAGGACTTTCTAGATGTTTTTTATAGTTTACCACCACAGAGAGAGGTTGAGTTTACTATTGAATTACTCCCTAGTATGATGCCCATTTCTATTCCATATTATCAAATGACACCTGATAAGTTGGTGGAACTTAAAGTCTAGCTTTTGGACCTATAGGCTAAGTGATTTATTCATCCTATCATATCACCATGGGCTTTACCTATGCTATTTTCTAAGAAGGAAGATGAAAGTATCAAAATTTGCATGAATTATCAAAAGTTAAATCTTGTGATTATTAAGAAAAAATATATTTTGACTAGTATTAATGATCTATTTGACCATCTTATAGGGGAATTTTGGTTTTCAAAGATTGACCTTAGATTAGGGTACCACCAGTTAAGAGTTCTAGAAGAGGATACACCTAAGACAATGTTTAGGAGATGATATGGGCATTTTGAGTTTTTGGACATGCCATTTGGTTTCACTAATTCTCATATGGTATTTATGGATTTGATGAACAAAATATTTCATCAGTTTTTGAACTATTTCATTATTGTGTTTTTGGATGATATTTTAGTGTACTCTAAGATTGAGTAGGAGCATAAAAACCATTTGGATATCATTATTTGAACCTTGAAGGAACGTTTTCTATATGGTAAGCTTTCCAAATGTGTGTTTTTGGATCCAGGAAGTGAAATATATAGGGAATGTGATATCTAATAGGGGAATCTTAGTGGATCCTAAAAAAATACAAGTAGTTATGTCTTGGGAATATTCCAAATGTTTTTAAGATCCATAGCTTCTTGGGTTTGGATGATTACTATAGTTGATTTGTTCCGGATTTCTCCAAGCTTGCATCCTCAATGATAGATTTAACCCATAAGTGTGTAAAGTTTGAATGGAATGAAAAAATTAAATATATTTTTAGGAGATAAATGTGAGGTTTAATTCAACACCAATTTTGATTCTTATAGAACCAATTTTAGGTTATGATTTTTTCTGTTATGCTTCTGGTACAGGTTTGGGATGTGTCTTAATGTAAGGAAAAAAAAGTGGTGGCCTATGGATCTCTCCATTTATGACCTCATGATAAGAACTACCCTACCCATAATCTTGAGTTGTAAGAAATTATTCATGCATTCAAAACATGGTGTTTCTATCTCTTTGGGGAGCATTTTACAATGTATTATGATCATAAGATCCTAAAATATATTTTTACTCAGAGGGATTTGAACTTGAGATAGAGATGTTGAGCAGAGTATCTTCCTAATTTTGATTTTGATATTATGTACACTTTTGGGAAAGGGAATTTGGTTTCTAATGTGTTGAGAAGAAAATTACCGACACAAGCCATGAAGGAATCAGTTGAGGAGCAGTCTATGATGAGTTTGTTTTCTAAGATGAGTTTAGGAGTGGAAGATGTTGGTGGATATGTTTTCTTGGATTCGATGAAAGTATAATTTTCTTTTGATGAGTGAGTTCAACTTGATTAAGTGACATAAAACAAGTGCCAAAGCTTTGATAAAAGCCTTTATAGTGGGGAAACCTCAGGTGAGTGGTCTTGGTCCCCCATTGGAGATTTGTGCTTTTGTAGTAGGTTGGTTGTTCCAATTTATCTAAGGAAAGAGTTGATGGAAAATAGAAACTGGTCATGTTGGTATGTACACCATAGGGATACCAATATGTATCATGAATTTATACATCAATATTGGTGGTTAGTGATGAGGTGGTTGATCACAAATTTTGTTTCACGGTGCCTCAATTATAAGAAAATTAAGGTGGAACACCAGAGACCAACTAGTTTTTTACAACCTTTCCCCATTCCAATAAGGAAGTGGGATGATATTTCTATAGAAATTAACATTGATTTTCCACAGAATCCTAGTGTTAATGATTTTATTTGGGTGATAATTTATTGAATTATAAAATCAAATTATTTCAAACTATTAAGGAGACAATGAAGGTAGAACAACTCAAAGGATTGTATGTATGAGAGATTATGAGACTTCATGCGGTTCCCTTTGTGGTTATATATAATAGAGACCCATGGTTCACATCCAGGTTCTAAAAAGGTTTGCAAGAGGTGATGAGTTCCTAGTTGAAATTGAGCATGACTTATCATCTGTAGATGGATGGACAAACAAATAGAGCAATCTAAGTTCTTGAGGATATGCTCCAGGCTCACATGCTTGATTTTGGTGGATCTTGGGAAAATCATTTACCTTTGTTATAATTTTTCTATAAAAATAGTTATCAAGATTCAATAAATATGGTTCCCTTTGAATTTTTATATGAGAGACCATGTAGATCTCCCTTGTGCTGGGAAGATTTGGGAGATTGGTTGTTCAGGAGATGATGAAAAAGGTACAGTTGATTCGAAATAGGTTGGTTATAACATGGAGCCATTAGAAATATTATGAAGATCATATTTATCATATTATAGAGTTTTAGGTTTGATATTAGATTTTTCTTAGATTTTTACCGCGCTTGGGACATCATCAGTTGGGTAAGTAGGGTAAGTTGGCACCGAGGTTTATTGGGCTCTTTAATATCATGGAACGACTTGGAAAGGTGGAATATCAGCTGGACTCACCATATTTATTTAATTAAATTCATTAATTATTTCATGTTTCCCATTGGAGGAGGTATCAATCGGATCCTTCCCATGTGATTAAATGGAATGAGGTTTATCTTGAGCCCGATACCATTGTTGTTGAGAAACCAGTTCATATTATGGATCACCAGGATAAGGTATTATGTGGTAAAATGATTCCCTTGGTCTGGGTACTGTGGTAGTGTGGAAATTATAGACACAAGACATGGGAGTGGAAATCATTGATAAGGTAGCAATGACCTTCTCCTTTTGTGAGTCTAGAATGTTGAGCACTTTATGGGGAGAGAAATCCTTTATGGCAGAGAGATTGTAACGTTTCGTTACTTTCTTACAGGAACTTATTGACCCTTGTTTTGACCATGCTTTGGTTAGGTATTGGTTTGGGATTTTCTTAGGATTTTTCAAAAAAAAACTGGAAGTCCTTGGGGCTATGCACGATTGGTGCACGATTAGAGAAAATTGGGTAGTTTGGCCCAAAAAACGATGCGACCTATATTGAGCCACTAGAGGGGGAACACAGTTTGTACAAACTAGACAACCACCCAGTGAAAATAATGAAACCTTGGACAAAGGGGTTTTTATATTTGGAACATTTTTAAATTAACCATGTATCCAAACTATGAACCCTAAATAGAATCTCTATATAGGGTGCACAATTACTCCTAACTGTGCGGCCTCTCCAGAAAACCATACATGAAAATTTTTAATGCTCCAAATATTTAATTAAAAATCTCTAGGATCCCATTTTAACCACTAATGATCCCCTAAACTTATATTTTCTTGACCTAATCCTTCTACAATAGTCTATAGGCTTATCTCTTAGGATTATAGGTGAATTTCCTTCGTTCTTGATGGATCATCTCAAGGTATGTTGCGTTTTTTATCTGGTTTTGCATTTTCTTCTTAGATCCTCATTGGATATAGTATCCTCTCATATTGTGGTACCCAAAGGGCATGTGTATGATGGATCTAAGGGGTTTTACTGAGGATTTATGTGTTTATTGTGGATCTAGATCATGAGGACCTGATTTACTCTTCCCCAGTCACCGTTGTTGAAGGAGAATAGTTCTACCTTCATTATTAAGGTAGTTGTTTCTATATAATGGGTTAATTATATGAATTTATTATCTTTATTGTAAAATTAATTTGTTTTATTCATTTAATTAGAGAAATTTTTGGTTTCAAGGAATTTTTTATAAAAATACATGTTTTTAAATGGGATTTTCTTTAAAAATAGGGGTTTTGAACACCAATTATTTGATTAAATGCTTGAATTGTGGTTTTGGTTTGAAAATGGGGTTTCAAACACTAAAATGGATTGGTTTGTATTTTAAAATGTTTCAAAAAATTTGAGAATTTTTATGAAATGGATTTTGACAAACTTGACACATTGGGAACCTTGGGCGCATTGGGAATAGACATGTCACTCGTAGTGTACGAAATTACACTAGAGGTTTTGTGATATCGATGGACTATGATAGGACTTAACATTGGTTGGTACTAAAATATGCCTGATTTATGATTATTTTACATCTATTACATATTATCATAGGTTAATTCCCAATACGGTGTGCTTTTTCATTTATGGTTTGTTTATCACATGATGGATTTTATCATGGAATGTTGCTCACATGTTTTCTCATGAGGTTGTATCATATGGTTTCACACGATGGATTATTTCATGGATACGTGTTTAATTTATTACCTTATTGTGTATGGATATGAATTCATGTTTTTTCACTTATAATTTTTATATTCTTGACTTTTTGAATATGAAATTATTTTATTAAAATCAAAGGAAAATGATTTACAAATTGTTTTAAATTATGAAAATGCTTTGTAAAGTTGTATTTGTTTTAAATCTAGAACTAATTCATTCTTGATATTAGACTTTGTGTAGAATCTGTGTTGGAATCCTACTGGGATTAGCGCTCACACCCTACTTTTTCCTTTGGGCGGTTATAGACATTGTTTTGTAGGACCCAGGTAAAGGGAAGGGCATCATGTAGCATGTCATATTATCTTTTCATCATTGCCTTTACAACGGGATAGTTTGGAGGTGACAATTGGTCACATGGAGACTTATTGGTCTTGTCTTATTATACATATTAGTTTATCCATTTTTTCTTGGTTTGTATGAATATTGGAAGCATATTTTTTCTTCCATGTTGTACTCTAGTTGTATGTCTTGTTTTGTTTTATATGAGACTTATTTATGTTATCTTGTTTCATATCACCATCGTGATATTCCAGATTAGGCGGTTTGTCTAGTTGACTTGGGTTGGTTCGTTATAGAATGTCATAATAGAGATTCTTATCCTGAAGTGCATTAACACTTCCTGAGTGTGGTTCTATGTATTGGGTAGACATAATTTAGGACAATTAGAATTCGGCTAGTAAGAGTGGGAGGGTTCTTGGCTAGCTCACTTCATGTATGAACTTGAGTAACCATGGGTGGTTGGAAAGTTTTTACCAGGTTTGAGACTTGGATTTTGAGGTCATTTGAATGAACCGAATTGATATTTTATTTAAATGGACATGTTCCTTATTAAATCATTGTTTTTAATTCATAGAATTCATAATTTCTTTAAATTCTTGATGTTTTAAAGCATGGACATGAATTCTTGAAGATGGTCCTAAAATTTTAGAATATCCTATAAAGATGATTGGTCATTGTATTGTACTTAATAGAAAAATCTCTACTAAGATCTCTTCCAAGTATGAGAGAGGAGGCTACAATATAGGATCTATAGGAAAATCCTTGAGTAAAACCTTCTTTAGTTGAAGCTGTAATCTGTACAATTCAGACTCTAGGTCAAGTGGGTGTCAGGAACTCAAGACGTGCAATGGATCATGGCTAGTATTTTACTAAGAAGTATCCACCCATCTTATGTGGTGATAAGGGACATGAGGAATCTAATGAGTGGATTTAGAATATTAAAAGGATCTTCAAATTCTTGAAGACTCTTGAGGACTCTAAGGTGGATTTTTCCATGTTCATGATCGAAGGACCGAGAAGGAGATTGTGGGACTTTATTGTGCAAGCTAAGTTGCACGAGGATATTACTTGGACTCCTTTAAAGAAAATATTCAATCACCGGTTTTACCCTTAGATGTTAGGTGCAACAAAGACCCAAGAGTTTCTGAACTTAGAGTAAGGAGAGCATACTATTCTGGAGTATTCCTCCTGTTTTTCTGAGTTGGTATATTTGGAACTAGAGCTAGTCCCCAATGCGTACCTAAAGGATCAGAGGTTTGAGTTGGGACCAAGGCCTGATATTTGGTTGATAATGATTCTAATGTGCCTTTCGACCTTCATGGAGGTAGTGGACAAAGAAACTTTGGCAGAGGCTAACATAGCTGAAAAGACTGGTTTGGGTGGAGCTTCAGTTAGTGTAGTTATTATCCAGGGTGTGTCTTTTAACCAAGAAATCATAATGGTTATCAGTTTTATTTAGGAACAGTTTCAAAGGCTTTATCAGGACAATAGCAGTTTGTTTGTTTCCAATGTGAAAGGCATGGTTATACCAATCCTAACTATATGGATGATCCTAATACTTGTCATCATTGTGTAATATCTGGCCATCTAAGACATTTTTGTGAAATGACATCCCCGATAAGTAAGGATGGATCCACTCTCACTAAGGGTTCACAGGTTTTTACTGATGCTTCCAAGGGTGGTGGGTCAAATCCTCATGCCAAGGGGTATGTTCATGTGGCTAAGAAAAAATGGGTTTATGTGACAGAGTGTGCACCAAATTAATCTGAAGTAGGTCAAACTACTATTAGAGATACAATGTTTATTTCATCTTCTATGGTGATAGCTTTGTTTGATATAGGTGCTACTCATTCTTTTATATCACCAAAGTTAGTTGATGTGTTGGGATTACATTTGGTTCTTTCCATGCCTTTGGGAAAGAGGTCTGAACAAGGTTTCAAGTGTCCTATATGTTGGGTGATAATAACTGAATTCAAGGTGGTGTGGGGATTTTTAGTTCTTGATATTGACATATTTGACCTGATAATTTACATGGATTATATGATCATCATTAGGGACCAAATAGATTGTTATCATCATCAGGTTCAATTCTTGTCTTCTGATGGGGCCACTCATGTTTTTTAGGGTGAGTGGGACTCTAGATCAGGAAGGGTGAGACCTATTGTTCCTTATATTAGGGTAATATCATGCCAATTGTTAGATATGTTTATTTATATTGTTGACCCTTGTATGGGTTTTATTCTTCTTGTAGCGGTATGTGTATACCTTGAGGTTTTTTAGAATGATTTTTTCTGTTTTACCTATACAAAGAGAGGTTGAGTTCACTATAGACCTACTACCTAGTACAATGACCATTTCTATTCCATCTTATCAAATGACACCTACTGAGTTGGCGGAACTTAAAGTATATATTGAGTACTTAAATGATAAGGGATTTATTCATCCTACCATGTCACCATGTACTTATCCTATCCTCTTTACTAAGAATGTATATAGTAATCTCAAACATTGCATGGATTATCAAAAATTGAATTAGGTGACTGTTAAGAAAAAATATCCATTTCCTAATATTGACAATCTTTTTGACTAGATTAGAGGGGAATGTTGGTTTTCAAAGATTTACCTTTGTTTGGGGAATAATCACTTGAGAGTCCAATAAGAGGATATACCTAAGACAACATTTAGGATCTTTTATGAGCATTTCAAGTTTCTGATTATGCCATTTGGTATCACTAATGCTCTCGTGGTATTTGTGGCTTTAATGAACTGAATATTTCATCAGTTCTTAGACTTTTTTTGCATGTTAGTGATAATATTTTGGTGTACTCTAAGTTAGAGGAGGATCATACATAACATTTGGATATCATTATTTAAACCTTAAAGGAACATCGTCTATATGGTAAGCTTTCCAAGTGTGAGTTTTGGATCCGAGAAGTAAAATTTTTGAGGAATGTTATATTTGAGAGGGGCATATAAATGGATCATGAGAAAATATAGGATTTTATGTCCTAGGATTAGCCCATAAATGTGTTTGAGATCTATTGATTATTGGGTTTGGATGGTTAATATAAACGATTTGTTCAGTATTTCTCTAATCTCGCATCTTTGATGACAACTTTAACCCATAAGGGTGTAAAGTTTGAATGGAATGAAAAATATCATAGATATTTTGAGGAGATAAAGGTGATTTTGACTTCAACACCAATTTTTATTCTTCTATAATCAGGTCTGGGTTATGATTTTTTCTAAAATTATTTTGGTACGAGTTTGGGATGTGTCTTGATGCAAGGGAAATAGGTGGTGGCCTATGGCTCTCACGAGTTACGTCATCATGGGAAAAACTACCCTAACCAAAATATTAAGTTGGTAGTAGATATTCATGTAATAAAAACATGGCATCACTATCTCCTTGGGGAGCGGTTTATAGTGTATTCTGATCACAAGAGCCTGAAATACATTTTTACACAGAGGGATATGAACTTATGACAGAGACACTGGGTGGAGTATCTTCAGACTTTTTATTTTTTGATATTGTATGCACTCTTAGGGAAGGCAATGTGGTTATCGATGAGTTGAGAAGAAAATTACCGATATGGGCCATGAAGGAATTAGGTGAGGAGTGGTCTATGATGAGTTTGTTTGCTGAGATAATATTGGGAGTGAAATAGGTTAGTGGACAAGTGTTCTTGGTATCAATGAAAGATAAATCATATTTCGATGAGTGAGTATGGCTTAAGAAGATGATAGAAACTGAGTTTCAATGCTTAGGTAAAAGTTTTTTATGGTGGGGAGACCTCAGTTGAGTGGTATCGGTCTCCTAGTGGAGCTTTGTGAATTTGTAGTAGGTTGGTTGTTCCAATTTCTCTAATCCTGGAGTTTATGGATAATGTAAGATGACCATGTTGGTCCATACACCCCACAGTTACTAAGATGCATCATGACTTGAGATTTCAGTATTGGCGGCTAGGGATGAGGCAGTTGATTGCATATTTTATATCAAAATGTCTCATTAATTATAAAATTAAGTCAGAAAACCAGAGACTTATTGGTTTTTTGAAACCTTTTCCCATTCTGATATGAAAGTGGGATGAGTTTTTTATATACTTCATCATTGGTTTGCCATATAATCCTAGTGGGAAGAATGTGATATGGTTGGTTATTGATTGAATTATGAAATTAGCTCATTTCTTACCAATAAAGGTAATGAAGAAAGTGGAACAACTCAAAGACTTGTACATTAGAGAAATTGTGAGAGTTCATGGGGTTCCCTTTGTGATTTTTTTGATAGGGACCCGATGTTCACATCCAGGTTCTAGAAAGGTTTGTAGGAGATGATGACTTCCCAGTTCAAATTTAGAATGGATTATCATATGCAAATGAATGAAAAAATAGAGATATCTATATAGGTTTTAGAGGATATTCTACGAGCTTTCATACTTTATTTTGGTGGATCTTGGGAAAAGAATTTATCTCTAGTAAAAATTTCCTATAATAATAGTTATCAGGCTTAAATAAATATGTTACCCTTTGAAGTGTTGTATGGGAAGCTCTGTATGTCTCCCTTGTACTATGAAAATTTGGGAGAGTGTTCCTTGTTTGGGATGAGTCTCATCCATGAGCCGATAACGAAGGTGTAGTTGATTCAGAAGAGGTTTATCACAGCACAGAGCCATAAGAAATTTGATATGTACCATTGTCATCAGCCACTAGATTTTGTGGTTGGTGATCATATTTTTCTCAAAGTTTTACCATTATTGGTACAACATCGATTGGGTAAGTAAGGCAAGTTGTCACTAAGGTTTTTTGACCCCTTTTAGATTATGTAATTACTTGGAAATGTGGCATATTAGTTGGACTTACCATACCACTTTACTTCAATTCATGATGTGTTTCATGTTTTCTAGCCGAGGAGGTATTAAAAGTATCTTTCCCATGTGATTGAATGTGATTATGTTGATTTTGATCCTGATACCACCGTTTTTGAGCTACCGACTCAGATTATGGATTACCAGGATAAGGTACTATGCAGTAAAATGATTCCTTTGGTTTGGGTACTATGGCAGTGAAAATGTGATATCTATGAGACATGGGAGTGATAATAATTTATGGGGTATTAGTGGACTTCTCTTTTTGTGAGTCCTTAATCTTGATCTCTTTTTTGGGGGTAGAAATCCTTTATGGTATGGGGTGAGTGTAACATTATATTACTTTCTTGAAAGTACTTCTTGACCCTTATTTTGACTATGCTTTGGTTGGGTATTGGATTTGGAGTGAATTAGAGAGTTTTTGAAAAAAGTTGGGATCCCTTGTGGCTATGCACAGTTGGTGCACAGTTTGGGAAAACTGTGCAATTTTCCCATGAAACCGTGCGGCCAAGCATGGTCTTTTGGAAGGGGGTGCATGGTTTTTCCAAATCGTGCGGCCACCCCTCCAAACCATGAAACCATAAGAAGAGGGTTTATACATGGTTGGAACATTATTAAAGTAACCATGTGTCCTAACCACATACCCTAAATATAATATCTGTATAATTCACACTATTAGGGTGAAAAATTACTCCTAACCGTATGCCCTCTCCAGAAAACCATGTGTGAAGACTTTTAATGCTCCGAATTTTTAATTAAAAATCCATGTGAGCACTTTTTAACCTATAATAACCCCCTAATATCTTATTATATCAACCTAATATTTCCCCAATTATCAAGAGTCATCTTCCTTTAGATTATAGGTGGATTTTCTTCATTCTTAATGGATCAACTCAAGGTATGTTGTGTTTTTTATCTGGTTTTACATCTTCTTCTTAGATCCTCATTAGATCTATTCTCCTATTATCTTGTATAACTTTAAGGGTTTGTATATTCCGGATCTAAGGGATTTGATAGAGAATTGACGTGTTTATTATGGATCTAGGATCATGATAACCTGATTTACTCTTCCCCAATCTTCATTTTCTAAGGCAGTTGGTTCTACCTTCATTCTTGAGGTAGATGTTTCTATACAAAGGTATAATTATATTAATTGATCATTGGTCTTATAAATTCCTTTGGGTTATCCATTGAATTAAATTAATTTGTTATTTTAATGGATTTTTTGAAAAAATCATGTTTTTAAAGGGGGGTTTTCTTTAAAAATGGTTTGTGTACACCAAGTGTTTGATAAAATGCTTGAATGGTAGTTTTGGTTTAAAAGGGGGGTTTTAAGCATTGAATTGGATTTTATTTTCTTTGAAAATTTTCTATAAATTTTGGGCATGGATTTTTAAATGGTTTTGGAGAAACTTAGCACATTGGGAACCTTGGGTGCATCATGAATAGACATGTCAATCATAGTGTGTGTAATGACAATTGAGGTTTTCTTTCACTTTAGTGCGTGTAATTCTACTAGAGGTTATACCAATGGGATCCACCATAGACCTATATTTGGGATTCCTTTTTTATTTCTAGTACATATACCTAGAGGCTAGAGCCCAAATGGCGTACCTTGTCATTTATGATTTTCTCACTTATTTTCACATAATGGATTGGTCATGGTTATTGGATTGCTTTTTTTCACATGATGGATTGGTCATGGTTATTTGATCACTTGTTTTCATATAATTGATTGGTCATGATTATTTTCTCACTTTCTTTCACGTTATGGATTGGTCATGGTTATTTTCTTAAATTTTTACTTGATGTATTATTCATAGATAATATTGATTATCCTCTCATGCTTTATCACTTATACTTGTTATGTTCCTTATTTTGAGAATATGAAAGGATTTTATGAAAAACAAGTTATGATTTACAAATGCTTTTGATTTATGAAAATTCTTTATAAAACTATTTTTTTAAACATAGAACTATAACATTCTTAATATTATACTCTATATAGATTCTATGATGGAATCCCACTGGGCTTTGTGCTCACACCCTAATTTTTTTTACTTTAGGTGGTTGTAGATAATGTTTTACAGGACCCAAGTAATGGGAAGGGTATATCATAGCATGTTGGCTTCTATTTTCATCACTGTGTTCATAGAAGGATGGTTTATAAGTGATGGTTGGTCACATAGAGACTTGATGGTCTAGTCTCATCATGCTTTCTGGTTTGGATGGTTTGTCTTAGATTGTATGGATGTTGGTTGTATATTTTTACTGTGTGTTGTAATTTGGTTGTTTTTCTTATTTTTTATATATGAGACTTATTTTTGTTCCTTTTGTGCCTCACCACCATGATGGGTTGGATTGGGTGTCTTGTCTAGTTGAATCAGTTCAGTTCATTACACACCCAAATTTCATTCCTTTCCCAGGGTGTACAAGGTAATTCAATGATGAAATCTATGGATACCTCATCCCACTTCTAGATAGGGATGAGAAGAGGCCAAAGCAATCCTGAGGGCTTCTAGTGCTCCGCTATGACTTATTGGTAGGTATAACATCAGGATGAAAAGTCAACTATATCACACCTCATACTTGGCCACTAGAACTGACATCACACATCATAAAACATCTTAGTGGTACCAGGATGAACAAATCACTAAGACTGGTGGAATTCTTGCATCACCACTTTCCTCAAAGACAACGACACTACATAGCATCCCTTAAAGCAAAGAACACCCTTAGGAGACAACAACCGGTCATTAAGCACCCACACCATTTAGTAGCTAGGTAGAACACTATCACAAATCATAGTTTGGATTCTCATCCTAAATAAACTCTAGAAGAGAAGGCATAAACTAAATTATAGATGAGAACATACCTCTACTATGCTCCTTGGATTCCAGGTGTATTCAAGAAAAGATACCCATAAAACTCTACTCATCACTAGACACCTTTATATCCTGGGTAAGTAACAAACTACTCAAAGCATTGACAAACACATTTCCTTTACCTGAGGTGTTTACAATATCGAAGTAAAAAACTTGAAGGTACTCGATCCATTTCCACTGCCTCAAGTTTAGATCCTTCTAGGACAAGATGTAGCTCAAACTTTTTTGGTCTGAGTAGGCCAAAAAATTTCTCTTCAAAAAGTAGCAATGCCAGCATTTTAGTGAATGTATGATGGATTCCAACTTGAGGTTATGGGTTGGGTAATTATTTTCATGTGGTTGAAGTTGGTGAGAGTCATACACCACCATATAATCACACTACATATTCTCACAACCTAAAACCATCCTCAAAGTATCACATTTGACCACATACCAATATACAGCCTTAGGTAAGATAAAAATGGGGGTGGTGGTAAACCACCGCTTGAGATCCTCAAAGGATTATTGGTATTCTAAACTCTAAAACAAATTCACCAATTTATGGGTGATAGTTTTAATTGGTGAATAAAGAAAAGATAAATCTTTAATGAACCACCTATAATACCCTTCCACGACCATAAAACTCCTAATATCAAATACATTCCTCATCTCCCCCATGAAAACACTGATTTGACCTTCTCCAAGTCAACAAAAAAGTTATGTTATGAGATCACATGGCCAAGAAACTTAACTTATTGAATCCATAAACAACATTGTGAGATCTTGGAATAAAGATGATGGTCTCACAACATGACCATATTAATTCTCATGTGATTCACATGCTCCTCTTCTGATATTAAATAAAACAAAATTTCATCCAAAAATACCATGACAAAGGATTCAAGGTATTTGTGGAACACCCAATTCATCAGGGCTATAAAAACCATAGGAACATTCATCAATCATAAATCAATTACCAAATTCTCTAAATTTCCATACCCACTTTAGAAGGAAATCTTGGGAACATCTATTTCTCTCACTCTTACCTAGTGATACACTAAATGGAGTTAGATCTTAGAAAACCACCTTACTCTTTTAAGTTGGTCAAAGAGATCATCAATATGGGGTAAGAAGTTTTTGTTCTTGATGGTTACCTAATTTGGCTTCCAGTAGTTGACACACAATCAAATATATCCATCTACATTCTTGGAAAAAAATCACTAGAGTGGCCTAAGGAGAGATGATCAAGTGAATAAAGCCTTTGGATTCTAAATTATCCAGTTATATATTTAATTCCAACAACTTGATGGGGGCTATATGATATGAGGGAAGAGATATCAGTTATGTTCCCAATGCTAAATTGATAGAAAACTCCACTTCTTATTTTGGAGGTAAACCTAATAAATCATCTTAAAACACCTTAGGAAACTCATACACTATGGGAGGAAACCCTCTCTCCGATCCTTTCCCATAATCCTCCATCATATGGGAAGACACCTAAAAAGAAATACTTCCAAAAATTGAGAGTGGAGGTCCAGCTCATCCTAACCATGAATCTCATTCACCTTGAAAAACTTGATTTATTTTATCGGGGGTTGTGAATGTCACCTTCCGATGATAAAAATAAATATGATCCTTGATCAGTCCATTCCTAAGATTATGTCATATAGGTCTATATCCAAGATAAGGAAATACCATTTTAACTCAACCTTTAATAAGGATACAATACATGATGGGCATTGAAAACCCTTCTCCTTTCTTCTGCCATGAAGCATAACCAACTCTATGGAATATGGAATAATCTTAGTCAGGTGTTTTAGTAAATCTAAAAGGTGATAAAAAATGAATAAATTATAATCAATTATATCGAAAAAATCAATTTCTATGGATGATTCAATAAAAATAGTACCTCAAACTATCACAGGACCTGCATCTAATTCCAACAGTTCCTGACCTATAGCATGTAGGTTCCTATCTTCTGTTAGTGTCTATGGTCAACTACTGATCCATAACTTTGATTTAAGCTGAATCTACCCATAAGAAGATTCATTCTTTCCACTATTCCCACTTGAATGAGACCCCATGGACTTGGATGCATCGGACTGAGCTACAGATTCCCTAGGTGTTGTGAAGCCTGCATTGCTCTAAAAATTGGGGACACTCTTACAGAACCTCTGAAAGTGACCCAGGTGTCCACACTGATGGAAAAGTTTGGGTGGAACTAGACACGTATACTACATGTTCCCAAACTTCCCAAACTGATGGAACACAACAAATCTATCACCTATGGATGTTAATGAAAGTGGTTGGGGTGGACATCTAAATCAACTCGCACCCTTCTTTACCTATTCTTCACACTTCCTCTTCCTTTCAAATGATCCAATACCATGTTAGATTAGTGTTGGAATCATCCCAAACAAGCCTAACATACCTGACTAACCAATCTCCACAATCAAATCTCAGTCAACTAACTTAAAATACATCTTCAATTTGAACAATATGAACTGAGATTGAATGTCCAGCCGCAACCCCATCTCAAACTACTAGGATTTAAACTTCTCATTAGAAACTACCTCAAGAGAGAAACAAACCAAATCCATAAAGCAGTTTTCATATTATATCATTGAGTGACCCCCTTGATAGAGGTCCAGAAACTCTCGGAACTTGGTGAGGGATAAGGTCTCAAGGTAGTATTTCTCATTAAGGATGTCCTTGAAGTCACTCCATCCCATTTTCTCATGATTCCTTTCTTAAACCATTATCTACCATCACCTACGACTAGGGCCTTCCAATATAAACACAACACACTTTACCATGACAGCTTTAGGAGTCCCAAGGAACCCAAATATACTCTCAATATTCTCTACCTAGTCTTCCAATTCCTATGGATCTATGATTTCCCAAAAGGAAGGGGGGTTATTCTTGAGAAAATTCTAAGCCTAATCCTTTTACAAACCCAATTTGGCTTCCTTAGCTTGAATAGAACCAAATCCTTCTCTCAGATCTAGAGCTCAAACGACCCAAACCACTACCTCCACTAATCATTGATCAACTGGTGAGGGATAAATCTCTCTAGAATCCTCCCATGGCTATACAGGAGGTCTCCGAGGAGGCATAATGATACAAAATTCAAAACACCAAAGAGAGAAACCATCAATACATCAACCCATGAAGAATAAAATAAATACAATTAATAACCACATAAACCATAATAAAACCATAACAGATCACCCAATAATTTAAACCACTCCACCATACCTCAGTTTCCATGCCCAGTCTATAGCCTATGCAATACACCTAAAGGAGGTTTTAACCAAATCCCAAACATCCCATGGTAATATAAGTTCTGTCATGAGGTGTGATAGCCAAACACCCCACTCACATTTAGAACCTCAATCCCCAAAAATCCTAGGTCCTGTATATCTATAATTTCCTAAATAACCTGACCCAAAATAAGGGAAAAACTTATTTTATACCATTTCTTCATGAACCAGATTAGATTCCCATCAAACTATACACTAGACCTAGCCTGTGGATGGCCCTAAGGGCATTAACGACTCCCATAGGCTAACAATTGGTGCTTGGGCATCAAATAACTCATTTGGGAATGATTTTACCATAATAACAATAACCAACATTGATATAAGATTTATATAACATCATAATCTATTGGAGTTGGTATTCCATGACCAACTAATTATACTTTTATTACATATATATTTGATGAATTGAATATTAATAAAGCATATTATTACACATTGCTCATTGTTTTACTTGAATTTAATGTAATGATGTCCTAGGGTATCTATCACATTGATAAGGTCATAACAGTTCCCCACTATGATAAGAATGAAAGAGCGCTGTCGTGGGCGCCCTCAAATGATTAATGTGATTTTGGGGTACTTAGGTGCAACAGAGTGGCTGACCAAGGTTGTCTCTCAAAGGAGGAAGTGAATTAAAACAACTTTTTAGAGGTATTCTAGAAATAAAATAAAATAGAATAAAAACACTACTTGAAAGGATGGGGGTGGTTGTTTATAGTTTATAAAACTTGAAGAAGTTTGCTGGAAGAAGATTGCATTTTTTGTTTTTAATTTTTAAATGAGGTTTAATTAAAAAGACACAACAAGAAATATTTTTTTAGAAAATATTTTAAAAGGAGTAATCGATCTAACTATACCTATTCACTGTATTATTAATCATTATCATTTAAATTAACATTCACTTAATTATTATCCCTTAATTTGTTAAATCTCTAACCCTACGAGAATTAACTTTACCACGAAGATGATGTGAATTTAACCCTAGGCTAACTTCGGAACATGCAATCGCAACACCCCGCTTTGATTGATGTTCTAAGATTAGATTATGTTTAGTGGTAAATTAAGGCACATAACCACTCTAGAAATGAGGATTAATTGAGTTTAGGGATTGTATTTGAACTCTACAAATTGATCCCGTGTGGTCTTGTATTACCGATTAAGATCGCGCTCTCACAATTCACACAAATCCCGACCTCGCGTGTTTTGTGTTAATTGTTCAAGTGCTCACTTAGTTTCTTATAATTTGAAAAATAAATTAATGGATCATGTTTAGTTAATTAAATTATATCATTAATTCAAAATAAATGAATGAATAATGTGATAGGTAGATCGATTACTAAAAAGAACTACTCTTCCATGGGCGGTGTAGTTATCGTAGAAGCGAATTGCATTTGCAACGATTTAGAATGGGTATAACCCAATCACGCTTATACTCTTGAGTTCCAGCCCAAATATTAAGATTAATGAAGAATAAAAATTAAAAAAATAGAGGAAAACAGAAGAAATTAAAGAGTAACTAAGAAGTTTATTGAAAGAGCAAAAACATTACAACAAAGAGGAGGAAGAGAAGAGCAATTTGGAGGAGATCCTAGCTTAAAAGCTTACCTCCTCCAATGGTGAATTGAAATGGAAAGTAACCACTTCACCTATTCTCCCAATCCTCTAAGGCACGTACCAACCCCTCTAAATGAGAAAAAATACAATTTATAGAGGGGAGGGGAGGAGAGGTTACAAGTGGTTTCAAGTGTGAATGTGAAAATTCGGACAAATATTTTATTCCAACTTGCAACGCCCATTTGACCACCAAAACGCGTGAATTGGACAGAATTACAGAAGGATCATATGTGAGGATATGTATCCTATATCTCCTATAAACATATGGGCTTAATCCAGTACCAGATGAAGGAGTTATGGGCGAAATATAGAAGCTTGTCCATTCTGGTGTGTACAGCCCACCTTTGACTTTATGGCCCAATTACTCCATCCAAATGCATTCTTTTTATCTAGTGTTCTGAATAAAAGTTGTATCCCATAAAGTAAGTAACGCATTTAAAAAAATTAATTTCAAATAATTCAAATAAAAATATTTATGATTGAAAAACTACAGTGATTTTGAAAGGGTAAAACTGGAATTTTCATCAAATATTCAAATGAATGATCTAATCCCAAATACTTTCTAATTGAACATACTTAACACAATGTGAGGAAATTATATCATTTATTATCAATAAAATATTCAATAAAAATGTGTTTTATCAACTCCCCCACACTTACCCTTTTTCACTCCTGGGAAAAACCTCATATCAAGTAAACATCAATATCAAATCAAAACCAATTTTAAAACACATATCCTTGAGATCAAACAATTACATACCAAGAAACAAAAGATATCATGCCTCATAAAAAACCATTATTTCAAGTTCTTAATTTATATTATTCAATATATTTCCACTTTATTTATCCTCCCATGCACAAAACACTTACCTCGCTTGAATTTTCTCTTATCACACAAATGTCATTTTTTTGCAATGTCTTTCTCATACAAACTCATACAAGGGTCACCATAGGCTTGATAAATTCCTATATCACTACCTGATGTGAGTCAATGATGTATGTTTATCATGAGGACTTTTCATGGTTTTTCTGTGGCTTTTGGTTGGTAGGATTAAGATGTGAAAAACTCTGAGGCTGAATGAGGACGACATGACTCTTTTTGAAGCAAAATTGCATTAATATAATTTTCACTTAAATATGGTCTTCTCCTCAATCCCCATAGTATCAATTCAGCTCTATCATCATGAAAAGTCATGAAAGGTTTACACCATTCATCATTTCAGCATCAAAAATGTCAATCTTCTCAAACATGATTTTCTTGAAAGCTCCAGATGGGTACAACTTTCCACCTCAATTAGAAGCTCCAGAAAAGGCACATCTTCACTTATCATGAAAGCTCCAGAAAAGGAACATCTTTCAATATAATGGCTTTCTTCAGTAGCAAACACATCTCTTCAGAATTTAATTTTCCACCCAAAGTATCACAGAATGTGGTAGCACAACACAATATAGCTTCCCCCACACTTAATCTCAACTAGATTATGCAATTTCACTTCAAGAGTTGGTTGGATAGGGAAAATTGGCTTGTAATGTGGCTAACCTAACAGGCTGTGTATGGATTCTAAGGGCTACAAGGATTAAATTTTCAAGGTAGGCCATCATAAAACAAAGATTCTTTGAAATAGGGGATTTAATACCAAACAAATGCCTCAATCATTTAAACATAAGTACCTCAAACCCTCAAGTTTTGACAGGAATAGATCAAATTCTGGTTAAATCAAGCATGGTTTGGTTCTCTCAAGAAGTGAGGTGAATGTAAAGAATATGAAAATAATGGTTCAGAAGCCTCACAGGAAAGTGATTTCAAATATAAAGATAGTGAGATGTGGCATGGGATTCAAAATTTAGTGTACTTTTCATGAAATTACTAAATATTTGAACTTGAAACAAAGTCATTTTCAGCATTCATTTAAGCTTAGTTTCAAGGGATAAATTGTTTCACTCATTGATATGCATTTCAAAATTGTGATGAGAATCATTTCAGCTCAAAAATTTCAAAAACACAAATAAAATTGAAAAATAATCACATAAAATTTGAAAAACACACAATTTTTGTTTTGTTTTTTTTTGTTTTTAAACAGGAAAACAATTGAAATTACTAAACTAAAATGTTCCCTCCCCCCACACTTAAAATATTTCATTGTCCTTAATGTGAACCCATGAGATGATATATGCACATGAAATGTATAATTTTAAATAGGACAAAGAATAACAAAGTTAAAGGGTTATGATGGGGTCATGCAGTGTGATAAAATCCACTGCATTAGTTGGAAGTCCCTCAATGTATCTCTTAAAATGTTGCCCATTGACTGTAAATCTCATTCTTGTGTCCTCTTGTGTGATCTCCACTGCACCATAAGGGAAAACATTAGATACAATATAAGGACCTAACCATCTGGAACGCAACTTACCAGGCATCAGCTTCAGTCATGAACTATAGAGAAGGACTTTATCTCCAACATGAAACTCCCTTTGTTGGATAATTCTATCATGACCTTATTTTGATCTTTCCTTGTAAAGACTTGAGTTGTTATATGAAGACAATCTAATCTCCTCAAGCTCTTGAATTTTCAGCTTCCTTTGGATTCTAGCTTGGGCCAAATCCATGTTGCATTTCTTTATAGACAAATAAGACCGATGCTCAACTTCCACGGGGAGATGACACTCTTTCCCAAAAAACAATCTGAAATGGGGACATACCAATGGGTGTCTTGTATGTTGTCCTATAAGCCCACAATGCATCATCCAAGAGCTTTCTCCAATCCTTCCTATTTGGATGCACGATTTTCTCCAATATTTGTTTCAAATCACGATTTGAAACCTCAGCCTGGCCATTTGTTTGGGGGTGGTATGGTGTTGATTTTTTGTGTGTCACCCCATAATTTCAAAAGAGTGAGGCAAAATTCCTATTGCAAAAGTGTGTCCCTTGGTCACTAATGATGGCCTTTGGTACTCCAAACCTGCAGAAAATTTGAGCCTTAAAAAAATCCACTACAACATGAGAATCGTTAGTCCTAGTGGCCTTGGCCTCCACCCATTTACTCACATAATCAACAGCAACCAAAATATACAAAAATTCAAATGAACTAGAAAAAGGACCCATAAAATAAATTCCCCATACATCAAAAATCTCACAGAATAGTATGGGTTGTTGGGGCATCTCATGTCTCCTAGAAATGTTCCCAGTGTGTTGGCAACGAGAGCATGACTTACAAAACACATGGGCATCATGGAATAAGTTAGGACAATATAATCCAGAGTCCAAAACCTTCCTAGATATCCGTTGGGGTCTAAAGTGTCCACCACAAGAAAGTGTATGATAGAAATGAAAAATAGACTCAAACTCATGATCGGGAACACACCTCCTAATGACTTGGTCACTACACATGCGCCAGAGGTAAGGATCATCCCACACATAATACCTAGACTCACTTTTTAATTTTTGGACTTGATGCTTCTTTAAATTTGCTGGGATTTCAGAGGAAACAATGTAATTAACTAAATCAGCATACCAAGGATGCGTACCTGAGATGGTATAGAGATGCTCATCGTGGAAAGTGTCTCGAAGTGGTACTTGGTCCAAGTTGTCACCCTCTGGTGTGTGAGTAATCCTACTCATGTGGTCTACCACCAAATTCTATGATCCCTTCTTGTCCTTTATCTCAATATCAAATTCCTGAAGAAGGAGCATCCATCAGATCAGCCTGGGCTTTGCATCTGGCTTCTTCAAGAGGTACCTCAGAGCTGCATGGTCAGAAAAAACAACTAATTTAGAGCCTAATAAATATGAATTAAATTTATCTAAAGCAAATATTACAGAAATAAACTCCTTTTCTATGGTTGTGTAATTTTATTGGGCTGAATCCAGTGTCCTCGATGCATAGGTGATCACATGTGAATGTCCCTCCACCCTCTGAGATAAGACAGCTCCAACCGCAAAGTTGTAGGCGTCACACATAAGCTCAAAAGGAATCTCCCACCGTGGGGGCTGTATGATAGGTGGAGTGGTCAGACACTTCTTTATCTCATCAAAGGAAGTCCTGCAAGAATCATCAAACACAAAATCAGAATCCTTTTGAAGTAATCATGACATAGGAAGAGCAATCTTACTAAAATCTTTGATGAAGCACCGATAAAATCCTGCATGCCCTAGGAAATACCTAACATCACACACACATGAAGGATATGGTAAGGATGAAATAATATCTACCTTTGATCTATCAACCTCTATCCCATGTTTTGACACTACATTCCCTAAGACAATGCCATGCTCTACCATGAAATGACACTTTTCAAAGTTTAGGACCAAATTATTCTCAATACAACGATTCAATACCTTTCCCCAACTATTTAGAAATTCATCAAATGAGGATCCATACACTATAAAATCATCCATAAATACCTCCATGCAGGTCTCAATAAAATCAGAAAAAATACTCACCATGTATCTCTGGAAGATACCTGGGGTGTTGCAAAGTCCAAATGGCATCCTCCGGTAGGAAAATGTGCTAAAGGGACAAGTGAATGTAGTCTTCTCCTGATCCTCCAGAGCTATAGGAACCTGAAAATATCCAGAAAATCCATCCAAGAAACAATAGTGTGTTTTCCCAGCTAGTCTCTCAAGCATTTGATCAATAAATGGGAGGGGGAAATGGTCTTTGCGAGTGGACTGATTTAGTTTCCTATAATCAATACACACACGCCAACTGTTTTGCACCCTCATTGGAACTAAATCATCTTTCTCATTTTTAACAACAGTAACACCACTCTTCTTAGGCACAACCTGAATAGGACTTACCCATTGAGAATCTGAAATGGGAAAGATTATACCAGCCTTGAGCAATTTCTCAACTTCTTTTTTAACAACTTCCAGGAGGGTGGGATTAAGTCTCCTTTGTGGCTATCTCACCGATTTAGCCCCATCCTCCAAGAGAATCCTATGCATGCAAATGGAGAGGCTAATACCTGATATGTCAGTCAAGGTCCACCCAATTGCCATATTGTTCTCCCTCAAAAGATTCAAAAGTTTTTATTCATGTTCAAAAGAGAGATTGTTAGCAATGATAACAGGTAATTTCTCACCACTCAACAAGTATGAGTATTTGAGATTTGGTGGCAATAGCTTGAGTTCCAGTGTAGTGGGGTGGTGTATGGATGGTGACATAGAAGGAACTGATATATGTTCACAAAGAGCATCAGTATCAAAATATACATCATAAAAATTTGAGAATAAAGCATCAAATACATCAGCATACTCAACAGCCATGTCATAATCAGAGTTCACATGATCAAAATCAAAGTATGATTCAATTTCAAAATCAAATCTAATAGAGTCTTTTGCATTATAAATAGGTGTGGAAGTACTCTTAGATATAAAACTAGAACCAATACTCATAATCTCCCTAAGCATAGAACGATCAAATTCCATGGGGTTTTTACTTGGTGGTTTAAAATGGGAGATAAAAAATGCAGAATGATCCTATGAGGGGTACTTCATGGAATCCATAACATTAAATATCACAACTTCATCCCCAAATTCCATGGAAAGTGTACCCTCATTGACATTTATGATAGTTTTTTCAGTTTTGAGGAAGGGTCTACCTAAGATTATGGGAGCATGAGAACTTACCTGATCGTCCTCCATGTTAAACATGTAGAAATCTGCTGGGAAGATCATGTCTCTTACCCGGACAAGTACATCCTCAAGTACTCCCACTGGATATGTTGTAGCTCTATTTGCCAACTGCACCACTACTCTTGTTGGCTTCAACTCACCAACCTGAAAGGAAGAGAATACAGAGTGAGGCATCACATTTATTGAAGCTCCTAAATCACAAAGAGAATCAGAGAAGTGAAACTCCCATATGGTACATGGGATGGTGAATGTCCCAGGATCCTTTCACTTTGTTGGCATTTCTAGAGTTAGTGTAATGAGTGCTGAGACATTCCTTCCAAGGTTGATCCTCTCATTTCCCTTGAGCCCTCTTCGATTGGTGCAGAGTTCTTTTAAGAATTTGGCATACCTTGGGATTTTCTTAATGGCTTCAAGTAGAGGAATGTTGATCTCCACACGCTTTAATGTGTCCAAAACCTCCTTTTGCATTGCTTCTTTAGCCATCTTATTGGTTTGAACAACCCTGTTTGGAAAAGGAAGGGGTTTAGGAGGAACATCATCAATCTTTTTCTTACCTTTATCTTTCTCCTTGGATTGCTCATCAGTTGGTATGGAATGCGGCTTCTCTAGAGTAGAGGTGAATCCTGGTGGAATGGTAGGTACATATGTATCGTTCATTTTCTTCCCACTTCTCAATGTGATGGAACTAACATTCCCCTTTGGATTTGGAGTGGGTTAGGAAGGTATATTTCTAGAATTCTTACTCACAAGTTCATGGAGGGCGGTGGCAATCTGGCTCATTTGAGTCTTCAACTCCCTCAACTCCGAAACTTGACTCTTCAGCTCATTCTGTTGATTAAGAATGATTTGTTTCAAAAGATCATCAGTGTTAGAGTCTACCTTGTGTTGGAGATTCCCTTGTTGCTGAATTTTTGATGTTTGAGCTTCGAATCTCCTTTGGGGTTGTTGGAAACCCTGTTGGTAAGGTGGAGGCTGCTGGAAGTTTGGTTGAAAAGGGGGCCTTTTTTGTTGCCAGAGCCATACCTCATGTCTGGTTTATCTTTCCACCCTTGGTTGTATGTTGGAGAAAATGAATCAAACTTCTTTTGGGGATATGGTTGTTGTTTCTGCTGAAATGGTCTCCCTAGGAATACTGCTGCGCAATCCTCTGTCTCTTGTAGTTGTGGGCAACAGTCAGTTGGGTGTCTTGTCTCAGTGCAAATGCCACAAGGCCTTGAAGGAGGGGGTTGGGATGTCTTTTGAGCCAATGCAATCTGCCTCACCATAGTGGTCAATTCTTCCAACTTGGTATCAATCAAATGACTTTCAAGAGAATAAGGACTTACCTGATGTACTCCCCTAACATGTGGTGTACCCCTATCACCAAATTATTGGGAGTTTTGTGCCATCTTGTCGATCAATGCACGTGCGGCTACTGGTGTCTTGTCCACCAATGCCCCTCCTGCTGCAGAATCCACCATGATCCTCTCCATAGGTGTAATTCCTTTATAGAATTACTGGATGAGTAGTTTCTCACTGATTTGGTGATGTGGACAGCTTGCACACAACTTCTTGAATCATTCCCAGTACTCATACATTGACTCCCCTTATGCTTGCTTGATCCCCGAGATCTCCTTACAAATGGAAGTGATCCTCAATGCTGGAAAAAATATCTGCAAGAAAAGACATTTTAAATCATTCCAACAAGTTACATCATCGGGTTATAAATAATACATCCAATATTTCACAACTCCATCAAGTGAGAATGGGAATGCTCTTAATTTTATTTGATCTTCAAAAACATTTCTTGGTTTAAGGGTTGATCAAACCACATTAAATTCTTTAATGTGTTTGTTTAGATCCTCACCAGATAAGCCATGAAATTTTGGAAGAAGGTGAATTAACCCAGATTTTAACTCAAAGTCTAATTCGAGATTCGGGTATGCAATACAATTTGGTTGATAGTTAATATCAGGTGCATCCACTTATAGAATGGTTCTATTAAGTTCATTTCCATTATTTCCAGCCATTGGTTCCTCTTTTATGTTTGAATTTGAATTGCTTCCAATTTCAATGTTTCTAGAAGAGAGGAATTCACCAACTGGTTGAATATTGAAACTTCCTGTAGACTGAGAATGTTTGATTCGAGCCCTAAGGCTATGTTCAATCTCACGATCAAGATCTAAGAGATATTCGGGATTAGTTCGTGTCATAAATAAAATAAAAATGAAAAAGAAAGAAAGTGGACCATAGTAAAATAAAAATGAGAATTTTGAGTTGATGGTCTAAAAAGAAAATAAGAGGATGAAAAAAATGAAAACTTGAGAAAGGGGAAAGATGAACGAGAGAGGTGAAGAAAATAATAAAATGAAAAATAAAAGAAATACCTCTAAATGGTTGAATAAATTACTTGCCTCCCCGGAAATGATGCCAATTTGAAAGAGCGCTGTCGTGGGCACCCTCAAATGATTAATGTGATTTTGGGGTACTTAGGTGCAGCAGAGTGGCTGACCAAGGTCGTCTCTCAAAGGAGGAAGTGAATTAAAGCAACTTTTTAGAGGTATTCTAGAAATAAAATAGAATAGAATAAAAACACTACTTGAAAGGATGGGGGTGGTTGTTTATAGTTTATAAAACTTGAATAATTTTGCTAGAAGAAGATTGCATTTTTTTTGTTTTTAATTTTGAAATGAGGTTTGATTAAAAAGACACAACAAGAAGATATTTTTTTTAGAAAATATTTTAAAAGGCGTAATCGATCTAAATCTACATATTCACTATATTATTAATCATTATCATTTAAATTAAAATTCACTTAATTATGATCCCTTAATTTGTTAAATCTCGAAACCTACGAGAATTAACTTTACCACGAAGATGAAGTGAATTTAACCCTAGGCTAACTTCAGAACATGCAATCGCAACACCCTGCTTTGATTGATGTTCTAAGATTAGATTATGGTCAGTGGTAAATTAAGGAACATAACCACTCTATAAATGAGGGTTAATTGAGTTTATGGATTGTATTTTAACTCTACAAATTGATCCTGTGTGGTCTTGTATTACCGATTAAGATCGCGCTCTCACAATTCACACAAATCCAGACTTCGCGTGTTTTGTGTTAATTGTTCAAGTACTCACTTAGTTTCTTCTAATTTGAAAACTCAATTAATGGATCATGTTTAGTTAATTAAATTAGATCATTTATTCAAAATAAATTAATGAATAAGGTGAGAGGTAGATCGATTACTAAAAAGAACTACTCTTCCATGGGCGGTGTAGTCATCGTAGAAGCGAATAGCATTTTCAATGGTTTAGAATGGGTATAACCCAATCACACTTCTAATATTGAGTTCCATACCAAAGAGGAATATTAATGAAGAATAAAAATTAACAAAACATAGTAAAACAGAAGAAATTAAAGAGGAACTAAGAAGATTATTGAAAGAGCAAAAACATTACAACAAAGAGGAGGAAGAGAAGAGCAATTTGGAGGAGATCCTAGCTTGAAAGCTTCCCTCCTCCAATGGTGAATTGAAATGTCAAGGAACCACTTAAAATATGCTCCCAATACTCTAAGTCACGTCCCAACCCCTCCAAATGATAAAAACTCCAATTTATAGAGGGGAGGGGAGGAGAGGTTACAAGTGGTTTGAAGTGTGAATGTGGAAATTCGGACAAATATTTTATTCCAAATTTAACCGCCCATTTTACCACCAAAACGCTTGAATTTGCCAGACTTTCAGTAGGATCATATGTGAGGATATGGGTCCTATATCTCCTCTAAAAATTTGGGCTTAATCCAGTACCATATGAAGGAATTATGACCGAAATACAGAAGCTTCTCCATTCTGGCGTGTCCATCCCATCTTTGACTTTATGGCCCAATTACTCCATCCAAATGCATTATTTTTATCTAGTGTACTGAATAAAAGTTGTAGCCCATGAAGTAATGAACAAATTTAAAAAATATTAAGTTCAAATAATTCAAATTAAAATATTTATGATTGAAATACTACAGTGATTTTGAAAGGGTAAAACTGGAATTTTCATCAAATATTCAAATGAATGATCTAATCCCAAATACTTTCTAATTGAACATACTTAACACAATGTGAGGAACTTATATCATTTATTATAAATAAAATATTCAATAAAAATGTGTTTTATCAGAGAACCTTGAAGTGATATGATGATATTATTAAATATAGTTCTACGGTTGGATAACCTACTATGATAGGACACATAGTATTCAGACTGTCAGGTGCAAGTACTCTTAAGTGGATGAGGCTTCTTCTCATGAAGTTAGCACTTGGTAATCTCCAAGATGAGAGATTATTAAAATATATCCCTTAGTAGGAATTCCACATATTTTTTTTTCATCAGATATTCCTATATACAAGAATTTGTAATGGTCCTTTTAATTTAAGAGTATCATTGATGTATTTAATGACTACTAAAATTAGATTTACTAACCAAAACTATCATGCCATATGTTGGTAGAAAGTAAGGTATGTTGGGTTTTTCAAGAATGAAATATTATTAATGGATAAGTTGGGGAAGTATTTGTACCTTCCATCATTATATAAGTTTGTATCTCAACCCATTGATTAGAATAGAATCATCACATTAAATTCCATGGTCATGGTGCAACAACATGTTTATTTCAGAAAGTCAAAGAAGGATGTATCAAGCACATAGGTTGATGAAAATAACGTGTAACCTAATTAATGAGATATTTATAAAAAGGGATTATATTACACAATAATCATTTGTATGTGGTTGTTGACATTGTGGAATTAAGTTCTTTGTCTAGGGTCCCTTGACTTGTTGCTAGAAAGTAATCTTAGACTTTAGGCAAGTCTGCCTAATGACAAGAAGAAATAATCCTAGAGGGTCACACACAAAGTATTTCTACTGATCTTGATTAAATTATGTTTAAATTTAATTATTAGAATACACACTATTCTCAAGGCTGAGGAATAATTTTATTCACATTTTATCGATCGTAAATATTTATTAATGAATGAAATACTCAATTAAATATTTATTTGGGTATTCAATAAATGTTGAAGAGTTCTAATGGACCAAATCCACATCTGATGATAAATATTAATTTACAATATGGTAAAATAATATTTGTTATTGTGCAAGTTCACACCCATGCCATAAAATAATAATAATAATAATATTATTATTATGTGGAATGGGGTTTAATAAATATTATAATATTATTTTAAGGGTCAGTATGAAATTAAATAATATTTTAACCTAAACCCTATCTCTATAAATAGATAGTTATGTCTAATATATAGGGTTAATCAAAAATTGAGAATAAATAATCATATTACACAACAGACCTCTCTCTCTCTCTCTTGAACTCCTCCTCTATTCCTCTTAAGAATAAGAAGAACTCCTTCAATACCAAAGGATCTTGGATAAATCAAGATGAAAAATGCAATATAATTGATTCACCATACAAGCACTCAGAAATCAATTGGCATTGCTTGGAGATCAAAGGAGCATGTACAGATCACCACTAGAAGGATTATACATTTGAATCCTTACAACATAATCAAGGTAATCTAAAAAGGGTTTTTGGAAGATCAATAACATCATCGAAGAAATGATCCTAATATTAGGTAATCATTTATTTAGATCTAAATAAATTAATTATAAATTTAATATGCAAGATCCTCTATTGGGTTTTTGGGAAACTCTAAATTAAAAATAATTTTGATTTAACCCTCACTAAAGGTGATTCCGCTGAACTCAGAGCCTTCAAGTGGTATTAGAGTGGTCATGTTTTAAATTTATAATTATTTATTTTATCGTTGATATATATGTGCAATAGTGGTTAGATTATCATTTCAAGAATTATTTGTTCTTTAATGTGATTATTTAAATTAACATGCCTTTAAAATTTTCATTTTATTGTTTAAGATTCAAAATTTCTTAAGTTAAAGAATAGATGAAGAACAACTAGAGATACTATTGGGAAGTGTTAAAGAATCTGGATGGATAGTATGGGATTGCATGGAATGTAGTTGGAGTACACACCATGTACCCAAGTGCACTACACCTAGCCATGTCACAAGATACACAACGTGATAATAAGTAATTACACATGGTGTATTTATTTCACACCATGTATAGACCAGTCCAACCTAGAACACGATATGTCATATTACACGATGTTTATCTAGTGTACACATTGTATAGTATACAAGGTTTAGCGGGGAAATTCACACAAATTGTGTGGTCAATTACATGGTCAAAATTGCATGAGACTGACATCTTGAAGCATTAATGAAGTACAAAATGTGTATCTGATATAAAAAACATGTAGGTCATTAATTACTAAATCCAAAATACATACTGAGTTCCTCATTGAGTTATGCAGACACACGACATGTGAGATACACAACGTGTAGTTTGATTTTACACATCACATAGTCCCATGTCTGATGAACACACTGAGTTTTTCAGCAAGTTGCATAGAAACATGATAAGTGAAACACATGGTATGTAGCTGGTTAGTACATAACGTGTAGTCTAGATAAGGAACATGCCGAAGCCGTAAGTGTGGAACCTAGATACATGACAACCAAAATATATGGCATGTAGCTGGTCAGAACACACTTTGTAGTCTCCCAATAAAGGACAAAATTAAAATTATATTAAATTGATAATTGCAATAGTAAAACCTTATTATATTGATTGTCACTTGTTGTGTTTGAAAATTTAATAAAGGTTTTAAATAATTTTAAATGATCAATTAATTTATTATAATAATCTATAATTATTAGATATACTATTTATTTTCCATGAATGCATTTATGATGGGTATATCCAAGAGAATTCAGATAGCCATTAAGATGAAAGAGAATTAATTAATTAATTAATTAATGAAAGCATGTTTATCTTAATAATAAATAAATAATAATAAATTAATGTTAACCAGATTTAATTTTGTGTATTCGTTGCATGTATAGCCATTCATGAGCTTGAACATGACCTATATATGTTTTGGTCATTTTAATTTAATTTATTGCATGAGTTTATAACTATTTAATATTAAATTAAATTTTATGGCTTTTGATTCATCCCTCCCTCCATTATTATGTAAGACATACATTCCTAAGGTTATTTATGTAATTTCCCTTAACCAATCCTTGGGTTCCCCTTTCCTGCATGTGATTTATAAATACATGTAATTAATGGAGTATCCCAAGGTGCGTGGAGATAGTTTAAGTTAGAACCATAATGATGCCATCCCTGGTGATGCATAGGTGGATAGATGGAATGTTACAACTAATGCCGAGATTAGCACAAGGAGTTATTCCCCTAGGTTATAGGTTGATTTATTATCCACTCAATAAATCAATCATTAGATGACCATGTCATTTATTTATTTATATCTATGCATTATTTAATTTATGGATGAAAGACCATGATCACATAAATAAATGAATTAATGTGAAAAAATGGAATTTAAATAAATTAATTATGCATAAATGTTTAATCAAACATGGTTAATTAATAAAATAAAATCTTCTTAATACTAACAAGTCATGTAAAGGATAAAACAAGATAAAATTTATGCATAATAAATTAAAATTCATCAACTAATTATTAAGTCAGACTTGAAATTCTATTATTTGATTAGGAATGAAAGCCTTAGAACTAAGTATTTGACTAACCCTTGCTGAGACACTTATTTTTAATGTGGAGTTCTTATGAAGTTTATGGGATGACTTAACCATCTTACATCAAGATAAGTAACCCTTTCAAGAATTGATGTAACTTAGAGGAAAGTGTTGAGGAAATACAAGTTAGGATTTCAAGGTTGGGGAGTCCACTCAATGGATCAAGGAGCCACAATCCCATAGTTGGCAAAGACCTGCCTACCTAAATACCTTAAAATAGTTTGACCAATTATGAAAAGGGGAATATGGATACTTTACATTATAATATCCTAGAAAATAGATATTCTTAGTTAAATGGTGAGGGATATTGAGACTTAATAAAATAGTGGGAGATTTAATAAACTTAATTTTTTTATTTATCATATAATTTATAATTAAGAAAAGTATTAATAATCAACTCTTTTATAATTGTAGAAAATGGAAAGTTTTTAATCCACACTATCCCTACGATCTATATTATAGAAAGACTGTGTACTCACTGGCAGTAACTTCCAAGAGTGGTTTAGATGCATTCAGGTTGTGTTGTGACATGAATGGAAATCTTACATGATAGAATCTTCAATGCCTGATCTGCCTGCTGAGGAGGCGAGTGATGAAGAGTTCCTCGTCTATAAAAACATATGAATGATATAGTCAATGTTAAATGTTTGATGCTACCATATATGTCTAGTGAACTCATGAAGTCTCACAAAAACATGGATGTTTATAGTATGCTCGATCATCTCTATGGTCTATACCATGAGAGAGAAAGACAATAATGGTTTGAGATATCTAAAGCACCCTTTCAGAGTAAGCTTACTGAGGGTAATCCAACTGTCCCTAATATACTCAAGATCATTAGATATATTGAATTCCTAGAGGTTATAGGGTTTAAACTTCTTGAAGAAATACAAACTGATCTAATTATTGCATCAATCCCTCAGAGATTCTACAGATTTTTTTGTAAATTTTAATATGAAAAACATTGATAAGTCTCTCCTAGATCTCCTCACTCTTCTTATCCAGGTTGATAAAGCAATGAAGTTTTAAAATACTTTTATACTTATGATGAAAAAATAGAAAGGGAAGCAAAGATATTTAATACCAAAGCTTCTTTACACCCTTCCAAGAATAAAAAGATCAAGGGTAAAGAAAAAGAGAAATATGTTGTTCATTTTTCATGTGGAAAGAAGGAACACTAGAAGAAAAAACTACACCCAACCTAAGAATTAAGGGGAATATTCAGGTTCGATTTTTATTGAGTGAAATTTATATGTTTCTATAAATTATTTATTAGATACAACTTATAATGCTAACATATGTATTAAAATATAGGAACCAAGTAGATTTAGAATGATTAACCGAGGGGAGGTAGATCTACAATCTTCTAATGAATCCAAACTATATTTTGTGGATATCAGGGACTATCACCTCATGTTTCCAACAAGAATGATCTTGGTTTTGAAGTATTTTTATTTTTTTCTATCTATTACCAAAAACATTATTTTCTATATCCAGGCTTGATATGGATGGATTTATTTCCAAGTTCATAAATTAATGTTTCTTATTTTAAAAAGATATCAATTTTTATAGTAAGGAACATTTAAATAATGGTCATTATGTATTGAAATTACATGAACAAATTATTAAAAATTGATAAAAAAACTACTTTACATGACTCATACCACACCCAAATATGGCATCACCGACTTGGTTATGTAAACAAAAAAATATTTGAATAAATTACATCAATATGGATATTTAGATTCTTTTGAACTAAAACCACTTGGTGTATGTCATGCATGTTTACAAAGAAAAATGACCAAATCAATATTTAGTTGAAAAGGTGAAAGGGCCAAAGATCTTATTGAATTAGTTAATACTGATTTGTGTGGACCATTTCCCGTTGAAGCAATGGGTGGTTACTCATACTTCATAAATTTTACTAATGATTTTAATATATATGGATATGTTTACTTGATGAGCTATAAGTTGGATTCATTTGAGAGATTCAAGGAATATAAGAATGAAGTTGAGAACCATCTTGGTAAAAATATTATGAAAATATTTTTAGATCGTGGTGGATAATATCTTAATCAAGACTTAATTGATTATTTATGGAAGTTCATAATATTATCCCAAATCTATTCTACTTATACACCTCAGTGGAATGGTGTAAGTGAAATGAGGAACCACACCTTGTTAGACATGGTGGAATTAATGATTAGTCATGAAAATATTCCATTATCCTTTTAGGGATATGCATTATAAAAAAAACTAAACCAAGTGATAACTAAAGTGGAAGATGATATCCCATACCAATTGTGGAATAGAAAGAAACCTATGTTTTCATTATTACATAAGTTGGGTTACTAAGTGTTTTAAGGCCTATTCAGGTAACAAACTTTCACCCTAAGGCACAAAGTGTACCTTTCTAGGTTACTCTAGGGAAATAAGGGGATATTACCTATACTTACGACCCCTTAGACAAAAATATATTAGTGGGAAGACATTCCATATTACTTGAGAGGGAAAAAATCTATAAAATAGATGGTGGGTGAAAGATAGACTTTAATGAGGATTAAGGTACACAAATTTTTTCATAGGAATAGATTCCACAAAGCCCTATGGAAAAAAGAAGAAGTTATAGAGACACAAGTATTTCATAGGAGTACAAGAGTGGTTAAAGAACCAAAATGGTATGGTTTTCTGGTCACTGAGGATAGTGACTCATTATTACTTGATAATAACAATCTTATAACCTATAAGAAAGAATTAAGTGGAATAAATGTTTCCAAGTGGAAAGAATCCATGAATTCTGAAATGGATTCCATGTACCAAAACCAAGTTTGGATTTTGGTAGATCCTCTAGTGGATGTAAATCCCATTGGTTGTAAATGGGTATTAAATAAAAAAATGTACATGGATGGAAAAGTCAATACCTATAAAGCACGACTGGTTGCATACAGATTTAAATAATGTTAAGACATTGAATATAATAAAACCTTTTCACTAATTGAAATGATGAAATCCACCAGAATTATTCTTGTCATTGCAGCCTTCCATGACTATGAGATTTGGAAAATGGATGTGAAAACAAAATTCCTTAATGGAAACCTTTAGAAAGATGGAAATATGACACAACATGAAGGGTTTGTGACTCCAAAGGATTCCAAAAAAATATGAAAATTGAAAAAAAAATCCATTTATAGATTAAATTTAGCATCTAGTACATGGAATATTCGATTCGATGAGGCCATAATGGAATTTGGTTTCATAACGAATGAATACGATAATTGTGTCTATAATCAGTTTAATGGGAGTGAAATCATTTTCTTAATAGTATATTTTGATGACATATTATTTATTAGAAATGAAATTTCAGTCTTACAGTCTGTTAAGACATGGTTGGATAAATAATTCTCTATAAAGGACTTAGGTGAGGTAGAATACATTCTTGGGATCAAGATCCATCATGATAGATCCAATAGATTGCATGAACTAAGTCAAGCTATATATATTGACAAGATACTGAATAGATTCAGTATGGAACAATCCAAGAGGATATTGTTTCCAATGTCACATGGAATTCATCTTTCTAAGAAAATATGTCCTCATAAACACGAGGAAAGACAAATAATGGTAAGGATTACATACAAGTCAATGATTGGGTCAGTCATGTATGCTATGATATGTATTATGCTAGATGTTGATTTCACCTTAAGTGTGGTGGGTAGATATCAAGTTGACCTAGGTGACCGCTATTGGATGGTAGTCAAGACCATCCTTAAGTATCCAAGGCATACTAAGGATATGTTCCTATTCTATATAGGATATGAGGAACTAGTAATTAGAGGATATTTATATTCTAGATTCCAAATAGATCAAGACAATATGAAATCATAAACAAGATACATCTTCACTTTAAATGGAGGTACTGTGAGCTGGAAGACCTTAAAGTAGGTTGAGGATGTAGATTTTATAGTAGAGTTCGAGTATATTATGGCTTATGAGGTAGATAAATAAGTAGTTTGGATACAAAACTTCATCCAATAGCTTGATGTTGTACCTAGCAGAAAATATGATATCACACTCTATTGTGATAATACTGCAATGGTGAACCTTTCCAAGGATCCAAGGTCGCATTAGTGAATAAATCATATACTTGATAAGTATCATATCTTGAGAGATTTTTATTAGAGAGGTGAGGTTTCAATGATCATTACTTACACATAAGATAATATAGAAGACCACTTAAATAAATCCTTGACTCATCATAAACATGATTATCATATGAGGTCTAGTGGACTAAAAGTTGCAGAAAGTTGGCTCTAGTATAAGTGGGAGTTTATTGGAGTTGGTTAGAAACAATTGATTATACTTTTATTATATGTATATTTGATTAATTTAATATTAATAAAACATCTTATTACATATTTTTCTTTGTTACACATGAATTTAATCTAATAATATCCTAGGGTATCTGTCACATTGATAAGGTTATAACAGTTCCCTTTTATGATGAGAACCTTGAAGAACTATGATGATATTCTTAAATATAGTTCCATGGGCAGATAAAATACTATGATAGGAAACATAGTATGTATATTTTAATGTTTAATCACTCATAAGAGGATGAGGATTATTCTCATGAATTTTTCACTTGGTAATCTCCAAGATAGAAGGTTATGAGAACAGACCCGCCAGTAGGAATTCCGTATGTTTTGGTCTGTGAGTGTGTGAAATGGTCCTTAGAATTTAAGATTATTATTTATGTATGTAATTAATCACACACTTAGATTTACTGACTAAAACTATCATACCATATATTGGTGACAAGTAGGGTACATTGGGTGTGTCATGAATGATATGTTATTAATGGATAAGTCGAGGAAGGATTTTTCCCTTCTATGTTTATAGAATATTATATCTTGACCCTTTGATTGGAATAGAACCTTCACATCAAATTCAATAGACATGGTGAAGTGACATGTTTATTTCATATAGTCAAAGAAATATGTATCAAGCAAATAGGTTGATGACACAAATATGAAATCTTCTTGATGGGATATGGAGACAAAGAGATTATATTACACAGTGAGAATTCATATATGGTTGTCAGAATTGCGACATTAAGTTATTTCTCTTAGGTTCCTTGAACCATTTCTACACATTAATCTTGGAATTTAGGAAATTCCACCTAATTCCAATGAGAAAGAATCATAGAGGGACACACACTAAGTGTTTCCATTGATCTTGATTAAATTCTATTTGAATTTAATTATTAGAATAAATATTATTCTCAAGGACGATGAATAATTTTATTTAAAATTTATCAATCACAAATATTTATTGACAAATGAAAATTTTAATTAAATATTTATTCAATTATTCAATAGATGCTAAGGAGTTCGAATGGACCAAGAACGTTTCTAGTGATAAATATTAATTTACAAGTTGGTAAAATAATATTTTTTACTGTGTAAGTTCATGTGCATTCCATAAAATAATAATAATAATAATAATATGTGGAATGGGGTTTAATAAAGATTATAATATTATTTAAGGGATAGTACATAATTAAATAATATTTTAACCTAAAACCTAGATCTATAAATAGACGACTATGTCTATTATGTAGGGTTAATTAAAAATTGAGAATAAATAATCATTGCGAACAATGGAACTCTCTCTCCCTCTCTCTAAAACTCCTCCTCTCTTCCTCTCAAGAATGAGAAGAACTCCTTCAATACTGAATGATATTTGAGTGATCAAGAAAAACAATGCATGATAATTGATTCACTGCGCTAGCACCTAGAAATAAATTGGTATTTCTTAGAGATCAAATGAGCGCATGTGGATCATTGCTAGAGGGATACTAAACTTGAATCCTTATAGTGAAATGAAGTTAATCTGAAAGGGTTTTTAGCAGATTAATAACATCATCAAGGAAAGTATCTTAAGATGATGTAATCATTTATTTAAATCTAAATAAATTAATTATAAATTTATCATGAAATATACTATATTAGGGTTTTAGTCAACTCTAAATTAAAAGAAAATTTTATTTAATACCCACTAAAGGCTCTTCTACTATGCCTGAAACATTCATAGCCAACCTCCATAACAAGTTTTATAAAAACACATGTATAATGTCTAAGTAAATTTAATACTTACATTTATAACTAGAAACTAAAATAACCAAAAGGGGAGGGAACTGACTAAATAAAAAAAACACCCTCATGACATGAGGGTCAACACCCACCATTCCACCACCATCAAAACCTACCAAAAGTAATTCCACTAACAAGTGTAACTGCCACCACCTCCATGGTAAGGCCTTGCCCTACCAAGGGTGTATGTAGGGTGTTTATAACTTTCCTAGTAGGATCACATCATATGTTCCATGAATATTCATTATAAGACAAATGAACATGCTAGTTTTGACAAAAGAAAAATAGTTTATTTTATAGGACATGTTTTAACTATGAAAGAAAGACAAAGTTTCAAGAACAAATGGAAAAAATTAAAACACAGATTTATTTGAATGTTATTATTACTTGCGAAATTTTTCAAAGTGTATTTTTTATTTTATTCTTATGTAGACAACTTTATTTGAATATTTTTATTATTTAGACAATGTTATTCAAATATAATTCTTACACGAGCTGTAGAAAATTTAGTTTATTTGAACTCGTACTTTAGAAAATCTAATTTATTCAATTGTAGTGTTTAAATAAGGGGAATGAGATTAATATGATATGATATAGAATGATTCCTACACAAAACTAAGAATATTCAAATTAATATATTATGGCTATTAAAATATGTGTTTATTACTACACAAGAAAAGTTATTTGGCTATTGTAGTTTTATTATTACACAAGTAAGGTTCCACATGATTTAATATCATGAAGTGACAAAAAAACACAATGTTAATCCTAATTAGATGTTATAAAGTGATTTTTAATCCTACCCAATATCTAGAAAAGAATATTATGATTTTATTCACATATAGACTTTAGAAAAATGGAATTATCCTTACTTAGTGACTAGAATGTGGTGTTATTCCTACGTAACTACTAAAAATGGATTTATACTTACATGAAGGTTGTAATGATCTAATTCTCACGTGACTTGTATATTTTTAATAATTATATAATACATAATATAAAAACAAGTTTATTTCTACATAGTGAACTTGGAGATACCTTTCTGTGTAGAATAGAATGAAGATTATTTTTGAAATTATTCAAAGTATCACAAGTAGAAAAAAGGTTTGATACAATGGGTAAAAACTATGGTTTTCAAACCAATTCCCATGGATACTACTATTATTTTGATAGTAAATGGTCCCATAGCCATAGAAAAATTCCTGTAGCCATAGGTGCTACCTATGCCACTAGTGTCGTGTTACCATGAGCACATCCCCATATCCACAAGAACTACACATGGCATTAGGGGCCTATTTCCATGGGAAAATGATCATGGTTATAGACATTCCTATAGCCATAGGAATCTCCCATGGAACTAGAGGGGTTTTTCCATGGGACCATGATTATATTACAATGATGAGGTTCAATCGTCGGACCCCGTAATTACATTACACTGACTTGACCATTTAACTAAAACACGGTTTACTTATATATATATATATCTATACAAACATGTATATATATAAATATATAATAATTAATAAATATTTAATATTATAATTCTTATAATAATTATAATGCACTTGGGGGATTTCCTGAGTAGTAAAGTCACCCCATAATTCTATATATGACTAGGGTTAAAGCCTTGTAATCCTCCTTGGGGGGGGGGGTATTTCTAGGAAATTTATGTCCAATGACATAGGAATGTGATTCAAGCAATAACTTAAGCAAGGGTGCAGACCTAGGTATACACTGGCACAACATAGGATGTAGGTAGGGGGCCTTTGGGTTGGGAAAAAGGGATTTCAAGGTACAGGACCTTCAGGCCATCAAATTTTAATGGTATAACATGGATTTGGGTTTATCTTGGGGGGATGTGTTATGAGTCATTCTATACCAAAAAATTCATGCATATGTGTTTCTATTATTTGTAACCCCTTAAGACCTAATATATATAATAATTATAATAAGACCTTATAGAAACAAGAAACATGCCCATGGTAGTAGGTGGGTATACATGAAAACTTATAACCATGGGAAAATATGCCCATAGTGGTAGGTTGGTCTATGTGGGACCCTATTTTCATAGTAAAATATTCCTGTGGTGGTAGGTGGTTATTTCCATGGGAAAAGATGTCAGTGGTATTACTTGGTTCTAATGCACCTATATATGGTATAGGTTCATTGATAGAGGGGGTGAATCATTTAATAATAATAAATTATCATTTTTATTATTTCTTTTGAAATCAAACTTTGTCACCTGAGTAAGATATCTCACTACTTAACTCACACACATTGAGGAAATCAAAAAATAGGGACACTCGATGTACAAGGTACACCTATCAAGATAAGAAGTATAATCCTTGGAATGATACAGACCCAACCAAGACCATATGATCCATTAATATCACAATCATATATACAATGGGCATGGTATATCCCTTACCCATGATACAAGAATAATTATAACTATTGTATCCTGATATGTCTCTCAAAAAGATGCACTAATGTCTTATATTTGTTGAGGAGGGGATTATTTTTCTTCTGATGATGATTATCTCCTAACAATATTAAAGTGATCCAAAAATTATTATTCACTGTATATGAATATGTGTGATTATCTCCTTCTTCACCATATATCATTTTTGTGATGATCATACACACAAACCAATATTGTGCTCTTCTTCTACTACTACTTACACCACTACAAGTGTTTTTCCTCTTCTTTCTGTATGCACTATTCTACCCACAATCTTACACACACTCTCTCTCTAGAATAATCCTTTGATTATTATAAACTTATTTTCTAAAAATATTATATTAAATTCATCATATAACACTCTCTTATATCTTCCCTATATACTTGGAAATGAAAGACTTTGTTCTTATTAATATTTCACAATAATGACATCTTCCCATTCAAATTTGAATTTCAAATTCAAATTTAAACTTCCAAATTCATTCAACCACTTTTAAACTTATCTCACTTCCTTTTGATTCTTTAGATAATACATGTTATATTAGTAACCCTTATTGTGATTAAATACATTATAGATTGAGTATGAGAGGATCTTGAGTCAACACATGGTCCACATCATCTGATCCACTCAAATTTGGAACACTTCTTCAGACCATGACTTATTATACCATCACCATGGTGTGTTAGACATCATTTCACTAAACAAGACTTCCACCATGATGTTTTGAACACCATTTCAATGAAACTTCATTAAACTAATTCAAGAACAACTCTAAAAACTCCTTAACCCATGACATGATTTCAAATTATCATTTCAGAAAAATATTCTTTTCTTTCACCATGATATTCTCCATGGTGTGTATCTCCCTATTTTTAACTTTAGAAAATTTCCCAGTCATTTCTCTCCAATGAAACAAGTCACCCTGATACTTTGGAGACTTCTCAAAATGGTCACCAAAGATACACCATGACATGGTGATCCACATTTTGATTCCTAAACTTCAAATATCATGATAGGCACTATGATAACCTCCTTGGAATGTTCTAGTTCATAATTTCTAATAAGAACAATTTTAATCTAAAATTCCCAATAAAACACCCATTTTAGAAAACCATCAACCCATTTCTTGTAAGTCCATAGTGCCGCGACATGCCTCCATTGATCCATGATATAGTTAAAACATCTTCCTCAGACCATGGATAACCAAAATTCCCATGTTCTACCTAAAAAATATTTTTCCACATTCTGAACCATCACTATGAATATTTAGCTTGTCTCCATGGAGTGGTGAATCTAACTCCACTTCAAATAGCTTTAAAATCCTTTCTTCAACCTCAAAATTTATCCCATGTTCTTACAATAATTCCAAAAAACTTGTAATGAACATCATATCAAATAAATCATCATGAAACACCTGAGTTTAAACATGATTTATGTGTTTACAATAAAAGAAAACACAATAATCAAATCCATTTCATATCTTCTTCACTTCTCACCTTATTCTTCATGGGCTCAATAATCTCCCAAAACATCTCTTGGGATCAATAATCTCACCCTTTGAATTTTGTTGGTAACCAAGGAACATAAATCACTCTTAAACTAATCACACTTAGTAATGAATCATTATTCAATAAATATAATCCTACATGAGTGAACAAGGTAGTAATGAGAAAATTATAAAATAATATCATGTTATTCATAATAAGTTACTTACATCCACTTATTTATAGTCCTTAAAGCCTCTTGATTCCAACTGAGAATACACTAGATATCAATTGTAAATTAACTAAAACTCTTATACAATTTCTTATAAATGTATTTTGAACCTATGTATAATAAGTTTATGTTTACATGTGCACCAAACATGTTAGAACAATTCTCACGATAACTTCATATCTTACCCCTTTTAAAAACTCTATATGAATACATACTCCCTCTAAATAAGAGATCTTTCTCTCATTAGTTAAACCACATATCAATGTATTAATACCCATATATATTCTTTATTACCCTTTATAAACATATAAATGGATTAAACATAAAGGGATTTATGTTTCATTACCCTCCCCTTTTACAATAATAATCCAAAGAACAATATGAGAGTGTGGATGAGTTCACCATACCATAGACTTTGGTGAATGAAGACTAAGAATTATTCTTCAACCTCCATGGATTGGTATTAACCCCCCCCCCCTCGACTAAAAACCAATTTGATCAACCAAATTATTATTTAACTTCCATTTCAGATAAGTATTAAACATCATATGTTTTAACTTTAATAAAATGATTTGCTAAAGTATCTTTCTTATCACTACTCTTGACATATTCATCTTCAGAGCATTTACATTGTGTCCTAAAATAGAAACACCCTATTCTTCTTTATTTCACTGATATATTCTTCTTGAGATCACTTATTTATCCTTCTTCTTGATTAGACTTTTTTTACACCATTTTCAGAGTCAACAATCTCAAAAGGCTGCACAACATCTTCCTCATTCTTCTTTTAAGGTCTCTTCTTCTTCATTGTTTTATTTCTCTTTCTATTGATTTGAAATCCTTTAGGATCTTATTAGTGAATCTTTTGATAAGGTAAGATAATGAAAAATTCTTTAATAATATTAACTTATTAGTTACATCTCTCTCACACTAAATCCATAAATTCAATTCTTCATTATGTCACTTTGTTGTTGAATGACACCCCACTTGACTTTATTTATTTACAAGGGTTGTATCCCCTATATGTTTCTCTTATATTACTCTATATAGACTGAAATGTTCTTCCTATTAACTAAAAACACTTCATCATATTCTCATATCCTCTATATAACTAACAAATGACAATAAAAGGCTAATATTATTTATGAACTACTAGTCTATCCTATAATAATATTGTTTCAAAATTTATCTTTATGAAAGCCTTCATGACCTTCGTTTGAAAAAAAAACTCCAGGATGCTATATATGTGATCCTATTCACTATAAATATTTTTACCAATTTTTTTTTTTACACAAAATAATATATTTTTCTTTGAAGTTATAATTTCTATAATAAAACATATTATGAATAATCTTTGCTTGCACGCCTTTCTCCTCTTCTCTTAACTTCTATTGGGAAGAAAAATTTACTCCATTGATTACATGATCTCCATGAATCATTGTTTTATATTCTTATTGATTATAAAAATATTCAAGTCTCTCATCTTTCACACCAATATTCTCTTGCCTTGAGAAATCTCCCACTTCATACCTAGAATTAGAAAAACCATACCTGAATTTTTTGATATGATCTTCTTTCACCAACAGATCCACCTTGATATATTCAAGAATTTTTTCTCTAAAGGACACTTCTATTTCACCATTTCAAACTTCTTATCCACATTGGTGAGTAAATATCTTAATTCCTCAACTCTTAGGAGAAAATTAGGTTCCCACTTTCCGAATTCATCCTCATCCAATGCAACTTCATTATAAATAATATTCATTATTCTATTCTTGTTCTCTAACAAAACAACCTAGTAGATGATATCCTTAAATTTATTCTTCAACATGAAATCCATTTAATATTCATGTACCTATTTATCACTATATGTTGAAACCTTTTCTTTTCTCTTGGATTCAAATTCACTATTGGAATATTTTTCATTCATTATTACAGTGAATGTCCCACTATTAGAAAAACTACCTATAGCCATGGTTAGGCTTGGATGTGGCCTTAGGGTACCTATATACACAATAAAAAAATGTATGTGGCTATAGAATATCTATATCCATGTGAAGAGTGGGCTATATGGGCTATAGCCACAAGCATGAAGGGATATTTCCATGGGCACTACTCATGGATATAACATATTTTCATGGGTAATTTTTTTATATGGTAAGAGAGGAGGAGATTTTTTTCTCACCAAATCGGCATGCCAAAACACTTATAGACACAAGCTTTTTTTCCCCATCATTATAATCTTCTATCTGGTAGATATAGCCATAGATAAAAAAAATACTCTTGTCTATATCCTTTTCATGTGAAAATTATAGTCATGGGACATAATGTCTATGGATATAGACCCATATTAAAAATACCACACACACACACACATATAGAGTTTTTTTACATTAAATTAATAAAATAAAATTTTAGAATAGTGGATACAATGCTATTATATACCCCATTATCATAGGTTCAAAACCCACAACTAGGTATTTTTGTGTCTCTGAATAGATATATTTCTATATATATAAATATTTGTACAATCTAATACTCAATTTCCTTCTTATCGTAGTGTAAGTTTGCCTACTATCATTATTATAAATTATAGGTTCAAATCCTAAATTCCATTTATTTATTTTTAATACACTTTTAAAGTACATATATATTAAATATTATAAATCCATAGACATTAAAATGTGTTGGTCGGAGTGGACACTCAAGAGGGGGGGTGAATTGAGTTCCAATTAAAATTTCTGTTAAAACATTGTCTAGTTAAAATCCCCTGATTTATAAAATAAGTTAAACTGTAGTGAATTTATACAGATTGTAAATGTTCACTTAGCTTCTCAAAGATTGATTAGGTCTCAGTTAGTTTAACCACAATATCAAACTAACTTTTGAAACTAATCTACTGATTTACAATAAGTGTAAACACTTGTTAATATAACTATCAAAGTAGCTTCAAAATAATTTTGTATTTTAAAGTAATAGAAGCGTAATAAATATAATATATGTCATATACATTAAACTTAAATAAAATATGCACAACAGATATAACAAGAGGTTCAATCTCAAGCCGAGACTTAGTCCTCTCAAATTTATATAAATTTGATCCACACCCTGGATCGGGGTTAACAACAGTTTACAAAACTGTCCAGGCCACACAGGGACCTCTACCACTGTTCTACGTGGGAAACAAAGCAAAGACCAGGCCACACAAGGACCTCTTCCACAGTTGTCGTGGGTAAACCAGTGATAAGAGATTTGGAGTGAGGATTTTGATATCCTCTAGGTTAGTGCAGGAGACAGTGTGTGTATAAGAAATACAGAGTATACCACACTGCTCTAAAGTTAATAAATAAATCACGTAGAGAAGATAGATAAGATTTTAGAAAGCTCTAGTGATTATAAATGCAGCTCGGGACTCATTGGATTCAGCAGGAGTGCTTCTGAGTCCTTCTCTGGTTTTTCTATTGAAAAACAGAGTGCCGTAGTTCAGCTTGTGTTCTACAGTCTCTTGATTCGTCTTGTGTTCTTCAAAAATGTAGGATTTCATGTATGGAACTTCTTTGAAGTTCGTGCAGTGTGTTCTTCATAGTTGTGCTCTGGATTGTTCCTTTTCGGTTTTTGTAGAGAGCTCGCATGTCTTGTAGTATATGTGTCGAGACGTGTCAAGCGCGTGCTTTCTAATGCAGCTCAATCTTCTTTATATTCCACGGGCTCTGGCAGTAGTAATGATTCCATTTTCATAGGTACGAGATACGGTTTCCTATCAAGCCAACAACTAGCATTAAATAACATTAATTTCATTAAAAACAACAAATATGACAGTTAGCATCACTTAAAATAATATTGACAAAAGCTTAAGAAACGGTGTCACAGTGATCATGAAAATGGTGTCTTCTTCACAGTGTCTGATCATGGTGTCTGGTCATAGCGAATCCTTCACGGTGTTTGGGTTACGGTGAGTGGTCACGGTGTCTGGTCATGGTGTCTGGTCACGGTGAGTCCTTCACGGTGTCTGGGTTACGGTGAGTGGTCACGGTGAGTCCTTCACGGTGTCTAGGTTACGGTGAGTCCTTCACAGTGTCTGGGTTATGGTGAGTCCTTCACGGTGTCTGGTCATGGTGAGTCCTTAATTAGACAAAAAAATCTGTATTTGGACTAAGACAGTGATATTCAGAATATGAGTTAAGGTTACTCATTAGATATGATATATGAGAGAATTGTAATTATGTATAAAACATGTAAAGAGTAATTAACATCCATAAGATTTGTTATTATAAAAACATGATATGTACCTATTGTTTAGTTTGAAGAGCATTAGCAAGATGTGCACTGAAGGTCAAGATTAATTAACAGTAATGAGATTTGTGATTATTAAAACATGATTAACACATGAGGAGTCCAACAATCTCCCCCTTTTTGATGATCACAAATCATATATAGGCAGAATATAAAAGATATGTAATATTAAAGATACTATCATATAAAAAACATTATAGAATAGATACTTGCAGTTTTTCTCCCCCATTTATACTATTATAGAACTGATACTTATAGGTTTTTCTCCCCCTTTTGGGATTATCAAAAAGTAGAGAAAAGGAAATTAAAGTAGGCAATTATCATTTAACCAAAGCGTTCATAATACAAAGTACAGGAGAAGTACAAACTGGAAACAAGAAATGACATCCCATCAAAAAGAAAGACAGGCGGTAAACTCTTTAGGGATCCATTTTTGTCTTTCCTTTATTAGCAGCAGGAGCTAGTGCTGAAGTAGAAGATGGCATAGAAGAGGTAGACAACGAGGGTAAGGGTAGACCTTCAAAAACAGATGGAGCCAAAGTAGGAGCAGTAGAAGATCTAGGATTAGGTTGGTCAAGAATGATTGGCCGGATCTAAGAAAGGACTTGGCTAACTTTCATGGTAGTAGATGCTAAGGCAGGAATTCCAGGTCTAAGGGGTGCAACAGCTGGAGCAACTATAGGAGTACTCTGCACATGAAGATACGACTTTAAAAGATTGATGAAATCAGTAATGATTTCACCACCATACTGCATAGCCTTTTCAAAATCATCCTTATTATCCATAAATCTGTCCAACAATCTGGTGAACTATGAAAGTTTCTGAACTTGAGCTTTAAAAGCTTGAGTCACCGGAGGGATTCTCAGATTTTCCACAAGATATCTAAAGTGATCTGTCATGTCACTTTTAGAGAAAATCCGGGAAAGATACAAATTTATTTTATTGGAGATATCTTTTTGAGCGTCATTGGCTATATTTGAATGGATCCTAACCAAGTCCAATGCTCTATCACTATTCTTAATTACTTCTGACAAAGAAGATAGATCCAAGCCACTGAAGGCATTCTATAATTCTTCCTTAATTAAGGATCTTAGTAGAGAATCATCCAAAGCAGGTGTGGAGGTCTGACCAGAAGCAGGTGAAGCCTTGACAGCTTCGGTTAGAACTTTGAGCTATTTCAGAACCTTTTGCAGACATCCAGTGTATTCATATGTAAGCTTATTCAGAGTTTCCACAAGCTCTCTCATGCGTTCCAGCATCTTCGTGTGACTTTTTCCAATCTTTTCATCAAAAGATAGAAGGTAAGGATGAACTTGAGACACAATCTACCTAGAAAGGAGGGAATCAGAAGACTCAGGTGAAACAACAGCAGGTGCAGGGGCAGAAATAGGAGCAGGATCTGATCTCATAGATAGCTCATTCTGCAGACTTGCTACCATACTTTTCAGATTTGCAACATCAGCACTCAGAAGCTTATTCTCTACTCAGACTTCTTGAATTTCTCGGATAATCCTTGGTTGAATATGCAAGATAATATTTTCCAAGATAATTGATGCATCTTCTTGACTTAATTAAGTCACTGGGCGAGGTTGAGTGGAGACAATTTTCTTAAATCCAGCTAACAAAGTCTCGCCAAAAGCTTTCAGATCATCTTTGGTTACAAAGAAATGAAGCTCAGGTAAGGATGCAGGTAAAGGTAGAGGCTCAGATTCTGGTTGAGGGTCAGAGTCATCTTCAGATCCAGATTCTGATCCAGATTGAGGTTGGGGATCTGATTCTGGTTCTGAATGAGCTAAGGAATTCAGTTGAAACAGAGAAGAAAGATCCATTCCAGTTGCAGTCACTTGCTGTGACTCATTCACATCATAAAATCTTGGGAACTCATACCGAGAGTGTACAAAGAAAGTGACAGAAGGTTGAGAAGCTTCACCAGATCCAGCTTCTACAATATCAAGATTTCGAGTTTCCTCCCCCACAACTTGTTCTTCCCTTTCAAATTCTTGAGGTTTTGGAACATGGACAAGATCCACAGGATCATCCCTAATCTCTTCAGCAAATTCTTGCCTCACCAGCTGAAAGGAAATTTCCATTATTTCTTCAGTAGAGGGAATAATCTTAGGAACCGATTGTTCCACTGGATAAGCTTCCAGACTTGCTTCTTTCTCAACAAAAGGAGTCTCTTCAACAAAAACCTCCTCAAAGGTTTCTTGTTGTTCAGAACCAGGAAAAACTAATTTCCTTGCAGCATTGGGATGAGCTTCTTCCTTATGAAGAACAACTGAAGGATCCTCAATCCTTTCCTTTTCAATAACAAATTCCTCTCCTTGAGGTATTTCAGCAGGGATAACAACAGGGATAACAACCCTTTCCTCTTCAACATGAACTATTTCCATTGGAGATATTACAGATTCTTCTCTAGGTGGAACTTCAGCTGTTACTTCTTCTTGTTCTTCTTCTTTTGAGTACTCAGCCACTTCATCTGGTTCCAAACTAGGATCAGTTAGGTTCTTAGGCCTTCTTGGATAGTCAACAGGATTAAACTTTTTATACAGTTGATCACTATCCTCAACCCATTGCTTTTTCCATGGATTCCAGCTAATCTTCATCCTTCTGATGATAGGCATGGATAGGCAGAAATCAAAGTCCTCTAATTTTTGTTCATTCGGTCCAACCATTCCTTTTGAGACTAACATGGCTGAATCATCCTTGAATAAAACAGGGAGGTGGATTTGGAAGTTACTTTGATTAGCTCACAGATATGGTTGATAACATACTTACACAGATTGATCTTTTGGTCATTCTTCAACAGGTGAATCAAGAAAACATCCTGATACTTCATCATAGAAAAATATCCTTTTCTTGGACTAACCAAATTCTGAACAAACTTGAAAAAAAGTCTTGTCTCCCCATCCAGTTCAGCAGCTATGGCCCTTCACTTAGTTCCATTTCCAGTTAGATTTTCCAAAGCGGTTTCTAGGTCAAAGATGTCAGTTGTTGGAGTAGATGTCAGTTGTTGGAGTAGGGTCTCTCTGTTAATCTTCACACACTCCTTCATGTGGAATTACTAGGCATGCATCCCACAACATTGAAGAGAAAGAGCACTTCTGACCATCGATCCAGCTGGTCACCGAAAAACTTTCTCCAAACTCAAAAGAGAACTTCACATACTGATATAATTGAGATACAAGCCTCGGGTAAATCAGTCTATTCTGTCCAGTGAACTATTCAAGCCATCCTTGTTCTTTTAAAACTTTCAAAACTAAAGATCTGCTAGATAGAAACCATTCAGGGCAAACCACTTTTTCAGGTACAACTGTACGGCTTACCAGGTTTGGGTTTAGAGGTCCTTCGGGAGATATCCTCGGTATCCTCCTTTGTTTCTTAGAGCGGCGCTTCTCAGACGAGGGTGAAGATGGACGCTTCATCCTTGGCATTCACTAAAGGCTCGGGCGAGAGGGAAAAGAAGGTTCAGGAGAGAATTCAGGTAAGGAGTCGAATGAAACCCTTAAGTTTTATCATTTGGGAATGTTAATTTTCATAAAAACATGAACGCGGGAAATCAAATAGCGGTGAAATAAAAATTACCGCGATACTGGTAAAAATAAAATAAAAATAATAAAAATTATCATACTTCTCACGGTGAGACAGAAAACTAGACATCACGGTGAGACAGTTTATAGTTATCACGATGAAACAGTGAGCAGTTTATATAGTCATGGTGACACAGTGAGTTGTCAGACCGTGAGCATAAAAACAGTAACTTAGAAACAGTAAGATATTCATTTATGATTAATCATACCAAGATAATGTATGATGTAGTCTAATCTTTCAGAATTTAATGGTTTAGTGAATATATCAGTAAGTTGATATTCAGTACCAATGAATTCCAAAGTGATATCACCTTTTTGATAATGATCCCTCAAAAAGTGATGTCTTACATCAATATGTTTTTTCCTAGAATGAGAAACAGTATTCTTAGAAATATTAATAGCACTTGTGTTGTCATAATTTATTGAGACATGTCTGAATTGATATCCATAGTCTAGTAATGTGTGTTTCATCCACAAAATTTGTGCACAACAACTTCCAGCAGCTATGTATTCAGCTTCTGCAGTTGACAATGCAACATAATTTTGCTTCTTACTACACCATGATACTAGTGACTTGCCTAAAAGATGACATGTTCCAGAGGTGCTTTTTATATCTAGCTTACATCCAGCAAAGTCAGCATCAGAATAACTAACTAGTTCAAATGATTGTCCTTTGGGATAGAACAGTCCTAAATTGGGAGTATGCTTGAGGTATTTGAAAATTCTCTTTACAGCATTTAAATGTGACTCTTTAGGGTTTGCTTGAAAACGAGAACACATACACACACTAAACATAATATCAGGATGAATAACAGTCAGGTAGAGTAGACTTCCAATCATTCCTCTATAAGTGGTTTGATCAACATATTTACCATTTTCATCAAGATCCATTTTACAGGTGGTACTCATGGGAGTGTCACTACTTTTTGTGCTATCCAATCCAAAACGTTTTAAAAGATCTCTAGTATATTTACTTTGAGTTAAAATAATTCCATCATCATTTTGAAAAATTTTAAAACCAAGAAAGAATTTAAGTTCACCCATTAAACTCATTTGAAATTCATTTTGCATAATTTTTGAAAAATCAGTACATAAATAATTTTTAGAAGATCCAAAGATAATATCATCAACATAAATTTGTACTACCAAAACATCTTTAGAAATTCATTTTATAAAAAGAGTAGGATCAGCTATTCCTTTTGTAAAACCTTTAGAAATTAGAGAAGTACTTAATCTATCATACCAAGCTCTTGGATCTTGCTTTAAACCATATAAAGCTTTTGATAATTTGAAAATATGATTTGGAAAATGAGGGTTTGAAAAACCAGGTGGTTGTTCAACAAAAACATCCTCAACAATATATCCATTTAAGAATGAACTCTTGACATCCATTTGATATAGTTTGAAATTTAGATGTGCAACATAAGAAAGTAAAATCCTAATAGCTTCTAATCTGGCTACTGGAGAAAAAGTCTCCTCATAGTCAATACCTTCTTCTTGACTATAGCCTTGTGCAACTAGTCTAGCTTTATTTCTAACTATGTTTCCGGATTCATCTACTTTGTTTCTAAACACCCATTTTGTGCCTATCGTGAAAGTGTCCTTAGGTCTTTCAACAAGATTCCAAACTTTATTTCTTTCAAACTGATTGAGTTCTTCTTGCATAACAATTACCCAAAATTCATCATTAATAGCATCATTAATGTTTTTAGGTTCAAGCTGTGACAAAAAGTCTTGATGTTCAACCTGATTTCTAAGAGAAGCTCTAGTATGTGTCCCTCTATCAAGATTTCCTACTACAACATCTAAAAGATGATTCTTCAGAATTCTAGTTGATCTAGTAAAGGTAAGGCTAGAAATTTCAGGTTCATCAACAGGTTGGGTATCAACAGAAGCAGGTTCTGGAAAATTTCCAGAACTGTACGTTTTAACTATAGGTCCACTGTCTTTATCATTAAGGTTCAAAACAGAGAGATCATCTTCAATATTTTCAAGAGAGGTTTTAGGCTCATGTGGATCAATTTCATCAAACTTGATGTGAACAGATTTTTCCACACACTTGGTTCTCTTATTGAAAACTCTATAGGCTTTACTAGGAAATAGAATAACCTAGGAAAATTCCTTCATCACTCTTGGATGCAAATTTTTCGATATTGTCTTTAGTATTAAGAATAAAGACTTTGCAGCCAAAGACTTTGAAGTAGTTAACTTTAGGTTTCCTATGGTTCCACAACTCATAAGGGGTCCTCTTAAGAACAGGTCTGATCAAGACTCTATTGATAACATAACAAGCTGTATTTACAGCTTCAGCCCAAAAATAAACAGGTAGGTCATACTCATTAAGCATAGTTCTAGCAATTTCTTGCAGAGTTCTATTCCTTCTTTCTACTACACCATTTTGCTGGGGTGTCCTAGGGGCAGAGAAATTGTGACTATAGCCATTGTGAGAGCAGTAAGATTCAAACTCATGATTTTCAAATTCACAGCCATGATCACTTCTCAGAGTTTTAATCTTAAGTCCACTAAGGTTTTCTACCGATTTGGAGTATTTAACAAATTAAGAACAAGATTCACTTTTGTGAGATAGAAAATATACCCAAGTATATCTAGAAAAGTCATCTACTAAGACATAGACATAGTGCTTCCCATTTAAGCTAGAAACTCTAGATGGTCCAAATAAATCCATGTGAACCAACTCGAGAGGTTGAGAAGTTGACACTTCTTTCTTTGATTTGAAAGAAACTTTATGTTGTTTTCCCTTTTGATAGGGATTACAAACTTTGTCATTTGGAAACTCAAGTTTGGGTAGGTCTCTAACTAAGTTCTTCCTAGTAAGTTTTCTAAGCGAGTGTATATTGCAGTGTCCTAATCTTCTATGCCAAAGCCAAGACTCTTTATGAAAATCATTTAAACAAGTAATATTCTGCTTAGCTAATGAATTTAAATCAACATCATAAACATTTTCATTTCGCAGGGCAGAAAATACTAAAGCATGTTTAGAATTAAAAACATTGCACAAATCATTTTCAAATTTAACATTAAAACCATCATCACATAACTGAGAAATACTTAACATATTATATTTAAGTCCATCAACAAATAAAACTTTAGAAATTAATACTGAGTCAGTGTTACCAATCTGGCCTAAGCCGATGATTTTCCCTTTAGAATTATCACCAAAGGTGAAAAACCCTCCATCAACTCTGACTAAGCTTTTAAAGCATGAGAAGTCTCCAGACATGTGTCTTGAACATCCACTGTCCAAGTACCAGGTCTTCCTACAGGAGCTCTTTAATCAGGTTTCCTACAAAACAGATTTAGATAGGAAATGATTTTGGTACCCAGATCTTCTTGGGTCCAGACAGGTTAGTAATAAAAGCTTTTGGCACCCAAATTTGTCTTATGGGTCTCATGAAAGTTGTATAATCAACAGACTTTGAAAGATAAACCTTGTTAGATCCATAACTATGAATATAACTAGTTGAAGCATATAAATGTCCAGAACTAGAATTAGCAGTATTCTATCCAGATTTAGGAATAAATCTATTCTTAGTAAACTGTCTCTGACCAGGTTTGTAGCCTATTCCAGTAGTGTATTTTGGTGAAACTTGCTTTCCTATCATTTGAGTTAGTGTATCCTTTAAATTTGTGAATTTCTCTAAATACTTTCTAAGTTTCTCATTAGATAATTTCAGTTCAGTGTTTTCTTTAAGTAACTGAGCATTCTTTTCCATTTCAATATCAAGATCAGATTTATGTTTAACAGTTAAAGCATACTGTTTCTTTAAACCTTTGTATTTATCTTTCATCTCATTACAGGTTTCTTCTAACATATCACAATATTCAAATAATTCATATTTTGACATGTTATTAGAGTCATTATCATCTCCAGAATAATAAGAATTTAAAGTAGGAGTTTCAGCTGTTACCTCAGAAGTGTTTGTCATAAAACACATGTTTGCCTTATTTCTGTGTTCAGTTTCAGAGACTTCATATTCATTGGAGCTATCCTCAGAAGCACTCCAAGTATCCTTCATGGATTTCTTGTACTTATTGTCCTTGTATTCATATTTCTTCTTGAATTTGAGCTTTGGGAAGTCTGCTTTAATATGTCCTTTTCTTTTGCACTCATAGCAGACAAATTCATTACTTTTATCTGGATTTTTCCAATCCTTCTTCCAATGTTCCTTATTGTCATACTTTCCTTTGTAATTTGATTTTCTGAAAATCTTCTTCTTCCTGTAGAACTTCTTAAATCTTCTAGCAATGTGATCCATTTCAGCATCACTATCAGAAGCACTTTCACTGTCTTCACAGCTTGAACTCTCATTTATAGCGTGAAGTTTCTTCTTATCCTTGTCCTTTGAAGTTGAAGATTTGAAAGCAACAGACTTTCTTCTAGGTTCATCTTCTTCTTATTTGTTTACCTTGAGTTCTTCCTCATACATCATAAGCTTACCAATGAGTTCTTTAACAGGTAGAGCAACAATGTCACATGACTCTCTGATTGAAACAGATGTGCCTCTCCATCGGTCTGGTAAACATCTCAAGATTCTCATAATTTATTCCTTTGCTGGAACAACTTTTCCAAGTGAATTCATTGTATTGACTATCTCATTAAACCTGAGATACATGTCAGAAATAGGTTCATCAGTTTTCATTTTAAAATTATCATATTTAATATTATAAGTATTTAATCTCATTTCCTTAACATTGGTTGTTCCTTCATGAGAAACAGCTAAGGTATCCCAAATTTCAAAAGCAGTTTTACGAGCAGAAATTATGTTAAACTCTTCATCTCCTAAATCACAGTACATGGCATTCATGGCTTTACAATTATTATTGTAAGCAGTCTTTTTAGGCTCATCCCAAGTGGATCTAGCAATAGTGGGAAGTTTATATTCTGATTCTATGGCAGTCCATATATCAAAACCTATGCTTTCTAAATGAATTTTCATTTTAAGCTTCCATTGGGCATAATTGGTACCATTGAAGAAAGGTGTCCTGTTAGTAGCATCACCCTCTAGTCTATTATCCATAAATAGATTTTAGAAAGACAATTTAAAGAGAGAAAAAAAGAAAAAATTGAGAACTAACAGAAATTTAAGATCTTTAGAGATGAAACTAAAATCACAGTTGAAAAACAGAGTATTTCAAAATTTTTTGAACAAACAAAAACAAATCCTCTGATACCAAATGTTGGTTGGAGTGGACACTCAAGAGGGGGGGTGAATTGAGTTCCAATTAAAATTTCTGTTAAAACATTGTCTAGTTAAAATCCCCTGATTTATAAAATAAGTTAAACTGTAGTGAATTTATACAGATTGTAAATGTTCACTTAGCTTCTCAAATATTGATTAGGTCTCAGTTAGTTTAACCACAAGATCAAACTAACTTTTGAAACTAATCTACTGATTTACAATAAGTGTAAAAACTTTCTAATATAACTATCAAAGTAGCTTCAAAATAATTTTGTATTTTAAAGTAATAGCAGAGGAATAAATATAATATATGTCATATACATTAAACTTAAATAAAAGATGCACAACAAATATAACAAGAGGTTCAGTCTCAAGCCGAGACTTAGTCCTCTCAAATTTATATAAATTTGATCCACACCCTGGATCGGGGTTAACAACAGTTTACAAAACTGTCCAGGCCACACAGGGACCTCTACCACTGTTCTATGTGGGAAACAAAGCAAAGACCAGGCCACACAAGGACCTCTTACACAGTTGTCGTGGGTAAACCAGTGATAAGAGATTTGGAGTGAGGATTTTGATATCCTCTAGTTCAGTGCAGGAGAATTTGTGTGTATAAGAAATACAGAGTATACCACACTGCTCGAATGTTAATAAATAAACCATGTAGAGAAGATAGATAAGAGTTTCAAAATCTCTAGTGATTATCAATGCAGCTCGGGACTCGTTGGATTTAGCAGGAGTGCTTTTGAGTCCTTCTCTGATTTTTTTGTTGAAAAATAGAGTGTCGTAGTTCAGCTTGTGTTCTACAGTCTCTTGATTCATCGTGTGTTCTTCAGAAATGTAGGATTGCATGTATGGAACTTCTTTGAAGTTCGTGCAATGTGTTCTTCACAGTTGTGCTCTGGATTGTTCCTTTTCGGTTTTTGTACAGAGCTTGCATGTCTTGTAGTATATGTGTCGAGACGTGTCAAGCGCGCACTTTCTAATGCAGCTCAATATTCTTTATATTCCACGGGCTCTGGTAGTAGTAATGATTCCCTTTTCATAGGTACAAGATACGGTTTCCTGTCAAGCCAACAACTAGCATTAAATAACATTAATTGCATTAAAAACAACAAATATGATCGTTAGCATCACTTAAAATAATATTGACAAAAGCTTAAGAAACGGTGTCACAATGATCATGAAAACGATGTCTTCTTCACGGTGTCTAATCACGGTGTCTGGTCATAGCGAATCCTTCACGGTGTCTGGGTTACGGTGAGTGGTCACGGTGTCTGGTCACGGTGTCTGGTCATAGTGAGTCCTTCACGGTGTCTGGGTTACGGTGAGTGGTCACGGTGAGTCCTTCACGGTTTCTGGGTTACGGTGAGTCCTTCACGGTGTCTGGGTTACGGTGAGTCCTTCACGGTGTCTGGTCACGGTGAGTCCTTACTTAGACAAAAAAATCTATATTCGGACTAAGACAGTGATATGCAGAATATGAGTTAAGGTTACTCATTAGAGATGATATATGAGAGAATTGTAATTATGCATAAAACATGTAAAGAGTAATTAACATCCATAAGATTTGTTATTATAAAAACATGATATGAACCTATTGTTTAGTTTGAAGAGCATTAGCAAGATGTGCACTGAAGGTCAAGATTAATTAACAGTAATGAGATTTGTGATTATTAAAACATGATTAACACATGAGGAGTCCAACAAAATGCATGTAGAAGAGTGTTTAGGTTACCTTTTTATAAATATCAGGTGCAGGATCAAATCCCAAGCACATTTTTTTTGAATTTCCAATTTCCATGGTCAAAATGATCATGTAAATAGATCTATCTAGGTGGATTAACATTCCCTCAATTTTACATGGCCACCTCATATAACAATAGGTCTTTCTCATGGATATATCTATAATATCCTATGGTTTTATATCTTAGGAAATATCCATGCCTATAGATCTTGGGATATATCTACACCTATAATATCCATGAGATTTTGGCATATATCCACAAGCATGGCCCATGGATATAACCTTTTTTTTGTACTAGTGTCTTCTCACCTCTACTACCTGGAGAAAAATCACTCTCAATATCATCATAATATAAAACAACCTTTTAATAAAAATAACTCATCATTTGGGTAAAATAAAAGTTCTTTCTTGAACTTGATAACAACTTACCTCTTCTAAAATTCTTAGAACACTTCCTTGAAAAACCATGAGAGGAATCCTATTTATCTCTACTTTAATATTCTTTAAGTTTTGTAAAATATTCAGTGAAATGTCTAATATCCCCACAAATAAAACACTCAAAGGTAATTTACTATGAAATTTACCTTTACCTCTCTAGACACCTCTTTTGATGAGTGACATGAGCTCTTAAAACTTCACATCAACATCTTCATCCAAATATAAATATTCTTCATCAAAATATTATTCAACTTCATCAATTTTATTTGATGAAATTTCTTTCTCCACATCTTTAAAAGAGGTATCCTTCATAGTTTAACTCTTCTTCTTCCAACTATATTCCTTTCTCATCTTATCTATAACCAAGATGTTGTGTAAGTCATCCAGAGGACGTGTTTCAATATCGAAATCCTCTAGAGTTGTGAATTTAAAATCATATCTATATAGTAGGATACAAAGTATCTTCTAAACCACTATTGAATCTTTAAGAGACTCACAAGTCCTCTAATAGTGCTCACCACCTCATTAACCCTTGTGACGAATTCACTGATAGTTCATCTTTAAGCATACACATATCTTCATACATTAATCACCAAACCTATAATTTATCCCTTTTGACTTTAATATTACCTTTATAGATATTTTATATATTTTCCCAAATTTCATTTGTAGTCTTAATCACCATAATATTTAAAAATTCATTTTCTGAAAGCGAGAATAGAATGGAATTTCTTGCATGCCCATAAATCTCCAAATTCTTCCTAGAACCCCAATTCAAATATTATAATTATAATATAGGTGTAAATCCATCAGCCACAATATCTAGATCATTAATACCCAAAAAATAAAGTAAGGTAGCATTCTTTCCTTACAAATATTGTATTTTTCCATTAAATATGGTAAATCCCTTATTTTTCACTGAATTAATACTATTCATAATAGATATAAAAAACTATATCACAATAAAAAATTCACTAAAACACCTTAAATAAATTAAATCAAATACTTATTCACTTCTAAAAGAGAGAGAACCAATAAAATGACAACTGAGTTGAAAAACCTTCAAATAAGGGAACTTTAAACTTCTGATGTTTAGAGGAAACATGGTCACTCTAATACCAATTAATGTAACCAAGCACAATATAGGTTCACTAAGAGGGGGTTGAATTAGTGAAAAATGGTAATTTTCTTTTTTATCATTTCTTTAAAAATCAACCCCTATCACTTTTTAGAGTGATATATATCTTTAATTAACTCACACATACTAGGGACATAAATAAATAGGGACACTCGATGTACATAGTTCAACTATCAAAATGATAAGTCTAATACTTAGAATGATTCAAAATCTCTCAAGAACATATGATCCACTATTATCACCATTGTTGATACAATGATCATGGTATATCCTTTACCCATGATACAAGAATAATCAGTTTTTTTGTCTCTTTACAAGTCTCTCAATAAAGTGAAATTTTGTTTTGTATTTTTGATATGTGTATTATACTTCTTACTATGATGATTGTATCCTGAAAATATTAAAGTGCTTCTTCACATCTTCTTCACTTTATATAAGCATGTTTGACTATATTTTTCTTCATCACATGTCACTGTGGTGATGATCACACACATAGACTAATTGTGTGCTCTTATTCTTCTTCTACTTATGCCAATGAAAGTCTTATGCCTCTTCTTCTAGTACGTAATGAACTAAAAACAATCTTTCACTCTATTTGTAGAAAAATCCTTTGATTATTATATACTTATTTGCTATGATATTATTTTCAATTTAGCACACAACACTCTCTTATCTTGTATCTTATCTCTTCTCTTTGTACTAAAAAAATCCAAGACTGTTCTTATTAATTTTTCTCAATGGTAGTATTTTCCCATTTGAATTTCAATTTCAATTTCAAATCCAAACTTCCAACTTCCTTCAACCACTTTTCAAATTATCCCTTTCCCCTTGATCCATTGGATCAATCATTATCTATTAGGCATTTTTGATGTGATTAGAGACATTATAGATCAAGTATGAGAGGATCTTGAGTCAGTAAATGTGTTATTCCCTCATATCCACTCAAATATGTAACACTTATTTAGACCACAAATTATTCTCTCATCACCACAAGATGATGGAGATCATTTCACTAACCATGGTTCCCACCATGGAATGATGAACATGATTTAAATCCAACTACATTAAACTACTTCAAGAACCACTATAAACACACCTTGAACCAAGACATGTTACCCACTCATCATTTTAGGCACAAATGGTTTTCTTTCACCATGACATACTCCATGAAATGGAGCTCATTGTTTCAGACTTTATATAACTAACCAAATGTTTATCTCCTTGGGAATAAGTCTCCCCAATACTTTAAAGACTTAAAAAATGGTCACTAAAGATATACCATGGTGTGGTGATCCTCATTCCAATTATCATACTTTTAATCTCATGCAAGACACCAAGATAACCTCCACATCATGTTCTAATTCATCATTTCCAATAAGAAAACTTTTCAACTGAAGCGCCCAATTAAATAACTATTTCAAAAAACCATCAACCTATTTCCTACAAGTCCAAGGTGTCACAACATATATTCATTTCTACATGATATAGTTAGAACATATTCCTTAGACCATGACCAACCAAATATACCCATATTCTATCCAACCTAGATGTTTCCACTTTCCAAACCATTACTATGTTCGTTTATCTTATCTCCATGATGTGGTAAAGACAAATCTACTTCAAAAAACTTCAAAATCATTTATTCAACCTTAAAACTTCTTCTATTTCCTCCCAAGAATTACAAAACCTTGTAATGAACATTATATCAAATGAATCATCATGAAATACCTAAGTTTAAATATGATTTTTGTGTTAAAAACAAAAGACAATATAATAATCACATCCAATTCATCTCTTCTTCACTTATCACCTTCTTCTTCATGATTTGAATAATATACCAAAACATATCTTGGGATAAATAGGGTCTACATGATACCATTTGTCCTAAGGAGGTCTATGCAGGATCCTATTACCATGGGTGAATGTGCCTGTGGTGGTAGGATCTTGATAGGGGGCTTCTACCATGGGCTGATCCACCCATGAAAGTAGGCATCGGTACCACCATGAGTGCCTTTTACCAAGATGGTAGGGTCTTGGTGGGACGGTCTAATGATATGGGATAATCTACTTGTGGTGGTAGGATGGTTGTTTTTTGGGTCTATTACCATGAGAAACTTATCCTGTTGCAATTAGATGGTCATCATTTGGGTTTATCACCATGGGAGAAACTTCCTATGGTTATACTATATCCTCGCATTGTTCCTATACTGAAAATGATTTCTTGTGACCACCTATGGACAAAGGTGGCATGGACCACGTTCATAGGAACTTCCTAACTTATTACCATGCCATTACCATGCTTGAAATTTATTTCATGTGTCAATCTATATCCTTAAGGAGAATTCACATGGAAGCATAACCCCTACGACAATGGGAAACCTTATCTTGTGGCCATAAGTTGACCTATAGTCATGATCATCCCACTCATGGATATAAACCCATGGTCATATGTAATTTTTATAGTAGTGTATTAAAATGTGATTTGAATGGATATTTTTATGGAAAATCACACGAATATTTTCATGAAAAAAATATATGGATCTATTTCATACTGATTTAAGTGGGGATTTATGGAAATTTCAAGTGCAAATTTAATTATATATCTTTTTGTAGAAGATTTAAATTACTGAAATATATGTGATTTCAATAAATAATGTCATGATTTTTTAGGCATTTTAATTTTATATATTTTCATGAAGATTTTTTCATTGATATTTTAAATGGATTTTGATCAGGTATTTATAAGCTAACACTTCTAGAAAGAATAAATTTAATAGTTTTTAAGTTTTTGAATTATGAGGATAAATTTATAGAGATTTATTTTGAAATTAATTCTCAAAAAGGATATCTTTGTGATGGTAAAAAAATATTGAGATATTATATATATTTATTCTTGGTATAATGTTAGAAGAAACAAATAAACACTCGAATTGTCAATATTGAGAGGAAAACATACTATTATTCTTCTATTGTGTAAATTATATTATTTTTCAAGTGATACGATTCTAAATTACTTTATAATTGAAAAGTAAAAGTAGAAAAATAAATAATCCTATTATTATTGTAGCACCCTGAAGATACTACTAAAGATATTTGTCAGAGTTATACTTTAAAGACATACATACTCTCTAAATAAGACTCACCAACTATTAGTTGTTAAAGACAACCATGTGCTAAAATTAATTTCAATTTATACATCCATTATATTTCTATTTTAAGTGAAAATTTCTTGTACTAAGTGTGAGAGTGATTCCTTATAAAATCCCTTGTAACATTGTACTAAGTTTCAACTACTTGCACTCGGTTGTGAGATCCTTGGGAAAATGATCAAAATATAAATCACCACACCTATATTAGGTGTTGGTGGAGTGGACTGGGGGAAGTTATTTATAGATTTGAACCACTATAAAAATATCTTATGTCCTACTCTTTATTTTCTTTTAATTTACACTATATAATCTGATTAAATAAGAAAGGACTAAACAAAATAATCTAGAATAGAGAATTTTAATTTTTTGAAATTTATTTTAATGGGATTAATTTATCCCTCTCTTGAGTCTGTCTACTAAAGTTCCAGGAGGATACATTTTAGTGGGATAACATTTAATAAAATTCCTTATTAAATAAATATAAAACATGATAATTATCTAATAAAAGCTTCTATTATAGATAAATGACATCATCATCATCATAAAACTTAACTTTGAGATTAATATCATAAAATGAGAATATTAATGTAAGAAACTTCATAGACTGATATAGAAACTTAAGAATCATTCTTAAGTAAGAAGAAAAATCTATGTACTATAGTAAACTTTCCTAAGTAACCCAATGTTAATTTTTTTAACTAGTGGATATAGACTATTATGAGAAGCATATATGGATTCTCGTGAGGTTTCAATGGAATTAGATGTGAAATGACCAAAGGAACTTTACCCTCCACTCATATATTCTATATGATTGGGTATGATAATGACTTGGAGAGGCTAAAGGTTTCCTTAATGAATTATTTTGTCCATTTAATTCATTATTTTACCATATTTATAAATTATTTAACAAAGAGAATGAGTTTTATAAAAAATTTACCCTATTTTCTCAATGTGTTGAGGATAGATGAACTTAGAATTTTCTATTCAAATTCTGGTACTATATTGATAGCACAAGTGGGTAAAAGTTTGAACTAAAAGAAAAAAATTATTTGAAAATTCCAAAAATGTTTCTTCAAGAGGCCATTAAAGTTCATTGAAACCTAAATTAGGTTTTAGGAAAGAGGATCAATGATTCCATAGGATGAGATTTTTCAAAACACCAGAAAGATTTTATGAAACTCTTTGGAAATTCCATGTTAGATATTAGTGTTGTAGAATCAATTATTTAATTTTGAGGGGCATGTGATACCAAATGTATATTTTACAAATGTTGTAAATATATAAGAGTTCATAATAAAGGTAAGAATTTTCAAAGCTTGTAGTTTTCATCCAATTGATGAAGTAAAGGGTTGCTAAATCCCAGAGTTAAATGCAAAGGAATATTTCAAGCTTAGATGGATATAAATAATGTATGTGTATAACTATCTCATTTATTTTATATGATAAGAGAATTTTTTTATTAATAAATATTTGTTATGAATGATATGTGATGATATTTTTAATACTCATGGTTTTTTATTTATCATACTCAATAACATATTTTAAAATAAGATAAGGATAAAAGGAGTTTTATCTAGGAAAAGGTTTTTTTATCCAAGATATTTATTAAAATATAAGGGATGGAATTCTGACCACAAAAAAATGTAATATTTTAAAGAATAAAGTTTCCCTTTTATAATATTTCTATAAACACATAGAAATACCATAAATGATATGAATATGATATTTTATTTGTTAAATATTCCCACTAAAGGATATAAATGTTATTTCCTAAACATAAAGGATTTTGTGTACCTTAGTATGATATTCTGGAGAGAATATAATTTCTAAGAGGATAGTGGGAATATATTTGGGCTTATAAAGGTTCAAAATGTAACAAATAATATATTAAACCATTCAAATTCAAAGTGAATATCACTTAATATCTTGTATTATGTCGGTAAGGAAATTTAAAGAGTTACATTTAGTTTCCATAAAAAAGTGAATGTCACTTTATGTCCTAATGGAGTTTAGGATATGTTATTAAAGAATAATTTAAAGTGTTACAATAGTCACCAAGAGATATCGAAGTAAATTTTTAATGGAAAAGTTCTAAAAATGATGTTAATTATGAACTTAGAAGGAGTTCTATGTAGATAATAGAGGTTATTAACATTGTAACATTATATGTTGTGAAGCAAAGAAGTTTGAATACAATGTTCAAAAAATTTAACATTAGGAATATGATTCATAAGTATCTCCATTATCAAAACAAACTTTTTTCATAGATTTTACTCACTAAATGAGTTTATTGGGAGAGTTTTATTAGATATTCACATAGAAATTTAGCAATAATTACATAAATATGTAATGAGTTTAACAAAACCTAAAAAATACAATGAGAATAAGGCCTCTCTAGTGATATATCATATGGGATATGATTTGAAAATAAATTATGCGTGGTTTTTTTAGTATTATTAAAGAATTTAATAATATCACATGTATCATTTTATATAAAAATAAGTCTCCACTTTATCATTCTTTTAAATTTTATAAATATACTATGTGAAGTAAAATGATAATTGAACCCTAAAAGTATGAATTTGATTTATCCCTAACTAATGTTCATCATGTAGTGTTATATATTGTGATGAAATATTAAGGTTAGAATCAGTAGGATTTCTTATAGAGATATAGAATATGCTCATGGATCAGAAAAAGAGTTTTGTGCACTAGGTGACCCACAAAGTATACCATATTGAGTGTTATACACTATGTATTTGGTATGCTAGGGGTGCATGTTTCATATTTTATCCCCATAATTAGGTTGGAAAGATACTTATCTTAAGAAACTAAATAATTTGATACCTTTTTATATGAAAGCCTTAAGGCTTGGCTAATCAAGGTCTGGTTGGGTATGTTGTTGATCATGTCATTAGTTGAGGCTTAACCAAGACATTATTTTTCCTCTCATATGATGAGTATGACATATGATTCCTCAATTTAGATAGACCAAGGAATCATATGTTCATACCTATATATGGTATATATGATATTCCTATCTATCCATATGAGGGGAATGTGATGTTCTCATCCACTTAGATGAATGGAATGTGATGTATTTGTAACTTCCCGGTTCCAGAAGCCACCCAGAGGTGCCCCATACCCAGTTGGTCACATGGCCTCAAGCGCATTTACCCTAACGCCAGAGATTGCCGACTAGCAGCAAGGGCCTTGGGTGTGATAATGGGAACACTATTCCCTCATTGGAAGAGTAACACAATGGAAGAGAAACCAATAACAATAGAAGAAGTGGTAATAATATCAAATAACAATAAAAAAAGAAGTCTGAAGAAATAAAAAACTAGAGCACATATATATAAATGATGCATGATACATACATCTAGAAAAGAAGCCAAACAAATCACAATGCTGAAATACAGTACAAAACCCAAGTACAAAGAAAACAGTAAATAACTCCACAACATCGCAAACCAAAGCTTGGTCCCATGCTCTCCAGATCCAAGTAGTCAAGTACCAGAAGTAGAAGGACGCTTTCCCTTATCTATAACTGCAACAATATAATCTATTTGGGCCCAAAAGCATGACCCAAACAGGGTGTGAGACTAATCCTAGTAGGAAACCACCAAAATATTTGTGCCTAACAGTCAATGAATATATATGGCATGCAGTAAGTAAAAAGAAGAAACAAACAAGAAGTACTCAGCTGTTACGACCCGACCCGTACCAGGGCTCGAGCCGCAACTACCCCAAGCCCACCTCCATAGGCCAGGGGCTGGCGACTAGCACCGAAGGAACAACAAACTAGGGGAGGCCTTTGCCTAAGAAACTGTACACACACACGTAACTAACTCAATGCAAAAGTGCAGAGAAAAGAAAGCAAGATACAACACTACTACAAAAAAGAGAAACCAACATACATGCATAGAACTCTAACCAATACAAGTAAAGTGCTGAAAAGTATACTAACAAGTAAACTGAATAGTAAAAGGGGAAAAACACACGCCCAACCAGAAAGGTGCCACAACCTGGAAACAGGTAAAATGAAAGTAAACCACTGGTGAGTCTCTCAATTGAAAGTCCTACTATGACCACTGAATGCAGCCCAAGCTCCTATGTCCTCTATGCTCATTCGTAGTCTCGACCGACCTATCCGTTGTCTGCAAGGGCACACCAAGTGCAGGCAAAACCCAGGCAGGGGTGAGTATAAAGATACTCAGTAGGATGCCCCGAAAGCTCGAGGGATCAACAAAGGAGGTACTAAAACGGTGAGCAGTGTACAGAACAAAGAACAGTGTAAGAGTATAATAGTGAGAGTACAGCTCAACCCAACAAAATAAAGGAAGTGGGCTCGTCCAATCCAAGAAGATCTAGACACAGAAAGCACGTGGCATACCCCGTGCTTCTTCGCCCCTCCTAGAAGGAGAGTAACTGAACCCAAAGAGTGGGAAAAAGGTAGGGTGTATATATATGCTCAACAAGAAACCTGAACAAGTTTGTAAGAAGATATATATCTCCAAGCTCAGCCCAAGAAGAGTCACCAACAGTTCAAAGGATATCCATCACTGATTCCCAACAACCCTATACGTCAAGCGGACTCATCGCTAAACCGTACAACCTAGGGCCCCACTCCAATAATCACAAAGAAAAGTCACTGACTAGCCTCATAGAAAGGGATGAGTCTAAAAGAAGTCGTCGGGTAACCCACTACCCAGCCCAGTTGGAGGGTAAACCCCAAGAGGTCATCGGGCAACCCACTGCCCAGCCCCGCTGGAGGGTAAACCCTAAAATCAATGGGTAACCCACTGCCCAGCCCCACTAGAGGGTAAACACTAAGGTCAACAGTTAACCCACTGCCCAGCCCCGCTGGAGGGTAAACTCTAAGGTCAACGGGTAACCCACTGCTCAGCCCCACTGGAGGGTAAACCCTAAGGTCAATGGGTATCCCACTACCTATCCACCGCTGGAGTGTAAATCCGAAACTGGTCCGATATCTCCGCACTGCCCATGCCATCTCTGGGTGTCACTAACACCGCTACCGTGCGTAGGTTCGGAGTGCGTCAAAGGAACCTCCGACCAATGCCCTTTCATGTTTCCAAATTTAATGATATCTCTAAAGAGGCTCCGTACGCCCAAACAAATTACACAGTTGCAATCCTTGCGGAAAAACACGCGAGATAGACTACTTAATACTGGAAACGGACTCCCAATGAAAAAGTTATTCAACACCACTTTATGCCATATGGCGTCTTGTGGGACCCACACCTCGGTCCCGAAAGAGGTCGGGTGAACTGTGCCATTGCGATGCTCTTGGAAAAACAAGCCAAAATGACTACTCATACGCCCCAAACAGACGTCTGATGAAAAATTCGCAGTACGCTGCACACAGCTTAAAAGATGGCCTGTGGGGCCCATGCCTCAACTTCGACTTCAACGCCTGAAACCACCTAGGACAAATTCGTCTCGATGCCAGGGTCACAACGACACCGACAACGCCTAAAACGAACTTCAGATGCAGAAGCTGCAACTCCCCGCGTTATGAAAACGGGGCCCTATGGGGCCCACAGCTCGACCCCGAAACACGTCACGTAGATCGTTCCATTGCGTTCCTTGTAGATAACCACGCGGCGTAGGCTATTCATTTGCCCTGAACAGACTTACGAAGCATAAGTCGTAAAAACGCAGCATACGTCAGAAAGTCTCCCCGTGGGGCCCATGCCTCGGGACCGAATCTGGGAGGGCGGATTGCGCCATCGCAATCCCCTCGAAAGAACACTCAGAAACGAGTACTCAAACACCCCAAACGGATGTCGGGTGAAAAAGTGGCGTTTCACCGTAAAACGTGTGAACCAGGCCATGTGGGGCCATCACCTTGTCTCCAACCTGAACGCTTTAGAAAGCATCTCAAAAAGTCTTCACGAGCACTGGGGTCACGGTGCCGCTGACGGCGCGTCAATCGGACATCCCAGACAGGAGTTACGTCCGACACAAGAATAATTAATTAATTAATTAATTATTCACATTTAGCGTTTCGTGCCACCGAGCAACGAAACCAACCCGCAAAGGTTCCAAACCAACTTTGGAAGGAACATCTCAACTCCAAGGCCACCATGCCTCTGACAACACGTTAAACGGACATCCGGCTCGTGAAGTATGTCCATCGCGAGTTTTAATAATAATTTGATATTATTAAATTAAAGCATTCCGGGTTACCCGCCTTCGGTCACATAACCCAAAATCCCCATAACCCACTTCAAATAGTCCGTCTCGCCGACACGAATCCATAGCCACAGACAGCGCGTTAAACGGACGCGCTGTTTAGAATTTACGGCCCCCCGAACGCAAGGGGGCCCAACCGGGGCGGTTCACCCCGGCTAGGGGTGTAATTTCGGCCCGGCCCGGCCCGACCCTGCAACGGTCGGGTCGCTGACCACTATTCGAGCCGGGCTGGGCCGGCTTGAACAACCCCAGTAGGCGGCCCGAGCCCGGCCTCGGGCAGACCCAAACCATCGGGTCAGGCCGGGCTTTTTCAAGTCGGGTCGTGGTGGGCTTTTATTATTTTCAAAATAATTGTCTCTTAATTTTTTTTATTTAAACATTTTTATAACATTTATTTAAAACGTTTCTTTACATTTATTTTTAAATGCATGGTTTTTGTAAAAACGTTTCTTTTATTTTTTATCAACATTTTACAGTGGGTGGATATGTTTTTTGACTATATATATATATATATATATATATATATATTATTTGCAAATTGTAAAAAAAATAATGAGGGGTGTGCAGCTACCGTGAGTGAGTTTAAAACCTTATTATTTAAACGTTTTTCTAACATTTATTTAAAACATTTTTTACATTAATTTTTTTTAACTTATTTATAATTTTTTAAGCTTTTGTTAGTATTTTTTATTTAAACATTTTTATTTAAACTGTTTTTTAACATCTGTTTAAAACGTTTTTTTACATTTATTTTTAAATGATTAATTTAAAACATTTTTGAATTTTTTTAAACGCATGCTTTTTACAAGTATTTTTTTAAAACATTTAACTTTTTTTCACATTTTAATGTAAAAAGTATTTTTTAAGTGTTTGTTTTAAAAAAATTAATTTAAATGTTTGTTTTAAAAACTTTTTAAACATTTTTATTTAAACCAATTTTTAACACTTAAAACGTTTTTTTTACATTTATTTTTAGACGTTTAATTTAAAAAGTTTTTTTAACGCATATTTTTTACATGTATTTTTTTTAAACATTTTACACGTTTTTTGTAAAAAAAATTTACAGTGGGTGAATATGTTATTTTTTTCTAAATAGATTTATACATGTCTGTGAATTTATATATATTATGTACAAATTAAAAAAAAAATAATGAGTTATTGGGGGTGCGCAGCAGTGAGTTGTAAGTTTAAAGTGTTGTTATTTAAATGTTTTTTAACATTTATTTAAAACGTTATTTTACATTTATTTTTTTAACTTATTTATGAAAAGTATTTTTTAGCGTTTGTTTAATTTAAAACGTTTTTTTAAACGTTTTTTAATTTTTTTGCAGGGCAGGCCCGACCCGACCCTGTCTGGACTGAAATTACACCCTTAGCGGGTGCGCAGTAGTGGGTGAATTAATTTTTTTCTAAATAAATTTATATATGTATATATAGTATATATAATATATGAAAGTTTTATCATATTTTAAAAAAAATAACGAGGTTGGGGCTGTGCGAATATCATTTAGTGAGTAGTTATTTTTTGTTAATATATAATAAGTTATTATATATATATATAATATGAGAAAATCGTAAAAAAATAATTAGCGGGTTAATTTTTTTTCTAAATAAATTTTATATAATATATGGAAGTTGCAACATATTTAAAAAAATTAATGAGGTTGGGGGATGTGCACAGTGTGTTAGTTTTTTTGTTAATATAAAATAAGTTATTATATAATATTAAATCATTGACACACACACATATATTATTAATGGATTTTTAAAAGCCACACTTAATTGATATATATTATTAATACCTTTATATATAATATTAATGGTTTTGTTTATATTTATATATTGAGGGTTTGCGTGAACATCATTGGGTGAGTTAATTTTTTTTTCTAAATAGATTTATATATGTATAGTATATATAATTTATGCATATTGCAACATACTTAAAAAAAATTAATGAAGTTGAGGGACTTGCACGAACATCATTAGGCGAGTGTGTTATTTTTTTATTAATATACAACAAGTTATTATATATATATAATATTAAATCACTGATATATATATATAGCTTTGTTTATATATATATCTTATATTAAATCATATACATATACATATACATATATATCTATATATATATATATATATTATTAATGGATTTTTAAAAACCACACATAATTGATTTATATTATTAATGGATTTGTTTATATATATACACTATTATATTAAATCATTGATATATATATATATATTAATAGCTTTGTTTATATACATATATATTATATTATATCATATACATATACATATACATATACATATACACATGCACACACACACACACACACACACACACACACACACACATATATATTATCAATGGATTTTTAAAAACCACACTTATTTTTTTATTAATATACAACAAGTTATTATATATATAATATTAAATCATTGATATATATATATATATATATTAATAGCTTTGTTTATATATATATTATATTAAATCATATACATATACATATACATATACATATATATATATATTATTAATGGATTTTTAAAAACCACACTTAATTGATATATAGTATTAATGACTTTGTTTATATATATACACTATTATATTAAATCATTGATATATATATATATATTATATCATATACATATACATATACATATATATATATATATATATTATTAATGGATTTTTAAAAACCATACTTATTTTTTTATTAATACACAACAAGTTATTATATATATATAATATTAAATCATTGATATATATATATATTTATTTATTAATAGCTTTGTTTATATATATATATATTATATTAAATTATATACATATACATATATATATATATATATATATATATATTAATGGATTTTTAAAAACCACACTTAATTGATATATATTATTAATGGCTTTGTTTATATATATACACTATTACATATATACACTATTATATATATAATTATATATCGTTGTATATATATATATTTATACACATATTATAATTATATATAATAATAATTATATGTATATATATAATATCATTTTTTGTTAATATATAATGATATATGCACATATAGATAGAAATATATAAACACACACACACACACATATATATAGATACATATATAGATAAATATAAATGTATAAAGATACATGTATATATAGATATATAGGTAGATATATATATAGATGTATGTATATATACAGATATTTAAAGATATATATGTATATAGAAATAGAGATATATATATGTACATATATATATATAGATGTGTATATATATATATAGATATATATATATATATATATATATATATATATATATATATATATAGACATATGTATATATATATATATATATATATATATATATAGATAGATCTATATATATACATCTATCTATATATAAATACAGAGATATATGTATATATATAGATATATGTATATATAGATATATGTATATATAGATACATGTATATATAGATATATGTATATAGAGATAGATATATACATATATATATATATATATATACATATATATACATATATATATATATATATATAGATCTACATATACATATATAAATATATCTATATATATATATATATATATACCTGTGATTAATTTACAGGTGCAGCGCCTGAACCAGTTGGTCCAGACGCAGCCTTGGGAGCTCGAGGTAGGGTGATCAAATCCCCCTACCTGCAGTTCCCCCGTTATATTTTTTACAGTAGGCGGGCCCAGCGGGCCGGGTTTCGCGCGGGCCAGCGGGCCGGGCTTTTTCGGGTCGGCCCGGCCTGGCCCGCGGGCCTGCCTGGAAAGGCCCAGGCCCGACCTGCTGAACATGTGGCTCGAGCCCGGCCTGGCCCGATGCGGGCTTTGCCGGGCCGGGCCGCTCGGGCTTTCGGGCCGCCGGGCCAAAATTACACCCTTAACCCCGGCTGGCCCGGTCCGAACCGCCGGCCCGCGGCCCAGCCGCAGGTCCGGCCCGACTCGCCGCGGCCCGCCGACCTCAGCCCGCTCCTGCAACACCGGACCCCCTCGGGTCCGGTTCTTCAAGCAGACCGGCCAAATGGCCGGTCTTCATCCGCGTCGCCCAGCAGGACCTGCCGAACGCGGGCCCTTTCTTCCTCCGCACACCCGAGGTCAGCACCTCGGGTGCTCCGACCCGACCGCGACTAGCCGAGGTCGCCGCCTCCACCCGCCGAACGCACCGCCGCACGCCGGCCCGCCGAACGCTGCGACCGCCCGGGCCTCCCCGCTCCGCCGCTGGGGTTCGCCACACCGCGTCGACTGCTCGATTGACGCCCTCTGGAGCTCGACGACGCCGCTGTCCACCTCACCCGCTGACCTGCTCGGCTCCTCCGCCGCACTGCACTAGCCGCACGTGAGCCCGCTACTTCGGCCGCACCCGAGCCCGCTACTCCGGTCGCACCTCCGGCTCAACCTCCGGCCGCCGCCCCTTGCCGGGCCGGACCTTCGTCCGGTCCCCCCGACCACTCCGATGGTCGGAAAAATTATCCGAAACCGGATTTGGAATCCTCAGGGCCGAATCTTCGCAGCGCCGCCCCTCGCTCGTCGATCCATCACGGTTTTTGGCACGTCCAAAATTTTTGGACGAAGAACGCTCAAGAACAGAATGTAGAACGAGGCTCGGACGATGGTCGTGTTCGTTCGGTCATCGTCCCAATTCAAAGATTATAGAATTTAAACAACGGATTTGAAGAAAACTCAAGAAATTGATAGATTTGACGAAAACTCAAGAAATTGACGGAGGTGTGAAAATTAATCAGAAATCCTACCTCGATCCGGTCGTGCGTCGTTGGCGGCATGTCCACGACGTTCCTTCTTCGATCCGCCAAGGTTCTGGCGGAGGTTGCTCCCCAATTCGGTGAAGAACGGTTGAGAGAGAGAGGGAGAGAGAGAGGGAGAGAGAGAAGAGAGAAAGGGGAACACTAACTCCAACTCATCATTTTTCTATTTATTGAAAAATCCGCTTAGCGTGGAATCCGAAACTATCGCGCCCTCTCACTTTATATCGCTCCTAGGCAAAACACCCCATTTCAAACTCAACGGAAGTATTAGATTTCCATTCCGAGGCTTCGTTCGAAAGTTATTCGAAAAGAACGCCAGTGATAAAAATCACTAAGTCATTATTTCAAAATGATGATTTTTCCCCTGGGTGACATCTCTCACAGCAGGCCCGCACCCACAACTTTTACACCCCGTCTAGGGAAAACGTCACCCTTCGGACGCAACCGTGTTCTCAAATTTCCAATCTGAGCTACCGTTTAGGAGAAAACACAACCCCACCACATGCATAGTATAAAAACACTTAATATTTTTATAAAACTAATTCCAGGCACACCGGGTCTCAGAATCGCACGCCGTCTTCGCGCCTAGCTCTGGAATTATATGTATATATATTACAAAGTCTCACAGGGTAAAAACCGGGTCTCTACATTAGCAGTAAAAAATTACATAGTTTCAAAGCATTCAATTCCACATAGCAAGTAAACAGATAATAAAAAATAGGTAACCCTCTGGGATGCACTCACAACCTATCCCCAATGGTCCTACCTAGCAACACAAGGAACCCTATGGGAAGCACACATAGTCTAACCCCTCTGGTTCATATTTTTTAAAGGCTCTTTGAGGAAGCACTTAACGTCAATTCCCCTTATAGCCAAGTATTATTAAAGATTCTATGAGGAAGCACTCACCGTCAATTTCCCCTATAGTATTTTAATGGAAACTACATGCACTCTGAGGAAGCACTCAACGTAAATTCCCCATGTGGCCTCGTAACATAACTATATATCCTCTGAGGGAGCACTCAACGTCAATCCCCCCTATGGTCTCGCAGCGTGATTAAAATAACAGATGCTCTGGAGAAGCCCTTACGTCTATTCTCCCTATGGTCCATTACACCAGGTTCTCACAGCCCTGAGTAAGTCAAACAAGCATAACAATGCGTATCGGACAAAGTAAACCTCAAGAACTACTTGGCTAACCAGTCTACAACATAACAACAAGATAGATAATAATCACTCCATCCTAACAATACTAGGCATGAAAATTAAACAACAACCTAACAGGAAAAATGGACCAAATGGTCAAAACAAGCAACATGGGAAAAACCTCCATAGCATAGTAATTAACCCTATTCACATTAAATTTACCTCTACTCAAGCATACAAGCATAGAGGACAATTAATAGGGCTAAAAAAGTAAACGCGCAATACCCCGTTCAAGGGTATTGGGAAATTTTGCACATATAACTAGAAGAATTTAGACGAAAAGACACAAACCACCTACCACGGTGTTGTAGGATTGATATAAGTGAACCTCAAGCCTTGAATCTCCCAAGAGCACCATATATCTACAAAAACGTTAAAAATTATCAACTGAATATAACTTGAGAAAGAGGAGTAATTAGGAAACAAAGCACAAGTATAAGGAAGAGGTTACCAAGGCGATCCCAATACAATCAACGATGATCGATTCGGAGAACAGACGCTCACTCGGGGGCTCGGAGAAGATTTGAAGCCGTACGGGTTCTCTTGAACGAACCGAACCTAGAAGTAGGGTGTTCTAGCGATTAGACACGACCCCGGTATGTTTAATGAAAAAAAAGAAAATACACGGCATGTACTTTAGAAGTAAACGATGTGTACTTGCCTTTTTCGTACTCCGCTTTAGGCGATCCCTAAGTCACCATACACGGATGTGTGTGCGACCCTTACACGACCAACACACGACTTCCTATGGTAACCGAGTACACGGTGTGTACTCATAAAGTACACGGTTTGTACTTCTAAATTTTTTAAAAACTCCACTTTTTCTAAAAAATGACTAGAAAAAAAAGAAAACATAGCTGTAAAGAAGATCCTGGTTCTTACAAACTTCCCCCTTAAAGAAATTCATCCCCGAATTTTCCTAGCAAGGTGGTGTAAAAGAAGAATCCTCGAAAATATCTAGCCACTGCCATCGTACATCGGTCTCCCTCTCCTAGGTCTCATCCTATACTCACCCGTGCTGCCATAACACTCATACCAAAGGAACAGACCGACCATGGAGAACTTTCGTACTGCGATCAACAATCCGGATAGGATGCTCCTCGAATGAGGCGTCCACCTCTAACTCAAACTCCTTGGGTTGAAAAACATGATACGGGTCTAAGAAGTAATGTCAGAGCTGAGAAACATGGAAGACATCATTCATAGCCCGATATATCTGAGGTAACTGCAACCGATAGGCAACCGGACCAACTCACTCCAACACCTCAAACGGCCCAACATACCTCATAGAAAGCTTACCCTGTCTCCTAATCCTCTTGTTCCACAATCTCAGTGTGACACATAGAAAAACCTGATCCCTGACCTCGAACTCCATAGGTCTTCTCTGCTGATCAGTATAAGACTTCTGTAGAGACTGTGCAGTAGCCATCCTCTTTCGAATAAACTCTATTTGCTCTGAGGTCTCCTGGACAAGACGAGGTCCCAACATAGCTTCCTCTCCTGCCTCCAGCCAACATAAGGGCGATCAGAATGACCTACCATACATAGCCTCATAAGGTTCCATATGAATAGTTTCTTGAAAACTATTGTTGTAGGAAAACTCCACAAGAGGTATGTGCTTCTCCCAAGAACCTCTAAAATTCAGGATGCATGCACGAAGCATGTTCTCAAGCACCTGAATCTTACGCTCGGATTGACCATCTGTCTGGGGGTGGTATGCTATACTCAGAAGTACCTGTGTACCCAAGGCCTTCTGCAATCCCTGCCAGACCCGATAAGTAAAACGCGCATCCCTTTTCGAGACAATGGAGTGTGAAACCCCATGTAAACATAAAATATCTCAAATGTACAACCTTCCCATCTCATCAACACTGAAGGTCTCCTTGATCGGAAATAAGTGAGCAACCTTCATGAGTCTATTAATGACAACCCAAACTGTATTATTCCCTTGAGGCGACCTCAGAAAACCTGTCACAAAATTTATCACGACATCATTCCATTTCCACTCGGGAATGGGTAACTACTGCAAAATCCCTGCTGGTCACTGATGCTTTGCCTTCACCTACTGATATGTGGAACACCTCATAACGAAACCAACAACATCTCTCTTCATTCCTGGAAACCAATACTGATGGTGTAGATCACTATACATCTTGGTGACACCAGGATGAACTGCCCAAATTGAGGAGTGAAAGTCCCGCATTAGCTCCTCACGTATGTATGCTAACACCCATACACGCCCATGAAAATTCAAGATCTCATCCTCGCCTATGGTCCATCCAGGAATAGTGTCCTCTCTTGATAAACTTTCCCATAGGACTAGGCCTTCAGAATCTGATAGCTACCTCATTCGCACTCGATCAAGAAGAGTAGAGGTAACAAATAAAAAAGAAAGAAACATTTTTCCCTGCCTGTCGTGCACCTCCAAATGCATCTCAGAGAACAGAGCCATAAGCTTCCACTCACTATTGGCCTCCTGAACTTCTTGTATCTTAGTCCTCCTGCTCAACGCATCAGCTAATGCATTGTCTTTCCTCGACATGTAGGCAAGCTCAAAGTCAAAAGACTGAAGGTACTCAACCCACCTTCACTGTCTCAAATTCAAGTCACATTGAGTGAATATATACTTGAGACTTTTGTGGTTCGTGAAAACCACAAAATGCTCTCCCAGAAGATAATGTCACTAACAGCGTAAGGCATGAACAACTACAACCAACTCAAGATCGTGCGTCAGGTAATTCCTCTCATGTGGCCTCAACTGCCGAGACTCGTACGCGATGACTTTTTCTTCCTACATAAGCACATCTCCCAGCCCGATACCTAAAGCATCATAGTATGCAGTATAGCTCTTTCCCAAATCTGTAAAAAATAGTATCGGTGCTGAAGTCAATATAACAACCCTGCTTTTTATTACAACTTAAACATGCTTTATTACATAAAACTTCACTTGATACAACAAAGAAGATCGAGAGGTTTAGTGTCTTTGGGGCTTAGGATCATTACATAAAAACTTTAAACATGAAATACAACATCCTTATTGAAAACTTCCTTTACATGACCACTACATTCCTTTGTACTTAGCATTGCATGGGATAACCTGAGGACATGCATAAGAAAAGGGTGAGCTATAAAGCCCAGTAAGGGAGTACACAATGAATAACATGAGGAGTACAATACATGTTAGGCAATAGGCATATCAATAGAGCATAAGAGAGACATGAACATAAAGGCATGATAAAGCATGATAATCATAACATGGAAATGTGGCAACAACACTTAACATTGAATTAGCATGAGCCAAGGCTCATTGCACATGGAGCATGAGTAAACCCTCATTGCACTTGAAGCACGAGTAAACCCTCATTGCACTTGAATTAGCATGAGTCAACACTCATTGCACATGACGTATCATGATACTATACTTTACCCAATGCATTGGAGCGCTATAAAGGGCGCACCCTTCTTAAACATTTCATTTCATGCATAAGTGTGCCACATGGATCATAAAACATGGATTCATAAAACATAATCATTTATTCCACGATAAAGGAATGTGGAATTCATACATGAAACTTTACAATCAATAAGTAAACGTGCATAAAGGTGAATACCCTTGATGGAGAAATGGGCATGGTATTCACTACACAATGATATTGGCTTAGAAAATCGGTGTGATTTCGGCAGCGTAACGGCGTGACATAAGAATTCATAAAAAAAGGATGATGAGAGAGAAAGGGGTTCCTCATCATATTTACATGTAATGGACAGTAATAAGGTCATATAGATACATGTCCCAACAATTGAAAAGGAATTTAGATTCATGATACAAAAGTATTGCTTGAATATAGAAGAGGAGAAAAAGGTTCCTTTCGGAATTTCGGCATAGTAACGGGTGTACATGGGAGGCATTTAATGAGAGAGAAAGGGGTCTACCATCATTCAAACAATAAGAGGGAAGTATGGGAGAGGTGCGAAACCATACCCCAACATTCATAAATTAAATTAAAAGGGCAATACAACTTAAAGAAAATTGACAAAAATGAGAAAGGAAGAAAAACCCTTACTTGGAAGTGTGCTTCCAAAGGCTAGAGAGAGGCTTGTGAGAGGCTTCTTGGGAGCTTGGGGCACCTTGAGAGGATTATAGAGAGAGTAGGGCAGAGTTTGGACGAACTTCAAGGGCTTTGGGTGAGGAGGAAGTGGGAGCTTGGGTGGGTTTATATAGGAAAGGTGAGAGAATTCTTTATTATTTAGGTTTGGGACCCCTTATATTAAAATAATCCAAACCACAAACCATCCCATGGTATTTGCCCATGGTTTCTGGAAAAGGGAAGAGGAAAACAATATTTTACAAGGCCAAGGTCCGAACTTATTAAAAAATTAGGGTTGCTTATGTGGAGGTGAGTCACACTCCCATGGAAATTAATTTAAAAAGGCAAAGTGTTGAATAAGTCTTGAGGGCTCCATTAATGCTTTGAAAAGTGAGTCAAACAAACCGAAAACCTCATTATTTTATTGATAAAACACATATTGGCCGAACATAAGGATTATGGTATTTTATTACATCACCATTGGGTCATTATGATGTCATAAAACACATTATATATTTAAATGGTATTTAATTTTTACCCAAAAATTTGACTGTCTCAGAAAATTATGAAAAATTCACCGTTGGATAATTTCGACGTCCTGATTCCAAAAATAATATTTATTTTATCTAAATAATTTTCTAAATATGTGAATTTTCACTTTTAAAATAAAAACCGACATTTATAAAAAAATTCCCGGGTTTTGACAGAAATGGCTTTCAAACCTTAATAAAAATTTTAATTGCATTCATAAAATTATAAGATCATTTATATTTAATAAAAATTAATTTAATATTAATAATAATATTTTATTAAAATATTATTTAATTCAAAAATCCTTTAATTTAATAAAATATAATTCTTAATTAAATAATAACTAAAAACATCATTTGTACTTTAAAAACTAATTACAATGCATCAAAAATGACTAGAAATTATATTCATTATTATATACAAAAATAATGTACATGAACATGGTGCTACTTATTTGTTACATAACCCCTTAAAATAGCCGCATAAGACCTAAGGGTAAGGTGTGCGATGGTGACAGACTCTTGGGGTTGCTCGGATAACATCGCTCGAGTGGTAATCTCTATCAACTTCCATTTTTCCCGTAGACGATCACGTTCGAGCTTGAATTGATGAAGCTCAGCTTGGTCTTGGTCGAGGGAAAATCCCAAAGACGCCACCTCCTTTCCGAGCTCCGACAAATGGGCTTCGTAAGGGGCAATTCTACTGGATGAGGCCATCGCTTCCTTTGTCTGAGTAGAAAATTGGTTCGTTAAAGCCTTATATTTAAACTACCCAGATGATCACTGTTCAACGGCTATAAATGTAATGGTCACAAATCTTAACGTAAAACTTAAAGAAGTTGACATCTTATAAAAAAACAGAAAGAAACATTTAACTGGATCAAGAGGGATTTTCCATTAATGAAATTTTGGGTCGTTACAACATTCCCCCCTTAAGAAATTTCGCCCTCGAAATTTTCCTTTTCCCACACTAAAACAAATGTGGGTAACTTAGCTTCATCATATCCTCCGACTCCCAAGTTGCTTCTTCAAACTTGTGGTTTCTCCACAACACCTTGACGAGGGGCATTGTCTTATTTCGTAGAACTTTTTCTCTACGATCTAAGATCTTCACTGGTTGCTCCTCATAAGAAAGATCGTCTTCTAATTGTACCACCTCAGAAGAGAGTACATGTGAAGGGTCTGGTATGTACTTTCTTAAGAGGGATACATGGAAGACATCATGCACCTTGGCCATAGTAGGTGGAAGTGCTAGTCGATAGGTCACAGCCCCAACACGATCAAGAATCTCGAAGGGGCCGATGTACCTTGGACTTAACTTCCCTTTCTTTCCAAACCTCATGACCTTCTTCCATGGAGATATGCGTAAAAACACCATGTCTCCGACTTTAAACTCAAGGTCTCGTCGACGATTATCTGCATAACTCTTCTGTCGACTTTGGGCTGCCTTGATATGCTGCTGAATGGTTTTCACCTTCTCCACTATTTCTTCGACCATTTCTGGTCCAAGCAGCTTACGTTCACCGACCTCATCCCAACATGTCGGTGTTCTGCACCTTTTCCCATATAGGGCTTCATATGGTGCCATTTGGATGCTCGAGTGGAAACTATTATTATAAGAGAACTCAACTAGAGGAAGATGTTGATCCCATCCTCCTTTAAAGTCCATTGAGCACGCTCTCAACATATCCTCAAGTGTTTGGATAGTCCGCTCGGATTGGCCATCAGTTTGAGGATGATAGGCCGTACTGAAGTTCAGTTCAGTATTCAGAGCATGTTGAAGACTCTTCCAAAACTTAGAGGTAAATCTTGGATCTCAGTCCGACACAATAGATAGTGGTACTCCATGAAACCGTACCACTTCCCTGATATATATCCGTGCCAGTTGATCCAAAGAGAAATCCTCTCGAATAGCAATGAAGTGTGCAGTCTTTGTAAGACGATCCACAATAACCCAGATTGCATTGTTGCTTTTGGATGTCCTTGGAAGTCCAGTGACGAAGTCCATGGTGATGTTCTCCCATTTCCATTCTGGTATGGGCAATGGTTGCATCATCCCCTTAGACTTCTGCCTCTCTGCCTTCACTTGCTGACACACCAGGCACTTTGATGTATATTCGGAGATCTCCTTCTTCATATTATTCCACCAAAAGTTTTCTCGGAGATCTCGATACATCTTTGTGCTCCCTGGGTGAATAGAGAAATTTGAACTATGTGCATCATCCAAAAGTTCCTTCTTCAGCTCCGAACTTGATGGGACACATAGTCTTTTCCCAAACCGCACAATTCCTTCTTCATTAACATTAAACTCTGAGGATTTTCCCTTTTTGATAGCTTCCACTTTTTCTTGGATTCTCGCATCATCCTTTTGAGCATCCTTTAACCTTTCCAAAAGAGATGGTTGAGCAATCATTTGTGAAAGGATTGATGATGTTCCCTTCTTTATGATTCCCACGTCCATCTTCATCAAGTCTAAGAAGATTGGATCCTTCTCAATTCTCATCATTGATAGAACTACTGGATCCTTTCTACTTAGGGCATCCGCCACCTTGTTCGCCTTCCCAGGGTGGTAATGTATTGAACAGTCATAATCCTTTATGAGCTCTATCCATCTTCTCTGGCGCATATTAAGCTCTTTCTGTGTGAATATATATTTAAGACTCTTGTGGTCTGTATATATCTCACATTTCTCTCCATAGAGATAATGCCGCCAGATTTTCAAGGCAAAGATTACCGCTGCCAACTCCAGATCATGCGTTGGATAGTTTCGCTCATGGATTTTCAACTGCCTTGAGGCATAGGATATCACTTTATCATTCTGCATCAGCACACATCCTAAGCCCTTCTTCGAAGCATCACTGAATACCACAAAAAGCTCCCCACTTGTGGGTAAAGTGAGCACAGGTGCAGTGATAAGCCTCCTTTTCAACTCCTTGAAGCTTTCTTCGCATTCATCACTCCAAGCAAACTTTACTCCCTTTTGAGTTAGCTTGGTAAGAGGGTTGGACAATCGTGAGAAGTTTCTCACAAATCGTCGATAATATCCAGCTAACCCCAAGAAGCTACGGATATCAGTTACCGATGTTGGCCTCGGCCATCCCTCAATTGCATCTGTTTTGGAGGGGTCCATAGATATCCCATTGCTTGTGATGATATGGCCCAAGAATGAGACCTCCTTCAACCAGAACTCACACTTGCTGTACTTGGCATAGAGCTTCTCCTTGCGCAAAGTCTCCAGTACAGTTCTTAAATGCTCCTCATGGTCCTCCTTGGTTTTGGAGTATATTAGAATATCATCTATAAAGACTACCACAAATTTATCTAGGTAATCTCTAAAGACTCTATTCATCAAGTCCATGAATATTGCTGGAGCATTGGTGAGTCCGAAAGGCATTACTATGAATTCATAGTGCCCGTACCTTGTACGAAAAGCAGTCTTGGGGATATCTTCCTTCTTCACCCTTACTTGATAATATCCCGACCGCAAGTCGACCTTGGAGAAGTATTGTGCTCTACGCAGCTGATCAAACAAGTCATCGATTCTTGGGAGAGCATACTTGTTCTTTATCGTGATTTTGTTAAGTTCACGATAATCGATGCAAAGCCGCATTGACCCATCCTTCTTCTTGACGAAGAGGACTGGTGCACCCCATGGTGATGCACTTGGGCGTATAAACCCTTTATCCAGATTCTCCTGTAGTTGTTTCTTCAGTTCTTCAAGCTCAACCATAGCCATTCTATATGGAGTCTTGGATATTGGTAGCGCCCCAGGTATAAGTTCAATTGAGAACTCAACATCTCTTCTTGGAGGAAGACCAGGAAGTTCCTCGGGAAATACTTCAGCGAATTCCCTCACAATAGGCATTTCTTCAAGGGTGGTTTCTTCCTTGGAATCAATCATCTGAGCCAGATATGCGTGCTCATAAGGCAGTAATATCCATGCTTTAGATGATGGAGCTAAAGGAGATTCATCTTCCTCCTGACACTTGTAAAGAATCGGGGGTCGATTCTCCATATGGAGTGTGATTTCCCTCTCCCGATAATTTATGTTGGCTCTATATAAGGAAAGCCAATCCATGCCAAGAATTGCATCAAATTCCACCAAAGGGAGTATGACGAGGTTCGCCGGGAAATTAAATCCACAGATTATAACAGGGGAGGACTTATACTCATGGGATGCAATGATTGCCCCATTTGCCGTACTCACCGACATCTTTACTTCCATGATTTGTGGTGGTGCAGGGATTGTTCTACTAAACTTTTGAGATATAAAAGAATGCGTAGAACCTGAATCAAAAAGTACGTTCGCTATTCTTGAATGAATAACTAGCGTACCTGTCACCACTTCGTTGTCTGGGTTCACTTCGGCAGAAGTGATGGCAAAAGCTCTTCCTTGCTGTCTTGGAGGTTGTTGATTGCCTCCGATAACCCTTGGATTAGGGCACTGATTCGCAAAATGACCCGTTTCTTTGCATTTGAAGCATTGAACAACGCGTTGAGGTTCGAACGGAGCGTTCCTCCCCTCCGTCGCAGCCGCGGGTCCTTCTTGCTGACAGTTAACAGCTAGGTGCCCTTCTCTTCCACACTTGAAGCATTTTCTTGTCCCCCTAAGGCAATTTCCAGGGTGCTTTTTTCCACACTTTTGGCAAGTGGGGTGCTGGAATTTCTTAGCACCGTTGGATTTATCCATCAGACCACCAGCATTGAAGTCCACCTTCTGCTTCTTGTCCCCATGATACCCCTATGATTCTCCGATCTCCATTTCAACCTTGAGGGCACATCGGACAATTTCCTCATAGCTGTCGAAGTCACGGATCACTAATGCTTTCCGCAAGCTAGGCTTCAGCCCACCAAAGAAGCGGTCAACCTTGCATTCGGGGGTAACGACAAAGCCGGAAGCGTATCGTGCAAGCCTTGTGAAGTTTGCCTCGTACGCTCCCACAGATTCCTCATATTTCTGCTTGAGGGAAAGGAAGTCCCTTTCCATCTTAAGACGGAGGGTGCGTGGAAAATATTTATCGAAAAACATCTTCCGGAATACCTTCCATTCCAAAGCCTCGATCTCCTCCTCAGGCTTCGTATTTTTGATCAACGTCCACCATTGATCAGCTTCACCCTCCATACGATAAGCCGCCAGGAGAACCTTCTCTTTTTCAGAGCATTAGAGGATGGAGAATATCTTTTCAATGGAGTTGATCCATTGTTCAGCAATCGTGGGATCGGATGATCCACTAAAAGTAGGAGGCCTTTGTCTCATGAAGCTTTCAATAGCGACTTGTTCTTTCTTAGGGGGGGTTGAACGTTCCTCTTGACCAGTGTTTCTGTTCAAAACTTGAGTTAGCTGAGAGAGAAGCGTGACAAAGTTCGCGATTCCCGCTCCCATCGGATTGGGCATCTCATTAGTACAATCATCACACTGATCTTCACAACGGTTGTTAGCCCGAGTTCTCCTATTACCGGCCATTGGCTGGAATAAAAGGAAAGTTAGGGGTAACACATAAAGGGTAATCCAAAGACAAAAGTTGATGACTTATAAATAAACTTTAATCTCTTTAACTCATGAGTCTATAGGATTCAATCCAGGCTTTTCATGATCTTCCTTCTAACATATATTCTTAGGGGAATTTTTCCCTTAATAAGGGTTCATACTAAGATTGTGAATTTATCAAAACATATCCCCCGGGAGTGTCGTAACCAAGAGTGCAGCAAGGCCCGTTGTCGTGCACCAGTTCCCGTTCGAGTCTAGCTCAAAGCGGTGTTTTCGGGTTTTACCCCTAGGATACATCTGTGCCAGAGCCGCCTCTACCTGCTCGTATCCAGACAGGGATGTATTTGTTTGATAAAACACTTACTTACTATTTACCAAAACTTAGGGATGTTTTTATTATGCTTAGTCTTGTATCTAAGGCTTTACTAGGGTTTCCTAATCCCAAAAATAACTAAACCTATCCTCTGATACCAACTATGACAACCCTGCTTTTTATTACAACTTAAACATGCTTTATTACATAAAACTTCACTTGATACAACAAAGAAGATCGAGAGGTTTAGTGTCTTTGGGGCTTAGGATCATTACATAAAAACTTTAAACATGAAATACAACATCCTTATTGAAAACTTCCTTTACATGACCACTACATTCCTTCGTACTTAGCATTGCATGGGATAACCTGAGGACATGCATAAGAAAAGGGTGAGCTATAAAGCCCAGTAAGGGAGTACACAATGAATAACATGCGGAGTACAATACATGTTAGGAAATAGGCATATCAATAGAGCATAAGAGAGACATGAACATAAAGGCATGATAAAGCATGATAATCATAACATGGAAATGTGGCAACAACACTTAACATTGAATTAGCATGAGCCAAGGCTCATTGCACATGGAGCATGAGTAAACCCTCATTGCACTTGAAGCACGAGTAAACCCTCGTTGCACTTGAATTAGCATGAGTCAACACTCATTGCACATGACGTATCATGATACTATACTTTACCCAATGCATTGGAGCGCTATAAAGGGCGCACCCTTCTTAAACATTTCATTTCATGCATAAGTGTGCCACATGGATCATAAAACATGGATTCATAAAACATAATCATTTATTCCACGATAAAGGAATGTGGAATTCATACATGAAACTTTAAAATCAATAAGTAAACGTGCATAAAGGTGAATACCCTTGATGGAGAAATGGGCATGGTATTCACTACACAATGATATTGGCTTAGAAAATCGGTGTGATTTCGGCAGCGTAACAGCGTGACATAAGAATTCATAAAAAAAGGCTGATGAGAGAGAAAGGGGTTCCTCATCATATTTACATGTAATGGACAGTAATAAGGTCATATATATACATGTCCCAACAATTGAAAAGGAATTTAGATTCATGATACAAAAGTATTGCTTGAATATAGAAGAGGAGAAAAAGGTTCCTTTCGGAATTTCGGCATAGTAACGGGTGTACATGGGAGGCATTTAATGAGAGAGAAAGGGGTCTCCCATCATTCAAACAATAAGAGGGCAGTATGGGAGAGGTGCGAAACCATACCCCAACATTCATAAATTAAATTAAAAGGGCAATACAACTTAAATAAAATTGACAAAAATGAGAAAGGAAGAAAAACCCTTACTTGGAAGTGTGCTTCCAAAGGCTAGAGAGAGGCTTCTTGGGAGCTTGGGGCACCTTGAGAGGATTCTAGAGAGAGTAGGGCAGAGTTTGGACGAACTTAAAGGGCTTTGGGTGAGGAGGAAGTGGGATCTTGGGTGGGTTTATATAGGAAAGGTGAGAGAATTATTTATTATTTAGGTTTGGGACCCCTTATATTAAAATAATCCAAACCACAAACCATACCATGGTATTTGCCCATGGTTTCTGGAAAAGGGAAGAGGAAAACAATATTTTACAAGGCCAAGGTCCGAACTTATTAAAAAATTAGGGTTGCTTATGTGGAGGTGAGTCACACTCCCATGGAAATTAATTTAAAAAGGCAAAGTGTTGAATAAGTCTTGAGGGCTCCATTAATGCTTTGAAAAGTGAGTCAAACAAACCGAAAACCTCATTATTTTATTGATAAAACACATATTGGCCGAACATAAGGATTATGGTATTTTATTACATCACCATTGGGTCATTATGATGTCATAAAACACATTATATATTTAAATGGTATTTAATTTTTACCCAAAAATTTGACTGTCTCAGAAAATTATGAAAAATTCACCGTTGGATAATTTCGACGTCCTGATTCCAAAAATAATATTTATTTTATCTAAATAATTTTCTAAATATGTGAATTTTCACTTTTAAAATAAAAACCGACATTTATAAAAAAATTCACGGGTTTTGACAGAAATGGCTTTCAAACCTTAATAAAAATTTTAATTGCATTCATAAAATTATAAGATCATTTATATTTAATAAAAATTAATTTAATATTAATAATAATATTTTATTAAAATATTATTTAATTCAAAAATCCTTTAATTTAATAAAATATAATTCTTAATTAAATAATAACTAAAAACATCATTTGTACTTTAAAAACTAATTACAATGCATCAAAAATGACTAGAAATTATATTCATTATTATATACAAAAATAATGTACATGAACATGGTGCTACTTATTTGTTACATAACCCCTTAAAATAGCCGCATAAGACCTAAGGGTAAGGTGTGCGATGGTGACAGACTCTTGGGGTTGCTCGGATAACATCGCTCGAGTGGTAATCTCTATCAACTTCCATTTTTCCCGTAGACGATCACGTTCGAGCTTGACTTGATGAAGCTCAGCTTGGGCTTGGTCGAGGGCAAAGCCCAAAGACGCCACCTCCTTTCCGTGCTCCGAAAAATGGGCTTTGTAAGGGGCAATTCTACTGGATGAGGCCATCGCTTCCTTTGTCTGAGTAGAAAATTGGTTCGTTAAAGCCTTATATTTAAACTACCCAGATGATCACTGTTCAACGGCTATAAAAGTAACGGTCACAAATCTTAACGTAAAACTTAAAGAAGTTGACATCTTATAAAAAAAACAGAAAGAAACATTTAACTGGATCAAGAGGGATTTTCCATTAATGAAATTTTGGGTCGTTATAGTCAACCTCCCTTTTAGCTCCAGAAAGGCTGACTCACAAGAATCTAACCACAATAACTTCGCACCCTTCTTAGTCAGGCCCGTCAGTGGCACTACTAAGCATGAAAAGTCCTGTATGAAATGTCTATAGTATCCAGACAGCCATAGAAAACTTCGTACCTCAAAGAAGTTCTTCGGCTACTCCTAGGAAACTACTGGTCTCACTTTCTCTGGGTCTACTGATACTCCTGTATCTGAGATAACATGACCCAATAAGTGAATCTGGTCCATCCAAAAGTGGAATTTTGAGAGCTTAGCATATAACTGATGCTCTCTTAGTGTACTCAAAATGATCTCAAGATGGGTAGCATGGTCATGTAGAGTGTGAGAGTACACCAAGATATCGTCCATGAAGACTACCATGAAAGAATCCAAGTATGGATGGAACACTCGGTTCATCAGTTCCATGAAAACTTCAGGCACGTTCATGAGACCGAACGACATAACCATATACTCATATAGACCATACATGCTATGGAAGGTTGCAATAGGTACATCAGATGGTCTGACACGCAACTGATGATAACCGGACCTCAGGTCAATCTTTAAGAACAACCAGAATCCTTGAAGTTGATCAAATAGATCATCAATCCTTGGTAAGGGATATCAGTTCCTGACCTTCAACTAATTTAACTTCTGATAATCCGCACAAAGTCGGAGGGTACCATTCACATTTTCCACAAACAGGACAGGAAAACCCCAAGGAGAAGTACTGGGTCAGATAAAACCCTTTGCCTACAACTCCTCCAACTACTTCTTGAGCTCCTGCAAGTTTGGTGTAGCCATCCTATAAGGAGGAATGGACATCAGTGCTGCTCCTGGTATGAGCTCAATAGAAAAGTATACCACTCGCTCCAGAGGCAAACCTGAAAAGTCCTCTGGGAAGACATCTCTGAAACGATCTACCACAGGAGGAAAGTCTATCTGAGAAGTCCCCTGGTCATCCAGATAAAGACTAGAAATCTGGGCTGTAACTCCTCTCAACCCATGATGCTCGGGTCATGCTCTGCTCACCTGGACATCCCATTCACCCTTATGAAGAAACGATATGCCCTTTGGTGATGTGAAGCTCACCCTATGGCGATAGCAATTAACAAATACCTGGAAGGTAACTAACCAGTACATTCCAAGAATGACATCATAGCCTATCATCTCCAGGGCATAGAGGTCCCATAAGAAGTGACACCCACCAACCTCTAGAGGGAACTCCTTGTACTGACATACACTAGCCTTTCTTGTCCCCAACGGAGTGTCTAATGTCAAGACATTAACAGAAGTAAAGATACAGATCCTGAGGCTCTCCACAAAAGCAAAGAATATAAAGCTATGGGAATCCCCTGTATCGAAAAGAGTAGAATCTAAGACCGAGGCAAATAAGATCGTACCTCGAACTGTAGAGGGTCTGGGATCCTGCTCCTGCTGGGTATGCTCCACTAAAAAAGTTTGAACTGCACCACAACCCTATAACCCTGCCTGACCACCCTGAGCTGATCCTCCATGTTGTTTCTGAAATCTTGGTGACTGAATACCATGGCCACGACCTCCACCTCGTCCTGAACGGCCAGAAGAACTCCAGTTCCCAGACTGATGAGAAACTGGTGGTGCTACTCCTGAACATGGATTCATAGAAGAACCCCTTTCACCAGCTACTGGTGAGAAGATCTGACATAAACACTGAATATGACCCATCTTTCCACAAGATCAGCACTCCACTGGGTCTCTCAGGCAATGTGGCCTCGTATGCCCAACCTTCCCACACTGGTAACATACCACCTGGCTAACTAAAGGTGAATCTTGTCTACTTGGATCTCCACGAGTAGTCTCCCTACGAAGCTTCCTTCTATCACCGGTGAAACACTAACTTTGGATGCTGAACTGCCCTGGCTCATTACTCCAGAATCCCTCAGGTTACACTCTGTGATTAGTGCCTGGTTGACGTTAGAAGAGATTGAGGTTAACCTAAATATGTTCACCTGAGCCCAAATATCCTACCTGAGACCATCCTCAAAATTCCGTGCTAGGAACAACTCATCTCCCCCCAAAAAGGGTGTAAATCACTACATATCGGTAAAATGAGAAGAATACTCCATAACAGAAAATTTACCCTACTCCAAACTCATGAACTCTCGGGCTCGATTGGCCGTCAAAGTCTCCAAATATAAGTAATCTTAGAAGGTATGCTAAAACTCCTCCCAAGACATATCTTGATAGCGTCTTGCCTGAGAGATCACATCCCACCATCTCTTGGTAGAATCCCGAAGCATATAAGTAGCAAGCTTGACCCTCCTCTCCAGAGGCATCTCCAGATGCTCAAAAATCATCAGCATGGATTCTAACTATGACTCCACGGCCTGAGGTCCTCCTTACCCTGTAAAGGTGGAAGGATACTGCTGCTGGAAAACCCACATCATCTTTTCCATAGAAGGGGTAGGATGCGGTACTCCTCAGAAGGTATGCATAAACCTCATAAATCCCTCTCGAAACTGTGCGTCAGTACCTGTGTTCGGAATGACAGTCAGTGCCAAGACTGGCACAACTAGAGGATCTTCTAGTAGTCCTTGATCAGTCATGTCCGGTGTCTGATCGTTTCCCTGTAACTGGAATACAACCGGAGGAAGTCTCGGTGGCATGACTCCACAAGGTCAAGCGCACAAATTAGATCAAGATTATCAAGGACTGAAAACTAGAATAGAAGTATGGAATAGGATAAAGAAAGCATTCAAGTTTTCTTTTTCAAAACAAGGATACACGACGTGTATATTCAATTACACAATGTGTTCCTTTAAGACATTCACATGGGCGTGTACTTCTGCCAAAGCTGTTCGTGTAACACCCCATACACATGATGTGTTGTCCTAACACACAATGTGTACTAGAATCCTTTTCCCCTGCCCAAGTTCTTCTACATGGCTAAGCCACACATCTCTCATAGAACACGACTACACAACATGTTAGTGACAAACACAGGGTGTACTTGACAAGCTTCACCAACCTGTGTTGTTAGTGACACAGACGAATACACGGCTCACACTACACGGTGTGTTCCAGATGGACACGGTGTGTACTAGGAAGATTTATCTGACCTGTGTTGTTAGTGACACAGCCAGATTCCATGGATTACACTACACGACATGTTTAGGACTGATACAACGTGTGTTAGAGAAGACTCAATTGACTCGTGTTGTTAGTGACATGGCTGGTTAGACGGTTTTATAACAAGGCGTGTACATCAGGTACACGACGTGTCCTACCAAAGATTTCCAAACCCCGTGTCTCTGCCCACACAGTCTAAGACACGGTTAGAGACTACACAATGTGTATGTACAGTACACGACATGTACTTAAGAAAAAAAGTTTCTTCCCCAACATAAGAACACATGGCATGTATTCAATAATACATGGTATGTATTCTGGGTTTTTCTGAACAGTAAGCCTTAGAAACTAATCTGGAGCCCAGAAAAACACTGAAATGAACCTTTAAGTAGCAAATTCTAATCCGTTAGGGTCCATACTCACCACGAATCAAATCTTGACATCTTATACATGTCATAAATAAGCATAATGGATCAATGATCCACCAAATTCTGATCCATGAGGGCCCATAACACCTCAAGAACCAAATTTTGACATTCATTCAAACAAAACCTTACACAACCAATACCCTATCAAATAGTAGATATTTTTATCAAGGCATATATCACAACAACATGCATATCTAGTACAACACCTATCACAACAACATGAAATCGCTAATGCACCCTATATGGCATGACAATAACTCATAACATGTGATCCCTAACAAGTGCCTATATGATGCATGATATGGAATACCCTCATCTCATCAGGTTGCAATAGAAATAGAACCTCAATAAAATCAACAATAATATCACAAAACATGTGAATCACTCAACGTGAAATCAAATCAACTATAATAATTGTAAAACCAGAAAAATTGCAATAAACATGGTAGATTGGATTTTCCCTACACACGGGTTAGCTACTCCCGGGAACATCTTATTACCAAGTACCTATTCCTTCCTATCCCTATCTATAGGCTTCAAATAGTAAGTCAAGAGAAAAGAATTCCTCTGATATCACTTTGTAACTTCCTGGTTCTGGAAGCCACCCAGAGGTTCCCCGTACCCGGTTGGTCACATGGCCTCAAGCGCATTTCCCCTAATGTCAGAGACTGCAGACTAGAAGCGAGGGCCTTGGGTGTGATAGTGGGGAAACTATACCCTCATTAGCCGAGTAACACAACTGAAGAGAAACCAATAACAATAGCAGGAGAAGTAATAATATCAAACAACAAGAAAAAAAGAAGTCTGGAGAAATAAACAAATGGAGCACATATATATAAATGATACATGATACATACATCTAAGAAAGCAGCCAAACAAATCAAAATGCTGAAATATAATAAAAAACCCAAGTACAATAAAAATAGTAATTATTTCCACAACATCGCAAGACAAATCTTGGTCTCATGCTCTCCAGCTCCAAGTAGTCAAGTACCATAAGTAGAAGGGCACTTTCCCTTATTTATACCTGCAAAAATATAATTTGTTTGGGCCTAAAAGCATGAACCAAACAAGGTGTGAGACTAATCCCAGTAAGAAACCAACAAAAGATCTGTGCCTAACAATTAGTGAATATATATGGCTGGCAGTAAGTAAAAAGAAGCAACAAACAAGGAGTACTCAATAGTAAATAATTCCACATAGCAAGTAAACAGATAATCACAAATAGGTAACCCTCTGGAATGCACTCACAGCCTATCCCCTCTGGTCCTACCTAGCAACACAAGAAACCCTCTGGGAAGTACACACAGTCTAAACCCTATAGTTTAGATTTTATAAAGGCTCTTTGAGGAAGCACTCAACGTCAATTCCCCTTATATACAAGTATTATTAAAGACTCTCTGAGGAAGCACTCACCCTCAATTCCCCCTATAGTCTTTTAACAGAAACTACAGGCACTCTGAGGAAGCACTCAACATCAATTCCCCCTGTGGCATCGTAATTTAACTATAGACCCTCTGAGGGAGCACTCAATGTAAATCCCCCCTATGGTCTCACAATGTGATTAAAATAACAGATGCTCTCGAGAATCCCTTATGTCTATTCTCCCTATGGTCTACTACACTAGGTTCTCACGACCCTGAGTAAGTCAAACAAGCATAGCAATGCATATCGGCCAAAGTAAACCTCAAGAACTACTTGGATAACCAATCTATAGCATAACAACAAGAAAAATAATAATCACTCCATCCTAACAATACTAGGCATAGAAAGTAAACAACAAACTAATAGGAAAACTAGACCAAATGTTCAAAACAATCAACATGGGAAAAACCTCCATAGCATAGTAATTAACCCTATTCACATTAATTTTTCCTCTACTCAAGCATACAAGCATAGTGGGAAATTAATAGGGCTAAAACAATAAATTCAAAATACCCCATTCAAGGGTATTGAGAAATTTTGCACATATAACTCAAAGACTTTTGACAGAAAGGCACAAACAACCTACCTTGGTGTTTTAGGATCGATATAAGTGAACCTCAAGCCTTGAATCTCCAAAGAGAACCGTAGATCTATAAAAATGTTAAAAATTTTCAACCTACAATAACTTGAGAAATATGAGGAACTAGAAAACGAAGCTCAAGTATAAGGAAGAGCTCATTGAGGCGATCCCAATGCAATTGAAGACGATCAATTCAGATAACAGACACTCACTCGGGGGCTCGGAGAAGATTTGTGGTCGTACGGGTTCTCTCGGATGAACCAGACCTAGAAGTAGGGCGTTCTGGTGATTAGACGGGACCCCGATACATTTAATGAAAAAAAAGAAAATACACGGCGTGTAATTGCCTTTTCTGTACTCCGCTTTAGGCGGTCCCCAAGTCACCATACACGGCCGTGTGTGCATCCCTTACACGGTTAGCACACAGATTCCTGTGGTAACCGAGTACACGGCGTGTACTAATAAAGTATATGGCGTGTACTTATAAAATTTTTAGAAACTCCTATTTTCCTCAAAAATGACCAGAAAAAAAAGAAAACATACCTGAAAAGAAGATCTGGGTTCTTACAGTATTCATCATCCTAGTTAGTCTATACTTAGAGAATTGTGAATGTATGAGTTGTCTATATGAGATTGACACACTCTGTGTCCCATGGTCACTCAATGTCTTGGACAATGGGATTATTTTTTGGGTATAAAGATATTTATATAATAATTTTTCATTGATTTTTATGCTTACAAATACCCTCATTTTTTACTAATAAAGTTTCTTTAAGTATATTTTATGTTTATATTTAATTGAATAATTATTTTATTTTTCCTGAAATTATGGAAGTATTTTATTTGATCTTTATATTGAGGTGAAATATTATTTTGCAAATTATTCTAGATGTTTCGAAGAAGCATGGAATAACTATTTAAAAAGTGAAGTTGTATCCTAACATTGATATCTAACCCCATGTTTGGAACCCCATGTTTGAGCTGAACATTATGACCAGGAACCTAACTTTTGATAAGGAACCTCACATTTGAGTATCTAACCTTTGGTATGTACCCAACCTAAGTAATCTCACATTGGTATAATACTCCATGTTTTGGGGCTCTATATTTAGTATCAAATGTATGATTTCAATAATAATTTTAGATCCATCCTCACATAGAGAAACCCCATGTTGAATTAGTCATCTACGAGTTTTGAATTTTGATTTTTTCCAACATTTCTACTACGATTTCACTGGAGTAAATCTCTCACTAAATTGATTCAAAGGTTGTTTTATAAGATCTTCATTAATGGATCAATTCATTCCATTTTCTAAAAGAATTTATGTTTTTATATGATGGATTAAATTCAAATTTCAAATACACTATTTGTTTTGAAATCATAATTTATCTACCAAAATTTTCAGATCTGTTTGACCCAAATTAAATTAGGACACTTATTTAAATATCAAATGGATATATATATAGTAAAATTAAAATTATTTGAATCTCAAGAAATATTCGAATCTCTTACTTTGAATTTACATTTTATTTTTCTATTTATAGAGGATATTTTTCTATCAAATGCAATTTCATCTTATTATCTTTAATATATCTGCTACTATTCATTAAAATATTTTTAGGACTACACTTTGAAGATATACATGTTATAGATTCTACTATATGTTCATCCTTCTACTGTAAAAGTTTCTCTTGTTGCTACTGTGTTATCTGAATATATTCTCTATAGAAAGTTTAATGATTCTTCATAAGGACAACTCTTTAAAGTTAGTCATCTATTCCTCTGAAGATATATTCATCTGTTAGTTGCATCATTTTCATACGAATGTATTTAAAGAGAATTCATCTAACCAAATATAATCTATTTTGGTTCTAAACACTGAGGTGTTGAGTGTTTTGATGGATGCTATTAGTACAATTTTTAAATCCTTGTAAAAAATATTGTAACAAGTTGCAATTTCTTTCAGACAAATATCAAGATCCCTTGGAAAAGGATCTACTTTTAAAAATCACTAAGACCATAGAGAGAGTGTTTATAGAGTGGACTAGGGTATGTTTGTTCCCTAAATAATTATAAAACTATTGCGTCTTCTTCTATTAATTTATGTTTCATATTATGTTAAAGAAAAGGGAACAACACCACTTTTCAATGTTGAAAAGGGGGTCCGGTTATAATATTTTCAAGTTTGAAAGGAAACAACTCACCCCCTCTTATGTCTTCTTCTTCATTCTGACTAATAATTAGTATCATATGAGTTCTTTATTAATGATTTATTTTATCTCTAGATATATTGAGTTAAATATCTAGAAAAAAAAATATGTCAATAGATAACCTCAATAAATGTATGTATATGAGCATGAATCCATATTTCAATGGTGAAAATTATGGAAGCTAGAAAGCTTGAATGGTTATATATTTGAATAATATTGGTTTGAAAGTTTATTTAAAGGTTATCAAGCCATATAAAATCCCCAAATATGAACTAGAAAAATGGGATGATGCCAATTAATCTGAATATGGCCTAAATTCAATAGTTATGAATGCTATTATTTGCGGACCTAAACAAGATGAATTCAACCGTGTCTCTCATTGTTCTACTGCTTATGAAATATAGAAAGCAATCACTATTTCTTAATAATTATAGGTAATTGAGGTACAATAATTCTAAATTAAATTTTGATACTTTTAGAATGTATGAAGGTTAAAGCATTACTCAGATGAATGTAAGATTTATTAACATAGTTAATCGTATTGCTTCTCCCAAAACACCTATGACTAAACTATATCAAGAATTGAAATTCTTAACGTTTTTTCCACCAAGTGGAATGGTATTTTAGCTATAATTAGATAATAAACTCTTTTTAAAGAATTAAATATAAAGGAATTTATTGGTACTCTCATGATGTATGAAGATGAGATGCAAGCATAGGCTGAGGATCATAAAATGATCAAGAAGGAAAAAAAACTCCCTAATTTTCTATTCCCAAAGGTGAAAAAGTAAAAATAGGATTCTATATTCTCTGATGATTCAAGTTATTTAAATTTACAATAGGAAATTTCCCAACTAGTTAGAAGATTCAAAAAAATTTATAAAAATAATAAAGGTTTTGATAAAAAATTTAATGAATATAAGAAAAGTGGATGAAATCCAAAATAAATTAGATTTTATTAATGAAATAATCTAGGATATATCAAACCCCATTTTCCACTACTAAATTAAAGGAGAAAAATAGAGAAGAAGGAAAAGAAGCTTCAAATGAAAGCTGGTCATGATAGAAAATGGAATAAATCTAGGAAGGATAACCAAAGTGTATTCAAATATTCTATCAGTTCATCAAGTTTTGAATCCAAGAAAGAAAAATTAAATTAGAAAGAAAATATGAGCTTTAAAGCTAAATAATATGATGTACAATATTATTAATATTCCATTTCTGATTCTAATTCTGAAAACTACTCTAATGATAAATTAGTTGAATATTATTTTTTTATCAAATAAAAATATGATTCTATAAATAAATAGAATAAATATATTAATAATATTCATAATATTGTCTTAAGTGAGAGAGATACTATGATAAAACAAAACTTAGAATTTAAAAAAACTAAGAAAATTTACTTCAAGCTATTTTGAACATGATAGTAAAATTAAATAATTACTTGTTAAAATAAAATATTTAAAAATTGATTCTAGTGTGTTTACTAGAGGATAAGATAATTTAAATAAAATTTATGGAAAGAATGTGATTTAAAAAGAAAAATATGGAATTTTAAGTAGTATTGAAAAACCTAAACTGTACAAAAAATTATTTTAGTCTTAGTTTAAAATATTATAGCATGTATAATGTTACTTGTTTTTATTTTGGTATTAATGGCCACTATGCTAATAATTATTTCTAGAGGTATCCTAAAATTAGTAGAATAAAGAAATATTATATTTCTAGAGACTTATCTAGAGTTAATTTTGAATATTTTTTGGTAAAATTAAATAGATTTAGTTGCCTAAATCATTGATTGTTGACACTGTAGGACCCAAAATCATTTGGGTACCAAATCAAATTTTTATTTGATATTTTTGTAGGTTAAAATATGTAAGAATAAAAATGATATATGGTATATGGAAAGTGGATTATCAAGGAATATAATTGGATACCTTTCCAAATTTCATGCACTATCTAAAGTTTATGGAGGTTTGGTTATCTTTAGTGAAAATGATAAAGGGAAAATCATTAGAGCTCAGTCAACTAGAGATCCAAAATATATTATAATAAATAAGGTTGCCTATATTTTAGGGTTTAGGAATAATATGATAAGTATTTATCAACTATTTGATGATGGTTTTACTATGAATTTATCTAATTATGCTTGTTCTATTTTTGAGAATAATCTACTTAATTTTAGAGTAACTAAGAAATAAAATGTTTATACTTTGGAACTTAGTTCCTTGTGTGAATAAAATGTGAACTATTTAAATACTAAATTAAGAGAATACTGAATATAAAATAGTAGGCTTGGTTATTTTAATATACTTTCTCTATCTAAATTATATAAGAAGTATTTATTTTCTGACCATCATTGTCTTAAGTTTGATGAGAAAACAATTTTTGATGGATTCCAAATAGGTAAGCAACACAAGTCATATTTCAAATCAATCAATAAATTTTCTAAATATAAACCTTTATAATTTATCCACATGGGTTTTTTTGGACCTTATATATTAGAAATATTAAGCTAGAATATTTTTTTGTTTATATTTTAATTGATTATTTTTCTAGATTTACTTAGGTTTACTACTTTTTCAATTTTAAAAGTGACGATTTTTGAGTTTTTATGAGATTTTGTAAGTTGGATAAAAATTAAAAAGATTTTAAAATAATTTCATTGAGAAGTGATCATGGAGGATAATTTTATAATCAAGAATTTAATTTCTTTTCTCAAATATGGGTATTAAATATACTTTTTCTACTCCAAGAACACCTCAAAGAAATTGAATTTTTGAAAGGAGAAATATAACCATTAAATAAATGGATATAACTATGTTAAATGAGTATAATTAACCAAATTATTTTTGGGAATAAGTTTTCAGTACAACATTCCATATTTTGAATATATTTTTAGTAATTTCTATTTTTAAAAAGAAACCTTATGAGTTATGAAATAATAGAAAATCTAAAGTTAGATACTTTAAACTTTTTGAATGAAAGGTGTATATCTTGAATACTAAGAAAAATATTGGTAAGTTTGATCCAAATTTTTAGGAAAGAATATTTATTGGGTATTATGATACTTCTAAATTTTTTAGACTATAATAAAAAGTTAAGGATAGTTGAAGAATATGTTCATGTGAAGTTTTATATGAGTAATCCATATGATTATAATAAAATACAAATATATGAAATCATTGATTCTTTAAACAACATAATGCTTGATTCTTAAAATTTTAAGTTTGAAATTAAATTATAACAAGATCATGATCAATCCAATTCTAAAGAAAATGAAACTGGGGAACCTAAAAGTGTATTACCTAAAAAAATATAACTTTTAAGGACCATCCTTTAGAGACTATTATAGGAGATCTAAATGAACGAGTTAGGAAAAGGAGGAATGATGTAAACCTAGTGGAGTTATCCACCTTTATATCATAATTTGAACTTAATATTATAGAAGAATCCTTATATAATTAGAGTTAAATGCTCTCTATGCAAGAAAATATAAATCGTTTTAAGAGAAATAATATTTGTGAATTAGTTGATAGACCCTTAGAACATCCTGTAGTTGGAACTAATTGAGTTTTTAGGAATAAGAAATATGATCGAGGTGTAATTACTAGAAATATGGCTAGTATAATTACTAAGGGTTATAATTAGGAGTAAGATATAGATTATGAGGAGAAATTTTCCCCTATTGTTAGGATTAAATTCGCTAGAATTATTTTAGACTATTCATCTCATATGAATTTTAAATTATACCAGGTGGATGTTAAATTTTATTTTTTAAATATTTATTTAATAAAGGAAATTAATGTTGAACAACCTAATGTTTTGAAAATATTCATATACCAAATTATATTTTTAAACAAGCACTAAGGGCTTAGTATGAGAGGTTAAGTTCTTTTCTTTTAGAAAATAGTTTTCTATAGGTCTGTCTAATCCTTCTATTTTTAAGAAAATATCTTATTTTGATATTTTATTAGTTAAAATTTATATAGATGATTTTTTTTGGTTCTACCAATCAAAAACCTTTTAATTAATTTTCAAAACTTATGCAAAAATAGTTTGAAATGGGTATAATAGGTGAATTTAATTTCTTTCTTGGTTTTCAAATCTATCAAAATGATTTTGAAAATGTTTTAAATCAAAGTAAATAATTTTTTAATTCATTGAAAATGTTTGGTCTTGTAAATATTAATCCAAGTACAACTCCTTTGAAAAAACAATATAAAACTTAATTTGGATAAAGTTGGTAAACTAGTTGATAACCAGTTGTATACAGGTATGATTGGAAGTTTATTATATCTTGCTTCTAGTAGACTAAATATATTATTTCCTATATACCTTTGTATAAGATTTCAATAAAATCCAAAATATTCTCATTTAATTACTATTAAAATTATTTTGAGATATTTAAAAGTAATTATTTTTCTATCTTTGATTTATCCAAAAACTGCTAGTTTTGATTTAATTTCATATCTAGATACTGATTTTGGAAACTATAAATTATATATAAAGAGTGCTTCAGGAACCTATAAATTTTTAGAAAAATCATTGTTTCATTGTTTAGTAAGAAGCAATATTCAATTGCATTGTCAACTATTGAATAAAAAAACATATATACTGGTAGTTGTCATGTACAAGTGTTGTGAATGAAATACACACTTTTAGAATTTGAAATTAATTTTGATCATGTTTATATTTTACGTGATAATATTAGTGCTATAATTTTTTCAAACAATTGTATATGTCATTAGAAAACTAAACATATTGATATTCAACATCACTTTCTAAGGAATCATGTCCTGAAAGGGGATATTTATTTGGAATTTTTTAATAATGAATATCATCTTGATAATATTTTTACTAAACCACTTCCCGTAGCTAGTTTTGATTTTATCAAGGGGTTGTTAGTTTTATTTAATTTTTATTAAATATTGTTTACCTATTTTTTTAATCTATGTTTAGTTTAGTAATTTTTTTATTCACTTATAAAGATTTATTTATTTTATTGATTATTAATTTTTAAATTATTTACTTATTTTATTTTCATATTTTTTCAAATTCATATTTTCAATTTTAAAAATCATAAATAATTTCACTAAATAATCAACTCAAGAAACCAAACTATCACCTAAAACCATCTGAGTTAGTTTCTTACTCTTTATCCTACCTTAGAACTCTCGAACTTTCGATCACCAGAATTTTTTATCTCTTAAACTATAGTTTTTTATGAACCGTAAACCTTTTACTGCTTATTGAGTTGAAAAAAACTAAGAGGAACAATGAGGTTGGTTACAATAGTGGAAAAAATCAAAGGCCTTCAATTTCAAATCAAAGGGTTTTGTAAGAGAAGGTTTTCAACTTCAAGTAGTTGTTTGAGATGAATCTGACACCGAAACAAGCATTAAGCTTTCATGGTATGGAATTCATGTTCAATAAAGGCAATTATGAATATATTTTCAAAAGGAAAGTAAATGAGTTTTGTGATAATTCCCAGTTCATCTTTGATGATTATAAGGACATTGTTTCCTTAAAATTAAATGAAAATGATTTTTTGATGTCGATAGTCACTTTGGATCATATTTTTTAGTGACCTCATGAAGGAAATTTTAATTTAAGTATAATATCAATTATATATGGATTTTATAATTCCAAGGACATCATGTCCTTTATTTTTGGAACTTATCAAGTTAAGAAAATCCTAGTAAAGGATTTAAAAGTTGAATAGAAGGTATTTTCCAAGTTCAATTAGATAACTTTTGTTCCAAGGATTGTAGAGTAAGATAATTTTTTTACTAACATGCATATCATATTTCTCATGATGAGTGATATCAAGTTCAACATGATTCAGTACATTTTAAGATACATGAACCACTACTACCAAAAAGATTCAATGATGTCTTTTTGTCCCTATGGAAGGTTGGTTTCTCTTATTCTTTATAAGAGGGGGATGATTTGTGACATCATAATTGGTTTAATATATCATTAAAATAATGATCCATCTACTGGAACATTAATAAAAATTAGATTTTTTTAGAGTATAACCAAGGGAAAGCATATGCCTATTGGTGTAAAAGTAGATGAGGTATCAGGTACTCATGCTGAGGGGGACTATGGAAGTTTGAAGTCAGCTGGATCTAAAAGGCTTAGTGGAGATGAAATTAGAGAATCTTGAGTGGAAGGAGAAGCTAATAGGCTATGAGTGGCTACGGGTCTTGAAGATTCTTCTATTGGTGGTGAAAATGTTCCTGCAAGCACCAGAAGATGGTAAGTCATACATTATAACATTCCTGATATAATTTGGGGAGTTATTGAATTTTCTAGAGTTTATCAAAAACCTTTTAATGAATCAAATAATAATGCTATGTTTGTTCAAAGGCCTTAGATAAGATATGGACCTACACATTTGGAGTAGGTTGTTGATTCTACTATTGGTGAAGTTGAACAACCAGTTCTATTTTTATAAGAAAGAGTTGATAAGGTTTTTGATTTTGTTTGAAAAGAAGTAGTTCATTTGAATGTATCTATGAAAGGTCAAATTGAGCCAGCAACTCATGTTTAAGAACAACTATTGAGTAAGATACTCATTCTCTATTTTTGGAAAGAATAGAGGAAGTCCATTCCCTTGAGAAAGTTAGTTCTCTTGTTTCTTTTATAATTGAATTAATCGAGGATCAATTAGTTTCTTTGGTTAAGAGGTCTATGGAAATAACTGTTGAAGAGTATGAAGAAGTTTATAAAAGTTTTTAGAGAGTTTCCATCTCTATATGGTGAAGGGGTGGAATTTCAATCCCTTCAATTAGTTGAAGCTAGAGAACCATTTGTGAGACTTGATAAGGAATCATCATATTCTGATGATGATTCAAGTTTTGAGGATTATACATAAACTTTTGATGCTGGTTTGGTTTCTTAGTTTAATTTATTAAGATATGAAATTTTAAAGATTCAATGAAAGCTTAAAAGATCAAGGAAGTTTTTTGAGGACTTAAGAAATACATATTTTCCTAGAACAGAATAAGATTTTCTCTAGATTCAATATCAAATTTTAAAGGATAGTGTAATTTCTAAGAAAGATTTTGATACTTTCAAAAGATATGTTGCTGAACAGTTTGGAAAGTTATAAGGGGAGATAGTTTCAAAACCATATTTTAGTGATTTAAATATGTTTTTTTGGAGAATAAGTTTGACTCTATAAAAGTTTCAAGTTCAGGATAGGGAAAAGATTCTACATTTGGTTTAGTGGGTTTTGAAGATATCTTAAGAAGTATAAATATGTTATCTATTGATCTCTTAGATATGAATGAAAAGATTTAGATTTTGAAGTGTGATAGTGTGCCTCTACACACTCTTTTGGAGAATCAGAAAGCGTCAGTTGAAATGATATATTCTACAGAACCACGAGTTATAGTTTTACTCAACCATCTAGGAATCATGATGGAAAAATATGTATAGTCTTTTAAGACTATTCAAAATAAATTTAAGGTTAATTTGGTTGAAGTTCTAAAGGCGAGTGAAAATTTAAGGCATATACTAATAGAGTGGGCTACACCATTGAATTGGAATTTCAATGACCTAATGGTGGAGTTGATAGCTATGTATAAAATTATTATAGATTCCCTAACCTCTGAATCTTCTTCTGAAGAATCTCAACCAGTTAACAATTCTTCCTCTCATCCTTCCCCTTAAGATTTGTTTCTCCTAATCTAAAATTCCTTATAATATGGAATCATTTATCAATGAAATTAATTTTTTATTTTTTATTTTTGGTTTTTTTCCAAGCATATACATTTTCAGGATTTTATTATTTTTATATTAACTAACATTCACATATAGTTCTATGCAAAATTAAATGTATTTTATTATATTTGTATACATTATTTTTATCTCACAAAAGAGGGAGAAAATTGGATAAACACAACATTTTCAAAAATACTTAACCAATATCCTATGCAATTTTCTTTCTTTGTTTTATAATTAAAAACCTATTAGTTTTCTATTTTTTTAAATTTTACCTGTTAGTTTTGTGTTTCTTTAAATTCTATGGGTTTTGTGATAATAAAAATGGGGTGATTATTGGGAATATGGATGTTGATCTTAAAATGTTTCATTGATTTTGATGCTCATAAATAGCCTAATTTGTTTTAATAATAAAAATATTTTAAGTGGATTTCAGTTTTATATTTAATTTAATAATTATTTTATTTTTACTATAATTATGGAATTATTTTATGTGATCTTTATATTCACGTGAAAGATTATTATGCAATGTATTTTGGATGTTTTAATGAAGTATATAATAAATATTCATAAAGTGATGTTATATCCTAATGTTGATATCCAACCCCATGTTTGGCACCCCACATTTGAGATGAAAGTTATGATTGGGAACCTAACTTTTAATAAGTAACCTAATGTTTGAGTACTTAAAATTTAGTACATACCTAATGTAAATAACCAAACATTGGTATAATACAACAAATTTTGTAGATCTATATTTATTATCAACCATACACTATCAAATGTACATTTTGAGTCATCCTCATACAGAAAACCCCCACATTGAATCAGTCATCTACGGTTTTTCAATTTTGAATTTTTATGGGATTTCTGTTATGATTTCACTGGATTAAATCTATCATTAAAGAGATTCAAAGGCCATTTCAAAGGATCTTTATAAATAGGTCAATTAATTCCATTTTATAACGGAATATATATTTTTTACATGGTTGATTAAATTCAAATATCAAAGGCACTGTGCATTTTGAAATAGATATTTTTCTTATGAAATTTTTAGGTTTGTTTGACTAGAATTAATTTAGGCTACTTCTTTAATTATAAAATAGATATATCTATATTGAAGTTGGTCATTTTAAAAAATGATCTATTTTCTTTGAATATTAGGAAAGATCCAAATCTATTACTCTGAATTTACAATGTATTTTTTCATTTATAGAGGATATTTTTCTATCTACTGTAACTACTGATTCTTCTCTATGATACATCAGTTTTAGTTCATTAAAAAATTTGAGGACTACACTTTGGATACATAGATATTAATGATAATATTGTGTAATAACCATAAATTATAAAAGAATAACATTGTATTTGATAGTGTATATGACACAAAACACCGATCTTAAACAACCCATGAAATATATTTCTTTAAATTGTATATCTTTGACAGCTTGTAGAATACACAACCCCAAGTCTAAATGAATTGTAATATTGTATACCATTATAAACTAGCCATTAAATTAGATGGTATTAATATGATAAACTAAATTATGAAAATTATGATAATATATTTATTAGAAATAAAATAAGTATCATTTAAAATAATTTTTTTATGAAAAACTGCATTTTTTCTAAAAGACGGTTTAGTCATGCTTTGGGCACAAAATTTAAAATTAATTTTTTCTAATTTTAGAAAATTAATTTGAAAAAATAAAATTAATTTTTTAAATCATTTTATAATTATATTAGGGCGATTTTTTATTTGATTTTTCTGAAATGTTTCATTTTTAGATGAACAATGAAAAATACTGATTATTATTAAAAACTGCTTTTTCCATTTAAATAATTTAAAAGATTAAATTATATCTTAAATTGGTTTTAAAGTAAAAATAGTTAAGTTATATTAAAATTTAACTAATTTAGGTCATTGAAATCAATTTCATATTGAATTTTGATTTGAAAACCTTCCATACATTTGATATTTTTCACTTTGTAAACCCTCTTTTTCATCGTATATGGAAAAACAGAATAGAGAAAACAATAGAAATTAATTATCATGGTTAAGGTAAAAATGGGTTTATCGAGGGGTTAAATTAATAAGATAAGGGTTAAAATGACCTAACAACTTGTAAAGATATTATTTTATAGAAATATTTCGACCTTATGCATACCAAATTCTAATATAAGTTCATTTTTAATTATTTTTCTCAGGAATTACTTTGTCATTTTGGATTCTTTTGGGAAATTTACAATTAATTTCCAAGAGGGTTCCCTTTCCCCACTTATAAAAGGGAGCTCACTTCATTTATTTATCAACACCTCTCAATACCCTTTTCTAGACAAACCCCTACTAAAATCCATCACCAACATCCTTAAAGACATTTTAGAGCTTCTAGTCTTCCCAAAATACCAACACTAGGGTCCTTAAGAGGAGATCCAAAGGTGGTTTCTATTAGAGAAGATAATTTTCTTAACAAAGATCTTTTATTTTATTTCTTCTTTTTTCACCTTAAATTATGTATTAACACTTACAATATAATAAAAAAATCTCCCATATACTTAGATGTTATTATGTTTATGTAATAATATTTATCCATCTCCTCCTCTATAACGTCCTAGACCAACTTACCCTCGAATCGGTAGCTGGATCAGTCACCACATGACCTCAAGAACGTATCCCCATATGCCTGACATTTCTGAATGGAATCATGGGTCTATGGATAGTTAGTGGGGAGACTATACCCTCATATTCAAAGTTCATAGTGGGAATAGATAATAAACTTAAACAATATCAAAACATATATAAATAAATAGTCAACTGAATAAAGAAAGTGGCCAATGCGTGTTTATACAATGCATGCATGTCATGGTCATACATATATGAAAGTATTAAATAAAAAAACATTCTTTATATCTTAGTATAAAAATAAGGAAAAGACTCAAAGCCCCAAGGGTGATCTCCATGAGCATCCCGAGCTCTCGCTCGGTCCTTTTCTCCTAACTCCCAAGTACAAGCAAACATCAACAAGCAAGATCCAAGGTCCTGCAAACAAGTAGAGTCTACTCAGGTATTCCAGTGCAATGGAGGCATGAGTAGGGCATGAGATATAGATCCCACTAGGCTAGGACCACTGGTGTCTAGCTCAATTTATACAATTCAATATAATTAAATAGTGTACAGGTATAATGAAGTAATAATAGAATTGAATAAGTAAACTACAACCCATTCAAGTTTCTAACAGACACCTGATGGAGATACCTGCTTCGGCTCATAGCCAGAAATAAGAGTATGAATAGGAACTATGTATATAGAATGCAAAAATAAATTGTTTAACACATTATTTGATATTTTTTATTTAACTGTTAAAATCCCCAGGTTCCTCTAGACGCCCATATCTCAATACCCATCTCGGTCGTGCTGGAGGCTGAACCATTTCTCATAAAAAAAATTCACAAATCATTACATCACATCAGCTTTCATTAACCATTTAATTCAATTCATGTATGAACAGTTAGACCCACAGTCCCATGTCAATTAATGTGTGTAGAACGTCATGTCTAGAACCCTCATGAGTATTTGTAGCATCAATCATTGTCTCATAACGCATGGGAATTTGGAGCATTAGTCCTTGTCCCATGAAAGAAAATTTGCATGCATGCTGGGTATAGAACACCATGTCCAACACCCTGTGAGTATTTGAAGCATCAGTCCCTGTCTCACAACCTGTTTATCAATCATACATATATATATATATATCATTGGTGTAGAATGTCATGTCTAACACCCCAAGTTATCATCCATCAACTAATTCATAAATTAATTAATCGAGTCTATTAATTAATTCAATAACTAATTAACAAGTATCGCATTCACTACAAACTCAACAAATAGTTAAACACAACAATTCCATTAGTTAACTCAACAATAAACTAATTATTACTATAACATTAATTAATTCAACCATTAATTAATATTATCAATTTCTATAGTTAATTTAACAATTAACTAATCAAAAGGCAACCATTTCAATATTACATAATTAATTTACAAAATAATTATCTTAAGGAAACCATTCTAATATCACATAATTAATTCACAAATTAATTATCTCTAAAGAAACCATTTCAAAATCACATAATTAATTCAAAAATTAATTATCTCAACTTAGCCCTAATCAATATCTCATAATTAACCCCCCGATTAATTATCTATAATATAATCTCATAACACATAATTAATTCACAATTAATTATCTCAACTTAAACAGTACAATATATCATAATTAATCCCCCAATTAATTATCATCTCAAAGCACATAATTAATTCATAATTAATTATCTCAACTTATCCAAATTAATATCTAATAATCAATCCCTCGATTAATTATCATCTCAGAGCACATAATTAATTCATAATTAATTATTTCTACTTAACCAAATTAATATCTCATAATTAATTCCTCGATTAATTATCATCTCAAAGCACATAATTAATCCATAATTAATTATCTAAAATTAACCAAATTAATATCTCATAATTAATACCCCGATTAATTATTATTTCAAAACACATAATTAATTTATAGTTAATTATTTCAACTCAATCAAATTAATATCTCATAATTAATTCCTCAATTAATTGTCATCTCAAAGCACATAATTAATTCATAATTAATTATCTCAACTTAACCAAATTAATTACTCATAATTAATCTCTTGATTAATTATTATCTCAAAGAACATAATTAATTGTCTCAACTTAACCAAAATAATTACTCATAATTAATCCCCTGATTATTTATCATTTCAAAGTACATAATTAATTATTTCAACTTAGCCAAATTAATATCTCATAATTAATTCCTCGATTAATTATCATCTCAAAGCACATGATTAATTCATAATTAATTATCTCAACTTAAACAAATTAATTACTCATAATTAATCCCTAGATTAATTATCATCTCAAAGCACATAATTAATTGATAATTAATTATCTCAACTTAACCAAATTAATTTACTCATAATTAATCATCTGATTAATTATTTATTTTACAACCTTAAAGCATAAAATTAATTCATAATTAATAATCCGATTTCCCCAATAAAAAATTTAATCCAATATTTCAGTCAACTTTATCAAAAAAAAATCAAAAAAACTTCATTTTATTAATTAAGCAAAGTTTATAACCCTACCTCAATGAATTTGGACAAGCCAAAGCTTCTTAACTCAAATTGCGACCCGCTCGTGCATACGCACTTTCACATTAATGTGTGCATGTACTTGGAATTGATTGCAACACCTAAATATGACGATGGTGAACCAAATCAAGCTGAATCGCTTCGCCTTAGGTGGAGGTCATCGAAATACAAACCAATGGGTCCCAAGACATCTTCTACACCGCCTAAAGTTGGAAGAAATGAAGAAACCAAATTAATCATGGACCTTAGGGTTTTGGCCTAATGGAGACCGGGTGACTGAGTGCCAAAACAACCGATGTGAAGAAAAAAACATATTGAGAAGGACTTACCTCACTGAGGTGGACAACTTTTGTGAAGGAACTGGAAGGAACTGAGAGCACGAAGAGGAGCCAGAGGAGGGGTGGTGGTGCACCTCACCATAGGAGAGCCGAGGGGGGGGGGGGGGGGGTCACGCCTCACCTATTATGTTCCTTACCCTATTTCTTTTCTTCCTAAAATAACCCCAAAATAAAATAAGGATTAATATAATAATAATAATGATAATAATAATAATAATAACAACAACAACAACAATAATAATAATAATAATCCCCATTATATTATTATTATTATCAATTAATTTACACACCTCTTAGAAAACCCCCAAACTCTCCATTTAACACATCATTTAATTAAATTCCTTTCCAATCAAATTTAATTAAATTAATTTTCCAACTCATTATTATTTAATTAAATTCTCTCAACACAATTTAATTAAAAAAGCCCCGAAACCTCATTAATTATCATTTAATTAAATTTGTTCCAACTGAATTTAATTAAATAATTTCTCTAATTCATGTTATTTAATTAAATTATCTGAATACAATTTAATTAAATTAAAAAATCAATCTCATCAAAATTATTTAATTAAATTATCTCAACCTCAGTTTAATTAAATAATAACCTATATTTCCCAATGACTAATTAAATTCTTCTTAACCTTGAATTTAATTAAATATAACCTCCATTTCTCAATAATCAATTAAATTCTTCTTTACCTTGAATTAAATTAAATGAAACCCCAACTCCTCATTTACATATCATTTAATATTACCATTTAATATTACCCTTATTTGATAACCCCCAACTTTTCATTTATATGTCATTTAATTAAATTCATCTCATCTCAATTTAAATAAATAAGGACTCCAACTCATCATCATTTAAAATAAATTTAATTCTTTTCATATCAATTTAATTAAATAACTTCTCCATATCAGTTTCATTTAATTAAATTATCTCAACTTTAATTTAATTAAATGAAACCCTTAATATCTCATTTAATTAAATTCCTTTCAACCATAAATTTAATTAAATCAATTTAACTTGAAACTCAAAACTGGGTAAGCTGCACGATTTAACTCACACAGTCTGAAAGAGCGTGTGAAAACGATACACCCACTACTAGATATGTGGATTATCTTGCATGGTTGACCCACATGGTTTGACTAACCATGCACAGCCCATGCGAACGCCTCTGCCTTGCCTTTTTAAAACTGATTTTTCAGTTTCGGTGATCTTGAAACCTATCGAGCCACTCGAGAAACTCCTAGAGCCTTTACTCAAGCCCGATATCAACAATTAAAATGAACCCAACTTGCAAAAATTTATCCCAAAGCATGGTTTTAAAACCGACCCAAGCATTAAACAAAAAAGTTCAAAAAAATCACACTTTTACTTGGTTAAAAAACACAAGACTTTATAATCTACCCACCTTAAAAACTTCTCATCCCCGAGAAGCCATCGGGGGATACTACAACACCAGCCAACCTACCAAGGTCAAGATGTATCATTTGAACGATCATGTAATGTTCTCAAACAACCAAAGCACCTTTAACCATTTTAGAACCCCAATCCATGACTCTTTTCTTGAAATACATCACCAACCCATGAAACTCATACCTGTCGTTAAACTGGTGACGTGCCTTTAAAACGATTTCAACACCAACTGCAAGTAATCCAAGGTCCTTAATTGACTTCTAGTGACCTCTCCAAGTCAATCCATCACAACGATACTTTAAAATTATCATTCCCCAGCATGAATAAAGGCATAACCCAAAGAACCATGCATCCCGCATATAACCCAGATAACAACCACTTATCAAGGCCAACAACTTTTAAAAATTTATAATGATGTAATAACGACACGATATCAGTGCCTACAAGATGGGGTCAAGATAGGGGACATGCTCATCTCAATTTAAAGAGCACACTAAGAGTAAACCCAGGTCACCAAGAAGGTCTATCGAACTATCACCAGTCAAATATTTATGAAAAGCTCAGATTCACCTACCGATACGTCATCAACCAAAACCCGATGCCTATATCACTCAAGGAATCCATGTTTATTCAAATATTACCATTGAAACTCTTCCAAAAACTAATATAGTTTCCAAATTTTTGCGCACACCACCAACTTTATCAAGTCGTGCTACCAAGAAAGCACCAAAACATTTTTTGGAACCGATGTGACACTACCACCTTAGGAGTGTCCATGTCTTGGAAAGAAAAGACTAACTGCTCTAAAGCATGATATTTTAGAAACACCATAAATGTATGTGTGAAGTTCAATGAACCATGATCACCAATCAACATATCACATGAAATCCAAAATTTTAAACTGACCGGCATGTCAAAACACCTGAGTCCCAAAAATTCCTCCCAAGCAATGGGATAAACTTACCTTTGCACCCAAACCCTCTATTCCGGAGTTAACCCAAGGACATCCTTAATAATTGTCAATGACCAAGGCATGTCTATCCTACTAAACCAAGCATTACCCAATGCTTATTCTCAAACCAAGATTCAAGATACAATTACCACCCCTCAAAGTAAGGGTGTCTTTATTTAAAACCCAAAAGTCCTACTAGGGACAACGACACTTAAACGGTACCAACATCAAAAAGCTCACAATGGAAAAAAATAAAAATCCCCATTTAAACACTTTACATTCAGTATCATTTCATTTTAAACTGGAAATTTAGAATTTAAATTTCTTTTTAACATAGAGGCGACCTTCGGGATTCCCATTTATTTTAACCCATGTTCTTCAAAAAGAAACCCACAATAGTTCATTCAATCAAAACTCAACAATTTTACATTTTTAACCATTTATAGACACAATATGGTTATACAAGGCTCAAACACATGGGTGTCTATCTACTAATCGATAAGGCGCCCATACACTTTATCACTGGCATTTGGCTCTCATTCATCACAATCAATGTTCATTTAACATTTTAACTTTAGCATCCCTTTTTCAATCATTCAAATTCACAGGTTACCCTTTTTCCAGTTATAAGGCACCCATACACCTTACAACTGAAACTGGCTCCCTTCATAAACACAACCAATCAATTTTCACTAAATCTTCCATTTAAATATCAAAACATCTATAGCATGTTATAAAAAACAGTAACACCGAATTATATTATGACACAAAAGAATAAAATAACAACAAATCACGTTAATCATAGAGGTAGTATTGTATATAAACACTCAAGCATGTTAAATATATCACTGAAACATGCTATCTAAGTAGGCATGATAAAGTAGATCAAAACATGGCATTACACCCAAGTCACACAACCAAAATTACCAGGCATCCAACTAATAAAACTACATGAAATGTCATATGTATGGAATATGAATATCAAAGTGCCTAAGATGATGAATGTAATGCAATTTAATTATCGTATCAAGCCAAGGAAAATTTCCAAAATTCTCAAAATAAATAAGCAACGGAAAGTATACAAGTCACCCAAGGTGAAATCATATCAAGTATAACATCAAATAGTATCAACATCAATTCCCAACCCTAGACACTTGGTCATTTCCCATACATGGGGTGATCGGTCCCAATCATGACTATTAACCAAGAATTGACACATTCCTAGTCTCCTATATACTATCCCAAAATAGAAAGACGAAGGAAAAATAGAAAAAAACCAGAATTCTCTAATACCACTTTGTAACGTCCCAGCCTGGCTTATCCTAGAATCAGTAGCCAGACCAGTCACCACATGAACTCAAGCACGTCTCCCTGTACACCTAAGGATGCCGACTAGCAACGAGGGTCTATGGATAGTTAGTGGGGAGACTATACCCTCATACTCAGAGTGCACAACAAAAATAGATAATAAACTTAGACAACATTAGAACAGGTATAAAGCAATAGTCAACTGAGTAAAGAAAGTGGTCAATGCCAGTTTATTCAATGCATGCATGTCATGTATATACATATATGAAAGTAGTAAACAAAATAGTATGATTTAAATCTTAGTACGGAAATAAGGAAAAGGCTCAAATCCCCAAGGGTGATCTCTACGATCATCCTGAGCTCCCGCTCGGTCCTTTGCTGCTAACTCCCAAGTAAAAGCAAGAAACAACAAGCAAGATACAAGGTCCTACAAACAAGTAGAGTCTACTCGGGTACCCCAGTGTAATGGATTCCTAAGTAGGGTGTGAGATATAAATCTTAGTAAGCCGGGACCACTCATGTCTAGCTCAATCTAGAAAATTCAATATAATTAAACAGTGTATAGGTATAATTAAGTAATAATAGAATTAAATAAGTAAACTACAACCCATACAGGTTTCTAAGGGACACCTGATGGAGATACCTGCTTTGGCTCGTAGCTGAAAATAAGAGTCTGAACTAGAACTATATATATAGAATGCATAAATAAATTGTTTAACACATTATTTGATATTCTTTATTTAACCGTAAAAAATCCTTAGGTTCCCTTGGACACTCGTATCTCAATACCCAACTCGACTGTTTCAGAGTCTGAACTATTTCTCATAAAAAAATTCACAAATAATTACATCACATCGGCTTTAATTAACCATTTAATTCAATTCATATTTGAAAAATTGGACCCACAGTCCAATGTCAATTAATGGGTGTAAAACGCCATGTTTAGCACCCTCGTGAGTATTTAGAGCATCAGTCACTATCTCACAATCCATTGACATTTGGAGCATCAGTCCTTGTCCCATAAAAGAAAATTTTCATGCATGCTTGGTATAGAATTCCATGTCTAGCACCCCGTGAGTATTTGGATCATAAGTCCCAGTCTCACAACCTATTTATCAATCACACACATATATATATCATGAGTGTAAAATGTCATGTCAAGCACCCCAAGATCCTATCCATTAATTAATTCATAAATTAATTAATTGAGTCCATTAATTAATTCAATAATTAATTAACAAAATCACATTCACTAAAAACTAAAAAAATAGTTAAACACAGTAATTTCAGTAGTTAAATCAATAATAAACTAATTATTACTATAACATTAATTAATTCAACCATTAATTAATCTCATCAATTTTTATAGTTAATTTAACAATTAACTAATAAAAAGGAAACCATATCAATATAACATAATCAATTTATAAAATCCTTATCTTAAGAAAACCATCCCAATATCACATAATTAATTCACAAATTAATTATCCCTAAATCAACTGTTTCAGAATAACATAATTAATTCAAAAATTAATTATCTCAACTTATCCCAAATCAATATCTCATAATTAAAACCGAATTAATTATCTATAATATAATCTCATAACTCACAATTAATTCACAATTAATTATCTTAACTTAACCAGTTTAATATCTCATAATTAATCCCCCAATTAATTATCATCTCAAATCACATAATTAATTCATAATTAATTATCTCAACTTAACCAAATTAATATCTCATAATTAATCCCTTGATTAATTATCATCTCAGAGCACATAATTAATTCATAATTAATTATTTCAACTTAACCAAATTAATATCCCATAATTAATTTCTCAATTAATTATCATCTCAAAACACATAATTAATTCATAATTAATTATCTCAACTTAACCAAATTAATATCTCATAATTAATCCTCTGATTAATTATCATTTCAAAACACATAATTAATTCATAATTAATTATTTCAACTTAACCAAATTAATATCTCATAATCAATTCCTCGATTAATTTTCATCTCAAAGAACATAATTAATTCATAATTAATTATATCAACTTAATGAAACTAATTACTCATAATTAATACCTTGATTAATTATCATCTAAAAACACATAATTAATTTATAATTAATTATCTCAACTTAACCATATTAATTACTCATAATTAATCCCCTGATTAATTATCATTTCAAAGCACATAATTAATTCATAATTAATTATTTCAACTTAACCAAATTAATATCTCATAATTAATTCCTCGATTAATTATCATCTCAAAGAACATGATTAATTCGTAATTAATTATCTCAACTTGACCAAATTAATTACTCATAATTAATCCCTTGATTAATTATCACCTCCAAGAACATAATTAATTCACAATTAATTATCTTAACTTAACCAAATTAATTACTCATAATTAATCACCCAATTAATTATCTATTTTACAACCTTAAAGCATAAAATTAATTCATAATTAATCATCTCATTCCCTCAATAAATAATTTAATACAATATTTCAATAAGCTTTATCAAAAATAATAAATAAAAAAAACTTCATTTTATTAATTAAGAAAAGTTTAGAACCCTACCTTAATGAATTTGGACAAGCCAAAACTTCCCAACTCAAACTATGACCTGCTTGTGCATACACACTTTCACATTAATGTGTGCGCATACTTGGAATTGATTATAACACCATAATATGAGGGCGGTGAACTCAATCAAGCTGAATCGCTTCACCTTTGGTGGATGTCATTAGAGTATAGACCAATGGGTCTCGAGACATCATCTGCACCACCTAAAGTCGAAAGAAAAGGAGAAACTGAATTAATATCGGAACTTAGGGTTTTGGCCTAACAGAGACCGGGCGACGGAGATACAAAATAGCCGATGTGAAGAAAAAAACATATGGATAAGGTCTTACCTCATCAAGAAAGACAACTTTCATGAAGGAACTAGAAGGAATCGGGCGTACGAAGAGGACCTGAAGGAGAGGTGGTGGTGCAGCTCACCATGGGAGAGCCGATGGGAGGGGGTCACACCTCACCTGCTGTGTGCCTCACCCTCTTTCTTTTCTCCCTCAAATAACCCCAAAATAAAATAAGGATTAATATAATAATAATAATAATAATAATAATAATAATAATAATCTCCATTATATTATTATTATTAATTAATTTACACACCTCTTAGACAAACCCCAAACTTCCCATTTAACACATCATTTAATTAAATTATTTTCCAAAGAAATTTAATTAAATATTTTTTCAATTAATTATTATTTAATTTAATTATCTCAACATAATTTAATTAAAGAAACCCACGATACCTCATTAATAATCATTTAATTAAATTTTCTATAACTGAATTTAATTAAATAATTTCTCTAATTCATGTTATTTAAATTATCAATACTATTTAATTAAATTAAAAAATCAAACTCATCAACACTATTTAATTAAATTATCTCAACCTCAATTTAATTAAATAATAACCCCCATTTCATAATGACTAATTAAATTCTTCTTAATCTGAATTTAATTAAATAAAACCTCGATTTCACATTAATTAATTAAATTCTTCTTTACCTTGAATTTAATTAAATGAAACCCCAACTCCTTATTTACATATCATTTCATATTACCATTTAATATTACCCTTCTTTGATAACCCCCAACTCCTCATTTACATGTCATTTAATTAAATTCCTCTCATATCAATTTAATTAAATAAAGACTCCAACTCATCATCATTTAAAATAAATTTAATTCTTTTCATATTAATTTAATTAAATAACTTATCCATATCAAATTCATTTAATTAAATTCTCTCAACTTTAATTTAATTAAATGAAACCCCTAATAGATCAATTAATTAAATTCCTTTCAACCATGAATTTAATTAAATTAATTTAACCTGAAACTCAAAACTGGGTAAGCAACACGGTTTTACTTGCACGGTCTGACAGACCGTGCACAGAATATAGGATCGCTACCAGATACTTGGAGTATCCAACATAGATGACCTACATGGTTTGACTAACCGTGCATAGCCCATGCGAACGCCTCTGCCTTTCCTTTTTAAAATTGAGTTTTTGGGTCTGGTGCTCTTGAAACCCATCGAGCCACCCAAGAAACTCCTAGAGCCTTTACTCAAGCCTGACATCAACACTTAAAATGAACCCAACTTCCAAAACTTTATCCTGAATCATGGTTTTGAAACTGATCGAGCATTAAATGAAAAAGATAAAAAAAATCACATTTTAACCTGGTTAAAAAACATGAGACTTTACGTCCTCTATCAAATGAGAAACAAAATCATCGATCATGTGTAGAGTGAACTACTGCCTCACGAACCAATGTAATTCATTTTCTATAGCCACATTTAAAGGCTATATATAATGATGGATTTAACACAGGTATATGATATTTATGTTATTATTATACTTCTATAATTATAATATCACATATTCCTTCTTACTTTCTATTCAATTTAAAATAAAATAACATCGCTCGTGTGTATAGCGGACTACCGCCTCACAAAGCAATGTGATTTGTTTTTCACTTAAAATTTACATGGAAAGTAATAAGGATAAATTTAGTGAATATATATGATATATTTAAAATTATATAGATTCTATAAAATCAATATATCACCCAATTCCTTACCCTTTCACCCATTAAGGAAATGACAATCTTGCTCATGTGTACGTATGACCTACCATCTACACAAAGCAATGTGATCCATTATCTATGTTCAAATTTCAATAATGATTGTAAAAATGTGTCTAGTGAAAAAATTATATTTATAAAATTAATATCATTTTAGAGATAATATACCTATATAATATTCATAAGAACTAAAACTTTCATGACAAAACACGAATGAGAAAACAAGATAATTAACACCTGAAACAATGAAAGTAATGAAATATTATTATAAAACAGATGGTAAAATGTTATAAGAGGATAATATATGATATTATAAATAATAACATGGTTATGTTATAAATTAATAACATTCTTTAAACCATTATATAGGAGGTTAAAACACATTAAACTAAAGTAATCGTGAGGTAAGGTAGTTTGTCTCCATTTCTCTTCATTGAGACGAATTGTAATGTTATGCACCTAATTTATTTTATATGTTATATATAATTTCCCATTTACATGTAATATCATGATTCCTTAATAATTCATGTTATTTTAAGTTTCAATTTGAATTATTTCATCCAAAGGTATTTTGACTTGAAATTTACCAAGTGGTATAGAATTTCACAACTCAATTTCTTTTAGTTTGGTTATATTACTTCTTCATTATATTTAACATTATAATATTATGTGTGTAAAAACTTTTAAACATATTATGTTGTATTTTATTGTTTTATTTTTATTTACATTTGATACACATAATCAATTCTTTGATTAATTCTCACTTCAATGTTATGATCTTTGTAAGGGTTTATACATGAATTTCTATTGAAGGAAATTATTTGATCATTGTCTAATAAACCCTTTTAATTTTATTATCCTATATTTATTTATAATTTTTTCAATTAATACTACCATTTCTTTTACTCTTTAGTACTAAAAATTGTTAAGAAAATGTTTTTAATAAAATCCGACTTCATTTCTCTCTTTAGTCAAAAATCTGTTTTCTTCCAAAACCATGTTTTCTAAAAAAGTTTTCCAAAATGTTTTTAAAATTCTCAAAATTATTTATTAAATATAGTTTTACCCATGTTTTAATTTTTACAATTTTTTGGAAAGGAATTTTCATGTTGTTTTCCAAACAAGTCACATTTGTCTTTTACTGAAAAAGTTAAAGAAATATTTATTTTAAAGTTTACGACATGTATGAAATTTCCATCGTCCATGTCCACACATTTTTTAAAGATTAATTTATAAATTTTAAAGGTTATTTTAAAAGAAAATTATCTTAAAAATATTTTGTGAAATTTTAGTTTTAAAAGATTATTTTCAACATGAAAGGGATATTTTCCTCAAGAATATTTTTAAAGATCTTTTTATGGTATTTTTATTCATCAATGACAATAACCCTTTATTTTACTTATACTTCACCAGGGATATATTTTATTGATTCTATCCTTATTCTTTATATGGATGTTTTATGATCATTTTTACCAAGGAATGTATTTACATTCACTTTATTGATTCATTTTTCTAGTCATTAACTTTCCCTTCAACTATTCACTTTTCTGTGATCATTTGAAATTAAATTTCCCTTAAATATACATATTATTTATCATGTATATTCTCATTTATTAAAATGTATATCATTTATATATATGGTTATTTAAATGGAAAGTTATTTGATTTATTGGGGATATATTGATAAATCTTCATCCTTTACTAAATAAAGATATTTGATGATAAAGCATATTGATTCATGAGTTAAATCGATTATTCAATATTTGATGAATTATTTATACATATAATTATGGGTGGTTAATGGTTAAATATAGACCCTATATACATCGGTAGTCTCATGGGACAAATTAGTTAGCTAAAATTAGTTAAATAGGGTTTTAGTGTCTAACTACCCATCATTTTTAAATTGTCTCAAGGAAGGTCTTGATAGTAGATATTTTCATGATGCTTGAGATCATGAAATCTAATAATTATGAATTTATTTCATTGATAATTTAGTTATTATTATCCATGATATTTTTTCAATGATATTATCTTTGGATGCATTTCATTCCCATTTTATTGATTAAAAGACATGATTTTTTAGTTATTTACCTTTTTATATTGATTATGCCTTATCCAGTTATGATAGATAGGATATTAATTAAATGAAATGTGTTTTTATTTATTTATGTAACACCCCAAGATTCCATGGTATGTTTCCTTTTAAATAATGCAATAGCTTGCATTGTATGCAACTTCGAGATTCTAAAACACCGCGACCAATCAAACTAGCCATTATGAATAGTAATCACCACTTTTTGAAATTTTATAAATTTTATTTTTCAAAATGGACTTAATTTTTTAATTCAAAATATCAAAATTATATTAGGGTGAATTTTTGGTATTTTTTCTAAAAACTTTTAAATTTTGATGAATAGTGAAAAACACTGCGTTATTGGTTAAACCCGACTTTTTTATTTAAATAATTATTTATTTTATTTAAATTTATTTTAGTTAAAAATAAATACATAATACCTATATAATTTCAATGTAATTAATTGGATTCATTTTATAATAAGCTTAGATATATAAAAATTTTATTAAACTTTTTATCGTCCTTTACTCACCTCCTAGGAGCATTTGCAAGTTTTCATAAAACTTAATTTTACCGATTCTGTGAGTTTAATTTCAAAAATTCGAGAGACATGGTTGACATCAATAAGTAAAATGTGCTTCGATAAGATGAAAATAATTTTTAGTGAATAGTAACTTTTAACTTTTATTTACCACGGTTAAAAGTAAATAGGGTAATTAAGGGTAAAAATGATATTATAATTACCTTAACATATGTCCTAATTTTATTAGATAAGTTTAATTCGACCAAAAATAACCTTAGTAATAAAATACAATCTCATTTGGTCCACTTGGATTAGATTAGGACATTTATTATTATTTTATTTAAAGAAGAGTTAAAATAGTTAAATTCAAAGTTTAATAACTAAACCATTTTTCATATAGGGTTATACATAAGATAAATTTGACTATAAATATTCATTATAAATATAAATATACTTCCTAAATAATGGTATTTTATTTAAAAAATTTAGACGTTAAATAATTTAATTTATTTATGACACAATGATGAAGTCATAATTACCATATTAATGAAAGATTAAAATAATTGATATTATAAATATCCAAATAAATGTAATTTGAGACTTTTGATGAATTAAACTAATTTTCTAGGTTAATATGACATTTTATGGTTGATTAAATAATTTTTTTGAAGTAATCATGATGTTATGATTTTCACAAAAACCAAATACTAAATAGTGTCAAACTTGACATAATTGAGTTTTTAAAACAAATACTATATTATTAATTGATATAATATTACTAAAAATATAAGGTTAGGAAAAAGGACTTATATAAGGTTATATATATTAATAATGAACCACTTAGGGTTCTCTTGGAAGTTTCTCATAAGTTTATAGTAAGTTTATTAACCATATAATATAAAAATACAAAGAGACATGGTAAATGTCAAACTATTTAACTAAGAGTTAAATCTAAAAGATAAGGTTAATATAGTGACCTAAACCTGTCTAAAACCTATTTTTTGAGAGGTTTTAGACCCATACCCACCCATTAGCCTCAAAATAGTTCATTTTGGAGCCATTAGAAACCGAAAATTATTTTATCATAAAATAATATTTCAAGCGTTTCCTAAAGTGATCCTCACCTCTCTTATAAAAGGGTACTTCCCCTTATCTTAATTTCACACCTCCAAAGCCACTTTTCTCGGCCAAACCCTGCACAAATATCCTACCACCTTTCCTACCTTCATCCTAGAGGCCTTCCTTTGGTCAGAAAGCCAACCTAAGGAGCCCTTTTGATCAAGTCAAAAGGAAGAACCTGAAGAAGAGGTAAATATTTCATCACCTCTTTCAAGTTCTTTTCTTCTTCCACTTCCTCTTTGATTGTTGTTTAAATTATAAAATAATAACTCCAGTATATTCTATATACTTTAATGTTATTATAAATATGGTACAACCATATTCGTTATTCTATCCATCCTATAAATGACAAAGTCACCATACGTGCGTACGTACGGCTTACCGTCTCCACGTCGTGGTGTAGTTTGTTATTCAAACACTTCATTATTTTGGATGGGTATAATAATGAATATAACTGATATAAATAATAAATATAACATTTTAATGATTCTGTATATATGATATACCATCCAATTACATTGGTTTCTCCCAAATTTACCCAAGTTTTAAGGGTCAAGCGGTCGCTTGTAGTGTAGCTTGGGTTGTTGAATCCTCAGAGACCTAAGAAGAACCTTTAGACACTCAATAAAAAGAGATGGATTTTTGGCTATGAAGTGGCCAACTTGGGTTGATTTTAGATTTTTTTGAAAGAGCACTAAAATATCTATGTGAATTCAAATTATGAGAAAATGAGTTGATCCTAGGTTATTACTCGGGGTGGATTGAATGAATTCCTTTTTTTACGATTTTAATTTCATTAACTCGAGAAGGATTCATGAAATGAATTCAAACTAATCTCATCACTTACTGATTAAACACCTTAAAAACATATGATAATCACCTATACACTTGTAGGATAATTTTCATGAGCACTCCAAGGTAAAGGATGTAATTAGCACATGAAAGTGGGGTGAATAAATTCAATAAGGAAGAGGAAGAATAAAAATCATTGAATGAAAGAAACTCAATTAAAAGAAATTAATAACATTTAGGGAGTGATAAATAACATTCAATCCAGACCCTTGCTACTCCCTTGGATCAACCCATAAAAGATCTAGTCCTCTATTGATGACAAGTTCTCAATGGAAGCGGAAAGCAGACTTATGAGGGTGGAATTGAAGAAGTAAAAACAACAAAATAACGATCACTCCACCGTTGTGTGAACAAAATCACAAGGTTTGGTGTGAAAAATTTCACACCTTGAGGAAACGGTATCAACGTGATATGAATAAGAACAGAAAAAGAGAAGAAGAAGAACTTTTATTGAAGACTAAGGTGATTCGAACAACTTACATGAGAAGGAAGAACATTACAAAGGCAAATTGGCATAATAACATTACAATGAAAAGAAAGCACCCAAGATCCCTAAATCCACCACCACTACTACCTTAAATAGAAAAAAATGAATCCTTGGCCGAGCCCCCAACATCCCATGTGCCTTTAATTAATTATGTTGGGGAAAGGTGGGTGGAACATTAATGATGAGAGACTTTTCCACTTCTTGCCCCGAAGTTGCAGTCAGCTTGCATCCACCTAAAAGACGCGCCTAAAGGACCTTCTAGAAGGCCGAATTTGAATTGGCCCTAGACTAATTAAATGAATACCCGGATGTCCCCTAACAGCATGTAAAATTGCAGCCCAAAATAATTTGTGGTTCGGGATATATGATTGAAATAGTGGGCTGTTTTTCTGGGCCGCAGACTCTGGCCCAAAATTAAATCTTCAACATGGTCCGTCTTAATCACCACCATTGAGGATGAATTAGCACTGGATCCAGAATAATTATTTGTTCCCCTATATGTATCATATTCTTACATAAATTTTGGGCTTCATTGGGCTTGTATTGTGGGCCCCATAGTCCGATCAGTGGGATGATATCCAATCTGCCTTCTCCAGAATTGTTTCCTTTAATCGCCAAATATCTCCATCATCATTTATTAATAATCCATTGATCCTTGAATAAAAAATGTTCATAATTAAGTGCATATCAATTTCCAAAAATATAAAATTAAAATATGGATATTTACATTCTTTAAAATCAGATGAAACATTGGGCCTAAATTGGTGCACATTAGGCATGAAGTGCACAAATGATGAGAATGGGTGTTCAAAATGTAAAATGCACTAAAATGGTATTTATGAATAGCAAGGCACATGAAAAATACATATATTAGCAATGAATATTATCCTCTTACAATGGCTAATCATACATACAATTTCACCATCAATATAATGATATTGTCACTCGTGTGTATGTATGAATTACCGTCTCCACGAACGCGATGGGATTCATTCCCCATCTTAATCGTTCAAAAAAAATATTTCATTTTATGATTAAAAATAATATTTATGAAAATAATATCATTGTTTATATGAATCAAATACATCCTATCCATAAAAAACATGGCTTACTTAACCAAGCATATAAAGGAAAACGAATCAGTTAACACCCGAAACGATGATACTACTAAAATATTATTAACAAAGCAATATTAGAGGATCATATATGATATAATATTTATGTATATGGTTATTTTATAATTTAATAACAATTTTTTAACTATTATAAATGAGGTTAACATACCATTTACTAAGGAAAAGTATAATGTAATGGTTAATTATACAATCTCTTTACTTATCTGAGGTTGTTAATACATAAGTATCTATTGGGACCTCTTTATCACCCACATCCATATTTCTTAAAAATATATTTCAAAACATTTTTAATATTTACTAGACTATGGGTTAAAGTAATTTATTTCCTTGTTTGACTTTTTATAAAATGGTTTGAAAGGAATCTTTCCGTCCTTTTCTAAACAAGGTACTTTATGATATTTTTGACAAAATTAAGGTAAGAATGTTTTTTTATACGACGGGTGTGGCTGTTTTCCACCATTATAAAATCATCGTAGCTTCCCTTACAAGATTATAATAATATTTTCAAAATAAATGTTTTCTTTTATAATTACATGACTTCTAAATTATTTCAAAATAGAAAGATATATTTCTCTCAAAAAGTTTTGATTTCATCTATGTCAACATTCTTTGATGGATTTTAAACCTGTTTGAAAGTTGATTTATTTATGATACAGATATTACATATTGTATTGAAGTTTTTGTGATATATTTGACTATGGATGTGTTATTTTTATACCATTCATTGTTTATGGATAAAGTATTGACATTTTTTATGCTAGTTTTAATATGAATGTTTATGTTATGTTTAAACCTTTTCATATGAGGAATTCATTGGACTTAGTAAGTGACGGGTGGAGCCCGCTATAGCTCCTCGATGCATCGGTAGGTCTCATGAGACAAACTAGTATCTTGGAAAAAGGCCTTGACAAAATCTTATTTGTAGTCTTGGCACAAGGCCTTGACTATGTGGTTATGAAGTCTGGCATTATGCATTCCATGATTATGAAAGTGGATATTGATATTGCATGTGATTATTAGACTAGTAGAATATCCATGTGAATAAGTAAATGTAATTATTTGATTTTATCTTTTCCTTATTATGCTGAAGTTTAAGTTTAAAAGGTTTTTGTTTTAGTCTTATACATTGCCTTAAATGTTTATGCTTATTTATGAAAGTTTCTACTATATTGTTATCCTTACTGAGCATCTAAGCTCACCCCTTTCTATGTTTTATTTTTCACAGGATGTGAAGAAGTATTTTATGGTTGAACTACAGGGATAGGCTAAGGATATAAGTTTGTTCAAAAGGGGAAAAAATGTTATTGATGTTTTTATTTCATGATGTAATGTTAAACTTATGAATGTATCTAGTACTTCCAAGGCTATTAAACTGATCGGTCTTTCAGGATTTGATCCCTTGTGATTATGACAATGTTATGTAATAATGCACCGACTCTGGGTAACTAGGGACTGGTCGTTATAGTTGGTATCAGAGAAATTTTAGTACAAACCTTGGAATCTATATTTAGAAAAACTCTAATTAGAGAACATTACCCTAAGATAGACTTTGAGGATTAGTATAGAAAAACTTCCTAGAATTTTGGTAATGTAGAGATTTTGTGAGTTTTCCAAACAATAAATCCCTATCTAGATTTGAGCAGGTAGAGGTGGCTTTAGCATAGATGTACCTAGGGGTAAAACCTGAAAACATCGCTTTGAGCTAGAATCGAAAGGGAACTGGTGCACAACAATGGGTCTTGCTGCACTCTTGGTTACAACACTCCCTGGGGATATGCTTAGGATAATTCTCATTTTCTTTACAAAACATTATGAAGGATTTATGAGTATATACTTACTCAAAGAAAACATTTTTATGATTATGGATTATATCCATAAACTGTTCAATTTATGTTAACTGTTTTACAAGTTTGGAATTATGTATTGCGATTCATAAACTAATCTAGTGTATTCCATTTTTTAGAAATTATGCCTAGTAGAAGGAATAGAAACCATATCAACCCACGTAATCCATGTAGGGATTTACCTCCTGCTCAAGATAATTATAGTGAAACTGGTGATGCAACTGGTGCTGATTAGCTTATCACCATACTGGGAAAACTCACTTAGGTTATGAATAATAACCTTACCCATATGGAGCACCCTGATCCACAGTGCAGAGGATCAATGTTAGACCGCTTCATGAGGAAACAACCACCAATATTCAATGGGAGTACAAATCCATTAGTAGTTGAGCAATGGATAAGTTCCTGAGAGAAAATATTTCATGCTTTGGGGAGTATCAAAAGGGAAAAAGTTGTCATGATAGTTTATTGCATCACGGGAGATGCATATCAATGGTGGTCATTAATCCAAAACAAAAAGGAAGATGAAGAATTATAAAACATAGAATGGAGGGAGTTTAAAAAGATTTTCTTAGAAAAATACTTTCCTCGTGACCATTGAGTGGATATGAAAAGACAATTTCTAAGTTTGAGGCAAAAGGAGGATGATAATGTCGCAAAGTATGAGGATAACTTTACAAGGTTAGAAAGGAATGAAATAGATTATATATGTAACCCAAGGAGTAATATTGATCGATTCTTTTATAGGTTAAATCTATTTCTCCATCAAGCATTAGTCTCACAATCCTTCTCATCGTATAAAGATATTTTCTCATGCGCTATCAAGACAGAAAAGGAATTCTCTAAGTCTTATGACTTCAAAGCAAAGCAAGAGAAGAAGAGATCTGTTGAACACTCTGGAAATAGAAATAAGGGGAATAAGAGAAAAGTTGAATATCCATCATGCAGTAAATGTGGGAAGAAATACCCCAGTACTTTCCTAAAGGGAATGAGAGTCTGTTACAAGTGTGATGAAAAAGGCCACCAAGCTCGTGATTGAAAGGGGAAGAAAGAGACTGTCAATGTTGAATTCTATAATTGTAGATAAATGGGGAATTATGAAAATAAATGTCCTAAGCGCCAAGGGAACTTACCTCAGAAAAGGACAAGGGAGCAAGGCCAAGCTTATGCGATCACTACTATTGAGGTTGAAGCTCCAAAAGATGTGGTGGCGGATAATTTAATGGTTTCCTAAAGTTTAGCCAATGCTTTATTTGATTCTGGATCATCACATTATTTTATATCTTCCTAGTTTGCTAAGAAAATTAGATATTTTCAATTTGACTTAAAAAGGGAGTTGTCAGTCAAAACACCTAAGGGAAGTATCATCACAACAAAGTTTTGTGAATTAGTTCCCATTAGGTCATATAAATGTTCTTTATCTTCTGGTCTCATCATCATACCCATGATTGAATTTTATATAATCCTCAGAATGGATTGGATTTCAGACCATGATGCAAAAATTTATTGTAAGAAGAATGAGGTTACAATTTTTGATGATGATAAGAAGTACCTTATCTTTAGAGCAGAAACGTCACCACCTGATTCTTATCTAGATCCACCCCCAATAGCTCTACTAAATTCAATTATTGGGGAAGAAGAGAATGAAATAACTATGGGTGAGGAAAATATTGTTCGAATAGAGGATGTACCTATTATACAAGAATATGTTGATGTGTTTCCAGAGGATTTACCTAGACATCCTATGGAATGAAAAATTGAGTTTTCCATTGATTTAATTCCTGGTTCAAAGCCCATATCAAAGACCCCTTATATAATGGCCACTGTATAATTAGTGGAACTAAAGAAACAACTAGAGGAATTGAGTAACAATGGATTTATTTTCCCTAGTGTTTCTCCATAGGGAGCCCCTGTTGTTTTTGTTAAGAAGAAAGATGGATCTATGAGGTTGTGCATTGACTACAGGGAGATCAATGATATAACAATAAATAAAAAGTATCCCCTACCTCACATTGATGATTTATTCGACCAAATTCATGGAGATCACTATTTTTCAAATATTTATATTTGATTTGGATATCATCAGTTGTGTGTGAAGAAGGAATACATTCCGAAAACAACATTTCGAACCAGGTACGGGCATTACGAGTTTACAATAATTCCTTTTGGATTGACCAATTTACCCTCTATCTTCATGGATCTAATGAATAGAGTTTTCAAGGAATATATTTATGACTTTGTAGTGGTATTTATTGATGATATTTTGGTATACTCAAAAATCTACGAATATCATGAAAATCACTTGCGCATTATCCTAAGGACTCTTAGAAGAAATGAATTATATGGGAAATTTAGAAAGTGTGAATTCTGGATTTAGAAGATTTCTTTTCTTGGCCATATTGTCTCTAAGGATGGAATCTATGTTGATCCTTCAAAGACTAAGGCAATCCAAGAATGTCCAGCACTGATGAGTATAACTGAGGTACGCAGTTTTATTGGTTTAACAGGTTATTATCGGCATTTTGTCCAGAATTTTTCCCGATTGGCTAACCCATTAACCAAGATCACTCGTAAAGGGGTTAAATTTGTTTGGACAAAAGAGTGTGAAGAATGTTTTGAAGAACTGAAGAGAAGATTATTCAGTGCTCCTATCTTGACTTTACCACCAGGAAACGATGGGTTTTTTATTTATAGTGATGCTTCAAAGAAAGGACTTGGTTGTGTCCTTATGTAGAATGATAGAGTTATTGGCTATGCATCACGATGCCTAAAAATTCATGAGAAAAACTATCCTACTCATGATCTTGAGTTAGCATATATAATCTTTGCTCTAAAAATATGGAGACACTATCTCTATGGTGAAAAATGTGAGATTTATACTGATCACAAGAGTTTGAAGTATATTTTCTCACAAAAAGAACTCAACATAAGGAAAAGGTGATGGCTTTAACTACTCAAGGATTATGATTTCACTATACACTACCACATGGGGAAGAAAAATAAGGTGGAAAATGCTTTGATAAGAAAGGATCATTGAGTTTTGAACAAGATGAGAGTTGAAAAGGATCATATTTTCATGGATCTAGTAAAGATGGATATGGGAATGACCATGGATGGTGAAACATCAATGATTTTTAAAATAGTTGCCAAACCATCTTTACTAGAAATGATAAAGAGTTCTCAGACTGATGATCATGAGTTTTAAAAGAAGAATAAAGATGTTAATGATAGGAGATTGAGTGACTTCATATATGAAGATGGAATTTTGAAATTTGGAAAGAGACTTTGTGTTCCCGATATACCTGATCTAAAAAGGGAATTATTGGATGATGATCATAGCTCCAATTTCTCTATACACCATGGTAGCACTAAGATGTATAGATATTTGAAAGAAAATTTTTGGTGGGACAACATGAATAGGGAGATTGCTAATTTTGTGTCAAGATGTATGGTTTTTCAACAAGTGAAAGCTGGAAGGAAAAATCCTGGAGGAGTCATGCAACGTCTTCCCATACCTAAGTGGAAATGGGATAATATTATGATGGACTTTGTCATGGGGCTACCAAAGACTCCTAGAATGAATGATGCAATATGGGTTATTTTTTATCATCTTACCAAGTCAGCACATTTTCTTGCTATAAGAGAAGATTTACCACTTGAACGTATGGAAAGACTATATATTAATGAAGTTGTAAGACTTCATGGAGTACCCCTATCGATTGTTTCTGATCATGATCAAGATTCTGGAAAAGTTTTCACAAGGCCCTGGATATTGAACTTTGTTTGAGCACTACCTACCACCCTCAAACTGATAGACAATCAGAACGGAGTATTCAAACCTTAGAGGACATATTGATATCTTTCTCACTTGACTTTCAAGGTATGTGGGATAAATATTTACCTCTATTAGAATTTTCCTATAACAATAACTTCCATTAAAGTATTCAGATGGCACCATATGAAGCATTATATGGAAAGAGATGTCTCACACTAACTTCTTGGGATGATGTTGGTAAAAGAAAACTTGTAGGCCCCAAACTTGTTGAGGAAACGATGGAAAAGGTGAAGGTTATCCAAACCCACATCAAAGTAGTTCAAAGTAGACGGAAGAGCTATGTTGATAACTTAAGGAAGGACTTGAAATTTTATATAGGAGATCATTTTTTCTTGAAGGTATCTCCATGGAAGGGAGTTATACGATTCAGTAAGAAGGGTAAATTAAGTCCCAGGTACATCAGACCTTTCGAAATTCTAGAACGAATTGGGGTTGTAGCTTACCGTTTGGCAATGCCTCCAAGTTTCTCCAAAGTTCATGATGTGTTACATGTATCACTATTGAGAAAATACATGCCCGACCCAACACATCTACTCACCTATAAAGAATTAGAACTGGAACCCGATTTGTCTTATTGTGAAGAGCCTATCAGAATTCTTAATACCAGAGAACAAGTGTTGAGAAACTGGACAACTCATCTGGTGAAAGTTCGATGGAGAAATCATAAGATGGAAGAGGCATCTTGGGAACCCGAGCAACATATGATTAAGAACCACCTGAATCTTTTTATGTGGTAATATTATAGAAATTGTGAGGATGAAATTATTTTAATTAGGGGAGATGTAAAACCCCAAGTTTCTACGGTACATTTCCCTTTGAATAATGCAATAGCTTGCATTGTATGCAACTTTGATATTCTAACACACCGTGACCAATCAAACTAGCTGTAATGAATAGTAATACCCACTTTTTGAAATTTTATATTTTTTTTCAAAATGGACTACATTTTTGAATTTGGGATATCAAAATTAGCTTAGGGTTATTTTTTGATATTTTTCTGAAAACTTTCAATTTTTGATGAATAGTGAAAAACACTAAGTTACTGTTTAAAACCGACTTTTTATTTAAATATTTATTTATTTATTTTTAAATTTATTTTAGGTCAAAATAGATACATAATACCTATATAAGTTCAATTTAATTCATTGGATTCATTTCATAATAAGCTTAGATATATAAAATTTTTATTGAACTTTTTACCGTCTTTTACCCACCTCCTAGGAGCATTTGCAAGTTTACATAAAACTTAATTTTACTGCTTCTGTGAGTTGAATTTCAAAAATCAAAGAGATACGGTTGACATTATTAAGTAAAATTTGGTTCAATAAGATGAAAATAATTTTTGGTGAATAGTAACTTTTTACTTTTATTTACCACATTTAAAAGTAAATAGGGTAATTAAGGGTAAAAATGATATTATAATTACCCTAACACATGTTCTCATTCTATTGGATAAGTTTAATTCGACCAAAAACAACCTTAGGAATAAAATATTATCCCCTTTGGTCCACTTGGATTAGATTAGGACATTTATTATTATTTTATTTAAAGAAGAGTTAAAAGAGTTAAATCCAAAGTTTAATAACTAAAGTATTTTTAATATAGGGTTATACATAAGATAAATTAGACTATAAATATTCATTAGAAAGATAAAAAGATTTACTACATAATGGTATTTTATTTATAATTTTTAGACATTAAATAATTTAATTTATTTATGACACAATGATGATGCATTAACTACCTTATTAATGAAAGATTAAAATAATTGATATTATAAATATAAAAATAAATGTAATTTGAGACTTTTGATGAACTAAAGTAATTTTATAGGTTAATATTACATGATATGGTTTATTAAATAATTTTTTTCGAAGTAATCATGCTGTTATGAGTTTCAAAAAAACCAAATACTAAATAGTGTCAAACTTGACATAATTGAGTTTTTAAAAAAAATACTATATTATTAATTGATATAATATTCCTAAAAATATAATTTTCAGTAAAAGGACTTATATAAGGTTATATATATTATTAATTAACCACTTGGGGTTCTCTTGGAAGTTTATAGTAATTTTATTAACCATATAATATAAAAATACAAAGAGATATGGTAAATGTCAAACTATTTAACTAAGAGTTAAATCTAAAAGATAAGGTTAATATAGTGATATAAACCTATCTAAAAACTATTCGTTGAGAGTTTTACGACCCATAACCCCCTTATCCTTGAAATAATTTATTTTAGAGCCATTATAAACCGAAAATGATTTTATTATAAAATAATATTTCAAGCTTTTCCTAAAGTGACCCTCACCTCTCTTATAAAAGGGTACTTCCCCTTCTCTTAATTTCACACCCAAAAATCCATTTTTCTCAGCCAAAACCTACCCAAATATCCTCCCAACATTCCTACCTTAATCTTATAGGCCTTATTTTGGTCAAAAATCCAACCTAAAGATCACTTTTGATCAAATCAAAAAGAAGAACCCGAAGAAGAGGTAAATATTTCATCACCTCTTTCAGGTTCTTTTCTTTTTCCACTTCCTCTTTCTTTGTTTTCTACATTATAAAATAATAAATAATGTATCTTATATATAATTTTATGTTATTATAAATATGGTACAACCATATTAGTTATTCTATCCATCCTATAAATGACAAATTTACCATACGCGCGTACGCACGGCTTACCGTCGCCACGTCGTGGTGTAGTTTGTTATTCAAACACTTAATTATTTTGGATGGGAGTAATAATGAATATAACGGATTTAAATAATAAATATAACATGTTAATTATTCTGTATATATGATATACCATCCAATTACATACGATTTCACCATCAATATAATGATATTGTCGCTCGTGCGTACGTACAGATTACCGTCTCCACGAACGCGATGAGATTCATTCACCATCTTAATCGTTAAAGAATAATTTTCATTTTATGGTTAAAAATAATGTTTATGAAAATAATATCATTCTATATATGAATCAAATACATCCTATCCATAACAAACATGTCTTACGTAACCAAGCATATAAAGGAAAACGAATCAGTTAACACCTGAAACGATGATACTACTAAAATATTATTAACAAAGAAATATTATAGGATCATATATGATATAATATTTATGTATATGGTTATTTTATAATTTAATAACAATGTTTTAAATATTATAAAAGAGGTTAAAATACCATCATCTAACGAAAATTACAAGGTAAGGGTTAATTCTACACTCTCTTTACTTATCCGAGGTTGTTAATTCCTAAGTATCTACTGGGACCTCTTTATCATCCACATCCATGTTTCTTAAAAATGTATTTCAATTTTTTTTTACTATTTACTAGACTATGGGTTAAATTCATTTATACCCTTGTTTTAATTTTTATAAAATGGTTTGAAAGGAATGTTTCTGTCGTTTTCCAAACAAGGTACTTTATAACCTTTTCGAAAAAATTAAGGTAAGAATATTTTTTTATATGGCAGGTGAGGCTATTTTCCACCGTTATAACATTGTCATAGATTCCCTTACAAAATTATAATAATATTTTCAAAATAAATGTTTTTTATAATTATATGACTTGTAAATGATTTCAAAATAGAAAGAGATATTTCTCTCAAAAAGTTTTGATTTCATCTATGTCAACATTCTTTGATGGATTTTAAACCTATTTGATGTTAATTTATTTATGATACAAATCTTCCACATTTTATTGAACGTTTTGTGATATATTTGACTGTGGATGTGTTATTTTTATACCATTAATGGTTTATGGATAAAGTATTGACATTTCGTATACTAGTTTTAATATGAATGTTTATGTTATGTTTAAACATTTTCATATGAGGAATGCATTAGACTTAGTAAGTGACAAGTGGAGCCTGGAATAGATCCTCAATGCATCGGTAGGTCTCATGAGACAAACTAGTGTCTTGGAACAAGGCCTTGACAAAATATTATTTGTATTCTTGGTACAGGGCCTTAACTATGTGGTTATAAAGTCTGGCATTATGCATTCCATCATTATGAAAGTGGATATTGATATTACATGTGATTATTCGACTTATATAATATCCATGTGAATAAGTAAATGAAATTATTTGATTTTATATTTTCCATATTATTCTGAAGTTTAAGTTTAAAAGGCTTTTGTTTTAGTCTTATAAACTGCCTTAAATGTTTGTGTTTATTTATGAAAGTTTCCGCTATATTGTTATCCTTACCGAGCATCAGATCTCACCCCTTTCTATGTTTTATTTTTCCCAGGATGTGAAGAAATATTTTATGGTTGACCTACAGGGATAGGTTAAGTATATAAGTGTGTTCAAAAGGGGATAAAATTTTATTGATGTTTTTTTCATGATGTAATGTAAAACTTATGAATGTATCTAGTACTTCCAAGGCTACCAAACTAATCGGTCTTTTGGGATTTGATCCCTTATGATCATACCAATGTTATGTAATAATTCACCAACTCTGGGTAACTGGATTCAGGGCGTTACAATTTACCTTTACATATTTATTATGATATATAAGTTATTTAAATGGAATGTGTGTTTACGTATTTACATTGACATGCTGATTACGCTTATTGATTCATGATAGCATCTACTATACTTAACCCTTACTGAGAATTTGATCTCACCATTATTTTTTTATTTTCCTAGGAATCCATGAAGTTTAATATGATTAATATGAAAGTATATTATTGAGTGAATAAAATTATTCTTGAAAAAAAATTATGCTATAATTTTTGTTTTCAAATGTAATATACGAATCATGTCTGTATCTAGTTTACCAATACTACTAAACTATTCAATCCATCAGGATGTGATTCCTTATATCTTATACCAATGTAATAAAGTAAGAAACCAATTCTATATTTCTAGAGTCAAGGTCGTTACATTTAGTATAAGAAGAAGTTTAGTAGAAACCTTGGGAACTATATTTTGGAAATCATAGATTAGGGATTATAACCCAATGATAAGACTTTGAGGTTAAGTATATAAAAGCATCCAAAAGTTTTGGTAAGTAAGATATTATGTATTTTTTCCTAGAAATACATCCCTTTATAGATGTTACAAGTAGACATGGTTCTGGTATAAATATAACTAGGGTTAATAACTCTGAAAAGAGAACATTGAGATTGAACTGATCGTTACATGGTTCACAAAAACATGCCTTACTGTTCACCTAGTTTGAAAATCATAGAAGATATACTTAGGATAATTCACATTTTCTTTACAAACCATTATGAAGGATTTAAATAGATGATGAAAATGAATAACATAGGTTAAACCAATGGTGAATTATATTAAAAAAAGGTATCACGACTTAAACATCCTATAAATGATTATATGGTTTTCCCACTATGATTATTGTTTCTCATACTATGCTTTTTGGTTTTAGTCAATGGATAGAACCTAAAGGAATCAGTTAAAATTTAATATTAAGGACAATTTGGTGACCATGAGAAACCAAATAGGATGATGATGAGAGTGAAATATATCATTATTATGCCTAATCAGTTATCCCAAAATATGATTAATAACATATACCATAACTAATTCTCACACTCACTAAATAAGAGAAGGATGGAGTTTACTAAGATCTCGAGCAGTGGATTCCAAGGAGAAAAGAAGGCTCAATTTCCATAATGTGAGAAATGTGGAAAGAGACACCAAAGAAAGTGTCTCAAAGGAATGGGGAAATTATTTATGTATATAAAATAAGGCTATAAAGCAAATAATTTCCGAGTAAAAATGAAGGGTACGATAGAAGGAAATAAATCTCATTCTAGGGATCCATTTATAGTTTTTTGTCTTAAATATGTGGAACCTAGGAATTATCCTGTTTAATTCCCTCTTTTAGAGGTTAACCCTTAGACCAAGGAATGACATTTGTTGAAATAAAATAGATAAAGTATTTATGTTTTGGGATTTAATAATTAAATTGTATAAGTTTTTTACCAATGGTATTTTGGTTATAAAAATATTGAAACATCTAAGGAATACATAAAATTTAAGAAGCATATATGTATTCATTAAATTAAGTTTTATGTATACCATAATGGTTTTATGATTTTAAGTTTGATCACAAGTTTAAAGTCTTAAAGACCCCCTTTTAAAACTTTTGTGGTAAGGATATAACATGATTAAGGATATTTTTGTAAAACATTTATGGGAATACAACCTATTGGTTTAGCATATTAAAGAGTTATTTGAGAAAGAATACCTTTACTTTTTTTGGTATTAAGATTCAATGTATTAGTAAAAATTAAGATTTATCATATATTTTATGTTTTAGTAATTATGGTTCATCATAATTTTGGAATGTTATAAGAATTATATTGATATAGTTTAAGAAAAAGGAAAACCTGCATCTGGGGTGACAACCTGTCGTGTCTAGCAAGGCTGTAGGGATTGAACCCACAACCGAAGGATGATAAGGGTTTATTTAATACCACTATAATATGTGATTTTATGTTTAATATATCATTATTTTTAGTTAAATTATTTGAAAAATAAATATTAATGATGAACCAGTGGTGTTACTATTATGGTTTAGAGATTAATGTATTATATTGGATAACTTGTTATAACCATATAGGATTTGTAAAATAGTTAGAGACATATAAAAATACTTTTCACTCTTTTATAGATCTTATAATATATTAAAATTGAATTTCAGTGCTTCAAATTTTTTTTTTGGATCTTCATTTCTTAGAGTAAGCGATGAATTAGAAATTGATTAAAGCACAACCAAAGGATGAAAATTTTCTTATGAAATAGAAATTTATTAAGTATATTTCCTTATATACTTAGATAATAAAATAATTCATAAAATTTAGGAAAAAGATCTTAAAAAATATTCTATTACATTTATATCCAATGAATCAAATGATCCTTTAAATCATCATAAATTTATGGTTTTCATGTCCTTAACTTTCTATTAATCATTAACTTTCTTGTGATTAATGGACTCTATCATTCTATAATTATTTAGGATTTTCTTCCATGTACATATCTTCACTTGACACCAATGTTATAATACTTAGAAACATAGTTATGTGTTATTCCATATGACCTTTGTACTTCATTTTCTCTCTTATTAAGGGTATTTTTTATTAATACTTTTTATAAATTGGGTTTTCAATAAAGGAATTTTCAAATATCAAACCCTTCATTTCTGAGCGCAAGATCAAATTGTGAGGAAAAAATTTATATAATATGGGGAGAATGTAAAACCTATAAATAATAAAATAATAAAATTATATTCAATATAATAAGTGAGACAAAACATCGATCTTAAACAACCCATGAAATATATTTCTTTAAATTTAATCTTTTTGATAACTTGTAGAACACGCAACCCTGAGTCTAAATGAACTCTAATATTATATTCCATTATAACCTAGTTTCTAAATTGGTGGGAATTAATAGTATTAACTAAATTATGAAAATTATGATTATCTACCGATTAAAAATAAAATAAGAATCATTTAAAATCAATGTTTTCTGAAAAACTATATTTTTTTCTAAAAGACGGTTTAGTCGTGCTTTGTATACATAATTTAAAATTAGTTTTTACCAATTTTAGAAAATTTATTTGAAAAAATAAACTTAATTTTTTAAATCATAATATTAAAATTATCTTAGTTTAATTTGTTTTTATTTTTTTTGAAAAGTTTCATTTTTTTGATGAATAGTGAAAAATATGTATTTTTATTTAAAACTGCATTTTTTTAAATAATTTAAAAGAATAAAATATATTTAAAATTGGTTTTAAAGTAAAATTAGTTCAATTATATTAAAATTTAACTAATTTAGTTCACTTTAATCAATTTCATATTGAATTTTGATATTAAAACCTTCTATACTTATGATAATTTTCACTTTAGAAACCTGTTTTTTCGTCGCGTCTGTGTGTATAATTTTAAATTGAATTCTACCACTTCTATGAATTGAATTTGAAAAAATATATTTCATATTTGGAATCTGAATAATTTATACTTTTTAATAATGTTAAATTAATTTTTTAGCAAAATTAATAGTGAAAATAGTAAAAATCAATTACCATGGTTAAGGTAAAAATTGTTTATCGGGGGGGGGGGGGGTAAACTAAGAAGATAAGGGTTGAAATCACCTACCAACTTTTTAAAAAAAAATTAAAAATATTTCAACCTTATCAATATAGAATTAGAATCTAAGTTCATTTGTATGCATTTTTCTTGGTAATGTATTTATCATTTTTGATTCTTTTGGGAAATTTCTAAGTAATTTCCAAAAGGGATCCCTTTCCCCACTTATAAATGGAAACTCACTCCATTAACTTATACACACCTCTAAATACCTTTATATTGAAAAAAAACCTTTAAAAATACCTCTCCAACGTCCTTATTCATATTTTAGAGCTTCTAATCTTCCCAAAATACCAACCCTAGGGTCCTTAAGAGGAGATCTAAAGGAGGTTTCCCTTACAGAAGGTGATTGTCTTAACAAAGTTCTTTCATTTTATTTCTTTCTTTTCCATATCAAATTATTTATTAACACTTAAAATATAATAAAAAATTATCTCTCATATATTTATATGTTACTATGTTTATGGAATAATATTTATCCATCTCCTCATCCATCAAATGGGAAATGAAATCAACGTTCGTGTATATGGTGGACTACTGCCACACAAACCAATGTAATTAATTTTCTATAACCACCTTTTAAGTATGGATATAATGAAGGATTTAACACATTTATATTATATTTATGATATTATTATACTTATGGAACTATAATATCACATATACCTTCTTACTTTCCATTCCTTTTAAAATACGATAACGTCGTTTGTGTGTACGGTGGACTACCACCTTGCAAAGTGATTTGATTTATTTTTCACTTATGATTTATTTAGAAATAAATAAGGTTGAATTTAGTGAATATATGTGATATATATTACATTATATTTATTCTTTAAAATTAATATAGCACTCACTTACCCTTTCACCCATTAATGAAATGATAACGTTGTTTGTGCGTGCGTATGACCTACCATCTCCACGAAGCGATGAGATCCATTATCCATGATAAAATTTAAATAATTATTATAAAAATGTATCTAGTGAAAAAAATGATATTTATAACATTAATTTAATACTATATATAATTAAAATATATAATATTCACAATAACTAGTATTTTCATGACAAATCATGAATGAGAAAATGAGGCAATTAACACCGAAAACAATAAAAATAATGAAATATTATTAGAAAATGGGTGCTAAAATGTTATAAGAGTATCATATATTATATTATTAATATTAATATTATTTTTTATAAATTAATAACATTATTTAAACCATTATACATGAGTTTAAAGTACATTCAAATAAAGAAAAGCATGGGGTAAGGGACTTCATCTCAATTTCTATTCATTGAGGAAAATTGTAATGTTATGCACCTAATTTCTTTTATATGGTATATATAATTTCACTTTTACATATAATATCATGATTTAATAATAATTCATGGTACTTTAAGTTTCATTTTGAATTATTTCATCCAAAGGTATTTTGAATTAAAAGTCACCATGTGGTAAAGAATTTCATAACTCAATTTATTTTCATTAGGTTATATTACCTCTTCATTGAATTTAAAATTCTAATATTATGGGTATAAATACTTTTGAATATATTCTATTTTATTTCTTATTATTTTATGTGAATTTATATTTTATACACATAATTGATTTATTGATTGATCCTCACTTCAACGTTATGATCTTTATAAATGTTTATTTCACAATATCATTTTAATCAGGATTATTTATACTTAAATTTACATTGAAGTAAATTATTTGATAATTGTGTAATAAAACCCTTTAATTTTATTCTAATATGGTTATTTATGAAGTTTTTAAGTAATAATACCATTTTTTAACTCTTTAGTACTTAAAATTGTTTAGATAATGTTTTAACGAAAATCTAACTTCATTTCTATCTTCGGTTGAAAATCCTTTTTATTCCAAAACCATGTTTTCTAAAAATGTTTTCCAAAATGTTTTTCACATTCTAAAAATTATTTATTAAAGAATTTTTTATCCATGTTTGAATGTTTACAAATTTTTTTCAAAGGAATCTTCATATCATTTTCTAAACAAGGTCCATTTGGCTTTTACTAAAAAAGTGAAGGGAATCTTTATTTTAACATATATGACATGTATGGAATTTCCTACCAGAATGAACACACAATGTTTTAAATATTAATTTATAATTTTTAAAGGTTATTTTCAAAGAAAAGTATTTTCAAAATATTTTGTGAGATTTTAGTTTTTAAAGGTGAATTTAAAAATGAAAAGATATTTTTCTAAAGAATTTTTTTAAAGATATTTTATGGTTTTTCTATTCATTAATGATAATAAACCTTTATTATACTTATATTACATTGGGTATATATTGTATTGATAAAATCCTTATTCTTTTTATGGAAGTTTTATGATCATTTTGACCAAGGAATGTATTGACATTCACTTTCTTGATTCATTTTTATAGTCATTAAATTTTCCTTGAAATATTCATTTTCATGTGATCATTGGACATTAAATTCCCCCTAAATAACCATATTATTTATCATGAATATAATTATTTCTTAAATCATATATCATTTCTACATATGGTGTTTTAAATTGAAATTTATTTGATTAACCAAGGAAGTATTTATAAATTTATATCCTTTACTCAACACATATATTCAATGATAAGGCATATTGATTCATGAATTAAATCAATTATTTGATATTTTAGGGATGATTTAGACATGCAGTTATGGGTGGGGCCTGACTATAGATAGACCCTCGATGCATTCTTAGTATCATGAGATGAATCAATTGACTAGCCTTTGTTAAATGTATTTATGTTTTATACCTACCCATCAGTTTTAAACTATCTCGAGGAAGGTATGGACAATAGAGATTTTCATGATTCTAGATATCACGACGTTCAATAATTATGCATTTCCTTCAATGATAATTTAGTTATTATTATCCATGTGATTTTTACAATGATATTATATCTGGATTCATTTCATTCTTAGTTTATTGATTAAATGGAATGTGTTTTTAGTTATTTACTCTTCCATATTTATTATTCCTTATACAAACATGATTGACATGATATTGATTAAATGGAATGTGTTTTTAGTTATTTAACTTTACAAATTAATTATGATAGTCAATTTGTTTAAATGGAATTTGTGTTCAGTTATTTAGCCTTCCATATTTATTATTCTAATTAATTTATGATAGATTTTGCTATACTTAACCATTACTAATCATTTGAACTCATCTATATTTTTTTACTTTCCTAGTAATCCTTTCCTTTCCCAGTAATTCATGAAGTTTACTATGATTGGTATGAAAGGATATGCAAGAGGAAATAACATTATTTAAAAAAAAGTTATTTTGAAATTTTTGTTTTAAATGTAATATGGGAATCATGTATGTATGTAGTTTACCAATATTACCAAACTATTCAATCCTTCGGGATACGATTCATTATATCTTATACCAATTTAATAAAGTAAGATAATGGAACTGGGTTTCTGGAGTTAGGGTCGTTACATGTTGTGTGTTTTTCCTACCACTACAAAAGTTATTCTTGTTTCTACTGTGTTGTCTTAATATATTGTCTATAGAAATTTTGTATATTCTTCATAAATACAGTTCTTCAAAGTTATTCATCCATTACTATGATGATCCATTCATCTATCAGTTTCATCATTTGCAACTAAATTATTTCAAATATAATTTCTCCAACAAAATACAATCAATTTTGGTTATGAACACTCAGGTGTTGAGTGTTTCAAGGGTTGTTGTTAGTCCTATGTTTAATTACTTATAAAAACTATTCTAATAAGTTATAGTTTCTTTTACTCAACTATTTATATCCCTCAGAAAAGGGTATTCTATTGAAAATCATCAAGATTGTGGAGAGAGTGTTGGTAGAGTGGACTATGGGATCTTTATGCCCCAAACCCTATAAAACGATTGTGTCTTATTATTTTAATTTTATTGAATATTTTATTAAATAAAATGTATCAAATTCAATTTCCAAGTTACAATGGGGGGTCATTTCTAAAATTTTCAAGTTTTTTTAAAAAGACATAATTCACCCCTTTCATGCCTTCATCTTTATTTCAGCTAACAATTATATGATTATGTATACTTGTATATGATATAGTTAGTGGAAACAGGTATAGATATGCATGTGTTTGATAGAGATAACATAAAATCTCTTTGTAGCTTGAGTATCATTGATTCCTTCCTATAGGCCACTCTTTTATTATATTTATAGTTCAAAAAATTCATATTTTTTGATTCTTTAAAGGCCTATGGTGTCATGATTTTTAGTTTTGTGAATAAGGATGATGTTTATAAAAATTTTAGAGTAACCCAAAAAGTTTTTTTGATGATATACATAAGATTTTATGGATATATTTTCACAATTTGTTAGATATTATGTAACATGTGGTGAAAATAAAGGATAACTTTTCCAAAAAGAGTTTTGGAATATATTCAAAATGAGTTTTGGATATAGTTTCAAAGGTTTTCGGATATGATGTGAAATATGGTAAAAGTATGATAATAATATGAATATTTAGACAAAGTGGTAGATTATTGAAATTTTACACTAAATACACCACCAAGACAAAGAGGTTTAGACAATGTCATGGTCTACCTTGGGATATAACATGGTGTGGTGAGTGTCACCAGGTTGTAGTTCTCTTTATGTAAATTTATGTGATATGTGATGTCATATGGTTCAACCATAATATCTTACTCCATGATAATATTCTTGGTTTTATCATCATTTAATTACAATTAAATGAATTTAAATCCCTAAATTAATAGTTTAAATATTAAATTTGTAAGAACCCATGTTTTTATGGACTGGATTTTTGAGCAGAAATTTGATTTTTTTTATTTTAGATGATTTAAGGGGTAAAATGGTAATTTTAACCTAGAATATTATCTCGAATAATTTTTAAGACCACTCTGTTTGTCCCAGAATAGGGTGTTCACCCAAGGACATGAGTTTGGTGGAATTCCAAACCATTTGGATTTTTGCAGAACAATTAATATTTAATGTTTAATTAATTAAATATTAATTTTTTCACATGTGTTTTTTTGGATATATATTTTGAACGGAGAATATGATTGAGATTCCATATCCTCCATTGAGTTCAAAATTGGTAGTTTTTTCTAGGTGGGGAATAAACTCATGTCGAGTGTTGGGGTTGGGTCCCTTTTCCATTTTCTTTTATTTTCTTTTCCTTTTTTTATATCCTCCTCTTGGATTCTCAAATACCCCCCTCATGGTCTTCCCCATTCACATGATTTAGAGATAACAAGAGAGAGGAGATAGAGGGGTGAGAAGAGAGGTACCATCACAAAGCTTGGGAGGAGCTGGATTGTCGTGCGGTAGCCATGGATTGTGGAAATGGGTGAAGCTTTGGAAGATTCCACCCAATGGTAGGATTTTTTTTAAGTTTTTCCATAAATACCCATATATTTATCATTTTTAAGGTTTTAAATCATATTATAACTGCTTAGGACCCCTTGAGGGTCGATCTATAGCTTAGGAGGAGAAAATGAGGGTTTCGGGTGGTTTGAGGGGTTTCCCATTCAGAAATCCCAATCACATGATGCATATTTCAAGAACACACATTATGTGATCTTAAAATTTGGGGAAGATAATATTTTTAAAAGTAAGAATCATGTATGGGTATATAATCTGTGTACTGGGACTCGACTGTATAACTGAGTACCCATCCAGACAACCCGTGTAGGGGCACATGGCCGTGTAGAGTACACATCCAGACACTATGTGGGTCGTACGCCATGTAGAGGTACATAACCAAGAAAATACATGGCTAGGTACCTTTTTAGGTTACGTTTACAGACCCCATATGGGTTTCACAACGTGTATAAGTACACGACCAAGCTATATACATGGACATACCATGCGAGGTACACAGGTAGGTGCCCTGTGTAGGGTACATTCCATGGACCTGAATTTCATGTCATGTACATGGGATTACATTACATGTATAGTTAGAGTACATTCCCAAGTGGATATACGAGGGTGCACACCATGTACCAGGTATACATGCCATGTACTCCTCCCTTACTACCCCTTTTGATGGTTTTTCATATCTTTATTCTAAAGAGTTAGAATTGGACACATGAGTAGTCCATTTTGAGCATTTTTTCACATTGATCATGATGGTACTACCCTTGAGGTTATTTTAGGACTCCTAGGAGGTGTTTTGGGATTTTATAAATGGAGAGCTTCTTCCTCTAGTAATCAAATTCAGCTATCTCCTGAGAGTGAGACCCTTGATCTAATATGGGCTATAAGCCATCTCTCTAGACTATTATTGAAAGACTTTTCCTTTTAGGCCAAGTGACTATCTTATCTTTTGACCTAGAGTATCCCATGTAGGATGCCTCTATCTTATCACTATTACCTAGGGTCCCCTATAAGATACCTTCACTTACATTTTGACCTAGGGAATCCCTTATAGGATCCCTCTACCTATTTACTCTTTCTGAGGATCCTATTAAGGATGCCTCTTCCTACAAGCTCTATTATTGAGGGTCCCATGTAGGATGCCTTTTACTACATACAATTCTAAGGATCCCATGTAGGATTACTCTATTTAATTATCATCAAGGATCCCATGTATTATTCCTCCTTATACCTTCACTACAAAGGATCTTGAGTAAGATTCCTTAATTTATGTTTATACCTTGAGTATCCCTAGTAGGATACCCTCTAATGTTTTGATTTGAGAGACCCAGTGGGTGCCCCAGTGTTTGATCAACCCTGATCTAGTACGTTAGGTTTGGGTAGAGATAGTAGTAGGTGTCACCTTAGAACCCATACCAAACTTGTGAGATATGAGGCTATGATAGTAGTGGTTGGTTTACGCATTCAACCACCCTCACTCTTTATTTATGAATTCACTTGGTTACTGTTGATGAAACTGTGATAACCAGAGGTGCTTCCCAATTTTTGGATGATGTTCCAAATGTGATGCGGTATATTTTTCTATTTTTATTCCCAGTAACTCTCCTTGGGATCCGTCTTTTATGCCTATTCATTTCTTGGGGTTCCCAGATATACTTCCTGGGACCTGGCTGATGATCCATTTCTATTGAATATCATTTGATCATGATACCAAGATGTATTTCCTAGGGTTCAGATTTTGATCCCCATGATTATGATGTTTGGTCATGGAATCCTTATTAATTGTGATATTAGAATGATGGGGATGATTACATTCTCCCTGTTAAATTACTTGGTCACAATGGTAGACATGGCACTTCTCACTAATTATGTGACAAATAATTGAGGATGATTATGATCTCTTGATTGATGGGGATTATTATTCTCTCCCTGATTGATTACTTGACTGTGATATTGGACATGGTGCTCCTCATCATTAGTTTATTATATTCCTAGGGATTGATTACGCTCTCCCATATTGACTACTTGACTGGGATGTTAAACATGGAGTTCCTCGTCCATTTTAAATGCAATTGGACATGGCATTACTCCTTAGTGAACATGGTGTTCCAAAGCTATGATTGGAATGTTGGACATGGCACTCCACACCCCTTAGACCGGGTTGTTTCTCATGGTTCTTCACACCCCCATGGTTAAGGTTGTTGGAAATGATGCTCCACATCCCTATGGATCTAGTTATTTGACATGGAATTCCATATAAATTTCTCTTTACACACCACCTAAGGGTCACCCCCTTATTAATTATCCATATTAGTGAATATTTAAAGGATTTTTCATCGGTATATGAGATCCTTTATTATAGTTATTGGAGGTAAGTACGGGTAAACCTAGGGTTAGGACATGTATACCTCTATGTTGACGTAGCTTGATCAGAGAAATTTCTGGAACTGGAAAAATTAGGTATTTTTAATCAAGATTATGGAAATGAGGATCAAATTAATGATACATGACTTGAGTGATATTACATCCAACTTAAATCCCTAGTGAGAGGATTCCCAGTTGACCAGATCTAGGATTTTAGGATCGACTATGGATTGAGTTTATTATGATGTTGTTCATAGACACCTTAGTCTGATGTCTTGGGTCAATTTTGTTGTCATGTATATACATATACATATATATATGTATGGGTGTATATATGTATATAGATATATGTGATGGAATAGGCCTAGGGAAATTCTAACTTAGTTAGAATTAGATATGGTAGATGGGGATTGCAAACCCAAGGATCAACTATGTTTCTTTTTATGTTATCATTGTATTTATTATTCTAGTGGTGTCTTGTCTAGGCTAATAATATTTCATGAGCATGGACATATGAAATCATATTTATAGGTTCATCATTGGGGTGGCCTAGTAAGATTATTTATCACCCCTATATGTACATCTCAGCGTGCATGCAGATGTTATGTATACCTTTTAATTTAAGCACAAATTGCATTATGGATAGGTATGAGGCCTAGGGTTTCATTATCAAGTGGGGATCCTCATGTGGATTCTTATGATTGGGCTGGTGTAGTTCAACAATGTCATAGAAACTAGGTATTTGGTTTAGTGTTAGTAGAAGATCCATGTACTTTTATTTCAGTTTCATTTATGTACTCTTATATATGTGATCATAATAGTGGGAGATTAGTGTTGTATGTATAACATGGTTGTTCATACTTTTATAGAATTCCATTTATTATTACAACATGATTATCTTTCAATTTATTTAATACTTCTGTACTCTTTTTATTTATTTATTTGGATGATATCTTGTTATTTCTATTATGGTTTACTCAGATATGAGGACATAGTCTCCCCATTGTCACACCTTAGTCCCTCACTGCTAGTTGGTAGCTTTTGGTGTATGGGGAGGCATGCTTGATGCCTTTTGGTGAACCAGCTCACAAAACTAGTTTAGTAGTATCCTAGTTGGGACATTACATATTGGTATTAGAGGTGTTCCTTTCCATTTTATATACTATTTGGGATATGGAAGACAATAATATTAGGAATATGTTGGAACCTGTGATGGATATCAGACTGGTGTGCTAAGAACACTTGTTCTAATAAGAATTCCTAGTTTCCAGGGATATGGGATTGTTTTTATAATCTATGATGTTACAATTGTATATGATTTTCACTTTGATCGATGCACATGTTGTGTAAATGTTAATATTTATTATAGATTTCAAGATCTTGGTCGTTGGCAAGAGGCCAGTGTTGGATTTTGACTCTTGTCTGAAAAAGGCAAGAGGTGTCTCATGCATCATAATTGGCATGTTGGATTCACATTTTTTAGGTCATCTAGTGTGTAAATTTACTAACCAAAGAGTCTAATTATTTAAAGTGTCAACAAAAACCTAAATATTGTTTTCCTATATAGGTTTTGGGTGTCATTCTACTCAATTGGGATGACTTACAAATATATTTCATTATGATGGCATGTGATGTGGATCTACATTTATATGCTTGATGGCAAGGTTGGTAACTCAGTTCTCATGCACAAGAGGTGTATTGAACCTATTATGTTGATAGGTCACATGATTTACAAATTTCAAACCCCTTATGGGTTGTTTTTTTCTTGGTTCAGTTATTTAAAGTGTCAGTAACAACCTATATAGTGTTTTCATGCATATCTTAAAAGGATATTATTTTTAATCAGCCTTTTTGTGGTTATCTAGTCAGTTAAATAAGTATGACACTAATAGGTACCATGAAATTTCTAGTGAATCAAACATCAATGGGGTATTACTATATGTGGATGCCCAATGAGTGTTAATTCATTATCTCTTCTATGTTGGAATCATGAACTTAGGGGAGAAGTTCCTTATGAGGATGCTTAGAGTGGATCAAGGCCTTAGTAGGCTGATTCTTGACAATTTTGACCCTCATAGGTCATTTATATACTTACCTACCTTATAGAGGTTTGATATTTTGGGCCAGGTGGTTAGACCTTGTGACCCAATTCTGATACCTGATCAGTAGGTCTTGGTGGGAGACTTAGAAGCCCTTAGTTTTGACTCAAAACCTTGTAGTTTTATGTTCATTTTGATAAAGGGAAACCTGTGAGTAGGGTTGTCCTAGGTTTATGAATGCGTTTTTAGGTAAGGATATAGTTTATATGCTTGTTTGAGACTTGTGCATGGTTAGTTCATGGATTTTTCTATTTATTCATGTTGATGACTTTGGATTTTGATGAATGTAAGAAATCGGGTTTTCATATGAGGTAATAATCCTTTTATTTTCAGTTTAAATGCTTTATTTTCCCCTTACATGTGTACCCCTTTTGATCATGGGTTTTTTGGGGGTGTCTGGAGCTCATTTGGAGTCTGAAACCAAGTTTTAGGGGTGTTTTAGTCCTGATGCACGGTTAGGAGAAACCGTTCGGGGGTAGGCTGCATGATTAGTCTAACCGTGCGAGTAGAGGGAGTAGATTCCACACGGTTTTGGTAAACCATGGGGTAGAGGCCGTATGACCATGTGGTAAGTCTAAAAAGTTGTATACTTTTTACAGATAGATCCATATTTTCACCACACAGTTAGTCAGACTATGTAGGGTAACCATGAAATGATCCCCTAGAAGATAGTGAGTTGTGCATGGTTTTCTCATGGTTTCTGCATGGTTTGGGAAACCGTGAGGGTAAACCATGTGATCCTGCTGTGTGAGTTTTTTAAAATTTTAATTAAATTGATTTTTTTTATTTTTAAACCTAAAACGAATTTTGGATTCAATGGACAGAGGAAAGAGCTTGGGGAAAGCTCTTAAGGGAAGCTAATCTAGTAATCGATCATGAGTCACCATCTGACCTCTGAGTTAAGCACGGTTTGTCTCATCAGATCCACATCGGTAAGGCCTACATTAATTTTTAGTCGTTCTTGTTTCTTCATAACAGTGATTGCGCTATTTTATTTTGGTATCATATTCCCTAATATCCCATTCTTCATCCGTTCTTCAGATCTCTCATAAACCAGGATGAATTAGGACTCGATACTAGATGAGCTCTCCACTACCGAGCCGAGGTAGGTGGTCTGTACATTTCTTAGGATTTTTGAGTGCTTTTTGGGCATTCATCCTTTTCGTCGCACATTGTACTTTTTGGATTTTGAGTGAGCTACTTGATGTAGGATTAGTCGGACCTAGTTAGGATGCCTATAGGTTTCTTTTAGGTGTGTTGAAACCTTTTTCTTGTTTTGAGGTCACCCATGGGGTGTTCCTTGAGGAATTAACATGTTTATGCCTGTTTAAACCACCCAAGGGGTGTGTTCTTGTGCTTGTCTAGTTAGAGGAAGACCTTAGATGCCTTAATGGGTTTTAATATCTTCTTAGGAGATGTACTGCCTCCCTGTTTAGTGGTATCTTATTATGCCATGATTATTGTTGATTAGATGGTATTGTTAAATGGGTGATATGTATGGGTATACCTATATGAATTGATTAATGGCATGTTAAATGGTGAATATGGGAGGGTATACCTATATGAATAGTGATTGATAAATGTAATGCATGGGTGGGTATATTAAAGGATTGAACTTGGTTGTGTGAGTGGGTATACTCACACAGGGTTTGAATTGTTTATTTTGAATGAGTGGTTTGATAGATGCCACATACTGCTCTCCGTGTATCTAAAACGTGGCAGTGTATGACTTGGGTTGACTCTGCCCCTTGGGTCTTGATTCTGTGGCATGACTTGGGCCTTACTACCCTATGGATCCGACTTTCTTGGACTTGTGTAGGACACGTCGGTACACATGTTCCTAGGACTCCAACCAGTGCCTAGACCAAGTTTCCACTAGGACGCCCATGGGACTCGATGTTGATGCTTTGGACGAGTTCCTTGGATATAGACCTTTATGGTCTAGATTTATTTCATGGATTCCCTGGTACGTGACACCTTAGATATGACCCTTTAGGTCTACACATCACTATAAAACATGACCATGGGATTCCCTGACTTCCTTATACAGCATGGATATGGATTACTTGATGTGGATGGATGTACAGTGTGGCCATGTGATTTGTTTACTTTTTCTGTAGCTGCCTTGTTAGGATATGACTCTTCTTGTAAGTAGCCTTGAGAAGCTGTTAATTTTACTTACCACAATAGACTTATTCCATGGGCATACACTATTTCTTTATAGTTTTCCTTAGAATTTCTAGAACTTATAGAATTGTTGTTAGAAATCTATAGACTCTAGGTGGTTTCCTACTGGGATGTTTATCTCACATCCTATTTGGGCCTCCTTGGGGACCCAAAAAAATTATATGGTTGTAGGTGATGATAGGGGCAAGTGACCTACAGGTTATTGATTGTGGCTTTAGAGTAGGGGAGCATATGACTAAGTTGAGGCTTGTGATGTTACATGCACTTTTTGGTCTTTTGTTCTTTTTGGTTACCTATACTATATTGTATTTACATTTACTAATTTGGATACCTTCTAGATACATGCATCATCTACATCATTTTGTATATGAGAATTTCTTGGTTATTGATATGTAATCTTGTCTTTTCTACTTTCAGTAGACTACTATTTATTTTTCTTCCGCTTTTTTATTATGTTTGACTTCCACTGTGATACTCTGGTAATGAGGGAAGAGTCTCCACACTAACTCACCTAGTCCCTCACTGCTATTCAGCAACCTCTAATGTTTGGGGAGATGCACTTGAGACCATGTGGTCGACCAGGTCCAAAGCACCATTTTGGGTGGAATTTGGGTCTGAGACGATACAAAGTGGTATCAGAGCTAGGTTCTTTTCTGGTTTGACTTACTATTGAGAGACATTAGACTAGGATAGAAAGGAATGGAGTTTCATAATAAACTGTGCCTGAGAGTAGCTACCCCGCATACAAGGAAAATCCAAACTACCTCAAATGAAATTGTTATCTTATGGATTTTGACTATTATAGTTGCTTTTATTTCACTATTGGGTGATTCACATGATTTATGTTGTTATTATTGATACAATTGTGGGTTCTATTTTTGTTGTAACCTAATGACATGAGGTTATTCCATCTCATGCATTATATAGGCACTTGTTAGAATTCACATTTCATGCATTAATCCATGCCATCTAGGATGCATTACTTATTGTATGATATTATGATAGTTTTTTGTGATAGTTGTGCCTACTTTTGTGATAGTTTTGGTGTAGTGGATAGAGGAGTGATGTCATCTTTCAATTCATAAAGAGTATGGGCCCTTATGAATTGGGAAATGATGCACCAATGAGATATAAATGCTAAATGAAATTTTTTATATGTATGGTTTTAATGGAAGCCAAGTTTTGGATTCATGAGGTGTTATAGGCCCTCATGGATTCGAAATTGGTAAACCCTTGGTGGAATTTCCTGGATAACTAAATGTGAAATGAAAATGGACACTGGAAATGATGATAGAAACCTAACCTAGACCCAACTTTTAAGTGGGCAAGAGGCGTAGTTTCTAGTAGTTCATTGGTTATTCCTTATACAGTCCTAGCTTTAGGATCAGGTTGTGGGTTGACTTGGATTTTAGGAGGGTTTTGACTTGTCCTATTCTTTTGAGCTATGTGCTTTGATGTTAATCTCTTCTGAGGCATGTGTTTGGAACTATAGAGTGATGCCTCTATGACGACCTCCAGTGGTATGCCGCGAAGGGGGCGATGACCATACTCTATAGATGGTGGTCCACGAGCTACCAATTGATCCTCCTTTAGTTCCATTTTCATCATCAACTATTGTTCTGAACATAAGTGTTGAGGCATAGTTCCACAATGGTTTCTTTCATTTTATGCAGACATTCCAGGGAGCATCGCAACTAGCCTTAACTATGGCTGAGATGACATGGGTGTTCCAATAGCCGCATCCTCTCATATTTTGGGGGGATGATGGTCCACAAGCTATAGATCTATGGCTAGATACCCTGTTAGTGATTTTTTAGAATTTGAGATGCCTCCTGAGCGGAGGGTCAAGATCGTGACTTATATTCTACATAGGGTAGAAAAGCACTGGTGTGATGTTTTGAATTAGGATTATAGGCTATGTGATATGGGTTAGATTGATTTACAAACCTGCTTCTATGACTACTTTTACCCCATGACTCTACAAGAAGAGCAGGATAGTGAGTTCATGCATTTGGAGTAGGGCATGATGATGGTTATGGAATATTCGGTATGCTTTATGGAGTTGCAACATTTTGTGATGATGTATCTTACTAATAAGCTATTAAGGGAGAGACATTTCGAGGAAGGTCTCAAATATAATATCAAATCTCAGGTAAATATGTTTAGGTTGACTTATATCACTGAGATTGTGAATCAGGTAATGATCATAGAGCAGAACCTAAGGGAAGTTGGGGGTAGAGAATAGCAGAGTATTATTTTTTCCCCAGTGAGTCTATGTCTTCTGGTAGGAAGTCCCATTTTGAGACTTCCTACAATGTGGGTGCTAGTCAGGCTTTGGGTTCAGGCATCATGGTGTATTTCCATCATAGTGTTAGGTGAGTCCACATAAAGAATCAGTGTGACCGAGACCCAATTGTGTGCCGAGATTGTGGCAGGATGGGGCACATGCAACAGTTTTGTAGGAATTTACCTCCAACTGCGAGTGGTACGTGGTCAGATCCAAATTTAGGTTCAGGTAAAGGTTCTTCAGCACCGCATTAGGCTGGGAGCTAGATCAGTGCGGGCCAGACAGGACAAGGAAGTGGTGGTTGTGGTCGTGGTATCCAGACACCAAGTTCTCAAATATGGTAGGGTGGATCAACTCAGGGTAGCCAGACAATGTCACAGGGCCACAATATAGGCTAGAATTATGTTGTAAAACATACCCAATAGGATCAGGATCTCAAAACATCTATATGGTGAGAGGTACAATCTTAGTACCTTATACTATTGCATCTTCTCTTTTCGATACAGGTGTGTCACATAGTTTTATATCTGCACTAGTGGTTAAAATCCTTGGGCTTGTTATTTTTCTTTCTGAGGGAATTTTGACTCTAGACACACCATTAGGAGTCAGAACGGGTGATGTGAGCCAATGTATGGAGTATCCCCTTAAGGTCGGATGGTGTCACTTCATTTGGGATCTTTATTTCCTTAAGATTATAGGGTTTGACATCATTCTCAGGATGGACTAGTTAGTAGCTTATTGAGCATACGTTGACTTATATTGTTGAAGGGTGACTTTTACATCACCATAGGGTGAAGTGTTTACTCAAAATGGTGAATGGGATGTTTAAGTGAGCCAAGATAGACCCAATCATCGTGGGATGGGTGAGATGATATCCCAAATCTCTAGTTTTTTTCAGTATGATCAGGGAGTGAGTCTGGCGGACTTTCCTTCAATGGTTGGGCACTTCAGGGACATCTTTCCTGATGAATTTTCTAGGTTACCTCCTGATAGAGAGGTGGATTTCTATATAGAGCTAGTGCTAGGAGCTGCACCGATATCTATTCCTCCTTATAGGATGGCTATGATGGAGTTTCAGGAGCTCAAGAGGCAACTAGTGGATTTGGAGGTGAAGGGGTTTATTAGACCTAGTTTTTCTCCATGGGGTTCACTGGACATTTATGTAAAAAGGGAGGATGGTAACCTTAGGCTATGCATGGACTATCAAAAACTGAACCAGATGATGGTTAAAAACTGATATCCCCTACCATAGATAGATGACCTATTTGATCACCTTTGAGGAGCTTGAGTGTTCTTAAAGATCTACTTGTGGTCTGGATATCACTAGGTGCATGTTCGACATGCAGACATATCTTGTATAACCTTTCATAGTAGGTACGAGTTATATTAGTATTTGGTTATGTCGTTCGGTCTTATAAACATGCCAACATTTTTCATGAAACTAATAAATCGAGTGTTCCATCCTTAATTGGATTCTTTTTTGTGTGGTTTTCATGGATGATATCTTGGTGTATTCTCAAAATCTACATGACTATTCCAACCATATTGAGATCATTTTGAATACACTGAGAGAGAATCAGTTATATTCTAAACTCACAAAGTTCCAATTTTGGATGGATCATATTCACTTCCTGGGTCACATCATCTCGGAGATAGGAGTGGAAATGGACCCAGAGAAGGTGAGAGTGGTAGTTTCCTGGGAACAACCCAAGAACATTTTTGACATCTGAAGTTTCTTGGGGATAGCTGGTTACTATAGGTGTTTTATACAGGACTTATCACACTTATCAGTGCTGCTGATGGGTTAATAAGGGTGTGAAGTTTGTATGGTCATAATCTTACGAGGTATCCTTTCAGGAGCTGAAAGGGAGGTTTACATTAGCACCAGTCCTGATACTACTGGAGCAGGGAAAGAGTTACATGATGTATTGTGATGCTTTAGGTATTGGGATGGGGGTAGTGTTGATGCAAGGGGATAGAGTTGTGGTATATGGGTCTCAGTAGATAAGGCCTCACAAGAGGAATTACCCTACACATTATCTGAAGTTAGTTGTAGTTGTTCATGTGTTACGCTGTTGGTGACATTATTTATTGGGAGAGCATTTTGTGGTATACACAGACCACAAAATCCTCAATTATATCGTTACACGATGTGATATGAATCTGAGGCAGTGAAGGTGGGTGGATTACCTACAGTCCTTTGACTTCGATCTTGCCTGCATGCCTGGTAAAGAAAATGCAATTAATGATGCACTGAGTAGGAGGACTTAGATACAGGCAGTGCAATAGGCCAGCAGCTCATGGCAGCTCATGGCGTGGTTTTCTAAGATGTATCTGAAGGTTAATGATAGACAAGGTAAAACTTATATTTCATCCTTAGTTGTGACCTCTACCATACTGGACAAAGTTAGGATGGGGAAGCTATTGGATTTTTAGGGTCTAGTTATATGGGAGAGTGTGGCAGGTGAGGACCCTCCTCCTGGTTGGATGGCAGGCGAGGATAAAATCATATGTATCCATGGATGTGTTTGGGTTCCAGTGGATATATGTGAGCAGTTGATACGGGAGTTTCATACTTCGGCTTGAGAAGTGCATCCCAGTGTCACTAAGATATATTGTGACTTACATTGTCAGTATTGGTGGCTGATTATGAAGAGAGAGATAAATGATTTTATTATGAGGTGTTCAACCTATCAGCAGGTGAAGGCAGAACATCAGTGACCAGCTGGGCTTTTCTAGTAGTTATCTATTCCAGAGTGGAAATGGGATGGCATTGTGATAGATTTTGTGACTGGTTTTCCAAGGTCACCTCGAGGTAACGATGTTGTATGGGTTATTGTTGACATACTTATAAAGGTCACTCATTTATTTCTGATCAAGGAGACCTTAAGTATTGATGAGATTATAAGGTTGTATATTTGAGAGGTGGTACAACTACATGGGATCCCATGCACTATCATTTCGGATAGGGACGCCCGCTTTAAATCTTATTTCTGGTAGAGTTTTCAGATGGTTCTAGGTATACAGGTGCTTCTGAGCACAACATACCACCCTCAGATTGATGGCCTATTGGAGCGTACAATACAGGTGCTAGAGGACATGTTGCAAGCATGTATCCTAGATTTTGGGGGCTCTTGGGAGAGGCATATTCCCCTAGATGAGTTCACTTATAATAACAGTTATTAGGTGAAGATATATATGGAACCTTAAAATTATTTATACAGTAGGCCATGTCGTTCTTCCCTATATAGGTTAGAGGTAGGAGAGGAATATTTACTAGGACCAAATCTCATGCAGGAGACTTCTGAGCAGGTCTAGTTGATTCAGAAGTGGATGGATATAGCAAAATCTCATCATAAATCTTACTTCAATCACCGTAGATGACCTCTAGAGTTTTAGGTCAGGGATTGGGTTTTCTAGCATGTTTCACTGAGGTTGGGACATAGGTGGATCATGAGATAAGGTAAGATTTCACTGAGATATGTTGGGTCATTTGAGATTTTAGAGAGATTCGGGTCAGTTTCCTATCGGTTTTAGTTACCTCAGAGGTACCAGGTCATTCATGATGTCTTCCATGTATCACAACTATGCCATTATCATTCAGACCCTTCTCACATTTTTCAGCCCGAGGAGGTTGTGCTTCAAGTTGATGCATCCTTTGAGGAGAATCTGATTCATATCATTGATAGGAGAAAGAAGGCTCTATGAGGATGATCAGTTCCTCTAGTATGGGTGATATGGAAGCACAGATGTTTACAGGATGATACTTGGGAGTGGGAGGCTGATGTATGTGCTCAGTGGTCAGATCTATTCTCAGACAAATCTTAACCACCCTTGAAAGAATAATTCGGGGATGAATTGCTATAAGGGAGGAAGATTGTAAGAACCTAGGTTTTAGTATGAGGTATTAATCCTTGTATTTTTAGTTTGAATAATTCGTTTTGGCCTTAAATATGTACCCATTGTGATCATGGGTGTTTTGGGGGTGTTTGGGGTTCGTTCGGAGTCTGAAACCGGGTTTTAGGGGTGTTTTAGGCCTGCCACACGGTTAGGAAAAACTATGTGGGGTAGGCCACATGATTATTCTAATAGTACGATTGGATGCAATAGATTCCTCATAGTTTTGGGAAACTATGCAGTGGAGGCCGCACGACCACATTGTCATTACCCATCCTAGTGGGGCCTGTGTTGTGACTCCCCAAACCTGCTTCCAATAGGCCAAGGGCTGATGACTAGCACTGAGTAGGCATATCATTAACATGGGAGGTACTGCCTAAGTACTTGTACACACACACACACACATATCTAATCCTATAATTCTGAAATATAAAAACCACTAAGGAACAAAATTCATGCATACAACTAAACTCCACCAATAGAGTACAACGAAAAGTTAAGTGTGGAAAAGTAAACTGGGCCAGAATACATGCCGACCAAAAGAAAGAGTCTAGAAACTACAGAGTCTAAAATGTAAACAAGTAAGGTACTGGGACTATTTCTTAATGCCTAAGGAACACATCGGACTATAGGGAAAATCACAAATCTAAGTCCGGTCTTAGTTCACCCTAGACTCCATCAAAAGGTCGCTCATCTACACAAGACACGACACGTGTGGGCAAAGCCACTACAGAGGTAAGTATAACAATACTCAGTATGACACCCCAAAAACCAAAAATAAATACTCAAAGTAACAATAGAGTCAAATCTACAAAGTATATATCTATAAAATACATAATAAGAGAAATATCTTGATATACTCAAAACCCAGATCCGCAGTCTAGAGGTAAGTCACAATGACCGCATACCCACGCCAGGGGTTCAGTTTGAAGATTCCATGAAGCGCTCACCTGGTAGAACTCACTCCATGATTTTGATAGCTCTGATGACATTCGTCTGAGAACTATTTTTCATCAGTAAAATTCATGATAGGGATAGATTCATAGATATATCTGAAGAGATAATAGATACACTCATTCTGGGAGAACTCACTCCTGAGTGGGGAAACATCACGATACATATATGAGGATCACTTATAGGGCCTTAGCGTATACCACGACTCATCTGAATTCACAAGATAAGTAGATGATTGAAGTCTGATAGGATTGGTCATGCCAATAACCTAACTTTAATTAGGGTACAAGAATGGATAGAGGATCTCACTCCGGGCCTCTCGGAGGGACTCTTATTCTATCCACAAAGTTCTGCTGAAGGGGTCATACTTCTGTGGATAGGAAAAGAAACCAATGAACTTTAGGGGAATGATAAAAGGGGCACTAACCCAAATGAAACTTGTCCAAGGTACGATGGAAAATGAGATCAATCCATGTATAAGAAAGTACACGACGTGTAGATGGGTCACACACCGTATCCCTTGACTCCATGTACTGCCCGTGGGCAACAGATCAAGTCAAAAGAACATGTCATGTAGAAAAGAATATACAAAACGTGTAAGAGAATGAAAAATTATGCCCAAATTACAAATGGTTTCTCCGTGTACACTAGCCATGTGCCTGTACATAGATTCAACCCATGTCTGCCGACCCGTGTACCGGTACACAGGGTAACCCGCATAACTAGCCTGGTCTAGCCATGTGGTGGAGTAAATATTGTGTTCTCCACCCCGTGTCTGTGTATCATTTGAGATACATGCCGAGTACTGTGTCAGGACCCACACGCCATGTGATAGGGGTCACATGTCATGTCATCGCTTTCTGTAATGTGGAACCCTAGTCACTATTGAGCCAGTCCCACATGCCGTGTTCTTCCCGATTTTCCAGAATCACAATTCTTCACTGGCACACCTTGGGTGATCTTCAATCCTTAAATCAGGCCATTAAAAGGACTTGAAACTAAATATTCTAGGTTATCTTGTCATAAAAATTCCGATTCACTAAGTTTTGAGTGTCCAATCATCTTCAAAAACTCATTTCGATCATCCGCGCAAAGAGTATTTGAAGAATGATTTCTTCTGAACCATGTTGATTCATTTTCCACCATTGTCATCACACCTTTTCTAGGTTGTCACAATGTCTAATCTTTGATTTTGTACATTTAATTGTGAGAAGAATGCACAATGATCCTTTGTTCATAACCCCGCGAAGAATGTGAAGAAAGCGCGGGGTCAAAGGGGTGAAGAAATTCATATAAAAAATCGATGAATGAACCTCCGCAGTTGTTTGTTATGGAATTGATATACTCTTGTTAAAATGATCAAGAAGAAAGAAACAAATATGAAATTTATTCCCCAAAATAAAAACTGATTATCAGACCCTCCCATAAGAACAAATGATCCATGGGTCAACCTGTTTGTGGGTTGATCCATGTTCATTGTTTAAATCCAAGAATGGGTAAAACACAATTGAAATAAAAACCCCTACCTCAATCACCAAAAAAGGGTGTATTTTCTACTATTATTGGTGATATCTGATCTTGTTGTGCAACGATCCATGTGTTGTCGTTCGTCATCGTTTGTCGAGAGTTCTCCAAGGGTGGTTCCTCTCCAAATCTCCAGATCATCTAAGGGAGGTTTCCAGGGTTATAAGCCTAACCCTAGGATCCTGGTTATTTGAAACCATAAAATGTGTTGTTGAATTTTTAAAATGTTCAAAATAAAATAAATTATTAATTTATTTTATTTCCTCTAAAATTTCCAAAAATTAACTTTTGCATCCGACCCGCATCGGTCAATGTTAGGCCTCTCCTAAGGTAAATTCACTGCTCTGAATGTAACGGTGCCTTGAAATTTATGATTCAGGTACCCATTTAAAAGTTATTCCATTTTTTTGGGAAAACCATTCATGTATACCATTTAAAAGATTAATTTATTTCAAACATTTATTTCGGGCACCCCGATCCTCGGAATCGCATGTCGTCACAAAGAATGGTCTCGAAATAATTCCATATAATATTTAGAAATAATATACAGAAAAATTTGAGACATTAAATTCTTCCCACCTTAGGGTTTTATGTCCCCAAAAATCCAAAACAAAAGGCTACTCAAAAAAATGTGGGTACTGGGCATGAATCTAAGCCTCCCACTCCCACATGCTCTCCTGAAGATTCTCGTGCTACCATTGAACACACACCAAGGGAATCGCTCGCCCATGATGGATCCTATCCTGTTGATCCTAGATCTCCACTGGGTACTCATCAAAGGTCACTCCATCCTCGATGTCCAGTTCACCCCAGTTGATGACGTGCGATGGATCATGCACGTACCTCCTTAGCTGTAACACGTGGAAGAAATCATATACCCAGTGCAACTACGGTAGTAGGGATAGGCAGTATGCCACCTCTCCAACTCTATACATTATCTGGAAAGGGCTGATGAACCTCAAAGACAACTTGTTTCCCCAGAAAAATCTCCACAACCCTCATCGAGTTGATACCCAAAGGAAGATATGATCTGATTCCTCAAACTCTAGAGGTCTTTTCCATCTGTTAGCATAAGTATTTCTCTAGCTCTGTGCAGTCTGCATCCGCTCCTAGATAATCTTCACCTTCTCTGTGGTAGCTCACTCTAACTTTGGACCCATGAGTACAGACTCTTCTGGGTTGGTCTAGAGAAGCGGTGAACGGTAGGGTCACCCATATAAATCCTCAAACAGTGTCATACTGATGGTGGAGTGGTAGCTGTTGTTGTACACAAACTCCAACAGTGGTAGGTGGTCCTCCCAACTATGACCAAAGTCCAAGATATAGACCCACAACATATCCTCTTGGACTTGAATATTCCTCTATATTTGGCCATCTGTTTGGGGATGAAACATTATGCTCAAGCGTAATTGTCACACCCCGACTGTGCTTTATTTTATTTTAATAATTTTGGGTCTCACTTTTGAGGTGTGGTTTGAACCGGTTCTATTTTAAAAGAAATTGGATCTTATGCGGGCGTGCGACCTTGCTGTGACCATGCACGCTTCTGTGCATGGTGTCCGGAATCAATAATTAATGAAATTATTTTGCAACTGGTTTTATTATTTTATTTTTATTATTAATATTATTATTATTTAAGTTAATATTTAAATTAGGTTATTATTATTATTATTTCAGTTGATACCTTAATTTGGCCATTTTTATTATTTTGGTTTTATTATTTTTAGTTTTATTATAGGTATTAAATTTTTTTATTATTAATTAGATTTTTTGTTTTATTCTTTTATTTTTATTTTATTTATTTTTCATTTTTTTCCTCTATTATTTTATCTTCTTTTATTTATTTATTTATTTTTATTTTATTTTTTTCTCTCAATTTTCTCTCATTCCATGGGCCTCCCCCCTTCTTTCTCTCCTTCGCATCGTGTGGATCTCCCCCCCATCCTTGCTTCGAGCTATAACAGCCCCTAACCCTAGCCGCGCACTACTCCTCTCCCAGGGCCGCACCCCAGCTCCCTCCTCCGATAAATTGGACCAGCACCGATGCGCCACACCTCCCATAGTTGTACCGCCCTTGGTTGAACCTTCCTTCTAGCACGCCTCTCCCCATTGCGGCAACCTTGTCGGCCTGCTCTTGTCCAGCGCCACCTCTCCAACCCCCTCGCTCCGGCGCCCCACCCTCGTACCGCCCTCGCCAGCCATGACGCCACCCCCTACAACCATTGAACCAGAGCTGCGCCACACCAAGCCCTCACCGAACTACCCTTCCATCTTCCTTCTAGCTGCACCAACCAATGACCCCTTCCTCACCACTTCTGGTCCACCTCGCACCAACCGGTGCCGCCCCGCTGCCTCACACCATCCAGACCCGCACCTTCCCTTCTTATGACTGAATTTTTCTAGCACGATGCAACCCCAGCAGCCCGCCTTAAGCTCAGATCATCTTTCTGCACCCTCTCCATAGGTGTGTCCCCCTTCAATTGGTTGTTTCTTCTATTTTGGAGGTGGTAGGGTTAGGGATTCATGATTTTTGGGGGTCTATATTGATTATTTTGGTTCAAATGTTTTAATTAGAGTCAAATTGAGGTTTCTCATAGTGCAATTGTCATGTTGTGGGAGTTTTGTACCAAATTACAAAGTTGGTCTACACCGAGGTAGGTGGTTCCGCGTATGAGTATTAATTGTTACGTTCATTTGCTTAGTTAATTAATTTATCATGTTTACTAATCAGTTTTTTTGGTACGCATTTAATTTTTACTTGAGGTTTAGTATGTTTTAATGTGTTTATTAGTGTGTTAATATGAAATGAGTATGTTGTTGCTGTGAAAACCCCTGTCGAACTATTTTCTATTGTTTCATATGTTGTGCAGTTTATTTTTTTTGGATGTGAAAAGGGAGAGAATGGTGTTTTGGTGTATCATTTATATGTGTTTTGTCATAAATGAACATTTGAGTGGGTTTTGGGTGTTTAAATTCATGTGGCATATTTTTAAATGGTTTGGTAAATTTTTTTGATGGCATGTTTAACCATAGAAATGGCCATATTTTTAACTGTGGGTTGGTTTGGTGTGTAAAGTGGTGTTATTATACTTAAAATTTATTTATAAAAATTCTAAATGTTTATTTAAACAATTATTAAGGATGAAAAATTTGTTTTGATTGAATTGTTTAAAGGTTTTCGGTGTTTAAAGTCGTGCGACATATGTTGAAATTGTTTAATAAATTATTTTAATGGTTTGTTTGACTATGAAAGTGTTTTCTTTGACAACACAGTAGTTTTTATTGGTTGTGTAAGTAGTGCAGATTTAGTTTTGAAATATTTTTAGTGTGTGTATTCTTTCAAAATGGTATTTCTGAGCAAGAGTAGTGGTTTTTGACATGTGTAGTGTCTTGTTTTATTTGGGTGCATAAATATGACATTTGAAATGAATACGAAATTTGTTTGAGAACAAAGAGAGAAGCCCAGGGAGCTAGAAGGGTGGACTAGACTAGTGGGATAGTGATCCGGGGGTGGCTTTGGCCCTGTTTCTCTTAACGGGATTATCGACTGTAACACTAACTAAACATATGAATGACTGAGGGTCGTGGTTTCTAAGCCACATTTTTTGAGGGTCATGGTTTCTAAGCCACAATTTTCAAGGGTTGTGATTTCTAAGCCAAGTTTTACTGAGACAAAAATATCTAGTGACCCAAGCTAGCTAACACTGATTCATGCTCAAATTTACCCAAGAGATGAAGGTAGAACGGTCCTTGTAGTTTAGCTTGGGTTATTGAATCCTCAGAGACCTAAGAAGTAACCTATAGACACGTACATTCTATGGATTGTTTTTGGCTATTAAGTGTCCAATTTGGGTTTATTTTAGATGGGTTTAAGGTATCACTAATAGATTTAAGTTAATTAAAATTAAGATAATGAGTTGATCCTAGGTTATTATTGGGGTGGATTGGATGAATTCCTTTTTTAATGATTTAAATTTCTTATATTTAAGATGAGTTCATTTCAGATGATCAAAAAACATCATCACTTACTGGTTTAATACCTACACCATTTAATACTAATCACCTATACACTTTAAGGATCAATGTTTTGAGCACTTCAAGGTAAAAGTTTGTATTAGCACTTGAAGTGTGTGGCCTTAAATTCAACAAGGATGAAGGAGTTTAAAGACATTCAAACAAAATTCTCAATTAAAAGAAGTGATTAGAAATTAAAGCAATGATAAATAACATCCAAACCAGCCACTTTCTACTCCCTTAGATCAACCCATAAAAGATTTAGTCCTCCATTTATTCTATGGTTTCAATGGAAGCGGAAAGTAGACTCATGAGGGAGGAATTGGAGAAGTAAAAAAACAATAAAAAGAAAGCAATCACTCCACCATTGTGTAAAGAATATCACAAGGTATGGTGTGAATAAATTCACACCTTAAGTCAATGATATAAAAGTTATAAGAAGAAAACAGAATAAGTGTAAATAAAGAAATTTTATTAAGAACTAAGGTGATTCAAACAACTTACACAAGAAAGAAGAACGTTACAAATCCAAATCGACATAATAACATTACAATGAAAACAAAGCTCCAAGGATCCTCAACTCCTCTACCACCACTACCTTAAATAGGAAATTTTTAAGCCTTGTGTCGAGCCTAAAATAGTGGAATTCACCTCAATTAATGGTGCTGGGCCTAGGTGGGTGGAAAGTTAAGAGAGAGTAGACTTTTCCACCCTTGACCCGAGGTGGAAGACAGCTTGCTTCCACTGAACAGAGGCACCTGGAAGACCATCTAGATGGCCTAATTTGAGTGAGACATATAATAAAAAAATAAATATCAGGATGTCTACTATATCTCTCTAAAATTTCAGCCTAAAATAATATGTGTTTTCCGAGATATGATTAAATTAGTGGGATAATTTTATGGGCCTCAGAATCTGGTTCAGAATTTTATCTCCAAATTGGGACGCCTTAATAACCACAATTAAGGCCTAATTAGCACTATATCATGAATAATTATGTGTTAATATATATTTCTTCTATAATACCAAGAAATTTGGGCTTCATTGGGCCTGTATGTTGGGCCCTACATTCTCATTAGTGGGATGGTGTCCAATCTATCTTCTACAGAATTGTTTGCATGAAATCTCATTTTGGTGGTCTTACAATGTGGATCTTCTAACACTCCATAAGTATGAATTGTTCCCAATATAATTATAAACCTTAAAATTAAATATTAAAATAAAATCAAGATCATTGGATACTTTAAATAATGTTTAAAAATGTATCACATAATAGTGCATTTTAAGAAGGAATTACAATCATAATGTGAAATGATGTTCAAAGTGTAAAATGCACTAAAATGGTATTTATGAATAATAAATCACATGAATATTATATATATTAAAAATGAATATTAGCCTCATTTATTAGCTAATCTCACCCCCTAACTTGAATTTTTCTAGTTTCGAGCAAAATATATCTCAACAATATGAAATTCGAATTCCTTTTTCCAAAAACATTTTAATACACTATGATCACCAAAAACCCTTATACCAAACAATCATGAAACCCATCAAAATATTTTAATACATGATAGTTTCATAATCGGATCTCAATCCCAAGATCATTCCTTTGTTCAAATTTATCACCATATTTCATCCAATATCAATTAAGAGTGATGATGTGTTGTGCATCGCATTAGACATGGGGGTTCATCTTTATTCAAGAGGGAAATGATGGAAGCACTATATGGAATCACATTTCAATATTAAGATGAGTATTAAAAAAAATTATTGTATTTTTTTTTTGTTTTTTTTGTTTTTTCAGTTTTGCCATGGTACTTGAAATTGCACTCAAAAGAGTCAAACCCTGTAGCGAGACTTTTCCAATGACTCCCAGGCTCAAAGACATTAGGGAACCAAGTGAATCCCACATACTCGGGCATCATCTCAAGTTAAATCAGTCAAAAACAAATTCAAATTACCAAAAATAGAGATAAAATTACTAACTTTGTGCCAGAAAACTATGGAGTCACGATCCCCAAGTTTCGAAAGACACACATTAGGTCATTTCATTGCTCTACATCAAAATTTATTATTTTTTTAAATTTTTTTATTGAATACTAATATTAAAACTAAAATGATCACCAAAACTGTGTTATTTATTTATGGAACCCCATGAACTCAAACTAATACCCCACTATCCAAAGGACATGCATTGTGATTTTTTTTATATGGATGAAAATATAAACCATGAAATATCACATTAGACAACCACACTTTCCAAAATCTATGCTCATGAAATTATACATGGATTAAAATTAAAATCAGGGCATGCTAAATTATTTGATATTCATTTTCAAAGTGTACAATGTCTATTATCATGTTCAAGGTTAAAGAAAATTTTCCTTCCATTGAGGCATGCTTTTTTTTCAAATCATTCATTTTTTTGACACAAAATCAATTTTATTTTATCTCCCCCCAACTTAAAATAACATTATCCCTAGTGTTTAAAGAAAAGAAAATTTAGAAGGGGGTAGAGGCAGAGAATGGGAGTTCAAAAAGGAAATTGAAAACGAGGATCATGGAATGAAGTCACCAGGTGGTTGAAGTTGAAATTCTTGTTGCTCCCTTTTAATCCCTTGATCTCGATGTCACTCTGAGAATTCCCTAGTGGAAAAAAAGGAAAAACAAACAAACAAACAAAACTATATATATATATATATATATATATATATATAATAAAGAAAGTAAAACATAAGTATATATATAAAAATTATAGAATAAGGAAGCACAATAAGCTGTAGGTTAGTGGTAAGCGCACACCCCTGTCTCCCTTCAGTCCCAGGTTCGATTCCTCATGGCTTCTCTGGTTGTGATGGGGTTTGACCCATGACCTACGACGTGTCCTTTTTTTATTATTATTATATTTTTATTTATTTTTATTTATTTTTATTTTAACCAATAAACACATAAAAATAAAATAAACTGATGATACATTGTCTTCTTTTTAAATTTCTGGGTAAGGTATTAATCAAGGATCACACCATGTGACACGTATGAATATGGAGCTCCCCTTTTGTACCCATCCATACTCATAATAGAAGAACAGTTCAACAATATATTTTTTTAAATATCAAAATGATTCATTAATCCTATTTAAAAAAAAGATGATTCACAATGATGAAAACCACAGGTTGCCTCCCGTGCAGTACTTTCATTTAATGTCGCTAGCTCAACTTATACCCTTAATTATTTAAGTATTTTCCTCATCTAAGGTTGGTTCACACAAGTTTTCATCAACTTTATTTTTTTTGGAATGGTTTAATGAATGGTTTGACTCTATGACCATTAACTTTAAAGGTTTGACCATTGGTGGGATCTTGAATTTCTACAGCCCCATGGGGGTACACATTATGCACTATGTATGGACCTGACCATCTAGACCTCAACTTTCCCAGGTGTAAATGAAGTTTTAGAACTATAAAAAATAATAGGTTTACCCGGTACAATGTTTTTGGTTTTAATATTTCGAGATTGGTAGGATTTTACTTTAGCTTTATTGATCCTTGAATTTTCATAAGCCTCCATCCTAAGTTCTTTAAGTTCATTGAGATCTAATTTCCTTTTTGTTTTGGCCAATGAGAGGTTATAATTCATTTTCTTAATTTCCCAAAAGGCCTTATGTTCAATCTCCACTGGAAAATGGAATGCTTTACCATAAACCAACCTATAAGGGGACATTCCTAAAATGGTTTTATATGCGGTTCAATAGGCCCAAAGAGCATCCAAGAGTATCTTGGACCAATATTTCCTAGAAGGATTGACAGTTTTTTCAAGAATATTCTTAATCTCCCTATTTTCTAACTCATCTTGACCATTAGTTTGAGGATGGTACACAGTGGAAACTTTATGAGAAATCCCATACTTAGACATGAGTGAAGAGAATGGATGGTTTCAGAAATTGGTTCCTTGATCACTGATTATAGACCTAGGAATTCAAAATCAATAAAATATGTTCTCTTTCAGAAATCGGATCACAACATGATGGTCATTAGACTTGGTGGGAATGTATTCAACCCATTTTGAGACATAATCAATAGCTAAGAGGATGTAGAGGTATCCCCTAGAGTTTGGGAAAGGACCCATGAAATCGATTCCCCAGCAGTCAAAGATTTCAATTACTAAGATGGGAGTGAGTGTCATTTGATTCCTTTTTGTGATTAACCCAACTTTTTTACACATAGGACAGCTTTGAAAAAATTTGTAGGATTCCCTTGAGATGGTGGGCCAGAATAGACCACACTGAAGAATCTTAGCTGATGTTTTCTTAAAGGAATAGTGACCTCTACATGCCTCACTATGACATAATTTCAGGATGGACAGTTGTTCAGATTATGGGACACACCTCCTAATGACTTGGTCAGGGTAGAACCTATAGAGGTATGGATCATAAAACACATAGTTTATAACATCAGAAAGTAATTTCCTTAGATCTTGAGTCCCTAATAATTTTGGAATGACCCCCGTAACTAAGAAATTGGCTATGTCAGCATACCAAGGGTAGTCACTCACAAAGTATAGGTGTTCATCAAGAAATGAATCAGACACAAGTGGTTTGAGTTGTATTTGAATTCTATCCTAGAGAGGTTATCATATACAATATTTTCAACACCCTTTTTATCCTTGATTGTGATGTCAAATTCTTGTAAGAGAAGAACCCACCTAATCAGTCTAGCCTTAGCATCTTGTTTTTGGAAGAGGTATTTTAGTGCAGAATGGTCAGTAAACACAGTGATGGGGGATCCTAAGAGGTAGGACCTAAAATTATCTAAGGAAAACACAATAGAAATTAACTCCTTTTCAGTGGTGGTGTAGTTGATTTGGGCATCATTTAAGGATTTTCTTGCATAAGCAATGACATAAGGAGTTTTATCACAACATTGTCCTAACACTACTCCTACAGCAAAGTCACTGGCATCACACATAAGTTCAAAAGGTAGGTTCCAATTTGAAGATTTCATAATGGGAGGAGAGGTGATAGAGGATTTGAGGGTTGAGAAATAACCCTCACAGCTTTTTGTCCAAAAAAATGGAGCATCCTTTACTAGTAGAGCACAAAGGGGACGGGAGATTGAACTAAAGTCCTTGGTGAATCTTCTATAGAAACCAGAATGTCCTAAGAAAGACCTCACTTCCTTAACATTTCTGGGTGATGGAAGGTGAAGAATGATTTCAACCTTTTCTTTATCAACTTCAATCCCCCTACCCGAGACTATATGGCCAAGGAATAATCCCTGTTTAACCATGAAATGGCATTTTTCCCAGTTTAGGACCAGATTCATTTCTTTACATCTAGTCAAAACTCTCTCCACATTCCTAAGAAATCCCTCAAATGTATCCCCAAAGACAGATAATTCATCCATGAATACCTCAAGAAAATCCCCTACCATGTCTGAGAATATTCCCATCATGTACCGCTGGAAGGTTACAGGGGCATTGCATAACCCGAAGGGCATGCGTTTGAAGGAAAAGGTGCTGAATGGACATGTGAATGTAGTCTTCCCTTGATCCTCTAGGGAGACCTCAATTTGATTATACCCCGAGCAACCATCTAAGAAATAGTAGAAGGCATGACCTGCCACTCTCTCAAGGACTTGGTCAATGAATGGTAAGGGGAAATGGTCCTTCTTAGTGAATGAGTTTAGCTTCCTATAGTCAATGCAGACCCTCCATCCACTGCTCACCCTAGTTGGAAGAATCTCTCCATCCTTATTGGTTATCACTGTGATTCATGCCTTCTTGGGAACCACTTAGATTGGGATAACCCACTCACTCTTAGTTATGGGATATATGATACCAGATTTTAACAATTTCAGAAGTTATTTTCTCACTACTTCCATGAGATTAGGATTGAGTCACCATTGAGGTTGACGACATGGCTTTGAATCTGATTCCAGAACAATCCTATGAGTCCCGATAAGTGGACTAATCCCAGGAATATCAGACAGGGTCCAACCAATGGCTTTCTTATGTTTCCTAAGGACATATATAAGCATCCTCTCATGATTGTATTCAAGAGAAGAAGAAATGACAATATGATGTGTTTGATTGTCCCCTAGGAAGGCATAATTGAGTGCAGTGGGAAGTTCCTTCAATTCAAGATCAGGTTGGTTCATAATTTCAGCAGAAGATTGGGACATTGGATCAAGATCAATTTTTTTTCTTAGAGTTTTAGATAGTATTGAATCCCCACATGTATAAGTTTCATCTACTATATTGTCTTGATCAGATTTAGGGAAGGAAGTTATAGTGGTCTCCATGAAAGTGGTTTCCTGAAAGGTTTCACTGATTGTTGGACCTAAGACTTCATCATAAGAGAAATTTGAAAATGATTCAAGCCAAGGAGATAAACTTCCTTCATGTAAACAAAGTAAGTCAATCTCATATTGACTTAAACATCCATAAAATATTCCTTGATGTTCTATGGATTCATTATCAATGCTTCCTATCATGTTTACTTCATGAATTTCCTCGCCATCCCCTATTTGTGAGCTTTCATTATAGATGTTCAAGTCTACACTCATGTTTCCAAAGGTGATGGTCAAGTTCCCATTTCGGACTCGGATAACAGAGTTGATTGTTGCAAGGAAGGGACAACCAAGTATGATTGGGGTTTGTTCCTTATTTCCTAAGTTTGGATGGTTGTCAAGGACAATGAAGTCAGCAGGGTAGATGAAGTTTTAACCTTTACCAGAACATCCTTTAAAATCACCTTTGGAACCCTAATGTTATAATCAGCAAGTTGAAGTGTGACAGATGTGGGTTGGAGCTCTTCTGGGCCTAACTGGCAGTACACAACATAGGGGGTGATATTGACACTAGAACCTAGGTCATACAAGGCCTTGACAACTTTTCTCTCTCCTAGTTCAATATTTATGTAAGGGAAACCCAGGTCTTTCAACTTAGGAGGAATGGTCCCTTGAATGGTGGTACTCACATTAGCTACCAAAAGGAATTGGTTTTTATGTGAAAATTTTCTTTTAAAAGTGAACAAGTTCTTAAGGTACTTTGAGTAGGCAGGTATGGTTTGTATTGCATCGAGAAGGGGAATGTTCAACTTGAGTTGTGAGAATATTTCCCTCAACATTTCACCCAATTTAGGCTTGGTTTTCCCCCTCATGCATTGAGGAAATGGTGCAGGTTGTGGGGTTGTTTGTTGAAGAGTAGTTTCTTTCACATTGTTATCAGTTTCCTCAGTTTGATCTTGTGGTTCATTTGAATTTTCATTAGAGTTTGAAGCTTCACATGGTTTCTGACTTATTTGTTCAGGTTTCTCAATTGATTTCCCACTTCTTAAAACAGTCACAACCTTTAGTTTTTCATGAGTTTTTTGAGTAAAACTTGACTCTCCCCTTGAAGTTGAGGATGGTACTACCTGAGTAGGCATGAGTGCCTTTCTAGTTTTGATGGTTTGAAGTTATTGTTTTAGGGAAGAGACTTTCGAGTTAATTATTTCCATTTTTTTGCACAGTTTTTCTAGTAGGCTTTGTGGAACAATTTGGGTTAGTGCTTGAGAAGATTGGTTTATCCCAGGGGATATTTTTTAGGTGGGATGGTTTGTTGAAAATGGACCGGTGGCTATTGGTATTGGATAGGTTGAGTTTGGAACTAGTTATGGGTTTGGTAGTTCTGATGGGGGTAAGGATTTTGTCCCTCTGGTTGGCTAGGTTGTTGGTTATCTTTCCAGCAGAAGCCTGGGTGGTCATTATACCTTGGGTTGAAGGTGTTTTGGTATTGAGACTTTTAAAAGTTCAAAGCATTTACTTCAACTGGGGGTACTCCTAAAAGAACATACTTGATATATAGAATGGTTGGGCAGTTTTCTGTCTTATGGTCATGTTTATCACAAATTGTGCAAACAGGGTCTACAGTTTGGATTTCATAGACTTTCCTAAGGTCTATCTCTTCAACCTTCCTAGAGAGTGCTGCGAGTTTAGCCCTAAGGATTTCCCTCTTCTCTAAGTTTATGAATTCCAGTAGTTCTTTGTGGCTTTTCAGAATAAGGTAAATTTCCCCATGTTTGTTTTTGTTCAGCAAGGCTTTCCAGATACTCGTAAGCAACATTTTGGGCTTGGTTTTTAAAGGTTCTATTACATATCATGTCAATGAATTGTTTGTTCCCCGGACCCAACCCTTCATAAAAAATTCTCACTTGTTCAGGAATAGAAAAACCATGGTGTGGAACCATGTTTAGAGTGTCTTTGAACCTCTCCCATGTTTCATAGAATGACTCTCCCTCTTTTTCAAAAAAGTTTTGGATACTCTTTTTAAGTGCAATTGTTTTGTGGTGGGGAAAGTATTTTTTGTAGAATTATCTTTGTAGTTGGTCCCAAGAGATGATGAATGATGGTCTCAAATTTTTTAGCCAATTTTTAGCTCGATACTTTAAATAAAAATGAAATAGCCTCATCTTAGCTGATTCTTGTTGATGTGAGGACACATGGTTTCTACAATGTCATTGAACTCCTTAACATGAAGGTAGGTCATCTCGGACTCCATTCCATGGAATGCGGGAAGGTGGTTTAAGACATGGGGTTTAAAGATGTAGTTGTAATCTCCTAGGGAGTTGTGTCTAATTCATGAGGGATCATTGGTCCAGATAGGTGTGAGGTAGTCAGTCATGGTTTGATCAACTGCATTCCCCAAGTTTGGGGCTATCTCATTTGGGTTTCCATTTTGGTTCCCACCCGAGTTTATGAGTTGGTTTATTTGAAAACCTTCCATTGAAATAGGCTCAATTTTTGACTCTGGAGTATTAGGAAGATTAGGATATAATTTAAAGAGTTCCCTTGATATACTTGACTCCCCAACCCCAAGAAAATCAACCCTAACTAGACGGTTTGATTGATCACGAGTGTAGGCAGACATGCACCAAAAGAAAAAAAACGAGAAAGGGAAAAGATAAGAGATCTTGGGTGAGAATAGAGGAAATGGGGGAGAATAGAATGGGTGTTGAGATGACTTACTTTGATCCTCTATAATAGAACCAAAATTTTATTCACGCTCAAATTTACCCAAGTGATGAAGGTAGAATGGTCCTTGTAGTTTAGCTTGGGTTATCGAATCCTCAGAGACCTAAGAAGTAACCTACAGACATGTACATTCTATGGATTGTTTTTGGCTATTAAGTGGCTAACTTGGGTAGATTTTAGATGGTTTTAAGGTATCACTAACATATTTAAGTTAATTCAAATTAAGATAATGAGTTGATCCTAGGTTATCGCTTGGGGGGGATTGGATGAATTCCTTTTTTAATGATTTCAATTTCTTATATTTGAGATGGGTTCATTTAAGAAGATCAAACAACATCATCACTTACTGGTTTAATACCAACACCATTTAATACTAATCACCTGTACACTTGAAGGATCAAATTTTTGAGCACTTCAAGGTAAAGTTTCGTATTAGCACTTGAAGTGTGTGGCCTTAAATTCAACAAGGATGAAGGAGTTTAAAGATCTTCAAACAAAATTCTCAATTAAAAGAAGTGATTAGAAATTAATGGAGTGAGAAATAACATCCAAACCATACCCTTTCTACTCCCTTGGATCAAACCATAAAATATTTAGCCCTCCATTGATTCTATGGTTTCAATGGAAGCGGAAAGTAGACTCATGAGGGAAGAATTGGAGAAGCAAAAAAAACAATAAAAAGAAAGAAATCACTCCACCGTTGTGTGAAGAATATTACAAGGTATGGTGTGAATAAATTCACACATTAAGACAAAGATATCAAATTTATAATAAGAAAACAAAATAAGAGGAAAGAAATAAATTTTATTAAGAACTAAGGTGATTCGAACAACTTACATGAGAAATAAGAATGTTACAAATCCAAATCAACATAATAACATTACAATGAAAACAAAGTTCCAAGGATCCTCAAATCCTCTATCACCACTGCCTTAAATAGAAAATTTTTAAGCCTTGGGTCGAGCCTACAACAGTGGAAGTCACCTCAATTAATGGTGGTGGGCCTAGGTGGGTGGAAAGTTAAGAGAGAGTAGACTTTTCCACCCTTGACCCAAGGTGGCAGCCAGCTTGCTTCCACCGAACATAGGTTCCTGGAAGACCTTATAGATGGCCGAATTGGAGTGGTCCATAGAAGAAAAAAATAAATATCTGGATTTCCTCTAGGTATTTTTAAAATTTCATCCCAAAAAATATGTGGTTTCCGAGATATGATTAAATTGGTGGGATGATTTTATGGGCCTCAGAATCTGGCCCAGAATTTTATCTCCAAATTGGGACACCTTAATAACCACCATGAAGGCCTAAATAGAATTGTCTCATGCATAATTATTTGTTCCTATATATTTCTTCTATCATACCACAAAATTTGGGCTTCATTGGGCCTGTATGTTGGGCCCCACATTCTCATCAGTGGGCTGGTGTCTAATATGCCTTATCCATAATTGTTTGCATGAAATCCCATTTTGGTGGTCTTCCAATGTGGATCTTCCAACACTCCACAAGTATGAATTGTTCCCAATATAATTAGAAACCTGAAAATTAAATATGAAAATAAAATCAAGATCATTGGGTACTTTAAATGATGTTAAAAAATGTACCACATAATAGTTCATTTTAAGAAGGAATTACAATCATAATGTAAAATGATGTTCAATGTGTAAAATGCACTAAAATAGTATTTATGAATAATAAATCACATGAATATTATATATATTAACAATTAATATTATCCTCATTTAGTGTATAATCAAACACCCATGAGGCCTCTCCTATATTTGGTTCTCCTTGGTTGCTTTACGCTCATCGGTGTGACACTTTATTTTTTTAAAAGTAAGTGTGTGTGTGTGTGTGTTTTAATTTAATTTATTCCTTTTGAAACTGTTTTTTAAACCTATTTTCTCTAAATTGTTCAAGCATTTAGTTCTTTTCTTTAATTAAAATTGAAAATTTATTTGTCATTTAATAATTATGCATGGAACCTTTTCTCGGTGGCATCCTACTGGGCTTTTAGCTCACACCCTACATACACCTTTGGGTGTATATAGATCCTGTTTCTTTTTCATTATAGGTCGAAGCATTGGGCTTAGTGATGATTGTTCGAGTTGTATTATTTTTCTCATGCATGTTGGTGGTGGTGGACAGGGGACGTGGCTCCTCATGCCACACAGAGGTTTAAGTTGGAGTTTTGGGTTTTTTTTATTGTAGTTCCTATTCGGTTTTTTTAGTTTAAGTTGTAAAATTTAAATCTGGACTTGGTTTAAGGGCCTGTTTGGTTGTCTGATTTTATTTTTAATTTATTTGTCTTATTTTTTGTTTTATATTTATTTATTTTTGTAAATTGTTCCCAAGTTATATTTTTTGTACCCGAGTATTTGTGCCAGCCTGTTGGGGTTGGGAACGCCCTTCGGGCCGTGTCGCGGACCAGGTTGGGCGTCGGGTTAGATAATGACCTGACTTGGTTCATAACTAAATGGTATCAGAGCCATGTTTTTTTCTTGTTATTTTGGGTTTCAAGTAGATCATATATAGGATTTTCAGTACTCAAATGGTCGGTACGGGAGAGCGTCGCGAACTCTTACTCATTTTGATCCTCGAGTAACTAGGGGTAATCTAGGATTTAAGTTTTTGGCTTTGGTCATTGTGGATGGGGGATGAAAATAGGAGTAAATAGGTATTGTGTGTGGTCTCACATGGAGTAGAGACCCATGTAATGCTCGAGAGTATGGTTCGACACTCCTAGTGGTTGGTACTTACCTAGGGCATGGTCTGCTAAACCATGTATCCAGGTTAGACATGACCACTAGTCCTCTGTTTAGGTTATTTAATGTTTTTGATGTCTTTATTCAGTTTTGGGTTGGCGCGAAAGTGTTTTTTTAAAGGAAAGCAGACTTTGGGGTTGCTCTTATTTTATTTTTTATGTGAGTTTATTATGATTTTTGGGGTGAGTTTCTCTTGGACCATGTTTTTGGAATTTGGCATTTGATTTTTTGAATTTGAATTTCTAAAAGAATGTATTTGGTCATTTGAAATAGAAGTGAGTTATTTTGGAAATGTGAAGAATTTTGAAAATATGTCTTGAATTTTTGAAATGGTTTGGAAAAAGGTACTTTTGAAATATTGGGAATGTTTTGTTTTGAAAGCAGAAGAGCCTTATTTCATCCAGTGGTATTCCTATGGGTGCTCACATGTGCAAGTGGAAGTGATTAATGGATAATTGGTGGATTGAGTAGATGGGTTCTTAAGTGGCACAAAGATTCATATTTTCAAGGCATCATAGAATATCAGTGGTGAGTGATTGATTTTTAAGGTCGCTTCTTGTTTCCTAAAAAGTGGGTTTTTCTCTAAAATGGGTTTTTGTGCTCAAATGGTTTTGGAAGTGGAAAATGTTTTTGAGTCTGAAGTGAAAGCGATGGGTTCATAAGAGATGTTGGGATTTGTTGTACTATTCTTTCTTTTTTCAGCGGGTGTTTTTATTTGATAATAATAATAATAATAATAATAATAATAATAATAATAATTGATGTTTTAAATTGGAATTACTCGGATTTTTGTCTAGAATGCGGATGTTTGTTTCGTGAAGTGATTGGTTTTGTTCAAGTCTAGTTTTGTGTTTCTTGTTCAGGATATGCCCCCTAGAAAGGTCCCACGGGTTTCCAGTGGGTCTCTTAGTTCTTGGATCAACCCAGACTCCTAGTGAAGTGGTAGAGTTGGGTTCTGCTTGGTTGTGTCTACTGTTTTTGGACGTCTAGGGTCAGTTAAATATCTTTGAGTGCTTTGGGAAAGTTGGAAGTGTCTCCGGTTTTAGGGGAACTCCAAAATCTGTGTGGGTATAAGTTGTCTCGGGTACTTCTGGTGGAACGGGACTAAACTGGTAAACAATGATTGTTCCGTTTTTGTTGTCAATGAGGATGTCATGAGAGATCCTCAAGACTAGCTACATTCTGCAGTTGTACCTAAGGAAGTGAAGGTGAAGGAAAGTGTTGGATCTCATAGGAGATCAACCATTCAATATGTGGATAAGGCGGTGTGTAGACCTTTCTGATGAGCTAATTTCATGTTCCCCAGAGGTTGTGTGGAACAATCATTTTAAATATCTTAATAATTTTTGGTGTCATTCATATTGTGGTAAGTGTAGGTTCCTCATCCGATGAGGAGTGTAAACCAAAGGGACCTATTCTTGGAGTGCTCCTTCCGTCAGTTTGCATCGTGTGTTTGTCATACCACTTAATCTCATATCTCTAGCATGGTCAGTCGGGCACTCTAAGTCATTCGCTGAAATTCTCAGAGGGTATATTGATGGAGTGGTCACTTGGGACACGAGGAGAAGTATACAGGTTGATTTTCTAGTAGAGGAAGTTCCGGTCAAAGGTGGTCAGCTTATGACTACGAGGTGGTAGATGCTTCAGACATCAGGGCCCCAACCATAGGTCTTGGGGTGAAGCTTGCACACAGTCAAAATTCATCAAATGTGGTCTATTATGGATCAAAATTGTACTCATTTCAGAGATTCTCATGTCTTGTGGGATTGGCACATTCCCGTCCAGTTCACCTCTTGGTTGGGGGCTTCTGCTATCAAAACCATCTCATGTGGCTGAGTATTGTCCAGTGTAGAAATCATCCGTGCAAGTCAGCCTGTGTTGGTGGGTTCATGATGAAGAGTTCAATATGTATCACTCAAGGTAAACCGGGAATGCCCGTGTGGGTGTTGTGGTGCTAGGAAAATTTTAAAATGGTGGGGAGACCTAGTGTGGGTCTCATCAGATCTTCTCTTATGTTGGTTTGGTAAACTTAGGGAACTTGGAGGGTCAAGCTAGTGTTAGAGGTTATCTGGTTTCTGAGTCATTCTAGTTTGGAGAACCAATGTTTGAAAAGAATCCTAATATGGTGGGAAGACCATCATAGGACGAGCTTGTGGAAAACTCTATTTTCAAAGTGTGCTTGGTGGGGCAATCCCTTACTTTTTCTCCGCCGACCTTGAACATGGTAATTGGTTATATCGGGTAGTGGGTTGCTTGACAAGTGTTATTTGAGATATTGAGCAGCCATGGTGATCTCTAAGTTAGGGGTTAGGGTGTTCTATGTTGTAGTTTTGTTTGGAGGTGAATTCCTTTCCGTTGGCTATTTTTCTAGGTGATTTTGGTATTGAGATATTTGGGGTTTAGGTCATGGGTGTTTTGAATGCTCGGTCTTTGGGTGATTGAGTTTTGTTTTAAGTATCTTCGCATTCTTTCTTGGACTCTTAGGTTAACCATGTCTTTTAGGACTTTCTAGGGGTGGAAAGTTTCATGGTGGGGAGAATTGTCACACCCATACCGTGCTTTATTTTATTTTAATTATTTTGGGTCTCACTTTTGAGTTTTGGTTTGAACTAGTTCTATTTTAAAAAAAATTTGGGATCTTATACGGGCACGCGACCTTGCAGCGACCATGCACGTGTTTGTGTGTGGTGTCCGGACTCAATAATTAATGAAATTATCTTTTCCACTGGTTTTATTATTTTAGTTTTATTATTAATATTATTATTATTTAAGTTAATGTTTCAATTAGGTTATTATTATTGTTATTATTTCAGTTGATACCTTAATTTGGTTGTTTTTATTATTATGGTTTTATTATTTTTAGTTTTATTATAGGTATTAAAAATTGTTATTATTAATTAGATTTTTTATTCTTCTATTTTTATTTTATTTATTTTCATTTTTTTTCCTATATTCTTTTATCTTCTTTTTTTTTATTCTATTTTCTCTCATTTCTCTCCCATTCCACATGCCACCCCCTTATTTTTCTCCTTCGTGTCATGTAGATCTCCCCCCTCCTTCATTTGAGCTACAACAACCCCTAACCCTAGTCACGCACTACCCCTCTCCCATGGTTGCACCCCTGATCCCTCCTCCGAAGAATTGGACTAACACCACTGCGCCGCACCTCCCATGGTTGTACCGCCCTTGGTCACACCTCCTTTCCGGCATGCCTATCCCTATCGCGGCAGCCTCGCCGGCCTGCTTATGTCCAGTGCCACCTCTCCAGCCCCCTCGCTCTGGTGCCCCACCCTCAGGCTGCCCTAGCCAGCCGCGATGCCACCCCTACTGCCTGCGAACCAGATCTGCACCACACCAAGCCCTCACCAGACTGCCCTCCCATCTTCCCTTCAGTTTCACCAACCAATGACCCCCTTCCGCACCCCTTTCAATCTTCTTCGCACCAACCAGCGCTGCCCCACTGCCTCGCACCATCCAGACCTGCACCTCCCCTTCTTCCAACTGAATTTTTCTAGCACGCCACAACCCCGACAGCCCCCTTAATCTCAAACCAGCTTTCTGCACCTTCTCCATAGGTGTGTCCCCCTTCAACTGGATATTTCTTCTATTTTTAAGGTGGTAGGGTTAGGATTTCATGATTTTTGGGGGTCTATATTGATGATTTTGGTTCAAATGTTTTAATTATGGTCAAATTGAGGTTGTTCGTAGTGAAATTATTGTACTACAGGGGTTTTGCGCCAAATTGCGAAGTTGGTCTACACCGAGGTAGGTGTTTTTGCGTATGAGTATTAATTGTTAAGTTCATTTACTTACTTAATTAATTTAGCATGTTTACTAATTAGTTTGTTTGGTGTGCATTTAATTTTTACTTGTGGTTTAGTATGTTTTAATGTGTTTATTAGTGTGTTAATATGAAATGAGTATGTTGTTGCTGTGAAAACCCCTGTCGAACTGCTTGCTAGTGTTTTATAAGTTGTGCAGTTTATTTTTTTAGGATGTGCAAAGGGAGAGAATGGTGTTCTGGTGTAGCTTCTATATGTGTTTTTTCATAAATGAATGTTTGAGTGGATTTTTGGTGTTTAAAGTCATGCGGCATATTTTGAAATGGTTTGGTAAATTTTTCTGATGACTTGTTTAACCATTTAAATGGTCCCTTTTTTTAACCATGGGTTGGTTTGGTGTGTAAAGTGGTGTTATTCTCTTCAAAATTTATTTTTAAAAATTCTAAATTTTTATTTAAATAATTATTAAGGATTAAAAAATTGTTTTTATTGAATTGTGTAAAGGTTTTTGGTGTTTAAAGTCGTGAGACATATGTTGAAATTGTTTAATAAATTCTTTTAATAGTTTTTTTGACTATGAAAGTGTTTTCTTTGACCATGTAGTAGTTTTGATTGGTTGTGTAAGTAGTGCAGATTTAGTTTTGAAATATTTTTAGTGTGTGTATTCTTTCAAAATGGTATTTTTGTGCTAGAGTAGTGGTTTTTGGCATTTATAATGTCTTTTTTTATTTGGGTGCATAAATATGACATGTGACATGAACTCAAAAATTGTTTGAGCACAAAGTGGGAAGCCTGGGTAGCTAGGAGGGTGGACTAGACTAGTGGGCTAGTGATTCGGGGGTGGCTTTGGCCCTGTTTCTCTTAGTAGTATTGATGATTGCAACACCATCTAAACATATGAATGACTGAGGGTCGTGGTTTCTAAGCCACATTTTCTGAGGGTCGTGGTTTTTAAGCCACAATTTCTGAGGGTCGTGGTTTCTAAGCCATGATTCACCGAGACACGAAGATCTAGGGACCCAAGATAGCTAACACCCATGACCCCTCTCCCATATTTGGTGCTCCTTGGTTGCTTTATGCTCATCGGTGTGACACTTTGGTTTTTTAAAAGTAAGTGTGTGTGTGTTTTTTTTAATTTAAGTTGTTCCTTTTGAAACTGTTTTCTTTAAACCTATTTTCTCTAAACTATTCAAGAATTTAGTTCTTTTCTTTAATTAAAATTTCAAATGTATTTTTCATTTAATAATTATGAGTGTAACCTTTTCTCGGTGGCATCCTACTGGGATTTTAGCTCACACCCTACATACACCTTTGGGTGTGTGTATATCCTCTTTCTTTTGCATTCTAGTTCGAAGCATCAGGCTTAGCGATGATGGTCTGATTTGTATTATTTTTCTCATGCAGGTTAGTGGTGGTGGCTTAGGTACATGGCTCTTCATGTCACACTAAGGTTTGAGTTGGAGTTTTGGTTTTTTTTTGTTGTAGTCCCTTTTTGGGTTTTTAGTTTAAGTTGTAAACTTTAAATCTGAACTTAGTTTAAGGTCCTGTTTGGTTGTCTTATTTTAGTTTTAATTTATTTGTTTTATTGTTTGTTTTATATTTATTTATTCAGGTAAATCATTCCCAAGTTATATTTTTTTTAACTGGGTACTTGTGCCAGCCTGTGGGGATCAAGAATGCCCTTCAGGCCATGTTTCGGACTGGGTTGGTAGCTGGTTTAGATGGAAACCCAACTTGGTTCGTGATTGTAATTGAGCCCCAAACACCCCCTACAATCCCCTCCACAACTGGGATGTGAATCATGCATCGTGATATGAAACTATCGTTGATGGGACTCAATGAAGCCAAAATATCTCCTACATATAGAGACATCTTAATATCTCTACTAAAATTTGCTCCTTGATAGCTAGGAAGTGAGCCTAGTTGGTGAGTCGGTCGACAATCACCCATATGGAATCATGTCCCCTGGACGTTCATGGAAAACCTGTCACAAAGTCCATTGATATTCTATCCCACTTACACTCCAACACCTCGAGAGGGTGAGCTAATCTCACTAGAACTTGGTGCTCACCCTTAATCTACTGGAATTTAAGGCATTGAGAAATGAACTCTTCTACTACCTTCTTCATTCCTATCCACCAGAACTGAAGTCAGAGATCCTGGTACATTTTCACCACTCCAGGATGTACCACCAAGGGGGATGTATGAAATAACCTTATAACCTCCTCCCGTAATTCCACTAGTAAAACTATACATCCTTTGAAAATGATGACGTGCTCCCCACCTCAAAAATATCCATCAGGAGCTAGTTCTATGTATAACTAAGCACATAAAGCTTCATAGTCAACATCACCTAGTTGTGCCTACCTAACTTGCTGTAAGAGTGGAGGGGTGACAACCATCAATTGAAGGCAAGATGCATTATCTCCATCCATAAAGGATATATGTAGCAAGTTTAACTACTCTGACGCCTCATTCAGTAGTTGCGAACTCGATCTCTAACTGAGAGCATAATACACAAAGTTTCCCTTCCCAAGAGTATAGATAATCTCGAAGTCATAATCCTAGAGGAACTCTAGCCATTGCCTCTACATCATATTCAGATCCTTCTATGAGAAGATGTACTTGAGGCTCTTATGGTTAGAATATATGATAAACTTCTCACCCATCAGGTAGTGTTGCCATATCTTCAATGCAAAGACTGATGCTTCCAACTCAAGATCATGGGTCATGTATTTCTGCTCACGCGGCCTTAATAGGCATGAATCATAAGCAATTATTTCTTGTCTATGCATCAGAACAAAACCAAGCCTGGTCCTTGATGTTTCACAGAAAACTACGTACTCAACACCCTCCTCTAGAAATCTCAAGATTGGGGTGCTCGTCAAACTCTAGCTCAATGGATGGAAATCCCACCAGCACTTCTCCATCTATACGAAAGGTTTCCCCTTTTAGGTCAAAGATTCCATCTGTGTTGATATCTAGGATAAATCAGGAATGAATCTCCAGTAATATCCTTCTAGCCTAAGGAATATACACACCTATTTCATGATCCTAGGTGGCTCCCATGCTAACACCACCTCAACCCTAGATGGATCCACTGATACTCTATCTACTGAGATAACATGTCCCAGAGAGTGTACCTCCTAAATCCAGAACTTGTACTTCAAGAGCTTCCCATAAATCTAGTGCTCTCATAGTATGTCCAAGACCATCTGCAGGTGCCTCACGTGCTCTTCCTCTAATGTCTAATACACAAGGATTTTGTCGATGAAGACTACTAGGAACCAGTAAAAGTATGGCTGGAAGATTCAGTTCATGAGTCCCATGAACACTACAATGATATCTGTCATACTGAAGGGTATCAAAAAGTACTAATAATGATTGTAGTAGCATCTGAAATTCATCTTCGGTATATCCCCATCTCGTACTTGTAACTAGTGGTAACTCGATCAAAGGTCAACATTTGATAACCATCGTTCCCCTCTCAACTGATTGAAGAGATCATCGATCCTCAGAAGTGGATAATTTTTCTTAACCATTACCTGGTTTAGGAACTGGTAATCCAGGAACAACCTCAAACTCCTATCTTCCTTCTTGGAAAACAAAACTAGGGATTCCCAAGGTGAAACACTACATCTTACGAATCCCTTCCTATGCAAATCCTCCAACTACACCCTCAGCTCGTGAAGCTCTGTGGGAGCCATCTCATATGATGATGAGTATATCGGTTCCATCCTAGGGTGAAATTAGATGCAAAAGTTGATCTGTTAGTGGGGAGGTAGTCCTAGAACATCTTCTGGAAAGAAATATTCATACTATGCCACTACTTCTGGGAACTAAAAGCTCATAACATATATTGCTATGAGGGTAAGTCTAGCCAACACATGAGTGATAGATTGCACCCTCCTATACATGAGCCCCCCATATACTACCTAGGTCTCCTTTTCTCTGAAAAAGGAAAACCTCATTCCATTACTACGGACACACCGCACCCTTCGCCTAAAGAAATCAATCTTGGAATGGACCAAAGATAACTAATCTATACCGAGAATGAAATTGTAAGGCCTCTATGATGCCACCAAGAGGTTCCAATCAAAACTCTCACCTCCAAGGGTAAGATCACACTGTCAGCAAAGATGTGTGATCATCGAGTCTTCTCCCGTAGGTGTCTCCAAGCATAAGGGTCGAGTCAACATCTCTACCAGAATCTCAAGGTTTCACACAAGACACGTGGTGAGGAAATAATGAATAGAACCTATATCTATAAGTACAAAAACTAATGTAGATAATACATATATCATATCTTGGATTATCCCTAGAGTCCCTAGGGCATACGCCTCGACCGCATGTAGCTACCCCCACCCCTGTCCCCCAGCTCCCTGAGCCTGGTTCATACCTCTTGGGGGTGCTGGTAGAAGTATTTCAAAGCATCTACCACCTCCTATAGCTCTCCTTGCTCCTCTACCACATTCGCTGCCTAGCAGGTCTACCTGTTCCACTCTCCACCTTTGCCTTAGTGGTCCATCCACCGCTTCCTTGTTAGTAGCGCAATGGTTTGGGAAATCCCTAGAGATATTTCCTATGCTATCACATGAGCAGCATCACCTCTCTCTAGGATGAATGAATCCTACCCAAGAATCCTTGAATGAAGATCCCCTATCTCGGGTCCTCTTGTGATGTCTCCCATATCCCGATCCCTATTATTGATGTTGGCTCCCTACTACTGAGGTCTCAGCACCTGTCTGCCTGCTGCTGACTTCCATTGGCTATCTCTGCTTAGACAAGAATTTCTCGACCACCAAAGCTTGCTCAGACCCTCTAGAATAAGTCGGAATGCATAGTGGCACAACACTAACTTAGATATCCCATTGTAGTCTTCGCTTAAATGTTTTAGCTCTAAGGTACTAATATATAGCCATATCCATTGAGTACCCGGTGAGGTTGGTGAACCTCAATGAATAGTCATCCACTATTAAACTACCCTTATAGAGAAAAATAAGCTTCTTAATACACACTACTCTCACTGTAACCGGAGAGAACTCCTCCCAAAATAGTCGGTTGATCTCCATCCACAAAAGAGTCACCTTGCCATTAGTCTACGTGGTAAAACTCCACCATCTCCCTACTGAACCCTGAAGAAGGCTCGATTCTAGGATCTCCATATGGTTCTCTAGTGTCCTCACTAGACATAAGACTCTGGTCACCACCTCAAGCTAGTCCTCAACCACATGAGGGTCGGGATCGCCTCGGAACCTGAGGGGTCTCTATCTCTGAAACTCATGGAGCATGCTCAACCTACGCTCCTCATCTACTGGTACTATAGGTACCACATGTTGCTCCACTGGGGGGGGGCATAGCTGGTGTACCACTTGGAGGTAACACCTAGGTAACCGACCCTTGAATCGAAGCCTTGTCACTGAGGGCTTCATCCTCATGATCTAGCTACTGAATCCTAACTGGTCTGCATTATAGAGGCATCCTGTTATTTAACAAGATGTACCATGGTTAAATAGTATATCTAGATAACTGACACAAAAGGACATATAACCTTCAACTCATTCCTATATGATACATGTACCTTTGTTTTGTTTTCCTGCAACTAGTGTTCTCATGTACCGAGTCAAAATATAGGCTATTATATTCCTAGTGCATGGATACGTCGGCTACCCGCACCAACACCAGAGTCCATAGCCTGAAAACTGAACTCAAGACACTTAACACTATTTCCCCAAACCAATATCACAAAATCTCGGTTCTAAGGTAGAACTGAGCACCTTTGATACCACTCCGTCACAACCCATCCCAGTGGGGCCCGTGTCGTGACTCCATAAGCCCCCATCCAATAGGCCAGGGGCTGGTGACTAGCACCGAGTAGGCATATCATTAACATGGGAGGAATTTCCTAAGTAATTGTACAAAAAAACACACACATCTCCATGCCCACAATGATGAAATATAAAAACTGCTAAGGAAAAAAATTCAAGAATACAAATAAACCCCACCAATAGAGTACAACAAAAAGTAAAGTACAGAAAAGTAAATTGATCTAGTATAAAAGACCACCAAAAGAAAGAGTCTACAAAATATAAAGTCTAACCTGTAAAAAACTAAGGTATTGGGACTGTTGCTTCATGCCTAAGGAACACCTCGTCCTGTAGGGAAACTCACAAAGCTCAGTCCAGTCCTGGTCCACCCTGGTCTCCGTCAAAAGGCCTCTCATCTGCACAAGACACAAAAAGTGTCGGTAAAACCCGTGTAGGGGTGAGTATAACAATACTTAGTAGGATACCCCCAAAACCACAAAGAAATACTCAAAGTAATGGTAGATTCATCTCTACATACTATATTTCTACAAAACATATAACAAGAGAAATATCTAGATATACTCAAAACCCAGACCCGTAGTCTAGAGGTAAGTCACAATGACCGCATACCCACACTAGGGGTTCAGTTCGAAGATTCCATAAAGTGCTCTCCTGGGAGAACTCACTCCATAAGTCCGATACCTCTGATGATGTATGTTCAAGAAGTACTATTCATCGAGAAAAGTCATGAGAGGGATAGATGGACAGATAGATCTAAATAGAGAATAGATACACTCATTTCAGGAGAACTCACTCTTGAGTGGGGAAAGATCATGTTACATAGATATGGATCACTGCCAGGGCCTTGGAGTATACCACAACTCATCCAAATTAACCTATTAAGTAGAGGATCAATGTCCAGTAGGATTGGTCACACTGATAACCTAACTCTACTTAGGGAACAAGAAAGGATAGAGTATCTCACTCCAAGCCTCTCGGAGGGACTGTTACTCTATCTAGAAAGTATTGTTGAAGGGTTAACACTTACGTGGTTAGGAAATGATACCACTGAACTTTATGGGAATGAGAAAATGGGAACTAAACCAAATGAAACTTTTCCAAGGTATGGTAGAAAAGGAGATCAAACCATGTACAAGAAAGTACATGACGTGCAGAAGGGTCACATGTTGTGTCCCTTGACTCTGGGTACTACCCTTATGCAACAGACCGAGTCAAAGGAACATGTCATGTAGAAATGAATATAAATAGTGTGTAAGAGAATGACATGTGATGTCATAATAACAAGGGGCTTCTCTATGTATGCTGACCATGTTCCCATACATAACTTCAACCAGTGTTTGTCGACCCATGTACTGGTACACGGGCTAACCCACGTAACTAGCCTAGTCTGGCTGTGTGGTGGAGTACATCTTGTGTAGTCCACCCCATGTCCATGTATCATTTGAGAAACATTCCAAGTCCCACATCAGGACCCACATTCTATGTGATTGGGTTTATGTGCCATGTCATCACTTTCTATAATTCGTAACCCTAGCCGCTGTTGAGCTGGCCCCACATGTTGTGTTCTTTAGAGAACATGTCATGTTCTTCGTGATTTTCCATAATCGTAGTTCTTCACCAGCGCACCTTGATTGATCTTCAATACTTTTATATGGTCATTAAAATTCCTCAAAATTGAAGATCTTGGGTCATCCCATTATTTAAATTCCCATTCAGTAAGTTTCGGGTGTCTGATCGACTCTAGAAACTCATTTCAATCATCCGCACAAAGAACAGTCAAAGAACAATTTCTTCCAAACTGTATTGATTTGTCTGCTGCCATCTTTGTCACACCTCTGATGGGTCATATTGATGTTGGATCTATGATTTGGGATAATAATGTTGCAAGATGGATGCACAACGATCCGTTGTTCATAAACTTATGAATAACACAAAGAGCAAACGAGGTCAAAGGGGAGAAGAACTTCATATAAAAAAAATGAGGAACAAACTTTTTTCATCATTCGTTACAGCATTGATCCACTCCCATTTGAAGGATCAAGTATAAAAAAATATAAAATTGATTCCCCAAAATAAAACTCGATAATCAGACCCTCCCACAAGAACAAATGATCTCTGGGTCAACCTGTTCGTGGGTTGATCCGCGTTCATCATTTGAATCCAAGAACGTGGAAAAACATAATCGAAATAACAACCCCTACCTCAATTTTCGATGAAGGTTGGATTTTATTCCATCATCGGTGAGATCCGATATTGCCGTACAACGATCCACACATTGTCTTTCATCATCATTTGTTGATATTTCTCCAAGGGTGGCTCCTCTTCAAAGCTTTAGAGCATCCAAGGGAGGTTTCCAGGGTTATGAGCCTAACCCTAGGATCTTGGTTATTTGAAACCATAAAACGCATTATTTCATTTGTTAAAATGTTCAAAATAAAATAAATTATTAATTTATTTTTTTTCCTTTAAAACATCCAAAAATTAACTTTTGCAGCTGACCCGTGCAGGTCGATGTTAGGCCTTGCCTAAGGTAAAGTCACTGCTCTGAACGCAACGATGACCTCATATTTCTTATTCGGGTACCCATTTAAAATTTATTCCACTTTTTTAGGAAAATCACTCATGCACACCATTTAAAAGTTTAATTTTTTTCAAACATTTATTTTAGTAACCCCGAGCCTCAGAATCACATTTTTTTATAAAGCATGGTCTTGAAATGATTGCATAGAATATTTAAAAATAATACACAGAAAAATCTGAGACATTACACATGTGGTAAGTCTAAAAATTTGAATACTTTTTACAGATAGATCTACATTGTTACCACATGGTTAGTCAGACCGTGTGGGGTAACTGTGAAATGAGCCCCTTAGAGATAGTGAGATGCGCATGGTTTCCACACGGTTTTTGAAAACTGTGTGGGTAAACCATGTGAGCCTACTGTGTGAGTTTTTTTAAAAAATTTAGTTAAATTTATATTTTCTATTTTTAAACCTAAACCAAATTTTAGTTTCAATAGAAAGATGGGAGAGTTTGGTAAAATCTCTCAAGGGAGACTAAGCTAGGAATCGATCCTGAGTTATCATTTGACCTCTAATTTGAGTGTGATTTGTCTCATCAGATCTGTATTGGTAAGGCCTACATTCCTTTTTGGCCATTATTGTTTCTTCAGAACAATGATTACGCTATTTGATTTTAGGCTCATATACCCTAATATCCCGTTCTTCATCTATTATTCATATATCTCAAAAACTAGGATGAATTAGGAATCATTACTGGATGATCTCTATACTACTGAGCTAAGGTAGGTTTCTATACTTTTCTTCATCTTTTTGGGTGCTTTTCAGGTGTTTGGACTTTTCACCACCTATCAAAATTTTTGGGGAGACCCCATTTTTGAGTGATCTACTTGTTGTATGTTTAGTCAGACCTAGTGAGGATGCCCGTAGATTTTGTTTAGGTGTTTTGGAACCCGTTGCTTGTTTCGAGGTCATCCATGGGATGTTCCTTAAGGAATTAACATGTTTATACCCATTTAAACCACCCAAGGGGTGATTTCTTGTGCTTTTGTAGTTATAGAAAACCCTTAAATGACTTAATGGGTTTGAATATCTTCTTAGGAGATGTATTGTCTCCCTAATTAGTGATATCATGTTATTCCATGCTTATTATTGATTAGTTCATATTGTTAAATGGGTGATATGGATGGGTATACCTATATGAATTGATTAATGGCATATTAAATGGTGAATATGTGAGGGTAGGACCATATGAATGGTGATTGATAAATGTAATGCATGGGTGGGTATATTCATGGCTTGTACTTGGTTGTGTGAGTGGGTATACTCACATGCGGTTTGAATTGTTTATTTTGAATGATTGGTTTGATAGATGTCATGGATTTCTCTTTATGGATCTAGAATGTAGTAGTGGATGCATTGGGTTGATTCTACCCCTTGGGCCTTTATTTCGTGGGATGCCTCGGTCTTTGTTAACCTGTGGATTTGGATTTCTTGGACTCACATAGGACATGTCGTTACACATGTTCCTAGGACTCCAACCAGTTCCTAGACCGAGTTTCCACTGGGATGCTCATGGGACTCAATGTGGATGCCTTGGATGAGTTCCCTAGATCTATCCCTTTGTGTTCTAGATTTATTTTATGGATTCCCTAGTACGTGAAACCTTAGATCCATCCCTTTGGGTCTACACTTCACTATAAAACATGGTCGTGGGATTCCCTAACTTCATTATATAGTGTGGCTGTGGATTATTTGATGTGGATGGACGTACGACATGGTTGTGTTCTTTGTTTACTTTTTCTATACCTACCTTGTTAGGATCTGACTCTTCTTGTAGGTATCCTTGAGAGGATATTAGTTTTACTTACTACGGTAGACTTATACCATGGGTATATACTATTTATTTACTATTTTCCTTACACTTGATAGCACTTATAGAATTATTGTTAAAACTATATAGACTATAGGTGGTTGCCTACTGGGATGTTTATCTCACATAGTATTTGGGACTCCTTGGGGACCCAAATAGATTATATGGTTGCAAGTGATGATAGGGGAAAACTCCCTAGTACAGGTTGTTGATTATGGATTTGGAGTAGGGGAGCATATGACCAAGCTGAGGCCTGAGATGCTACAAGAACTTTTTGGTATTTTTTTATTTTTGGTTATCTATATTGTATTGTATTGACATGTACTACTTTGGATTCATTCTAGATACATGTATCATCTGCTCCATTTTGTATATGAGACTTTTCTGGTTATTGATATGTAATCATGTCTTGTCTACTTTCTGTTGACTATTGTTTATTTCACTTCCACTATTTATTATGTTTGACTTATGTTGTGATACTCTGGTAATGAGGTAGTAGTCTCTCTACTGACTCACCTAGGCCCTCACTACTAGTCAGCAACCTTTGGTGTTTGGGGAGATGCGCTTGAGGCCATGTGGCCAATTGGGTCTAGAGCATTGTTTTTGGCGGAATCTAGGTCCAGGACGTTACAATTAAGCTCCTAGGGTGTTTTTGTATCAAGAATAGATTCAATAGGAAGGATTGTTCAAATTTATAGCTCTTTTTACTAGTGTTTTCTCTGTTACTAATGTAGTCAAATCGTGGGTAGACACTCATGAATGGAACGATGTTGGGTGATGGGCGGTCATGGAATAAATCATGACACGAGTAAGGTGCCCAATTTAAAAGATTAATTTCAAGGGATATTTTAGATTAATAGGACTAATGTTGCATATATAATGGTAATATTATCCTTGTTATGGGTGACACATGGGAGCATGAGTTGGGTGGTGATGATACACATCAGTTATACGTGGTTTCATTTAAATTTAAGATTGGTGAGTGGTTGTGTGTGAGATGAGGACCGATGTGTTCAAGACATATCATGGGCATAGTCTTCCAAGAGTTGTGGTTAAATGATGAATATTCCTATGTGGTAGAGGATACATTGGAAATGAATCGAGTATCATGAGATGGTTGACCCATGGATGGACCTGGACATGAATTGTTGGGAGACATGGTGTCTAGTGTTGATTATAAGAAAATGCATATTGTTTTGATGTCAGTGTGGCTCAAAGATCTATACACACCTTTTGATGGAATCTTAGAGTACTCCTAGTTAGAGATGAGCATCCCCTATATCATGAAATTTTCTTGAGTACACTGAGAGACCATTAGTTATACACCAAGATTCTTTTATTTTAAATATCTTTCCTAGTTTGATAAAGGAACCTATTGAGGTTGCATTCGAGGAGCGATATAAGATAATCCAGATGGTGGGGAGTGAACCAATGGTCATTCAAGGGTGGGGACCATCATTTTCAATTGAAATTAAGAATTATCTTTGGGCCTTTGATCTCAAATTTTGGTTATGAGATGAAGATAAGGGTATTACCATAATGAAGAGTACCAGATCAGTCACAGTTAAACATATTCCTTGATGGAAGAGTTGTTGATGCTATGAGATTGGTCATTGGATAGTTGAGATAGCATAGTTTCTCAGATGCTCAAGATGACAAAATGGATGCTAGTTTTACCACCAATGCTTCCTGTGGAAGAGAAGTTTTATGGTGGGGAGGCTATAAGAACCTGTGTTTTTACAAAATGGAATTTTGAGAAGAAATTTTATTTTTTTATTTTAGATTCTTCTAAGGGGTAAAATGGTGATTTTACCCTATAATATGATCTCAGATAAGATTTTTTACCACTCTGTTAGTCCTAGAATAGGGTTTTTACCCTAGGATAGGATTTTTTTGTAATTTTGAACCATTCTATTTTTCATGGAATATTTAATATTTAATATTTAATTAATTAAATTTTAATTTGTTCACATGTTCTTGTTTAGATATATCTTTTGAAAAAAGAATCATATTGATATTCTATCTCTATCATTGAGTTTTTAATGGGTAGTTTTTTCTTGGCAAGTCATAAAGTCGTGTCAGGCACCGGGTTGGGCCCGACCCCCGTTTTCTTTTTCTTTTTCTTTTCTTTTCTTTTCTTTTTTTTATCTCCTCCCCTTGGATCCTTGTGTACACCCCCTATGAGATTTCTCATTTTCATGAATTAGATATAAAAGGATAGGTATATAGATATAGATAGAGGGAGAAGAAGGGATGTACTACCACAAAGCTCTGGAGGAGTCAGATCATTGTGTGGTAGCTGTGGATCATAGAAACGGGTGAAGCTTCGGTGGATTCCACCCAAAGGTAGGCCATTTCTAATATTTTCCATAAATACCTATATATTTATCATTATTAAGTTTTAAAATCCTATTATCACTATTTAGGAACCCTTGAGGGTCAATCTGTAGGTTTTGATGAGAAAATGTGGGTTTCAGACGATTTGAGGGGTTTTCCATTCAGAAATCATAATCCCACGACATGTAGTTAGGGACACATGCCATGTGTTCTTTATATTTGGAGAGATGATATTTTTAGAAGTACATGTCGTGTATGGGTTATACATGTCATGTGTTGGGACTCAGTCGTGTAACCAAGTACCCAGCTAGATAGACCATGTAGGGGAACATGGCCATGTAGAGTACACAATCAGACCCTGCGTGGGTTGCACACCATGTAGAAGTACACATATAGGAAAATACATTGTTAGGTACCTATGTAGGGAACATGTCCAAACCCTATGTTCATTTAACACCATGTAGAAGTACACAAATAGGATATATACATGGCCATACAATGTGAGATACATGTGTAGGTACCCTATATAGGGTACACACCATTTACCTAATTATATGTTGTGTAAATCAAATTAAATGCCTTGTTCGGATAGAGTAAATTCCCAGGTAGAGATTCAAGGTTACACACCATGTACTAGGTATACATGCTGTGTAATCCTCCTTTGCTACCCCTTTTGAGTTTTTCTTATATTTACGCCCATGAGTTGGAATTGGACACATGAGTAGTCCATTTTAAGCATTTTTCTACATAGATCATGATGGGATGGACCTTTTGGGTTTTTGAGGGCTCCTATGAGAAATTTTAGGATTTTTATAAATGGATGGGTTCTTCCTCTGGTAATAAAACTCATCTATCTTCTAAGAGTGAGACCCTTGATCTGACATAGGCTGTGAGCCATCTATTTGGACTTGTGGTCGAGGAATTTTCCTTTTATGACAAGTGAACATATCATCTTTTGACCTAGAGGATCCCATATAGGATGCCTCCATCTTATCACTATTACTGAGGGTCCCATGTGAGATGCCTTCACTTACATTTTGACCTTGGGAATCCCTTGTATGATCCCTCTATCTATTTACTCTTTCTAAGGATCCCATGAAGGATGCCTCTACCTATGTTTTTTATTATTGAGGGTCCCATGTAGGACTCCTTTTTCTATGTACCATTCTAAGGATCCCATATAGGATGCCTCTGTTTACTTACCATCAAGGATCCTATGTAGGATTCCTCCTTATAACTTCACTGCTAAGGATCCTAAGTAGCATGCCTTCTCTTATGTTTAGACCTTGAGGATCCATAGTAGGAAGCCTCTCTAGTGTATTGATTTTAGGGACCTAGTGGGTGCCCTGGTGTTTGACCAACCCTAAGCTAGTACATCAGTTTTGGGTAGAGATGGAAATGGGTGGCACCTTATAACCCATACTGAACTTGTGATCCATGAGGCTATGAAAATAGTGGTTAGTTTAGGTGTTTAGTCACCCTCACTCTTTATTTATGTATTCAATTGGTTACTATTTATGCATCTATGATAGCTATAGGTGCTTACTGGTTTGTGGCCAATGTTCCAAACACGATATGGTATATTATTCTATTAGGATGCCTATATGTACTCCCTAGGATATATCTTACATGTCTATTCATTTCTTGGGGAACCCAGATATACTTCCTTAGATTTAGATAATGATCCCTTTCTATTGAGTTTCATTTGATCAGGATACCCAGATGTATTTTTTGGGTCTTGAATTTTGATCACTATGATTATGATGTTCAGGCATAGTGTCCTTATTAATTTTGATATTAGAATGATGGGGATGATTATGCTCTCCATGATCAATTACTTGATCATGGTGGTAGAAATGGAACTCCTCACCAATGATGTGACTCATAATTGAGGATGATTATGCTCTCTTGAGTGATGAGGATGATTAGGCCCTCCCCAATTGATTACTTAACCATGGTGTTAGACATAGAACTCCTCATTGTTGGTTTGTTATATTATCAGGGATCGATTATGTTCTCCCCAATTGAATACTTGAATGAGATGTTTCACAAGATATTTTTTATCATTTTTTAATGAAATTGGATATGGCATTCCTCAATGAAAATGGAATTCCATAGCTATGATTGGGATGTTGGATGTGGTGCTCCACACCCCTTGGATTGGGTTATTGAACATGGAACTTCACATCCCCATGGTTAGGGCTGTTGTACATGACGTGCCATGCCCCCATGGATTTAGTTATTGGACATGGTGTTCTATAGAGATTTATTTTTACACATTTCCTAAGGGTCACCCCCTTTAGGGATTATCCAGCTCAGTGTCCATTTATAGGATTTTCCATTGGTATACAACATCCTTCATTGTAGTAATTCGAGGTGAGTAAGGTTGAACCCAAGGTTAGGACATGTATCCCCTATGGTGATGTACCTTGCTCAGAGAAATTTATAGTATTGACCAAAGTAGGTATTTTTTATTAGGATTATAGACCTGAGGATCAACTAAATGATACACGACTTGAGTGGTATGACATCAAACTCAAATCCCTAGTCACATGATGTCCAGTCAACCAGATCTAGGATTCTAGGATCACCTGTGGATTAAGTTTATTATGATGATGTTCATGGAAACCTTAGTCTGGTGTCTTGGGTCAATTACATTGTCATATATATACATATACATATATATGTATGGGTGTATATATGTATATATATATATGTGATGTCATAGTCCTAGGTAAATTATGGACCCAAGGATATAATCTATTTCTTTTTATGTTATTTAAATATTTATTATTCCAGTGGTGTATCAGCTAGGTTGATAATTTTTCATGATCATGCAGTTATGAAATTAGATTTATTGGTTCATTATTAGGGTGACCTACTGAGATTATTCCTCACCCTTGTACATGATCCTCAGTGCACATGCATACCTTGTGTCTACTTTTTAGGTTAATAACAGATTTCATGATGGATAAGGATAAGGCTGAGGGTTGCATGATTGAGCAGGCCCGCTCATGTGGATTCTTATAATTAGACTAGTGCAGTTCAACAGTGTCATGGAGACCGGGTATGTGTCCTGGCTCGGAGTTAGTAGGAGAACCCTATACTTTTATTTCAGTTCCCTTTATGTAATCCTATATAAGTGATCAGACTAATGGGAAATCAATGTTGTATGTATGATATATCTATTAAAGATTTCATAATATTTCACTACTAGAAATTTAAGCTATAGCCACGGACCTATAGCCACGGTTTTATAGGTCCGTGGCTATAGACTATTAATAGCCACGCTTTAATTAAGCATCTGTGGCTAAACTTCTAAACATCGACGTTTGTTTTTTTTTCTTTGGATTTCACCGGCCTCTCCTATCCTCCTCCCCCAATCCGCGACGACCTCTCCTCTCCCCGATCCGCGATGGCCTCCCCCGAGCTACACAGATCAGAGTGGTTGTCCGCATCTCCTCATTTAATCTGCTTCAAAGAAGGGGCTTCCAGCATTTTTTTAGCTTCAATGGAGACAGGAGGTTGCTCGTGGATACATTGTTGGTTTGATGACAACAAGGGCTAAACCCTAGCTTCGTCGCTACTACGAAGGAGGGGATTAAACACTGCATCAGATCAATATAGGATCCTTGGTGAAGCTCGGTTCACTGTGAAGTCCAAGCAAGGAGGAAATTGTGAGCTTTCCACAGTGCGTGCAACTTTTCCAAGGATGCTACACCATCAAAAGTGCTGAATGATTCAATTGATGGATGTCTGAGAGTCTTTTAAGTTTGTTTCATGCTGATTCTGGGCACCACTACAGTTGCAATCAGGGGGTGATGTCCGCTGCAACTTCCCAAGGGATCATGCCGCTACTGCTACCATCAAAGAGGTTGGTTTGAGTTCATGGATTTGATGTTGAGATAATAAAATTCAGGAGCTTCGATCGAAGGGCTATAGGATCATGTTACCACTGCCCTAGGGTGTGAAGGGACCCAGAGATTGTTCCTCCACTATTTGTCCGTGCCCGCCTCTGCCCATGAAATCTGAACCAATCCTTGACGATCCCACTACACAAGCCCTCATACACTATAGAGATCCTCTTGATATGTTTCTGCATTTCTGGTACCCCACATAGCCGAATTTCATCCCTACAGATGGCCACCACATTGGTCCATCTCCTGATGTAGACATCAATGCCCAGCTTAGCAACCTTCATGTTCAACCCCCTTTACATGTTGCAACATTTCACACGAAGCACCGGCCCTTGAAGACCTGCACCACACTGGCTCAACCTTACCTTGACGTCCTTTCCACACACTGCTATAGTGCTTTCAAGCCCCCATTTTAGCTGCAGATATCCCACCATGCACCATCAGGCCAACTGTAGACCACTTGAACGTACATTGCAGACCCAACATGCTAGATTTCAGACCCACCCCTCGATGTTGCACCTTTGGAGTCTTGTTGTAGCATGTTCACACTCCCAAACCAGCATATGGAGTTGTAGTCTAAACCTACATGATCCATCCCTTTGCAATTTTTCCCAGCTTCGTTTTACACGTTGCACCTTAGTTTGACCTCATCTAGTGTAGACCTGGAAACCAACCACCATGCACCCCCTATCCCCTGCTACCGATCTCCCTTCAGCCATAACCTTAGAGAATAGTTCACTTACCAGCCCTTGTAGTTCTATTGAGGTTCAACATGAATCATATTCCAGGTCGGCATCAACATGAGTCAACTGGCGACCTCTCTCACCGCAACCCTCCACTCCGAACCGTCGACCTCTCTCACGAATTCTCTCACGCTGTTCATGGCGGCCCTTCAGAAGTAGGAATCCACTGGTGCTTCAGCTTGCAATTTCTGTGTACTTTCTGAATCTCCCTACTTCTATTTCCCTCCCACTATAAATACCCCAATACAAGAAAGTTTTACATCCTTCACCCCAACACTGGTGAAAGTTGAATTATAAAAAAAGTTCCACAACCTATGAATTTATTAAAAACTGACCCGTAGTATCTTGTTGGTATTCACAAGCATTGAGTTGATGACATGAATCATAGTAACTAGCTGTTATTCACAAGCATTGTTACACGAGTTCATGAATTTTATACCACTCATAAGATTTTATTGTTTAAAATTTTTATAGAATTTTCACTGATCAAAATAAGTTTTAGGTTTTTCTTTTTTCTCTCTTTTTATGAGCGCATAAAGTTTACATGAGTGCAGTGTAATGGTATTAATTGTGGAAAATAGGTTTGATTATTTAATATCTCTTTTATTTTTAAAGAAAGTGAATAATCTGTTTACCCTTTTTATGTGAATGTAGTTTAATTTACTAATCTTTTTCTTATACATTTATTTTGGAAGATTCTTCTTTATCAAAGGCTAAAATGGAAAAGATCTTGTCTAGTAGTGTTGCTTTGTTTATTTTTCTAACTTTCTATAATCCTTTGTATGTTTGTGAGTTACTTTTAGGATGGAGTGAACTACTTAATTACGACATAAGGATCTATTTGGTTCACATGTACTAAATGAAAGAAAAAGAAAGAAAATAGAATGATGTTTGAATTCATGCATTTTATTCCAATTGTTAGTAGGAAGTGGGGGTTTACCAAGTTTAACTGCACCAATTAATTGAAGTGGTAGATAAGTAACAAGATTGTTCCTGATGGTGTTAATAAAAATATTTTGGGATTACATTTATTAATGTTGTTGCTTAGGTAGCAGGTTGGCTTCCCTTACCCATGTTATTATTCACTTTACACCTATTTGTTTCCCCTGTTTTGTTGTGTTCAGAATTGTATGCCACTGTTGTTTTGTTTGGTTGTTAAATTTGTATACAATTTTATGCTCAAATTTATGGAGTTTGTAAACTTCCTTTTTGTTTATATTTTTGACGTTTCTTCATTGTTTCATTTTTCTGGGTTGGATGCAACTGCATTTATTCAGATGCTACTGCATTTTTGGATGCCACTGCATTTTGGATGTTGTTATTTCCCCTATTTTTTTTTGCATTTTGGTTTGTATTTTGTTGAATGTTGCTACATTTTTTGGATGCCACTGCATTTTGGTTTGCATTTTGGAACTGGATGGTGTTTTTTGGAAGCCACCCTGCTGCTGCATTAGGTTGGGTCTGGGTCTGGGGGGGGCTGTAGGGGGTTGGGGGAGAGGGGCTGCCGAGGGGTGGGGGTGGGGAGATGGAGGGGCTATTGTAGGGGGATGAGGGGGCTGGGGGGTGTATGGGTATGGGTTTGGGTTCAGGTGCATCAGGTTGGGTTTTACTCATATAACTTGACCCAAACTGACCCAAACCATGACAGGTTGGGTGGGGTTGAGTCCTTTGGCCATGTGTCAGGTAACCCGACCCCAGCGGGTTGGGTCGGGTTGGGTCAGGTTCTCACAAATCACGTGATCGACCTAATCTTTTTTTGTTGGGTTGAGCCCCAAAACACCCTCGACCCAACACATGAACACCCCTAAAGCCCGACACTATTATGAAGAATCATCTCTTGGACTTGATATTAGGTGGATCTTTTGATTGTCATGAACCTACATCACACTATCTATGGTGGTTTTTTCAGCTCCATGGAAGATGTTCTAGAATTATTTCATATGTTGAAGGTACATGAAGGACTTTGTTGGTTAAGTAATACACTATTGAATTTGAAGGCATGGGAAACATCGATGTCTCCTTCATGTTTTATTGCTTAGAGTACCGGGTGCGGGGTGCGGCAGGGCTCAGGGTGCAGGGTGAGACATCTCTATTTTTTTCTGGAAACTAATATGTAGCCATGGTTTACAACCATGGTAGTATAACTATTTTTTGGAAAGTACAGGATGTGGAATAAAAAATGATATTCAAGAATGGTGTATAGTTTTTCTCACCATCAATTTTTTTAGATCCTTTTGAGAAAAATGGTTTTTAAACTACATATTATAATTTTGTAGATGCATTAAAATGTTTTTTTCCTAGAAAAAGGGGCCATGAAAATGTGATTCTTAAAGAATATTTGGTGGAAACAATGTGTAATGTGGATGAAAGTGTGATCAAACTGGTCTATGATGTATCACCGCGAGCCAGGTAGTTTCTATTATTTAATTAAGATCCATTTCATTATATAATTTAGATGGACTTTTCTATTTCATATAATTAAAAAAACATATTTTTGCCTCACCTAAACTGGTTATAGGTACAATCCATAGGTTAGAGATATCATAGTAGTGCATGTTATTGAGGTAGAGTACCACAACTAAATTCATTTAATAATAAAATTATTAGATGTGGGTGATGAATTTATATTGTTTCCTGATTTTTTCAGTTGGTAATAATTAAACCATTGGTAATTTAACATCCTTCAATGCACCTCATATTTTTGAGCAACAATGTTCTAATGATTTGTTCTTGATAACTAATTGAGAGTTTTAATGTTCAGTTTGCTCCAAAGTGATGAAGGATGGAGATCAATTTTATACAGGATGTGTTTTTTAGGCCATCGCCATCCTTGCAATGAAGCTCACTAGGGTCTCAAATTACGATATGCTCATAGAACTAGGATTAGAAACTGGTTCATCTATGGTGAGGGGTGCTGTCAAGCTTTGGGACATGGGGTTGGGTAAGAAGAAGATGTGGGGGTTGAGGAAGAAGAGGAGGGTATTTTGGAACTTTTAAAACTTGAACATCCATTCCACCCTCGAAGTTTTAATTTTACCAAACATAATTTATAAACACCATTTTCCACAAACTAAATTGGATTACCCCTGATCCGAGCACCCAAGTCGGCCTGTGGAAAGGCTCGAGGGTCATTCTCAATCCCTTCGAGCTAACAACAATTGTCGAGACATAAAATTATGCTCTATGAGAATAATCTTCCTAGATAAATATTATTCAACAAGTAGTATAATTCCATAAAAATTTCAGCATGGTGCATCCATGCCTTAGATGTCCTCGCATAACAAAATAAGTAGTTTCAGGGGGGCAAGTTGTAGGGGGGCAGGGGGGCAGGTTGGAGGGGGGAAGGGGGCAGGGGGCAGGGGGTAGGTTGGAGGGGGGCAGGGGGCAGGGGGCAGGGGGGCAGGGGGTAGGTTGTAGGGGGGCAGGGGGCAGGGGGTAGGGGGGAGGGGGGAGGGGGAAAGGGGGAGGGTTGTAAAGACCCGCAAATTTCAAGGAAATTTTTTTCTTAATTTTCTTTGGAATTTTACAAGAGCGCAGCTTCAGACGGCACCTGATTCCGAGGCCCGGTGTGCCCGGAATCAATTTCTGAAGTTTGGCTCGGGTACGTTCAGTGAACGGACGAGCGGGTTTTTCTATCTTTTGAACCGGTGCCCGGAATCAAATTCTGAGGGCACCGATGAAATCGCAGCGCCGGTATTTGCTTAGAAACGCCTCTTCCGGAGTTGCGTTTGCTCAGACGTGGTTTTTAAATTTTACGGCTTTAAGTCAGAAATAAAATAAAGTTTGTGCGACAACTTTATTTTATTTCACTTAAGCTGCTTGGAAGCCACTTGAAGTCACTTAAAGACGGCTTGAACTGAGTTGAACTGGATAGGATGCTATCCAGAAATATCCTACCCCTTGGTAGGATATTTGTGCGGTGGGACCCGCACGAGCCCCGCCGTTTCTTTCGCTAAGTAACGCACCCGCGAAAACCCGTCAAAGTAACTGAAAAGTCAACCGACGCGTTTTCTTTAATTCTTAACAGACCATTTAATTGGGCGGTTTATTTCGTGAATTAAATGGACTGTTTCTTCGTGAATTAAATGGGTCGTTTCTTTCGTTGAATTAATTCAACGAATTGATGGATCGTTTCTTAACCGGTTTCGTGTTGGCATGTTTATAAAATAAGACCAACCCAAAAATCCTTGGAAAGGATTTGAAAGAATCTTCGTTCCTCCACCCTCTCCGCGAAGAACGCGAAGAACGCGAAGAACGCGAAGAACGCGAAGAACGCGAAGAACTCCGGCGAACGGAATTCGACGACGCACACCAAGATCTGCGACGTCGACGAGATCTACCCGCGACGTTCTTCGGCGACGTCTTTCTTCCGCGGCCGATCCTCGTTCGGCAACAAAGGTGAGAATCGGATCTTTTCTTCTCCCTTTTTAATTTCAATATCAACGGATTTAAACTAATTAAATCCGTTGATCTTGATCCGGAGATTGGCGACGCGACGAGCGATTCCGCGACGACGCGGCGATCTCCATCTTCCGCGACGAGCAATTCCGCGACGACCCCTCATCCGACGACGACGATAAGGTAAGGGATGTTGGAATTCTTTTTAAAATCCCGTGTTTATTCTTTTGAAATATAGAACCCGATCACGAAACAATTTTAATTTATTTAAAATTGTTGATTGGTTTCTTTCCTGTTTCTCCCGTTGATTATGACTAACGCGGAGGGTGCGGGTCTAACGAACAAGACCCGGCAACCCTCCGTCGATCTTCCTTTGTGTGCGGATTTGGCGAGCGACGGCAAAAGCGCGACGCAAGGGCCATATGTTGATTCCGCAGTGGAGGACGCATCCCGGGAGGAACAACGGCGCAGACGGGAGGCAAATCGGGCCACCGGAGCATCTCCGGCGGCCCGCGGAAGGAGGCGGCGGCGCGGGTCGCCGGCGCGGCGGCGCCGGCGACCGGGGGCGGCGGCGCCCGGCGCGCCGCCGGAGGAGTCCGCCGCGGCCGAGCCGCGGCGGCGGCGAGCCGCCGGACCGCGTCCGCGGTCCGGCCTTCCAGCACGCGGCCCGCGCGGGCCGCGGTTTTCTCCAAAGCCGCGGGTTTGACCCGCGGCGGCAGCGCATTCGGCCGCTCGGCCGAAGCCGAGCCGGTCCGGTCGGCCGGGCCGCGCCCAGGCCGGACCGGACCCGGCCGAGCCGGTTCGGGCCGGGTCGGGCCGACCCGGTTCGGGCCGACCCGATTCGGCCGACCCCAGGGGGGGTTCGGGCCGGGTCGCCCCGGGCCCAGTACCCCCGTTTCGGGCCCTCTTCGGTCTTTCGCCCATATCTTGGGCCTGGGACCTCCGATTGACGAACCGTCAGCGGCTACGCGATCCTTGGATCGAGACGGTCGTTTCGGTATATTATACTCAAGGTTTCGGAAGACTTTGGGTTCGGCCGGGTTGGTTCGTACACGAAGCCAACCGGGCCCTCGGAGCGGAAACGCTCATAACTTGAGCTACGGACGTCCGAACGACGTACCGTCAGCTGTGGTAGTTTCCTCTAAGTGAGACGGAACTTTTGGCATACTCCGCCCGAGGATCGGATACAGGCGGAGTACGGTCGGGTTGGTTTTGCCCTAAAAACCAACCGGGCCCCTGGGACGAAAATGCCAATAACTCTCAGACCGGGCGTCCGATTGACGCGCCGTCTGTCGCGTTGAGATCCTGTTGTCGAGACGGAACTTTTGGATACATCAACTTCGGACTACGTGTCAGTTGATGTATCAGCCCCTCGGCTCGTGGAGCGGACCCTCCTAAACGAGCTCGCTACGTGCGGGAACCCTAGCGCTGGCTGTGACCTCGACGACAGAGCAGAGATCCTCCGTGGACTGCGACGACGGCAGAGCAGAGATCCTCCGTGGACTGCGACGACGGCAGAGCAGAGATCCTCCGTGGACTGCGACGACGGCAGAGCAGAGATCCTCAGTGGACTGCGACGACGGCAGAGCAGAGATCCTTCGTGGACTGCAGCGACGACTGTGCAGGGACCTCAGTGGACTGCGTCGACTACTGCACTCAGCGATCCTACGCGGATCAGTGCCCGATCCTATGTGGGTCCTACTACCGGTTCTGTGTGAGCCACTGCCTACTGGTTCTGTGTGAGCCACTGCCTACAGGTTCTGTGTGAGCCCGATCCTGTGTGGGTCTTCTGCGGGGGTTAGTACCTATCGATCCTTCGTGGGTCCGACGACTGAGACGGATCAGTGATCGTCTTTGACGTCATCTGAAAAAGTATACCTGGTTGAGCTGAATCTTATGTTACTCTCCTTTGTGGATTGTGTTGAACTATCCTTTGTGGATTTACTGTTTACTCTCCTTTGTGGATTGTGTTGAACTATCCTTTGTGGATTTACTGTTTACTCTCCTTGTGGATTTGAGTCTTGCTTTCCTTTGTGGATTGAGTTGTTCTTGAGCTCATGAGCAGAGCTAGAATTGGGGACTTAGGTATATGTATGGGCATATACCTAAGTCGAGTCAGATGTTACTTCGTGATTGCATCTTTCTTTTGTGCTATATCCTTTGTGGATTTCGGGAGACCTTCGGGGGTCTCGGGGTCCTTACTGAGTAGCTTGTACTCACCCCTGCACGGGCTATGCCCGCACTTCGTGGTGTTGGTTGCAGACGACGGACAGCGCTGATCGCGGTTGGGGCGTGGAGCAGGACGGTACCTAGAGGTGGACCACTGGGCGGGACGTGCTCGGAGCGGACGTGGGACCCGAGGAGCCTGGAGGCTATCTGTACCCACCCTTCAGGTGGGATTGCCAGTGGACGACACGAGGCCGCCGTCTTTTCTTCAGTTGCTGTACTTTACTTTTTAGTTGTACTTTACAGTTGGGCTTGTATTTCCGGCCCCCTTTACCTTTCTGCACTTTACTTTCCGCTTACTGACTCTGTGTGGTTGTTACTTATAAAGGCAATGCCTTCCCTGTTTACTGGGATTTTACGCCTTGGTGCTAGTCGCCAGCCCCTGGCCTATGGAAGGCGGGCTTGGGGTAGTCACGGCACGGGCCCCGAGGACGGGTCGTGACAAATTGGTATCAGAGGTGGTCGGTTCTACCGCAGACTCTGATCGTCCTTTCTTTCTATGTGAAGCAATAGTGTTTAGTGTATTGAGTGTGGTTATCAGTTCAGGGAGCCCAGTGTTGGTGCGGCGGCCGACGTATCCGTACACCAGGACCCTGACTCCTGATTTCCGACTTAATGCATGAAAACATTGATTGCGTGTGTGTTTCAAGTTTTCTTTGTGATTACTTATGTCAGCTCACCGGGTATACTGATCTGCTTTATGAAAGTCTCAAGTTTTCCTTGTGATTACTTGTGCCAGCTCGCCAGGTATACTGTTCTGACTGTGGTGCTCTTGTTCTCCTTTTCAGGATGGCCCCGCGACGACTGCCAGCTAGGGTTCCGAGTGTTGGGCGCGATGGCAGCCCACCGAGCGACGAGGCCTCGGTGCAGGGCCCTTTGCCAGCAGTGGCACCGGCGGTAGCCTTACCCGCCGAGCCACCGATGCTACCAGTACCAGACGCTGACGATGCACGTCGCCTCAGGGCACTGCATGAGTTTCAGAGCCAGCGACCGCCCAGGTTTCGCGGTGAGGCGGACCCCCAGGCCGCCGAGGACTGGCTAGAGGCGGTGGTACGGATCTTCAGGCTAGTGAGGACACCAGCGGATCTCATGGTGATCCTCGCAGCGAGCCTCCTGCAGGCGGCGGCAGGACGATGGTGGAGCCTGATGCTCCAGGTTCACGATGAGGCATCCCTGCTCTGGACGGACTTCGAGAGCCTCTTCCGCTCTGAGTTCGTCCCGGCCACCCTCCGAGCGGTGCGCATCCAGGAGCTTCTCCAGCTGCGCCAGGGCAGCATGACGGTCGCTCAGTATGCGGCGAGGTTCACGGACCTATCTCGCTACTCGACCGACATGGTACGGGACCCCTTCTTCCGGGCCCGGACCTTCGAGCAGGGCTTGCGACAGGAGATTCGTGCGTCGCTGATCTCCCTCAGCATTCCGACCCAGGCAGGAGTGCTGGAGCGAGCCCTCCTGATCGAGAGCTTCCTGGCAGAGCCTTCTTCAGCGGCGAGACCTAGCGCAGGGCGGCAGGTAGCTGAGTCATCGGCAGCAGGCAGCCGACGGATGACTCACGGGTCCAGGCAGACCAGACCCCCTCGCAGACGGCCTCAGGACACCGGCTCAGCAGTACGAGGCACACAGCGGAGTGCCAGCCTTTCGAGAGGCAGGCTGTGCTACTCTTGCGGCGGGCAGGGTCACATGGCTCGTGACTGCCCGACTCGCCGATCAGAGGAGCAGCAGACGGTGGAGGGGCCACCCAGGCAGAGGCAGAGGGTCGACCGTGGCGGTCCGCAGGGAGGAGGCGGACGAGGCCGAGGAGCTGGCCGAGCAGCGGGTGGTGGGCGACGCTTTCAGGCTCTACCCCCACCACCACCAGGAGGGCCACCTCGACCACAGGGAGTCGGCGGGCAGGGACAGGCCCAGCTCCAGGCAGTGGAGGCCTACGACCCCGACATGCCAGAGATGATTCGAGGTACGATCTGTGTCTATTCCACCCTTGCTGCAGTACTTATAGACACAGGAGCGAGTCACTCTTTCATAGCCTCTGCCCTTGTTCGGAGCTCGGAGATTCCGACTGAGCCGTTGGCTCGATCCTTACGGCTAGAGACTCCTACGGGAGCAGACTCGACGATTACGCACTGGTGCCGGCAGTGTGAGCTTACTCTAGGAGGCGAGAGCTTCGGCTGGGATCTCCTTGTAGCGGCGTCGAGGCCTTACGACGTCATCTTGGGCATGGATTGGCTATCCACGGTTCATGCCCAGATCGACTGTTTTAGGCGCAAGGTACGATGTGTTCGTACCGACGGGAGCAGGTTTACCTTCACCGGCGAGAAGGGAACCTTTGCAGCACAGGATGGACTTCCGCGGAGGAGAGTGCAGCCCATCTCTCATCAGTTGGCTAGCCTCATCCTAGGAGCAGTGGACGTGCGGAGTCCGGCTTTTCCTGCGGTGGTGGACCAGTACGTGGACGTCTTTCCCGACGACGTTCCAGGGCTACCTCCTCGTAGAGAGGTAGACTTTTACATCGACTTGTACCCCGGGACAGCCCCGATATCTACTCCAGCATATCGGATGGCCCCCGCCGAGCTTCGAGAGCTGCGGGTACAGTTGGAGGACTTGCAGAGCAAGGGGTTTATCCGACCCAGTGTTTCACCCTGGGCTTCCCCGATTTTGTTCGCCAAGAAGGCGGACGGGAGCTTGCGACTATGTGTCGACTATCGTCGCCTGAACCAGGTGACAGTGAGGAACAAGTATCCGCTGCCACGGATTGATGACCTCTTCGATCAGCTCAAGGGAGCGCGGTGGTTCTCGAAGATAGACCTCCGGTCAGGCTATCATCAGCTCAGAGTTCGAGACGAGGACGTGCAGAAGACGGCCTTCAGGTGTCGGTATGGCCATTATGAGTTCTTGGTTATGCCATTCGGCGTAACCAATGCTCCAGCAGTGTTCATGAGCCTCATGAACAGGATCTTCCAGCCATACCTCGACCGATTTGTCGTTGTCTTCATTGACGACATTTTGGTATACTCGACGACTGAGGAGGAGCATGCCTACCACCTGCGAGTTGTGCTAGACACACTCCGAGAGCACCAGCTTTATGGAAAGCTCTCAAAATGCCAGTTCTGGTTGCGTGAGGTCCATTTCTTGGGGCACGTCATTTCTGAGGCGGGAGTTGCAGTGGATCCCGCGAAGATCGAGGCAGTGCTAGCTTGGGAGCCACCCAGGAGCGTGACTGAGGTGCGGAGCTTCTTGGGCCTAGCGGGATACTATCGGAGATTTGTGCCGAACTTCTCCAGAGTTGCGGCACCACTCTCAGCCTTGACGAAGAAGGGGAAACCCTTCGTGTGGTCAGACAGATGTCAGCAGAGCTTCCAGGAGCTGAGACAGAGATTGACCAGCGCACCTATCTTGAGGTTGCCTGAGGAGGGAGTTGGGTACGTAGTTTACTGCGACGCATCAGGGACTGGACTCGGGTGCGTCCTGATGCAGGAGCGGGCTGTGATCGCCTACGGATCACGTCAGTTGAGGCCGCATGAGCAGAACTACGCCACTCATGACCTGGAGTTAGCAGCAGTGGTCTTCGCTCTGAAGACTTGGCGGCACTATCTGATGGGCGAGTGCTTCACAGTCTTTTCTGACCACCAGAGTCTTAGGTATATCTTCTCTCAGAAGGACCTGAACCTGAGACAGCGGAGATGGCTTGAGTTCCTCCAGGACTATGACTTTGAGATAGTCTATACTCCTGGAAAGGGGAACGTGGTAGCCGATGCCCTCAGCAGGAGGACGGGCATTCAGCTGCTTGAGGAGGCGACGGAGCAGCTAGCCTCCTTGCAGATATCCTTCGTGGATAGAGACGGAACAGCCTTTCTTCAGTCTCTCACAGTCTCTCCTCCACTTCTACAGCGGGTCAGAGAGGCTCAGCGTGGGGACGCTGACTGTGAGACCCGGCGTGCACTGATATCCTCAGGTCAGGCGCCTGATGGTTTCTCCCTTGGAGCAGAGCACGACATCCTTTTCAGAGGACGTACCTTCGTACCAGTCGCTTTACGAGAGGAGGTGCTGAGAGAGTTTCACACTTCTCCCTTGGCGGTACATCCCGGAGTGGCGAAGATGTACCAGGATCTCAGGCGACAGCACTGGTGGCCGGGTATGAAGAAAGCTGTGGCAGAGTTCGTTTCACGATGCCTCACCTGCCAGCAGGTGAAGGCAGAGCATCAGGTACCAGCAGGCTTGGTACAGCCCTTGGAGGTCCCGGAGTGGAAGTGGGACAGCATATCTATGGACTTCGTGACTGGACTTCCACGCACTTCCAGAGGTCACGACTCCATTTGGGTGATTGTCGACCGACTCACCAAGTCGGCACACTTCTTACCCATCAGAGAGCAGGGCTCAGTAGAGAGCTTGGGACGTCTTTACGTCCAGGAGATCGTACGGCTTCACGGTGTGCCATCGTCTATCGTCTCCGATCGAGATGCTCGTTTCACTTCCAGGCTTTGGAAGGGGTTGCAGGAGGCGTTCGGGACGCGGCTCCATCTGAGCACAGCCTTCCACCCTCAGACGGATGGTCAGACGGAGAGGACCATACAGACACTCGAGGACATGCTCCGTGCATGTGTTCTCGACTTTGGTCGTAGCTGGGAGGACCACCTACCCTTGGTGGAGTTCGCGTACAACAACAGCTACCACTCCACCATCGGGATGGCACCATACGAGGCGTTGTACGGCAGACCCTGCAGATCACCGTTGTGCTGGACAGACCCTGGGGAGTCAGCACTCGTGGGACCAGAGATGGTCCGAGCCACGACAGAGAAGGTCCAAATCATCCAGGAGAGGATGAGGACAGCTCAGAGCCGGCAGAAGTCATATGCTGACAGGAGGCGGAGGCCACTAGAGTTCGAGGATGGCGACCACGTCTTTTTGCGTGTCTCACCTCGACGTGGTTTACGGAGATTTGGCCGAGGCGGCAAGCTGTCTCCCCGCTTCATCGGGCCTTTCCAGGTCCTCAGCAGGATAGGAGAGGTGGCTTATCGCCTGGCTCTACCACCTCAGTTGCATCGGGTGCACGACGTCTTCCACGTGTCTCAGCTGAGGAGATACGTGCACGACCCGACGCACATCATCGACTTTGGGGAGCTGGACGTGGACGATGGGGCGACTTTTGCGGAGGTCCCAGTGGAGATCGAGGATCGACAGGAGCGGGTCCTACGTGGGCGGTCGATTCCTCTTGTGCGCATCAGATGGCAGCACGGGAACCTCCAGGAGAGCACTTGGGAGCGGGAGGCTCAGATGCGTGCTCAGTACCCCCATTTGTTCCCCTAGTTTTTGATGTATCTTTACGGGGACGTAAAGCCCTGAGGTGGGAGTAATGTAAAGACCCGCAAATTTCAAGGAAATTTTTTTCTTAATTTTCTTTGGAATTTTACAAGAGCGCAGCTTCAGACGGCACCTGATTCCGAGGCCCGGTGTGCCCGGAATCAATTTCTGAAGTTTGGCTCGGGTACGTTCAGTGAACGGACGAGCGGGTTTTTCTATCTTTTGAACCGGTGCCCGGAATCAAATTCTGAGGGCACCGATGAAATCGCAGCGCCGGTATTTGCTTAGAAACGCCTCTTCCGGAGTTGCGTTTGCTCAGACGTGGTTTTTAAATTTTACGGCTTTAAGTCAGAAATAAAATAAAGTTTGTGCGACAACTTTATTTTATTTCACTTAAGCTGCTTGGAAGCCACTTGAAGTCACTTAAAGACGGCTTGAACTGAGTTGAACTGGATAGGATGCTATCCAGAAATATCCTACCCCTTGGTAGGATATTTGTGCGGTGGGACCCGCACGAGCCCCGCCGTTTCTTTCGCTAAGTAACGCACCCGCGAAAACCCGTCAAAGTAACTGAAAAGTCAACCGACGCGTTTTCTTTAATTCTTAACAGACCATTTAATTGGGCGGTTTATTTCGTGAATTAAATGGACTGTTTCTTCGTGAATTAAATGGGTCGTTTCTTTCGTTGAATTAATTCAACGAATTGATGGATCGTTTCTTAACCGGTTTCGTGTTGGCATGTTTATAAAATAAGACCAACCCAAAAATCCTTGGAAAGGATTTGAAAGAATCTTCGTTCCTCCACCCTCTCCGCGAAGAACGCGAAGAACGCGAAGAACGCGAAGAACGCGAAGAACGCGAAGAACTCCGGCGAACGGAATTCGACGACGCACACCAAGATCTGCGACGTCGACGAGATCTACCCGCGACGTTCTTCGGCGACGTCTTTCTTCCGCGGCCGATCCTCGTTCGGCAACAAAGGTGAGAATCGGATCTTTTCTTCTCCCTTTTTAATTTCAATATCAACGGATTTAAACTAATTAAATCCGTTGATCTTGATCCGGAGATTGGCGACGCGACGAGCGATTCCGCGACGACGCGGCGATCTCCATCTTCCGCGACGAGCAATTCCGCGACGACCCCTCATCCGACGACGACGATAAGGTAAGGGATGTTGGAATTCTTTTTAAAATCCCGTGTTTATTCTTTTGAAATATAGAACCCGATCACGAAACAATTTTAATTTATTTAAAATTGTTGATTGGTTTCTTTCCTGTTTCTCCCGTTGATTATGACTAACGCGGAGGGTGCGGGTCTAACGAACAAGACCCGGCAACCCTCCGTCGATCTTCCTTTGTGTGCGGATTTGGCGAGCGACGGCAAAAGCGCGACGCAAGGGCCATATGTTGATTCCGCAGTGGAGGACGCATCCCGGGAGGAACAACGGCGCAGACGGGAGGCAAATCGGGCCACCGGAGCATCTCCGGCGGCCCGCGGAAGGAGGCGGCGGCGCGGGTCGCCGGCGCGGCGGCGCCGGCGACCGGGGGCGGCGGCGCCCGGCGCGCCGCCGGAGGAGTCCGCCGCGGCCGAGCCGCGGCGGCGGCGAGCCGCCGGACCGCGTCCGCGGTCCGGCCTTCCAGCACGCGGCCCGCGCGGGCCGCGGTTTTCTCCAAAGCCGCGGGTTTGACCCGCGGCGGCAGCGCATTCGGCCGCTCGGCCGAAGCCGAGCCGGTCCGGTCGGCCGGGCCGCGCCCAGGCCGGACCGGACCCGGCCGAGCCGGTTCGGGCCGGGTCGGGCCGACCCGGTTCGGGCCGACCCGATTCGGCCGACCCCAGGGGGGGTTCGGGCCGGGTCGCCCCGGGCCCAGTACCCCCGTTTCGGGCCCTCTTCGGTCTTTCGCCCATATCTTGGGCCTGGGACCTCCGATTGACGAACCGTCAGCGGCTACGCGATCCTTGGATCGAGACGGTCGTTTCGGTATATTATACTCAAGGTTTCGGAAGACTTTGGGTTCGGCCGGGTTGGTTCGTACACGAAGCCAACCGGGCCCTCGGAGCGGAAACGCTCATAACTTGAGCTACGGACGTCCGAACGACGTACCGTCAGCTGTGGTAGTTTCCTCTAAGTGAGACGGAACTTTTGGCATACTCCGCCCGAGGATCGGATACAGGCGGAGTACGGTCGGGTTGGTTTTGCCCTAAAAACCAACCGGGCCCCTGGGACGAAAATGCCAATAACTCTCAGACCGGGCGTCCGATTGACGCGCCGTCTGTCGCGTTGAGATCCTGTTGTCGAGACGGAACTTTTGGATACATCAACTTCGGACTACGTGTCAGTTGATGTATCAGCCCCTCGGCTCGTGGAGCGGACCCTCCTAAACGAGCTCGCTACGTGCGGGAACCCTAGCGCTGGCTGTGACCTCGACGACAGAGCAGAGATCCTCCGTGGACTGCGACGACGGCAGAGCAGAGATCCTCCGTGGACTGCGACGACGGCAGAGCAGAGATCCTCCGTGGACTGCGACGACGGCAGAGCAGAGATCCTCAGTGGACTGCGACGACGGCAGAGCAGAGATCCTTCGTGGACTGCAGCGACGACTGTGCAGGGACCTCAGTGGACTGCGTCGACTACTGCACTCAGCGATCCTACGCGGATCAGTGCCCGATCCTATGTGGGTCCTACTACCGGTTCTGTGTGAGCCACTGCCTACTGGTTCTGTGTGAGCCACTGCCTACAGGTTCTGTGTGAGCCCGATCCTGTGTGGGTCTTCTGCGGGGGTTAGTACCTATCGATCCTTCGTGGGTCCGACGACTGAGACGGATCAGTGATCGTCTTTGACGTCATCTGAAAAAGTATACCTGGTTGAGCTGAATCTTATGTTACTCTCCTTTGTGGATTGTGTTGAACTATCCTTTGTGGATTTACTGTTTACTCTCCTTTGTGGATTGTGTTGAACTATCCTTTGTGGATTTACTGTTTACTCTCCTTGTGGATTTGAGTCTTGCTTTCCTTTGTGGATTGAGTTGTTCTTGAGCTCATGAGCAGAGCTAGAATTGGGGACTTAGGTATATGTATGGGCATATACCTAAGTCGAGTCAGATGTTACTTCGTGATTGCATCTTTCTTTTGTGCTATATCCTTTGTGGATTTCGGGAGACCTTCGGGGGTCTCGGGGTCCTTACTGAGTAGCTTGTACTCACCCCTGCACGGGCTATGCCCGCACTTCGTGGTGTTGGTTGCAGACGACGGACAGCGCTGATCGCGGTTGGGGCGTGGAGCAGGACGGTACCTAGAGGTGGACCACTGGGCGGGACGTGCTCGGAGCGGACGTGGGACCCGAGGAGCCTGGAGGCTATCTGTACCCACCCTTCAGGTGGGATTGCCAGTGGACGACACGAGGCCGCCGTCTTTTCTTCAGTTGCTGTACTTTACTTTTTAGTTGTACTTTACAGTTGGGCTTGTATTTCCGGCCCCCTTTACCTTTCTGCACTTTACTTTCCGCTTACTGACTCTGTGTGGTTGTTACTTATAAAGGCAATGCCTTCCCTGTTTACTGGGATTTTACGCCTTGGTGCTAGTCGCCAGCCCCTGGCCTATGGAAGGCGGGCTTGGGGTAGTCACGGCACGGGCCCCGAGGACGGGTCGTGACAAGGGTGGAGGGGTGCAGCTGTGAGCATAATTTCACATCCTATTGAAGTATAGATTCAACAATTTTTATAGATCTAGAGAAGTTATATTTCATAGTAACTTTGAACCAATCTACCTTAGTTTTTACTCTAGTTTTGTTCTATTTTGAACTTTAAATTTTGTAAATTAATGTATATGTTTACACTTATAGGAGATGAAATTTTGGAAACCAAAGGTATTTATTCAACAAGAAAAGAAGGGAAATTTTTTTCCAATGATCTCAAATGAATAGAGCATCTACACCATGGGTGTAATAGTTTAAATTCTGTGATTTTTCTACTTAAACTTGAAAATTCACTTCTTTTTTTAGTTGATATAAATGGTTGGAAGTTGCCTTTTAATAAATTTTGTATGCTGAAATCATCTTGTTAAATCTGTTGGTTGTTGCTTCCTTTTTTACTACCTTTTTGTATTGAAATTCTGGTGTGTATGGTTATTTTAATGTTTTACTAAAAATAATTTTTGAACTTCAAATGTTAACATGAATCTACATTAAAATCCATGAATATGTGTTGAAGTTGTTAATATAGTAACTAGTGGGTATCATTCATGCATTTTGTGTGATTTTTTGAACTCTATGTTCTTCATTTCTTTTGTTTTTAATATATTAGTTATATGTTTTGTTTGTAATTAGATAAAAAAATTCTTTATTGTTACAAATTGATGTATATATCTAATTAATCATTTCTACCATAGGACGAGGTGGTTGGTGTTGGTTCAAATGCGGGCATGTTGGCATGAAACCGACAAGCAAGGGGGAACATCCATTCTTGGTAATGGGCATCTATGTGAACTTCACTTCTCAGTTATTGGTTTTGATTAGAGTGATATTAACATATTATTTTGTTCCCATGTAGTTTTACAAACATAAAATAAAAAATTAATCAGGGAAAGGTGCCCCCAAAATACATGCCCCTTGAACTGGATGTTTTATCCAATGTTTATCTCTCTATCAGGAAGGGGTACATTGTCCTCATTCAAGGATTTTCCCGGGGGTGGGCCCTCTAGAGTAAATACAACACACTGAGAATAATCCATGTTTTTTTCATTAGAAGGACCATCCTAAGGTGATGTTGAAGTGATTAAGTCTGTAGTTTTCCCAGTATCCTTCTACACTGATATAACCCCTATCTTATCCACATTATAAGGGACAGTAGTGTATTTTCTCTCTAATTCATAGATTGGAATATTCATCTTACCATTCCAACTTTCATAGTTAGAGACATCATTCCCCTTCATATTGTAAAAAGAACACTCCTTGTCCCTATTACATTCTGGAGAATGATGGAAAAAACATATAATTCATGTAAAACTGTGGTTTCCTTTCGTATTGGATCAGAAAGTCTATACATTCATCTAGTTAGTTAAGACTAATTCTTCTAGAATCATTATATACATGTCCACATTCATTATATACATGTCCACATATAATTCACAGATTAGCATTCATTTCTTTAAATCTTCTGAGAAAACATCCTCTCATGCCATCCATATCATCCTATTTGAAACTAAGTGGAATATGTTGCCCCGCGGATGTCGCTGGACCGGGCCAACACGTTGTGGTCACGCTGCGGTCACGCCGCGGTCACGCCGTGGTCATGCCGCGGTCACGCCGCGGTCACGCCGCGGTCACGCCGCGGTCACGCCATGGTCATGCCGCGGTCACTCCACGGTCACGCCGTGATTTGGCCCTACTCCAGGACGACACCCTGCGGCGGTTACTCCTCCAGGACGACACCCTGCGGCGATCACGCCGCGGTCATGCCACGGTCACGCCGCGGTCACGCCGCGGTCACGCCGCAGTCACGCCGCGATCACGCCGCGGTCACGCCGTGATTTGGCCCTACTCCAGGACGACACCCTGCGACGGTTACTCCTTCAGGACGACACCCTGCGGCGGTCACGCCGCGGTCACGCTGCGGTCACGCCGCAATTTGGCCCTACTCTAGGACGACACCCTGCGGTGGTTACTCCTCCTTAGAGAAACATTGAATGGTTAGCTCTATAATTTTTTGTATTTCCTCATTCCTAAATTATATCTCCTCTCAGCGCTGCCTCTCATCCATCTTTCCACAAAACGTGCATAGCAGGTGGTACAAAGTCTCAATTCAACTAAAAACATTGGTTTGGAATTGTCTGGAATATTTTATTGTACATGTATCACATAATATTTGTTCGGTAATTCTTCTTTTTCCTCATCCTCTTCATATGTTGTCCGAACCAGATCATCCTCATCCTCTGCACATGTCGTCTGAACCGGATCAGCCTGTTGTGATGGAAATTCAATGTCTGCTTTTGGATGTTTTAGATGAAATTCCTTCCATAATTCCCTCATCTCATGTAGCACTCATTGGAGGAGGATGATCACTGCCAAGTTGAGTTTTAAAGGCTGCACACAATCTTTTTGATTCAATTCCAAAGAGGCTGTTCTATTCTGAGGGCCTATTTCATGCTGGAGTTCCTACATTTCCCTCACAAGCTGGCAAAGGGAGGTCTGTTTGGGCCTATGAAAACAGGGCTTGTTTGTTATGGACAAAGATGCAACTGGAGACCTGGTTTTCTTGAAGAGTTTCTATGAAGGGTCTTCACTGTAGAGGAGACTAGCTCTGGTCTGTATTTGGTAGTTGCTTCCATGATGGTTCCCACAACCGTTTGACTGAATTTCACACCAAACCAAGCCCTGCTAGTGACTATTTTTCGATGCACTATAAAAATCCAATGGCCAACCCACCAAAATCAAACCAGCTATTCCAGGGCCATTTCCACTCTCACTAAAAAATCCAAACTCAAGCCCTACTACAATTCCAAGCTCCCACTTCAATTTAGCCACTATGAACTCCTTCCCAGTCCCCCACCATTTTTCAATCCACCTAGGAAACCCATCCACAACTTGACCACCAATCAGGCCTACCCACCTCTCAACTTCTAAGCCACCAACCCCACATTTTCCACCAGGCATCCCACTTTAAAACCATTCCAAACCTCACCCAATTCTAACCAATTAAACCAGACCCCTTAACATTTGAATCCCTCATCTAAATTCCTGTTCCAACTCACTTATTTTAGACCCAATCAGCCCTGCCACTTCAGAAAAACAAGAGCAGCCTACTTAAAATCCAGTCCAACTTAGTTTCCTTCATGCTTGCCCCCATGAGTCTACATCCTCACCTCAACCAAATTATTAACCACCTGGACACCTGGAAGCCACAAGAGGAGAGAGAAGGTTTATATATTTTTTTTGTAATATTTTATTCCATTAGAAGAGAATTTGTTGGATGCTGCCATTTGTAATGAGGTACTTAATTTCCTCTCCCTCTTTCTTCCATTAAATATTAGACAGATCCTATGTAAAAAAATTATTCTCCACCTCCAGGGAAGGAACTCTCAGCTACCGTTCTTCTGTTCTTCTTCCTGCTGATGAATAAAATTCCCCAAGTATATTGGGAAAATTTTATTCATTTTTCTTCATTTACCTCTTCTTACTTACTGTTGATTTCAGCAGCCGGATTCGGTCTTTTAGCAATAGCCCATGACATCTATCTGTTGTCTAGGGGGTCCAGTGGGGGGGGGTCTTTCCTGGGGTGTCCAGGGTCTGGGGGGGGGGCTGTCCTGGGGGGGGTCTGTCCATGGGGTGTTTAGGGGGTCCAGTGGGGGGGGGGTCTGTCCTGGGGTGTCTAGGGTCTGGGGGGGGGGGGTCTGTCCTGGGGGGTCTGGGTTTGGGGGGGTAGGTTCTGGGGGGTGTCCATGGTCTGGGGGGCTGTCCAGGTTCTGGGGGGGGTCTGTCCTGGGGTGTCCAGGGTCTGGGGGGGTCTGTCCTAGGGTGTCCAGGGTCAGGGGGCAGGGGGCAGGGGGCAGGGGTGTCCAATAGGGGGAGGGGTGACCAGCAGGGGGAGGGGTTATCCAAGCAGGGGGGAGGGGTGTCCGGCAGGGGGGGAGGGCTATCCAGGGGGTGCAGGGGGTGTCCAGTGGGGCTGTCCAGTTGGGGCATGGGGGCTGTCCAGTGGGGTGCAGGGGGGCATGGGGGACTAAGGGGGGCATGGGGGGTGCAGGGGGTGTTCAAGGGGGTTGTCCAGGGATTACAAGGGGGTTCAAGAGGGTTGTCCAGGAACCTAAGCCCATGCAGGTTATGAATGTCTCTATAGAGAAAATGCAGTGATATCCAGATCTGGAAAATATCATAAAACATCCCACAGATACTTCATAGGCACCAGGTATAACTATTTCACCACCTATAGATAGTGAGCACGGTGCTATAAAATCTGGTAACTCTATTTCAAATCATAATACCAATGTTTTGTTTAATGTAGTACTACATGAAATGCAAGCAGATTTTATCTAAGGATGAGCATGTGTGACCATGATTTCACCAAGCAGTTTGATTAGTTGATAAACAGTTTTTCTGGTAATGGTTTCCAATTTCAAATATGTTTTATTTTATTTCCATAAACATTTTATAGTTTATTTTGTTTTATTTTCCAGACTGATTATATGTATGTTTTCCTAGATTACTCATATATAGATACTTCTGAATTTTGTTTCAAGTGTTTCCCAAGTCCTACTAAGAACTTATAGTATGGGGTGGTCCTACTAAGAACCTATAGTATGGGGCCAGTGTCCAGCAGGGGTCCAGTGTCCAGCAAGGGTAAATATGCAGGGGGAGTCCAGTGTCCAGGGGGGAGTCCAGTGTCCAATAGGGGTAAATATGATTTGGGCATCCCAAGAACTAGTTTCCAGGGGGGAGTCCTGTGTCCAGAAGGGGTACAAGGGGGATGGTAGGGGTGGGGGGGAGTATGGGTCTAATGTCCAGCAGGGGTCCAGTGTCTAGCAGGGGTAAATATGCAAGGGGAGTCTGGTGTCCAGGGGGGGAGGGAGGGGGGGTGCTGTCCAGGGAGGGGGGGGGGGTGCTGTCCAGGCAGGGGGGTGTGTCCAGCAGGGTGGAGGGGTGCTAAACATGGTCTGTAAATCTGATGTAGTTCAGTCTATTCCTGTCTTATCTCATGCTGCTAAACATGTCAGAATTGGTGAATTGGTACCTGTTAAACCTGAATCTGGCAGTGCTGAAGATGTTGTGGTTATCAGATCAGATAAACTTGGTTATCAGATTAGGGGGTAGGGGGACTAGTAGGGGACTGACAGGGGGCCTAGAAGGGAGCCTAGTAGGGGGCAGGGGGCCTAGCAGGGGGCAGGGGGGCTGGTAGGGGGCAGGGGGCTGGCAGGGGGACTAGCAGGGGGGACTGGAAGGGGGTGGAAGGGGGGGACTGGCAGGGGGCAGGGGGGGGGGGGCTGGCAGGGGGGCAAGCAGGGGGTGGTAGGGGGGGGGGGAACTAGCAGGGGGTAGGGGGGGCTGGCAGGGGGGTGGCAGGGGGGACTAGCATGGGGCAGGGGGGGAAAGGCAGGGGGACAAGCAGGGGGTGGCAGGGGGGAGGGGTGTCCAGGCAGGGGGGAGGGGTGTCCAGGCAGGGGGAGGGGTTGTCCGGCAGGGGGGAGGGGTGTCTAGGCAGGGGGAGGGGTTGTCCAGCAGGGGGGAGGGGCTGTCCAGCACGGGGGGGGAGGGCTGTCCAGCAGGGGGGAGGGCTGTACAGCAGGGGGGAGGGGTGTCCAGGCAGGGGGGAGGGGTGTCCAGCAGGGGGGAGGGGTGTCCAGGTAGGGGGGGGAACTAGCAGGGGGCAGGGGGGGGCTGGCAGGGGGGTGGCAGGGGGGACTAGCATGGGGTAGGGGGAGAAAGGCAGGGGGACAAGCAGGGGGTGGCGGGGGGAGGGGTGTCTAGGCAGGGGGGAGGGGTGTCCAGGTAGGGGGAGGGGCTGTCCAGCAGGGGGGAGGGGTGTTCAGGCAGGGGGAGGGGCTGTCCAGCAGGGGGGAGGGGCTGTCCAGCACGGGGGGGAGGGCTGTCCAGTAGGGGGGAGGGCTGTCCAGCAGGGGGGGAGGGCTGTCCAGCAGGGGGGAGGGGTGTCCAGGCAGGGGGGAGGGGTGTCCAGCAGGGGGGAGGGGTGTCCAGGCAGGGGGAGGGGGGGCTGGCAGGGGGAAAAGCAGGGGGTGGAAAGGGGGACTAGCAGGGGGTGGCAGGGGGGACTAGCAGGGGGCAGGGGGGCTGGCAGGGGGACAAGTAGGGGGGACTAGCAGGGGGCAGGGGGGACTAGCAGGGGGGTGGCAGGGGGCAGGGGGGACTGGCAGGGGGGACTGGCAGGGGGGACTGGCAGAGGGGTGGCAGGGGGGTGGTAGGGGGTGGCAGGGGGGTGTCCAGGGGGGTGTCAGGGGATGTCGAGGGGGTGTCCAGGGGGTGTCGAGGGGGGGGGGGGTTGGGGGGGTATTTTTTTATGGATTTGGACACGCTATAGCCACGGTTTAAACCGTGGCTATTGGTTTATTACCACGGTTATTAACCGTGGCTATAGACCTAATGCCACGGTTTTAAACCGTGGCTATTAAGTCTGTCCGGCCTTTATTATAGCCACAGTTTCAACCGTGGCTATAGGTATACAACCATGGTTTGAACTGTGGCTATAGTGTTAAATCCATGGTTTGGAACCGTGGCTATAGGTCTAGGCCTATAGCCACGCCAAACTTAGCCACAGTTTGAGGAGCCATGGCTATTACCTATAGCCACGGTTTTAGGGCCTATAGCCATGGTTTAGAACCGTGGCTATAACCCGAATTTCCAGTAGTGTTTCATTTATTATTACAACATGCTTCTCTTTCAGTTTATTTACTACTTTTTCACTTTGTTTATTTACTACTTTGGGTGATATCTGGTTATTTCCACTATGGTTTACTATGATATTATTACATAGTCTCCCCACTTTCACACCCTAGTCCCTTGCTTCTAGTTAAAAGTCTTTGGTATATAGGGAGGCATGATTGAGGCCTTGTGTTGAACCGGCTTAGAGCACCTGTTTAGTGTCATCTGGGTCAGTACATTACAAAATTATTAATCATAAATGAAGAACCAATAGTTACAATATTTATAACTCATGAATAGTTTATGAAATTTGATATTTAATGTTTCCAAAAATTTGGCATCTAAATGGTATTTATTAATGTATATATAAGTTGTATCTTATTTTGTGATTTGAATGGGCATTCCATTTTTTTGAAATGTTGTGTAAAACTCCTTGAGGATGAGATCATTCTTAGATATTGTTTTTATCCATTGTTTGAAAATATTTTATAAAATACCATGAATATGAGAGAGATCCTACCTAAGAATAAAGTGATTCCCATGATCCAAGGATACCCTAGGAGGGAGACTATTGGTTTCTCCTCAGTGATATCAATCAATCTTGTTTGATATTTTTATACAGATTGGATCAAATTGTGAAAGGTATAGCATTTGTTTCTTTATTTTATTTTTTATTATAAATATATAATATTTTTTACATAACCATCAATTAACATACATATTATATTTTTAAGCAATATAATAGTTGCATATGATTTTATAATTAGTGAAATTTTAGATAATTATCTTAAAAATTTATACTTTTCCAAGAAGAAGGTCCATGTCATGAAGAGAAAATTTAAAGGTTTATAAATCATAAAATATGATCAATAGTTAATCTTAATGATCATAGAATACTTGGATATATTGAAATGATATACGAGTCATTTCACTGGGCATTGTGAATTCTATGGTGGTTATAAAACATAGAAATAATATAGACCATGTCGTAATAGAATCTATACGGAGATTACAAAATCCCTATGCAAAACAGGGTACGACATCATAGGTGTTTGAAAATAATGAAGTGGATGAAGTAGAAAGATAACCCGAGGAAGTCTAGATAGTATTCTTTGAGTATTATAAAGTTATAAGAATTAAATAAGATGAATTTATCAAAAGTTAAGTATCTGGAAGATGAAAGGGTATGCATAAGATTTTAAAAATCATAAAGGCATGAAAGTTCCCTCTATACATTAATGTCATTTTGGTATAACATATGATTTTTAAGGGCCATACTTTTCAAAAATCTAGAGAAAGGCAGAGGGGTGGGGGTGGGGGATATTTTAAATTATCATGAGGAATTATGGCCACAAATATCATCTTAATACCACATAAATCCTATATATATAGATAAAACTTGTAGAATATCTTTGAACAAGGTAAGAATGAAGCTCACAAAGTCTAACTATTGACTGATGTTGGGAGGAAATAATTCAAGATGCAAATTTTTAGGGAGCATGAAATCTTGACAAGGATATTCAAATTCAAGAAGGATAAAATCTCATCAATGTTTACCAGGAATGAAGGAAGAAAGAAAAAATCTAAAAAAGAGATGGATATTGAGAGGATTGAGGATATAAGTTATAGATTTTCATTTTTTATTTCTGATACTTCTTTAATTTTTAGTTTTCTTCCTTTTACATTGTCTATTATCTCTTAAATGTAGGGGTAATTTTTTTAGTGATTAGGGAATGTGAAGAGGAACCATTTTTTAAATGATTGATTTTATGCTTTAATAAATAAACTCTTCTCCTATTAATTGATTTCTATATTCAGTAGCATGATAGTATTTTGAATGATATTGTGTCATGGTCATTAATATTGTTATTTTTTTCATCTTTGGTTGATAATATAATCTCTCCCTCAATTCATTTTAGCTTATATATAATGAAATAGTCTAGGTGGAGTGGCGACTGTCTAGTTTTTTTGATATGTTCATGGAAGATAATGAATTTCTTTTATATTTTTTAGGTGAACCAAAATAGAATTTGGACTTTCCAAATTATTTTAGGGGAATTTTATTATTAAGGTGTCATTTAATATATTTTAACACACATAGGAAGGAGTTTTTATCTATCAGTGATTACCACTTGATTAAACCTAATCATTTCTCTCAACCTAGGGTGAATGAAGAAGTGATTGTAGATTATTTCATTTTTTAATTAATAAGAAGAATAATGAACTATTTATAAAACAAGTATAACATTACAATTGGTAATTAAACCCTTAAAAAATAACCTTTCACCACATTGATAAATTTATATGGTTTAAATTTTTCTCTATAATATCTCAATCTGAATTCACCCAAAACCCATTTTTATACTTATTGTGACAAATAAATTTCACACACTTCCTTGGAAACTACCTATGGTCCCCATTATAATATATAATAAACTTAGGTAATAAAATTATATTTGAACCTACCCATGGTAGGTTGATCAGATATTTAGATTTATTACCATAGAGAGAGTACCAATTATTTTTTATTAATTTTCATGACCCATTATAATACATATAACATGTTCACTCTTTATTTATAGGTTGAGATAACTATGTAAAATAAACTTGGAAAATTAAATTTACAAATTTATTTTGAAGAGGAAACCTTATTAGACTCTAATGAAACTTAGATTGTTTATTGAAAATCTATAAAAATGGTAGATCATCCAAAACCATCCCTGAGAGACCTCTAAGAACCTCGCTTTGTTAATCAGAATAACTAGATATCCATGCCTACTTTGAATTAAAGACAGTTATAATAAAATTATAACTTTGATTTCACACCCTTTCAAGTGAATAACCCAAAAAACATATTATGAAATTCACCTTGGTATGCTAAATACTCAAGCATTAGGAGTAGAAGAAGAATAAGTGAAATAGAGATCCTTTCCATTATCTTTAGAAGGAGAAGATAAAGAGTGGTTGTACATTCTACGTCATGGAGAAGTAAATGACTAGGATGGTCTTTAAAGGATATTTCTATAAATTTTATTCCCCAATTAAAGGAGTACAACTATTATAATGGATATCTATGCTATAATACATGCATCAGAGGAAACTTTGTATGAGTACTGGGAAAGAATTTAAAATTTGTGTGCTAGTTGTCCTCACCAAGACATAAGAAACACCATTTTATAGTATTAATCTATAAAGTCATTCTTGATAATGATAAAAATATTCCATATTCATTATCATGAGGACATTTAATTGAAAATTCACTAATAGAATCATAAGGATTGGCTGAGAAGATAGCTCATACTTATCAACAATTTGGAACAAGAGTTATTGGTACCAGATAATTTCAAGAGGTTTGATCTTTTGAATCATCCCTTATATATTTTAAACTATAGTAACTACCACTTTGTTTAGATAGATGGATATTAATAAATCTAATGATAAATAATCACCAGTAAGGGTATGTGTTCTTTATTCGTCTCTAAAATAATATACTGATCAATATACTATAATACAGGGAACTGAAAGTTGTGAAGTAGACTATTAACAAAGAAAATTTCAGCAGCCCAACCAAGAATAGAGAGACACTTCCCAAGTCTAATATAGATTTGGAAACTAAAAAATCCAATCCAAACTACCCTATTTCATCAATATCAATAACCTTCACTATTCTAACAATCATAAAATCATCCCTATAACCAACAAGCCTTCCAACCACCACCCTTTAAATAAAATAATCTATTTGAATATCCATTAACCAATTTATTATTACAAGGAAGAAACTAATCCCATCCCATGATAGAAAATTTTAAAAATGACATGGAATAATTGAAGAGTTAGATAATAATCCTTGTGGAGATAATGACCAAAAATCCTATAAAACTACCAGCTCATTCCAATCCAAATACTAAAGGTAATGTGAGTGTAGTAATAACTAGTAGTGGTAAAGAGATTAACTATATTTCTAAATATTATTCCAATGAGAACCAACCCTATATTAAAAAATAGTAAGATAATAATTCTTAAAAAAAATAAAAGGGAATCTTAAAAGAAATTTAAAACTTATCCTAAGGATAAAGAAGAAAGGGAAAATGAAGAGAGGCCTGAAAAGTAAAGGAGAAGTCATAAAAACCTATGAAAAAAATTATATTATAGAAAATAATGACCATCCACTACCCTTTTCCTCAAGAATAATCTAATCAAGGAAGATATAAGAGAATGAAATCCAAAAAAAGGATCTAGAAACTTTTCAAAAAGAGGAAATCAATATTCCTATACTTGAAGATATCAGAAAAATTATTGAAATATACTAAGTTCCTCAATAAATTGTACACTAAAAAGGATGTTTCAAGTAAATTAGAGAGTGAATTTAGGAATAATGGTTTCAGATTTGATCACACCACAACTGTAAACCAAATTTTAGGATCCAAGTACATTTTATATCCTTTATACAATTGGTTCTATTTCTTTTAAAGATGAATTTTATGATCTTGGATATTTTATTAATATCATGACTCATTTTGTTTTTAATTATTTATTTATTGGATAACTCAGACACACAAGATAGGTTGTTTAACTTTCTAATAGATCCACTAAATTCCCACATGGAGTTATGGAAGATGCTCTGGATAAAGTGTGAAATTTTATCTTCCTACCTAATTTTTATCTATTGAACAAGGAGGGGGGAAGAACCTCATCTCATTCAATTATCATCTTGGGTATAACCTTATTTAAAATATCTAAGATAATTATAAATTTCCATGAGGGAACTCTAATAATGGATTTTTATGAGAACACTGTCCACATTAATATTTTTGATTCCATGAAGTATCCACAGAAAGATCAGTCACTTTCCACACTTTCACTCTCTGAAGAATCTAATCCATGCAAGGAATATAGTGTGTTAAAATAAATTTTAATTTTGGATAATAAATTGAGATTTTAGAATTATATGAAATAAAATTGGGATAAACTTAAAAATTCCATACAACCATATGAAGAGGAGGTAACTTTGAATTATTTTATGGTTTTAATTATATATTCACCAAGGAGTTGAAATTTTATCTTATGTATATGAAATTTTGTCCATATAGGTAATTAATAAAAATTTGATTCTATATTTAGTGTATCCCACAAATATGTAATTAAAATATTTTCCCATCGATTTAAATTATGTATTTCTAATAGAGAGACACAAGCTATGAGTAATTGTTTCTAGAAATTTGTATTCTAATTAAGAAAAAATAATGATAGACCTGTTAGGAGAAAATTTATGTGCTATAGGATAAAATTTAATATACATATCCAAAATAAGATTTAAAATATACATGTACAAAATTATATTGGAAGGAGATGTAAAACTTGTTAGAAATCCCTAAATAAGACTCACCCAACTAATAAAGGTAGTTAAGAATGATATTGAAAATTTATTAGAATCATGTATTATCTACCCTATTTCTGAATCCCAATGGATTATCCACATTCACATAGTACCTAATAAAGATATACTATCTATAGTGAATAATTAAAAAAATGAACTAATTCCTGTGAGAGTCCAAAAAAGTTGGAGATTGTACATAGACAATAGAAAACTAAATCAGGTCATAAGAAAAGGTCATTTTACTATTCTATTTATTGACCAAATGCTATAAAGATTATCAGGTAAATCTCATTATTGATTTCTAGGTAGAATTAAAGGATACTTATATGTTCCAATTTCACTTGAGTATCAGGACAAGATAAATTTTAAATGTCCTTATAGTACCTTGGTTTATAAAATAATGTTATTTATATTATGCAATACACTAGGTACATTTTAGATATGCATGATAAAAATTTTCTCTAATATTATAGAATAATATATTGAGGAATTTTTGGATGAATTTATTGTGTTTGTAAATTCTTGTGATGATTTTTTTATAAAATATGGACAATGTTTTGAAAACTTTCATTGAAAAGAACCTTATATTAAAATTTTAAAAGTTCGATGTCATGGTGGAAAGAGGCATTGCGCTTGGGCATGTATTTTCACCACATGGGATTGAGGTTGATAAATCTAAAATTGAAGTTATCAATGATTTACCTTACCCCACTTGATTAAAGCATGTTAATGATGGATATGTAATAAAAATGGGGTATATCATATTTAAAGATATACCCAAATCATAGGAAATGTTATCCATGAGATGGATATCATGGCCTATGAAATGTTTGAGTCATATGGAATCATCATATGCTACTTCTTCCTATATCATATAGTAAGATTAGGCTTATGATCTACACATTCATGGGATGAAAGCATATTCACCATCTTCTCTCTTATAGTTTCTCCTTTGGAAATCATGCATGATATGGATCATTCAGGACTTAGAACATTCATTAAACAAGTTTAATGAATGAAAACAAATGAAAAGTAATGGGTTCCATGAGATGGAACCTGATAAGACTCATATAGAAGATGCTCTTCATTAAATAAAGAGTGTTCAGATGGCTATATAAAGGGATAACCCCCCCCCCCTATTGGGATACTTGTTCCATGTAAAGGCTTCAAAATTTCTATCTTCTTCCTTGATCATGATTTATCTTTGGGTGAAGGTTCTATCACTCCTTCAGTGATCAGGGGTCATTAAGAAGCATTCTGAGATACAATGATGATGTAATACCCTCATAGGAAGGAGGTATATGTTTGCTGATTCAGTTATCCACATCAAGAATTCTTCACCAAAGAAGTAAAATGAGGATACTACCGCTATGATATTGGTATGATTCTCTTTGTAAATCCTTTCATGTTGAATTTTTAAAGATAGATCGAGCTTGTTTTTTGGTTATTTATGTTTTTAAAGATCATGATATGATCTACTAAAACACATTAGTAGTATTAGAGCCTTGTTTTTTAAGGATCCAATGTGTTTATCTACTTTTTATTCTAATAAATGGATATTGTAATTTTTTATGTCATTATCGTATAATATGATATGTTTAAAATATTCTATTTCATTCAATCACAATGTGTGACTAGAATATATCATAAGGTACAATATATAGAAAATCCAAGGATTTAAATTATTCCATATCATATAATATATGATATCTTAAAATATGATTCAATCTAGGGTTTCCATGAAAATAGGGGATTATTGTATAAATATGATATTTGATCAACCATAAAATATGATTGGAGCATTATTAAAGTGAAAATTGTATTTAGAAATACCAATTATAGCGTACGATTGAAGGTATATTGTAAAATATTATTGGTTCAAAAAACTAACTCTATCTTGTATTAGTCATATTTTATGGATGATAATATGACCATAAATCATAAAATACGACATGTATAAAAATGTTAAAAAATTTATTTTTGATATTTTTAATTATAGTTTATAAAATTTTTATAAAATGGGATTTTTCATGCCTAAATTAAATATGAAAAGTTACTATTGGATTCTTATGTTTTTTTAAAATAAATTAAGATTTTATTTATCTATTCCTATAATATATTTATGTTTATAAATTGTTTACAGAATGTGAATAATGTGTATTCCTAAATTTATATGATAAATTTCTTCTAAGAGATAGAGCCCCACATAAAATTCAAGGAGAGATATCATAAGATTTAGTTTTGATCTACATTGACCATAGTTTGTTTTTAGATTTATAAACTTGAGAATAGTTTTTAATATTGTTTATTCATATTAGGTTTTGTAGATATCATGGATTAAATTCTATCTTGAGTAAAGTCTCCCTGGGGAGAGGGACTTGGTGTCAGACTAACCATCATCCTTGGGGCTTATACCATGTTCTATAAAGGTGAGAGGTTGGACATATATTTCCCTAGGATTACTCATGTGGAGATTATCAATATTATATATCTCTATGCCTTTACATGAATATTTTATATACCTTATTCATGATATGTGTTTGGATATGTATGAATATGTTTGGCTTTTATTTTTGGGTGAGTAGCACAAACTTGTGGGTTGTGTAAAGAGTTGTACATTAATACAACATGGACACATTAATATGGTGGATGGAATAGGATTACAAAGCTAAATTTTTAGAAGCATGCATACATAAAGAAATGAAACATTAGTTAATAATGATTTAATGTGCTTAATATTCATGATATTTATATTAAATTGGTGATAATTTTAAGAAAACACTTAAAATACTAACTGTGAGATTCCTTCCAAAGTGGAACTTTTCAAGACTTCGATCACTTAGTATGGGTAAACTTAACCATTAGGTGACCATGAATTATCCTGTCTAAGTAAATCAAGTTATGAGGTATCCCTAACCATTAGGTTCCTTGTTATTGGAATTTACTTTAGGTTATACTAGTTAGGAAGCCTTAACCATTAGGATACTGGATGAATAGAGATGACTAATCCATAGTGGATTTGGATAAAGTGTTTATCCACTCAACTATCTAATAATTATATATGATGTGATTGAAAAATTTGTTGTCTATTAGATATAGTCATGGATTATTTACATGACCAACCCTATGAAGTCATGATAAAATATGGATTGGCTCACTAAATAGATATGATGTATGGGGTCATCATTTTTAATGGGAGTAATTTCATTAAATGTACTTGATTAAAAGATATAAAACATGATACTCATCCATAGATATGTCTTTTTATATATTATGGGTTATATTTTGATAATCATATCAGGATCCCTTATAGATATAACCTATATAACATTTCAAGATTAGTATATAAGGTTGAGAAGAGTTCTCAAGAAAAGAATCATTCTGAGCATCTGAATGTGAATGTTAAAAAGGTCACTTTCACTAAATTTGAATCATGGGTATTAGATAAAGGGTGTACATCACATATTTTTGTTGACAAACATAGACTCAAAGGTATAAGGGAATTAAAAAAGGGTGAAGTAGATCTTTATGTCGGTAATGGAGAAATATTTACTTCATTAGAAGTTGACGCTTATTATCTAACTTTACCAAGTGGATTAGTTATATAATTAGATAATTCTTATCATGTTCCTACTATAAACATAAATTTTATCATTGTATCTTGTTTGGACAAGAAGGGACTTTCTATAATGGTCTGAAACATGCACTTCTAGATTAGGTGCTAAAATCATAAACCTTACATTTCTAAAATTGTTACTAATGAAGGTGAACCAATTTTCTACATCCAAAACTTAAAACATAAAAAGGAAATATTGTATCACTTACATACCCAAGGATATTTTAGGTTTAGAGTTTTAGAGAATTAGAAAAAACTCTTACATAAACACTACCCATGAATTCAAGGGAGTATTTTTTCCATCGTACCCATCTTTTCATATTTTGTATCAAGTCTTCAACATCTCCCATAAAATTCATCATGTTATAAACCTTTATATAAAAAAAATAATCATTATTATCTACAACCTTGGGAATAAGAAATATAAGAAGAATGAGATAAAATTATAATTAAGGTTAAACATAAGCATTAACATTTGAATTTCATCAGTGAACATAAGAAGAGCATAAGGGTATGATGACATAATCAAAGTGCATGATAACAACACAAGAATATTCATACCCATCAATACTTTTATCATCAATAATTAAACCTGGAATAAAGATTTATCAAATTCAAGAGTCATAAGAATCAATAATCATTAGCTATGTGATTTCAATCTTGATAAAAGGAATCATTAAATACCCATAGAAAGCATAAAGAAAACGTGTTGGTACCTTAGGACATCATCATCATAAAACCCTTAAAAACCCTTATAATTGTAATAACCATATGTCCGACTTCCATTGTAATTCTCTGAAGAACATAATCATTACACAGTGCATTTGAGATCTATAATGGGGATCACCCTTTGTATAATCTATATCGAGCTCTCCCATTTTTCATGAACTATAATGGGGATCTACCCTTTATATAAGTTATATCAAGCTCACCTGTGAACTATAATGGGGGTCAACCCTTCATAGACAATGTCCAAGGAATATATCATGAATAAACCCTTGAAAAAAAATTAAACCCATATACAAAATAATTTCAGATATCAAAATACTCTTTTCTTTTAAAAAGCCATTTTCAAAACAAAATTCACCCAAAATGAGAGAAGGATGGATTTTATTTAAAGAAAACATGAAATGATATAAGGGAATCAAAACATAAAATAATGTTTATGGGGGTGCGAAAAGTAATTATTTATATATACATTAAAATAGAGAAATAATTTTATTTATTAACTCATGGAAAATAAATTGGTTCTGTGAAAATATATTTTAAAAAATAATAATCCTTCTAGAGAAAGAATTAGGATGATATCATTAAAAAAATATCCTAGTGGATCATAAGTAACAACAAGTGTTTTTAAAATTGATGAATGTAATTAAATTTAAAATATCATTAAAAAAATCTTGTAGAAAATAACCTTTTCAATTTGAGTAATATCAAAGGATGTCATCTTAGATGGAAATGATTTTTAAATATCACTTGAAACATTTCTTGAGGAAAATACCCTTTCCATTTTTAAAACACTTATTTAAAAAATAAAATATTATCAAACATTAAAGAAATAATTTTATTTGAAAATAACCTTTGAAACTTAAAAAAATAATCTTTAAAACGTTGAGTTTTCATGACAATGTGGAAATTAATTCATGTTGTAAATGTTAAAAATAAACATTCTTTTTAAACATTTTATAAAGGGAGACAAAGTGACCCATTTGAAAAAATTTAATAAATTCCCTTTTAAAATATTTTAAAAGAAGGTAAAAGATCATATAAAATATATTTATTAAATTATTTATTTTTATAAAAAAATATATATATTGAAAACATTTTATAAAACATAGATATGGAAGAGAAAAACAAATAATCAAAAATAAAATACAAGATCTGTATCACTTACAAATGACTTTATTGATTTTTATTTAATCAATAAGGGAGGAAATGGAAATAAAAAATGTTAAAAACATTCATAACCAATGGATTATAAAGATATTTTTTTCAAGAAAATAATATCATATTACTTCCTCCAAAATAACCTTGAATATAAACAATCCCTAAATAAAGGATATTGCAACATAAAGCCTTTCCCATGTTGGTACTCTTAAATCATAATCCCCATGGAAGAATAAATTTAAATGAAACTTTAAATATCATGAAAATAATTATATTCATGATATTACATAACAAAGGGGTATAATATACAATTCATAGAATAATATTGGTGTATAACAAAACATATGTCATAAAGAAGACAATTTGAGATGAGTAACCCTTACAATGAACATACAATTGAAGTGAGAGTTAATCAATGAATTTATTATGTGCATAAAATTTAAATCCAAATAAAAAAATTATAGATAAAACATAATATAATCAAAATTCATTACAAATTTTTTTTATAATATCAAAGATAATGAATAAGTAATATAACCCAATGAAAAAAAATTGAGTTATAAAATTCATTACGAGTTAGTAAATTTCAAGTAAAATACTCTTGGATGAAATAATTCAAATTTAAACTTAAAATACCTTGAAATATGAATTATTCATGAAATTACATGTAAATAAGGAATTATATACACTATATAAAATAAATTATGTGAATAACATTAATATATACCTGAATGTAGTAAAATTGAGACAAAGTCCCTTACTACTTTGGTAATCTCTGGATCAAAACCTCACGAAAGATATAACCTCATATGGATTTTTAAATCCAAATAATTTTCATGAAAATAATCATATAATACATTCATGGTTATTATATACACCACATAATAAAAATTAGTGGTGAATATGACATATGTCTCACATAAATAAAAGTGACTCGTGAAACCCTTACCTTGAGTCGAGACTTTCCATGTATGTCCTTTAACATATATATAATAAACTTATATCAATTATTTGATTTATTAAAAAATTACAGGCTTAATAACTTATAATTAAATAATTTATTTTATTTATTTTAATTTCATATTTAAATATTTAAATAGTTAATTCCACATCGGGTGTTTTGAGGATGTTCGGTCCATATTTTCAAAACGGCTTTGGTATGTTGACCATGGTAAAAGGGGTCATTACTATATAATCTATAGAATAATAATAATTTTTATATAATTATAATTTTTATACATAAATTATATTTTAAAAACTAATCATGAAATATGGTTATGAAAAATGAACTACATTACAATCATAGAGATGGTAGGTTGTACGTACACATGATTACTGTTTACATTTTTCAACAATCATTATGAAAATAATATAAGTAATATTTTATCTTTACATAATGATCATGATATAATAAATAACATATTATTTTTAAAATATACATATATATAATCCATGTGATGTGGTGATGAAAAAAAGAATCACATCGCTTCATAGAGGCGGTAGTCCACACGTACGCATGAACGACGTTATCATTTTTCAGTGAGTGGAAATGTAAGAGAGAAAATGATATATTATATTTTAATAATTATAAATATTTCATGAATATAATAATTATTTTATATATATCACATGTATTTATTAAATTTATCCTTATTACCTTCCATGTAATGCATTAGTGAAAAATGATTCGCAACATTTCGCGAGACGATAGTCCATCGTACACATGAGCGACATTATCATATCCCCCAGAGAATGGTAAGAAATAAGGTATATGTGATATCATATAATATAAGTATAACTATGGTACAAATATTATATACTTTAATTCCATCATTACAACCATCCGTAAGAGGAGGTGATGGAAAACTAATTACATTGGTTTGCGAGGCTATAGTCCTCCGTACACACGAACAACAATTTCATTTCATAATTGATGAAAGATGAGATAGATATTGGATATTCCATTAAAATAATAAAATATTGGTATATTTTAGATAATTTTGTTATTATATCATCATAATTGAATAATACTTGAAGATGGTGGAAGAAGAAATAAAATAAAAATGCTCAGTTAAGCACGATGCCTCTTCTACGGATAACCTCAATAGGTTAACACAAAAATCCTTCTTAGGGTTTATTTATGATCAAAAAATGACTTTAGGTAATGGATAGGTAATTAAGGGAGTTATTTGGTTAGTAATTTTCTGATAAAAGAGGTTTTGAATGTGTGAATAGGAGAGGTGAGGGGGTGGTCATTTATAAGTGAAGTGAGTGGCACACTTGTCATTTTTTAAAACAAAAAGTGATAACCACATTTTTCAAATGAAAAAAGGCTCCCAAATGGACCATTATCAAGATTTATATGAGATAATTTTTAAATATATCCATAAAATACAATTTATACAAATTTTAGATAATTTTAACCCTTATCTTTTTATTTTAACCCATGGTAAACCCATTTTCACCTTAATTACGATAATTGATTTTTATTATTTTCAATATTCATTATGAAAAAATTAATTTTAAATTATTATATAATATAAATTACTCTGATTAAAAATATGGAATACATTTTAAAAAATTTAATTCATATAGGAGGTGTAATTTAATTTTAATATTAAACCAGTGGATGGGATGCAAAAACAGTTTTTCAAGAAACATATTTTTCAAGCATAAGTTGATTTTATATTAACTCTATGAATAGTTATAATCATTATATAAATATAAATTTATATTTATAGATATATAATATATAAATTTAATTTAAATTTTTTCTCATTAGTGATTTTTAAGTTAATTAAAATGGAGAAACACAATACACTTTAAAACAATTTTCAGAAAAATGTGTTTTTAAACCCAAAAAAAACTTATACTAAAATACAATATAAAGATTATTAAAAATTAATTAATTCGATTTAATATAAATAAATAATAATTATGTAACTTGAAATAAAATTTAAATTATAATAGAACTTTTAAATTACTTAATTTATTGAAAAGAAATAACAATTTTACAAAAATTGGTATTTTTCACTAATAATCATAAAATGTTTGAAGATACCATTGAAACTGAAAATCCACCTCAGTGCATGTTTGGAACTGATGTTCTTAATGAATTTAAATATTCTAGTTTTTCATTTGGTAAAGGTTATATAAAATCTAGAAAGATGAAGAGGGTTTTCACTGAATCCAATTATAAATAGAAGAAGAAAAGTATCTTCTTTAAGTTTCCTTATTGGCTAAAAAATTTGTTACTTAATTGTTTAAACATCATGTATATTGAAAAATATATTTGTGAAATGATGCTTACAATTATTCTAAATTTAAATGGGAATACAAAAGATGATTTATGATCTCAACACGACTTAGTGGATTGGGGTATCAAGCCATAATTTCATCCTATATGTATCGGTGAAAATAAATGGAAAGTTTTGTGTGATTCTTATGTGATGATTCCTTCTAAAAAAATCTATTTTTGTAAGTACAAAAGATGATCAAGGTTCCTAATGGATATTAAAGAAACATATCAAAATATTTCAACATAAGAGAGTTAAATCTAAAATCTATGAAGACTCATGATTATCACATCATTCTTCATGAGTTGATTCCAATATCAATCTATCATTTACTATCCAATAATTTAAGGGTGATAGTTATTAATTTTTTCCATTTTTATAAATATATTTATGCTAATTTTTTTTCCTAATTCTTTCTTTCAAAAAAAATTGGAAGGGACACCATTAATTTTTTATGAGTTAAAGAAAATTTTTCCTCCATCATTTTTCACATGCATGTTGCATCTAACTGTCTATCATCCATCTAAAATACTTCTTAGAGGGAATGTTTCTTTTCATTGGATTTATCTAACTAAAATAAATATGTACACTTTTAAGTATTACATCTATAACTAGAATCATCTTGAAGTTTCTATTATGAAAGGTTACTTGGCTCAAAAATGTATGGATTTCTATTGAATGTATTTTTCTGATGTGAACACAAGACATAACCAACCAATGAGAAATAAAGAAGAGTAGTGTGAGAAAATTGGACCCAGTTTTCCATCACTTCCCAAAAAAATAGAGAGACTTTTCATATCAAAGAGTATCCTGCTTGGTTGAAATTGAAGGTAGAAGTATTACTGTAATAAAATAAAAAAATTAATATTCAATTAATTTTAATATTCCTTTATATTTCAGGTATTGATTTTAGTTGCTGACCCTATCTCTGAAGAAATAATATATTTGTATTTTGGTCCTAATTATATGGTTATTTAATACAAATAAATTGTGATCAATGGGTACAAATATATTATCACTAATCAAGAAGTAAACATGAGAATACAACATAATGATGTTATGTTAACTTCAATAATATACTATTATTATAATGAGTCAGATAGTAGGCCTCGATATGAAAACTTATCTTATTATAGAGTTATTGAGAAAATACTAATATTGGATTATTACTCTCATAACTGAGATTCTATGATGAAATGAAATTGGATTGATTCAATGATGAGACATGGAATATTTATTGATTATTGTGGATTTAGAGTCATTGATATGACTCAAATTATTAATATTAATGATCCATATATTTTAGAATCATTGACGAAACAAGTTTTTTATCTAAAAGATCATTTAAGACCTGAATTTAGTGTTATTATTCAATTAATCCCAAGACACATTTTTAATGCTGGTAGGGATGAAATTGAAACCATCATTGCCCTCATTGGCCTTGATCAATTTATTACTTATAATGGCCCAAATAGTATAATTTTTAAAGTTGATTCTGAACCAGAATTTGTAGTGGGTGATATATAAAATCATCTATATGTATTCTCAGTTATTTTGGTTTAGCGCTACTTGGGTTTTTAGGTTGGTACTATTCAAATTTATTTAATATTGGTTTCAAATATTTTGTATCCAACTCGGCCTTCATGTGCATTTTCAATATAAAGTGGTTGTAGTTTTATTTGGGTTTCATTTTATAATATTTATTTGAACTATATTAGAACCTAAAAAAACAAAAAAAAATACTATCTAATTATAAAAAAACAAGATTAATTGAACTAAAACATATAAAACAAATTAGAATGAAAAATATAATGAAATGAATGACCTAACCCAAAAAATGGCCAAATGGCCAAATGATCTAACCCAAAATATGAAACAAATGACCTAACCTAAAAAATGGAAAAATTTCCTAATTAAATGAACAAAATTAACCAAATGAACTAACAAAAACTAAATTTTATATGATTGAAAATATAAGAATAAAACCATACCATACCCATGTTTAACATGCTAATTAAAATGTATTGATTTTTTATGGCATGTATTTTATATTTTGATATTCTTTCCATTAAATATGATATGATTATGTTATGTCACTACCTATATTTTATTTGGATTTAGAATTGGTACCCCTTAATTAAGTATGTTCCCTATTATTTCTTGTTTGGATTACACATTATTTACAAATTTCTAATTAAATGTATATTTCTTTTCCAATGCAGGAAATGAAAAAAAATTGAAGAGATATGAAGGAAGAGAATGTCTGATAAAAATAGTCACATGAGAGATATGGACATTCCTCCTCTGGTTCCTATTGTTATTATACCATTTCAAATATATATATCAATAACATATAATGTCATTTCATCAATGTTTTCTTTAATTTAATTAGGAACCATCACCTAAGAAACAACTATTATCTGACCATCCTAATGACAGTGGTGCCCAACCAATAAAATCAAGGGGGTGGTACTAGAGATACTCATTCCACTCATCATACCTGATAACACCCAAACCTTCATCAAATATTCCATGTAGCATAATTTCTTATCCCATGGTTCTGTTAGAGAAACCCAAGATATTTAGACCACCTATATTGTCTCCACCATTTACATCTGATCCTCATCGTATATCTTTTCCTTATCTGATGATGGTTCCTACTCCCCATCCATATTGTCCTTTTTCATTGATTTATATTCTAACTCAATATCCTAATAGTTTTTTATCTCCAAGATTTTATGTTCATTCTATAAGAGTTGGTGTCCTAGAACCAACTAGTTTTAATTTGATTACATGGATATTTAATGTATTATTATATATTGTTCATTGTTCTGCATGACTATGATGTAATAATGTCCTAGAGTATTTGTTGCATTGATAACGTCATGGCAGTTCCACGCTATGATGAGAACCTTGAAATGCTATAATAATATTCTTAAATATAGTTATGTGGTTGGATGACATACTATTATGGGACACATAGCATACAGACCATTTGGTGTGAGTACTCTTAAGTAGATTAGACTTCCTCTCATGAAGTTCGCACTTGGTAATCTCCAAGATAGGAGATTATGAGAATAGAGCTACTAGTAGAAATCCCTAATGTTTTAGTGTCATCGGATATTTCTATCTACGAGTGTGTGTAATGATCCTTAGATTTTAATATTATCATTAATACGTGTCACGACTTGCGCACTTTGATTTACTAATAAAAACCATTATGCAGGCAGTTGGCAAGAATTAGGGTACATTGGGTGTGTCATGAGTGGCATATTATTAATGGATAAGTCATGGAATAATTTGTCCCTTCCATTTATAGAATTTGATATCTCGTCCCTTTGATTGAAATAGAACTATCGCATGAAATTCCATGGCCATGGTGTAACGATGAGTTTATTTCAGGTAGTCAAAGAACGACATATCAAGCATAAAAGTTGATGACACTATCATGAAACATGCTTGAGGAGATTTTGCGACAAAGGGATTATATTACACCGTGAGCATTCATATGTGGATGTTGTTGTTGCGACTTTACGTTCTTTCTCTTGGGTTCCTTGACCCATTGCTAAATAGTACTCTTGGACTTTAGGCAAGCCATCCTAATGCCAATGAGAAAGAATCCTAGAGGGTCACACACTAAGTGCTTTTGGAGGTCTTGGTTAAATTCTATTTGAATTTAATTAATGAAATAAATATTATTCTCAAGACCGTGGAATAATTTTATTCAAGTTAAAATGATTGCATAAATTAAATAAAATATATTAATTTATTTTATTGAAAATTTAATAAATATTTATTTACTAGTTTGTAAATAAAATATTTATTTAAGAGAATAAATTATTTATTTATTTATTCGGGTGTTCAATAAATGGAATTGGAGTTCAAGCGGACCAAGGTCAGTCCAGTAGTAAAATAATTATTTTCAAGATGGTAAATAATTATTTAACTAGTTGGCACAAGTTAAAACAATAATGACGCTTCTATTATTTTGTGACGCAGAATTTTATTTTATAATTCCATTTTTCACAAGTTAGCGCACCATGAATAATGATGTGGTATTATTATTATGAGAATTGGTTTTTTTTCTAAGTACATGAATGCATTTAATTATTGTTATGCAATTAAATATTGTAACTGAAATCCCATGTATATAAATATAAAAGTAGGCCTATTGTGCCATACACCACACCACATGTCTGGTGAATTAAGAATTGTTGAGCCAAACAATTTTTCTCTCGAATACTCTTCTATCCCATCTCAAGAACGAGAGATGTTCTTCAAGGCTGAATAACAAGTGATCAATAATGACTAACACAAGACACTCACTTCACCATTCTAGCTCTCGAAGAATGAGCGGTGTGGATCAGAGGCCATCAAAGCATGTGTGGATCACTGATAGAGGGATTATATTTTGGATCCTTACAAGCACAAGGAGATAATCTGTAAGGGTTATTCCAGATGATCAACATCATCAATGAAGAAAAATACCAAAGATCCAGGTATTATTTTTCTTTATGAAAATAATTAAATTAATTATAAACGTGATGTGAAATATCCTATCTAAAGTTTTCAAGCCTCTTTCTTCTTTATCTAAATATTTGATTATATTTCATGGAGACTAGCGTTCATCGTCATATTGATCCCAGAATAATCATTGATCATGGTAAAAATCAAAGTTGGGTGTTGTCCCAACCACGCTTCTGCTATGCCCGGAACCTTCAAGTGGTATCAAAGGGGTTACATCATAGTTTATAATTATTTAAATATTTCTTTGATGACTTACACATTTTATAATTTAGTTGTTTCAATTCAATTTAATCATTCTACAAATCCGAATCTCAAGATTTATTCCTCCTCTTTCGTTTCTCGTTCACCTTAAAGAAATGATATTTTCTTTTAATTTTGATTAAAATAAAATAGAGGATCTCATCCGGAGGTGCCAAAGCTTCCTGGTTATACAACACCAGAACACACGACATATATTTGGCAGTACACATAGTGTAGTCAAGATTCAATACATCGGACTGGTCCGCCAAACCAAGCTATGTGTTGGAGTCTTTCTAAGTCTTAAATGACTCCGTGTGTTGACCAAGAATATGTGGAATGCGGTTTTCAGATTACACGACATGTGGCCCAAATGGACATGACATGTAGTCCCTTCGGATTAGAGTTGGACCGTGTACCCCGTACATGGCTAGCCCGGCTGGAGACCGTGTAACGAGGAACTACACGACGTGTGGCCAACTGGACATGTCGTGTACTCCAAAGATTTCTAAAATACACTCACATATTGTTTCCACATGCGTGTACTTCAGATGGATGGTGAACAATAGTACACGCCATGTAGTTCGAAGTACACATCGTGTACTCATCCAAATTACGTAGATTTATTAAAATTTATTATTATATTATACAAACCCTTGAGACGTGTACCATCATGTGGGCTTAAAGTTGAGGCACAACACGTGATAGGTGTTATATATATGTGTGTATTTAATTTAACATCTTTGTAATGTTCATTTATACTCATTGGGTAGTTATGAATAGAAATTCACTGGGTTTCCTCCAAGGTACAAGTTACGTACAAATATAATTTTAAATGAACTTATTTGTTTAAAATTATGATGGATGATAATCTTAAGGAAATTCAGAAAAGTATTTAATATAAAAGGATTGATTAATTAAAGATGATAATTAATTGATTCGAGCATGATTTATCTTAAACAGGAATGATTAAAGAATTGAATTCTAGTTTTATTTATGCGTAAATATTTTTGCATGTATATATGATCATGAGTTAGACCAAGACCTTTGTATGTGTATGGTTTCTTTTAATTTATTTATTTGAATTAAATTTGTTGGCATGTGATCCTTCTCCTCATTAATATGTAGGGCCTATGTACCCAAGGTTTATTTTATGTAAAACCCCCTTTTACCCCTCACCTACATGTGAGTTAAAAAAAGGGCATATGTAATGGATGGAACTCCCAATCTAGGGGAGGTGGTTCAAGCTAGATCCAAGACGAAACCAATCCCAGGAGATACAGAGGTGGATAGGTGGAAGCTGTAAACACAAACCCAAAAGGTTCAAGGAATTTCTCCCCTAGTCCAGGGTTAGTTTATCAACCTCTAGATAAACTAACCATTAAAAAATCTCATGATCATTCCATTTAATTTATTTTATTTCTATCATTTACATGTTTTATCATAATGGATGTGTTGTTACAATCACATAATTAATGAATTAAACAATCATGCAAGATGGAACTAAAATAAACCAGACTTATGCGTAAATATTTTAAAGACATGGTTAATCACTTAAGTAAGTTCCACTTAATATTAAAAAGCATGTGATAATGAGAAATTCATGCATAAGAGATAAAAAAATCCCTCAAATAAAATATTAAGTCAGACTAAGCCTTTTGTTACTTGATTAAGGGAAAAACTCAATAAAACTATGTGTTTGACCAACCCTTGTTGGGACACTTACTTTTATATAGGAATCCCTTATGAAAAGTTTCGGGTTGACTTAACCATATTACATCAATAGGAGTAACCCTTTCTAGACTTGGTGTAATGTTGGAAGCAAGAGTTGAGGAAATCCAAAGTCATGATTTTGGGATTGGGGAGTCCACTCAATAGATCAAGGAGATGTAAGCTCACCATTAGCAAAGACCTGCCTACCTAAATACCTTCTAATAGCTTGACCAACCCTTTTTGGGGTTATGCGAAGGGGAATATGGATCCTTTCCACTAGAATTCCATGTAAAATGGACATTCCGAATTCAATGGTGAGGGCCATTGGGACTTGATAAAATAGTGGGAGACTTAATAAAATTTATTATTTCTCATAAAATTTAATCAAGAAAGTACTAATGATCTTCTATTTTAATTGTAGAATAAAAATGAAAAGCTCATCAATCACACTATCCCTGTGATCAATTCTAGATAAAGACAAAATCCTCACTGGTAGTAACTTCCAGGAATGGTTTAGACACCTTCAGGTTATCCTACACCATGAACAGAAGTCTTGTGTGTTGGAGTCAGGATTACCTGATCTGCCTTCCAAGGAGGTGAGTGGTGAGGATTTCTTGGTCTATGAGAAACATATAAACGATGAGATTGACATTCAATGTTTGATGTTATCATTAATGTCTAGTGAGCTCATGAAGTCTCATTAAAACATGGATGCCTATAGCATGCTCGAGCACCTCCATGGTCTTTACCAGGAGAGAGAAAGATAGGAAAGGTTTGAGATATATAAGGCACTCTTTTAGAGTAAGCTTGGAGAAGGTGCCCCAGCCGGGCCTCATGTAGTCAAGCTCATTGGCTACATTGATCACCTGGAGGTTCTAGGGTTTAAACTCCCTAAATAACTGGGAGCCGATCTCATTCTCACATCACTCCCTCAGAGATTCTCTAACTTTGTTTTCAATTTCAATATGAACAACATTGAGAAGTATCTATTTGATCTTATTATCCTCATTCTCCAAGTGGACCATGATATGAAGCGCAAAAAACCTTATGTCCTTATGGGGAATAAGAGGAAAAGGAAGGCGAAGAGCTTTAAGACCAAAGCTTCTTCATAACCTTCCAAGAAAAGGAAGATCAAAGGATAGGTAAGGGAATAGGAGGCTGTTTTTTTCGCATGTGGAAAGAAGGGCCACTGGAAGAAGAACTACACCCAGCCTAAGAAGAAATGGAAAGCTTCAGATGAATTTTTTATCAAATGAAATCTATATTTTTCTACAAATTGGGTATTAGATACAGCTTGTGTTTCTCACATATGTATACAAATAAATGAACCAATTAGATTCGGGAAGATTGATTGAGGGGAGGTAGATCTATGAGCAGCCAACAGATCCAGACTTGTTGATGTAGCTGTTGGGGACTACCACCTCACATTGCCAACTGGGATGATCTTGGTGTTAAAGGGTTGTTTTTATGTTCCTTATGTAACCAAAAACATAATTTCTATATCCAGACTAGATATAGATGGATTTTTTTTCAAGTTTGGAAATTAATGTTGCTTCTTTTATAAAGATAGAATTTGTTTGGGTAGGGTAAATTTATACAACAGTCTATATGTGTTGGATTACACAAACCAAGTAATGGGAATCGATGACAAAGATACTTCACATGACTCATACCACACCCAACTTTGTCATCACCAACTAGGTCATGTAAAGGAGAAACGCTCGACAAAGTTACATCAAGATGGATATTTAGATTATTTTGAACTAAAACCACTTGGTGTAAGTCATGCATGTTTACAAGGAAAAATGAACAAAGCCCCATTTGGTGGGAAAGGTGAAAGGGTTAAAGATATTATTGAATTTGTTCATATCGATGAGTGTGGACCATTTATAATTGAAGTAAGGGGTGGGTACTCATACTTCATAACTTTTACTGATGATTTTAGTAGATATGGATATATCTACTTAATGAAGTATAAGTCAAATTCCTTTGATAAGTTCAAGGAATACAAAAATGAAGTTGAGAACTAGCTTGGTAAGAAGATTAAGAAACTCCGCTCAGACCGAAGTGGGGAATATCTTAATTAGGACTTCATTGATTACTTACGAGAGTTTGGGATCCTATCCCAACTCACTCCTCCTTACACGCCTCAATGGAATGGTGTAAGTGAAAGGATGAACCACACCTTGTTGGACATGGTGAGATCAATGATGATTCATACAAGTCTTTAATTATCCTTTTGGGTGTATGAGTTACAAATAGTGGCACACATACTAAACCAAGTACCAACTAAATCGATAAATGGTATTCCATATGAATTCTGGAGTGGAAGAAAATCCATGTTATAGAATTTACATGTGTGGGGTAGTGAAGCATTTGTTAAGGCCTCTTTAGGTAGAAAACTCACACCCCAAGACACACTGTGTACCTTTATAGGATACCCCAAGTAAATAATGGGATATTACCTATACAACCCCTCATAAAAGAAGGTTATAGTGGCAAGACATGACATATTCTTTGAGAGTGAGAACATCTCCAAAATAGAAAGTGGGAGTAAGATAGACCTCAATGAAGTTGAGGCTCAAGGTACACAAAAGTTCTTACAAGAATAGATTCCACAAAGCCCCGTGGAAGAAGAATGTGTTCTAGAGACACAAGCACTATGTAGGAGTACAAGAGATGTTAGAGAACCAGAATGATACAATTTTCTAGTTACTAAGGATGGTGACTCATTATTAGTTGATAATAATGATCTTATGACCTACAAGGAAGAAGTAAGTGGCACAGACGTTGCCAAGTGGTAAGAAGCCATGAATTCTGAAATGGATTCCATGTAGCAAAACCAAGTTTGGATTTTGGTAGATCCTCCAGTTGATGTAAATCCTGTTGGTTACAAATGGGTATTCAAGAAGAAATTGGACATATAAGGACAATTCAGTACCTATAATGCATGACTAGTTGCAAAAGTGTTTAAACAACGTTAAGGAATTGACTACGATAAAACCTTCTCACCAGTTTCAATAATGAAATCCATCAGAATTATACTTTCCATTGTAGCTTACCATGACTGTGATATTTTGAAAATGGATGTCAAAACAACATTCCTTAATGAGAACCTTCAGGAAGATGTCTACATGACACAACCTGAAGGGTTTGTGACTCCAAAGGATTCCAATAAGGTATGCAAGTTGTAGAAATCTATTTATGGATTAAAGAAAGCATCGAGGTCATGGAACATTCATTTTGATGAATCCATAAAAGAATTTGGTTTTATCAAGAATTAATGTGAGTCTTGTGTCTACAAACAGTTTAGTGGGAGTGCAGTCTTTTTCCTAATAGTATATATTGATGACATATTACTTATTGGAAACGAGATACCAGTCTTACAGTCTGTTAAGGCGTGGTTGAATCAATTATTCTCCATGAAGGACTTGGTTGAGGCAGCATATATTCTTGGGATCAAGATCCATTGTGATAGATCCAAGATATTGTTGGGCCTAAGTCAAAGTACATACATTGATAATCTACTAAAGAGATTCAGTATAAAACAATCCAAGAGGGGATTGCTTCCAATGTCACATGGAATTCATATTTCCAAGAAAATGTATCCTTATACACATGAGGAAAGAATGATAATGGAAAATACTCCATATTAATCAGTGATTGGGTTAGTCATTTATGTCATGCTATGTACTAGGCTATATGTCACCTACACATTGAGTGTGGTAGGCAGATATCAAGCTGACCTAGGTGACCGCCATTGGATGGTAGTCAAGACTATCCTAAAGTATCTAAGGCATACTAAGGATATGTTCCTGGTTTATGGAGGAGATGAGGAGCTAGTCATCAGAATATATGTAGATGCTAGTTTATAGACTGATCAAGATGACTGAAGTTTCAAACGGGATACATCTTCACTTTGAATGGAGGTGTATTGAGCTAGAAAAGCTCAAAGTAGAGTGTGGTCACAGATTCTATTGCAGAGTTTGAGTATATCACAGCTTCTGAGGCAGCCAAAGAAGCAGTTTGGATGTGAAGCTTCATCTAGGAGCTATATGTGATACCTAACAGTAAAGATCCCATCACCGTGTACTGTGATAATACTGCAGTGGTGGCTCTCGCAAAAGAGTCAAGGTTACATCAGCGGACAAAGCACATACTTCAGAAGTATCATCTTTTGAGGGATTTTTCTCAGAGCGATGAAGTTGCAGTGAGCAGTATTTCCACAAAAGACAATGTGGCAGACCCCTTGACTAAAGTCTTGACTCAGCAGAAACACGATCATCATGTGAGGTCTAGCGGACTGAAAGTCGTAGGCAGTTGGATCTAGTACAAGTGGGAGTTTGTAAGAGTTGGTGTCCTAGAACCAAATGGTTTTACTTTGATTAGATGTATATTTAATTTATTATTACATATTATTCATTTTTCTTCATGACTATGATGTAATCATGTCCTAGAGTATTTGTTTCATTAATAAGGTCATGGCAGTTCCCCGCTATGATGCGAACCTTGAAATGCTATAACAATATTCTTAAATATAGTTCTGCAGTTGGATGACATACTATGATGGGAAACATAGCATATAGACCGTCAGGTGCGAGTACTCGTAAGCATATAAGACTTCCTCTCATGGAATTCTCACTTGGTAACCTCGAAGATAGGACATTATGAAAACAGACCTGCTAGTAGGAATTCCACATGTTTTAGTGTCATTGGATATTTCTATTTGTGACCATGTGTAATGATACTTAGGCTTTAATATTATCATTAATACATGTCATGACTCGCACACTTTGATTTACTGAAAAAAACTGTCACGCAGGCAGTTGGAGGGAAGTAGGGTGTGTTGGGTGCATCACGAGTGGCATGTTATTAATGGATAAGTCGAGGAAGGATTTGTACCTTCCATTTATGGAAGTTGATATCTCAGCCCTTTGATTGAAATAGAACTGTCCTGCAAAATTCCATGGCCATGGTGTAACGATGAGTTTATTTCTGGTAGTCAAAGAACGATGTATCAAGCATAAAAGTTAATGACGCTATCATGAAACCTTCTTGATGAGATATTTCAAAAAAAGGATTATATTACACAGTGAGCATTCATATTTAGATTTCGTTGTTGCGACTTTATGTTCTTTCTCTTGGTTACCTTGACTCGTTACTAGACAGTAATCTTGGACTTTAGGCAAGCCCACCTAATTCCAATGAGAAAAAATCCTAGAGGGTCACACACTAAGTTTTTTTGGTGGTCTTGGTTAAATTCTATTTTAATTTAATTAATGAAATAAATATTATTATCAAGAGTGTGAAATAATTTTATTCTAGTTAAAATTATCGCATAAATTAAATTAAATATGTTTATTTATTTTATTGAACATTTAATAAATATTTATTTACTTGTTTGTAAATAAAATATTTATTTAAGAAAATAAATATTTTATTTATTTATTCTGGTGTTTAATAAATGGAAGTGGAGTTAGAGCAGACCAATGTCAGTCCCGTAGTAAAATAATTATTTGCAAGATGGTAAATAATTATTTAACTAGTTGGCACAAGTTAAAATAATAATGACACTGCTATTATTTTGTGACGCGGAATTTTATTTTATAATTCCATTTTTTGCAAGTTGGAACACCATGAATAGTGACATGGTATTATTATTATGAGCATGGGTTTTCTCTAATTTCATGAATGTATTTAATTTTTTCTATGAAATTAAATATTGTAACTGAAATTCATATATATAAATAGACAAGTAGGCCTATTGTGACATACACCACACCACAGGCCTGATGAATTGAGAATTGTTGAACCAAACAATTTCTCTCTCGAATCCTCTTCTTTCCCCTCTCAAGAACGAGAGATGTTCTTCAGGGCCGAAGAACAGGTGATCAAGAACGACTGACACAAGACACTCGCTTCGCCATGATAGCACCCGGAGAACGAGCAGTGTCGATCGGAGGCCATCGGAGCACATGTGGATCACCGATAGAGGGATTCCAGTTTGTATCCTTTCAAGTGAAATGAGATAATTTGGAAGGGTCATTCTGGACAATCAATATCATCAACCAAGAAAAATACTAAAGATCCAAGTATTATTTTTCTTTATGAAACTAATTAAATTAATTATAAACATGATGTGTAAGATCCTCTCTAAAGGTTTCGAGACTATTTCTTATTTATCTAAATATTTGATTATATTATGTGGAGATTGGCGTTCATCGTCGTATTGATCCCGGAATAATCACTCATCATGGTAAAAATCAAATTTGGGTGTTGTCCCAACCACGCTTTCACTACGCCTGGAACCTTCACACGCTACAAAATATTTCACTTTTTCCAACAGAATCATATCTGTCGGTAAAAGTGCATTTTCTGTTGGTAAAACGTTTTACCAACATATATGTCCCTGTCACTAAACTATTGGTAAAAACTCTGTCGCTAAATGCTTTTGTGACAGATAAAATCATTCTGTTGCAATTATAATAATACCAACAGATAATATATATGTTGGTTATAATGTTTAGCAACAGGTTATAATGAATTTTTTTTGTTGGTAATAATATTACCAACATATAATATATACGTTGATTAAAGTGTTTAGCAGCATGTTTTGATGACAAATTTATCTGTTGGTAATAATATTACCAGCACAAAATATATATTTATTTATAAATTACATTTGAATAAAATTTATAAAAATTTATTGCTCATAAAATTAAATATCATATGTATTATTTTATCATATATAATACATCAGTTTTATTTAATAAACCGAATATGATTTTAACACATGTTCAAACAAGTTTCATATTATAAATATTAATTAATTTATCATATATAATACATCTACATTAATTATTAAACCAAAGAATATTTTAATAAATTTTCAATCTTAGAAAAAAATTAATTATATTAATAATGAAATTTAATACAAAAAGACCCATCACACCCCACCCACACAATATATCTGTTTGGGGACCACCCTTGTATGTTTGAAGCAACACCTGTCCACTTTAGACATCACCATCACTAGCAACATTATGATAACACACAACACCTGTCCACTTCCAATCAATGTTCACAGGAAACACTTGTTCACAAGCAATGTTCAGATCATAAGAAGCACTTGTCCACTTACAAGAAACTATTCACAAGATGTGTCTATTCACTTATAAGAAACACCTATCCACTAGCAGCACTCGTCCACTCACAAGCATCACCTATCCACTAGCAGCACCTATCTACTTACAAGCAACCATCACAAGCAACATTATGATAAAAAGCAGCACCTGCCCATCTCCAGCTCTGATCACAAGCAGCACCTTTCCAAACACAACACAACAAATAGTTTTCATTTAAACACATGATATAAAAATATCATCCAATGACCACAACAACAATATTATCTAACCAGTGGAAACAATAACCATAATATGATCAAACAAGAGACCGCAATATCCAAAAGATTATCCATCCAATGATCACAACAAGAATATGCAACCAATGATCACAACAATAATATGCAACCAATGAGCACAAAAACTTCCACAATAAATGATAAAAAAATAACCAGAGAAAAACAATAGAAAAATGACTAGAAGAACCATTGACTGCAAAAAAAAATATAAGCGACCACATTAACAAAAGATAACCAGTGACCACAAGTAAAAATAACAATGCATGATATAAAAATAACAAGAATATTATCTATCTTGTCACCAAAAACCATTTAAAATGACACTAATTTCAATTAAGAGTGACACATAACTCAAAATCTATAATCTAGTAACACTACATTAAATTCCATAATCTAGTAACATTACATGAAATTCCATAATCTATTAAAGCTACTTTCAATAGAGAATAAAACTACTTTTTTATTGAGAATGATGACTAATTCAATAGATGAAACCTCGTTTAGTGCAATGCAAACCCTTAGGCATTAAGGATAGAGTTACAAAGATGGTCTTGAAGGAAATTTTCAAATTGTATGAACATAACTAGGAACTTATTGTCTCCTAGCGGTTTGAATTAAAAGTAAACACACATGTTTATGTTAATGTATTTCTTGAAGATGTTACTTCTGATGAGGTTGTGGAGGTGTTTTCCAAGTGAGGGATGATAAAGGAGGACCCTGAAACAAAAATGTCTCGAGTGAAGATCTATGTTGACAAGGAAACAAGAAAAAAAGGGTGATGCACTTGTTACATATTTGAAGGAACCTTTAGTTACTTTTCCTATACAGATCTTGGATGGGACAACTATTCGACTAGGTTGCAATACCCCCATGTTAGTGAACCAAGCCAAATTTTAGAAAAAATGGGAGAAATTCATAGCAAAACAAGTGGACAAGAGAAAGAAAAAGGAACATTGGTTGAATAGAAGATGCTTGGATGGGGTGATTGTGATGATTCCCATGTGTCGATTCTGGATATTGTTATCCTTTTCCATATGTTTACTACTTCTGAAACGAGATCTGATATGAATCTGCATTCATAATTATAAGCGGACGTTGAAGAGGAATGTGCGAAGCTTGGTCTAGTTGACTCTATCAAGGATTGTAAGAATCATCCTCAGGGTGTTTTCATAATGAAGTTAAGGATAAGAAAAATGTAGAAGAGCATATATTTAATTAATGGGTGATAGTTTGGTGGGTGGTAGGTTGATGCAAGCATGGATGATGTGGGAGTGTCAACCACACGATGGTATAGAACCTGGATGCTGAAGCTGCCCAATTGGAGAAGTTCGGTGCGGAGCTAGAGGTAGGCATGTAAATTAAAAATCAGAAATAAATGTTCACACAAATGTTTTTCATGTTATTGAAGTAGGAATTCAAATCATTACACATTTATATTACATTTATGACCCTAAAAAAACTAGGAACTTATTGAGGATATTTTGTTTTTACTTTCTTCTCTTGCATTATTATTATTAATAAGGGGAGGAGTTCACCTTCACCTATTAAAAACCTCTTCTATAGAGGAAAAAATGGATCACATAATTTCTAGATTCCAATAACAGACCTACTAATTTGAGGAAAATAGAGTTGGATTACAGATCATGTGCATACAAAACAAGATGATCGAAAAAACACCACAAGTTAGGGATCCATTATTTATATTGATCACATTTATATTTTTATCAACTTATGGTTCTTGATCATGGTTATTTTGTGTAATTTTGTTGAATATCTACTGGAGGTGGTGATGTTCATAGAGGATTAGAATGATGAAAAAAAAAGATATGAAAAGAATGATGAAACAAATAAGTGACAAGCATACAGTCATCATGATTTAGAGGCAAGGGTGAAGGTGGTGAAACCTTAGCTTGATGCTATCAGATTAGGAGGAAAGGGTGAATGTGGTGAGTGTACTGGCATCATGATACTGGGTGATGCATCACCCCAAATAACTTTTTTTGATATCCTATACCAACAAGAAACAGAAATATGAAACATAGAGTTACAAAGAACATAAGGGATCCTGAAAGTGGCATCACCATTCATGGTATAAAATACAAAGTTGCCTCATAAATCACTCTGTTGAAAAGCTAACATTTCTCAGGCCTTTTTTTCAAAATATAGAATGTAACATTTTAGAATTTTGGTGCATGTTACATTTTCAAGCTCGATTCATCGTGCACATTACAAAATCAGTATACAGATAGTTTCATAGCCAATATAAAAGTAGAAATAGTAGGCATCAGTGGGAAATAGTGGTAGAAATCAGTTGGGAAAATAATAGATTAAGCAGGCATGTATATAGTTTACCTCCACCCCACCACGTTTATATTTCAGCATGTGAGAAGAAATTAGACATTTAAAAATAATAGGGTGTTAGGATATGACCCAGATGCTCAATTGTTGAAGTGGATAGCTGCTTGAAGTTGTCTTTAATATGGTGGATTGCATTTCACTCTTTATTTTCCTGCAAAAGAAACAAGAAAAAACATTAATATAATTAAAAAACAACAAAAGAAACACATACCTAAGTGTTTTATTTCAAGGTGAATAGCTGCTCCATTGTATGTACATGACCAATCAATCTTTATTTCTGAAACCTCTAGTAATTCACCGGGATCAAATGGTACTAGAATCCATACATGAAGTTTGACTTTCTCTCTCTTTTCTCCTATACAAAACATATAACACCTTGCCAAAACACTAAATAAACGGTTAGAGTTCATGTTTGATAGAGGTAAGAAATAAGAAAAAATTTCAATTTTATATAATAAATAAGTCCCACTTAAATATTTTATTTCAAAAATGAATGTTTTGAAATTTTTTTCATAAAAGGGAGTCATATTCTCATTTATTCTCTTAACAAAATCAGCTACATTCAATGTTGGTGAAAGTGTTAGGGGCAAGTGCTCTTCAAATAAAAATTCAACACTGATTTCATCATTGGAAACCAATTACTCTTCATCTTCTAAAGGTTAAAATATTATGTTTGTGGAAAGGGGTAATTCAAAATTTATGTTCTCTACACTAACAAAGCACTCATTTATATTTTTAAAAGTTTTCAAATCAGTGCACTATCTCTTTCATCCCATAAAAACAAATCATTTCAGAATAAATTTCATCACTAAAAAATCAATTTCATTCAATTCAACATATAATTCAAAATTTTCAAGGTCATTTTCAATTTCAAAATCATTATCCAATTCATTAAGTCATTTATGTTCAAAAGGATGAGTTTTAAATTTAAATGGATTGAAATAATTGATTTCAGTATCAAAAAAATGTGTTCCACAATTTTTTTTAGCAAGGTGGTCAAGTTCTATATGTTGACAAGAAACTTTAGCAAAAAAGGGATTACTTTCAACAATGAAGAAGTATGTAGATTTTGAGTTTCAATAATTCATTTAATCTTTTTATGGAAAATAAAAAGTGGGAAATGAAACCTCTAAGTCCAATTCAACATGTTCTTCTTCATTTCCCTTTTTATTTCCATTAGAAAAATCATCACAAAAAATCTATAATTAATTTTTAACCACTGTTTTTATGAATTTCATAATTAAATTCATTAGATTCAGTTATTTTATCAGTTGTAATATCATCTCAATGTGAGTTTTCGTTTTTAGAAGCAGCTTCAAAGGATCTCACATTACTAGTTTCAAACAAAATGTCATTTTTATTTAACAAAACATGTGAAACAACATGACCATACTCAATAAATATTTCAATATCATCTAAAGTATACTCACAAAAGACACACAAAATAATGGTTTATTTTCCATTTTAAAATTAATAAAATTTATGTAAAACCTAGTGTGTCATTTAAAAAAAATCATGTTACAAAGGACACAACCACAAAAACACACACACACAAAATACATGAGACACCAAGATGTAGATAAAAAATCTTACTCGTAAAAATAGAAGAGTTCTTATCAAGACACATCAATATATTTCAATGAAATCAAGTGTACGATCATCAATTGTAACATCTTCAACATTCAATATGGCCGGATTTTTCTCATTGGAATCAATTGACATGTTAGTTTGTAAGTTATACACTTTAGGTGTGATATAGACTGTAACATCTTCAGGTATGTTCTATTCCTCCATTTTAGGTATGATATCTTCTTCATCAAAACCCAGGAGTAAATTTCTCTGAAATAAATATATAAAACAATTAGTTTTCAATACTAAATAGAGTGAGGTAAAGGAAATAATATATCTATGAACATGAATAAATAGACCTCAATATGAATTGATAAAGAAATTTAATAAAGTTAGTGAAATGTAGAGAATATTTTTGATGCTCAGGTTGTTTAGCAATAATATGCAAAGAATAAATGTGTTTAAGGCATTGAGATGAAAATTTTCCTAAATAAGGGACAATTTCTATAGTTTATGAAAGAGAAATAATTATTAGAATCCAATTATATGTTATCAATATATGTTATGTCTAAAGAGTGAACTTCACGATTGTAGCAGTAATCATTACGAAGGGTGGGATCCTAATTGTGTTTCACAGCTGTTAACAATGTAAGCATCCTAAGCAACCAAGGATGGAATAAAAAATAGAATTTTGATAAACAATAACAAAAAATAGAAATCATACAAGCATAGAATTCATCAAATCTACTTATAGATGGCTTGGTAAAAAATTTACATATCCATGCCGACATGGGGATATCATGGATTAACATCATAATATGTATTAATGATAGAAATAATTATGCTGATATTATGCTAGATGAAGACATTAAAGCGCCTCATCAAATTTGAAACCAATCTACATAATCACTATCCCAGGTTCTGCACCAAACAGTAGTGCACATTTCAGTTCACCTGATCACCAGCTTCCCAAACTATCCATTATTGAAGTAACATTTTAGGCTGTCCAAATCATAAATCAATGCACAATAATTACCAGATTCTAGTTCAACCAGCCACTTGAGAAAAAATCAATTCTATCCAGTGAATTTCTTGCCCACATAAGAAACAGAAAAAAGACCAGCAACAAACTGACTCCGAACAATCAGATAGCTAAGAACTCTAATTTGACAGACTAAACATCAAACCAACAGAACCACTGGAATCTTGAGTGTGAACTCAGGCCCACTTTAAAGAGCTGCAATGAGAAAATGAACCGACAATCACTAGATAACATCTTCTAGATCCTCATAACCAAACCCTTCAATGCAACAGGGTCCATTGTTGTCAGGTACCAAAATCACTATCGAGCAACACCAGGACCCCAAGACGCGTCGCCAGGCTTCACCGATATGAAAATCATCCACCAAAACAACCTCAATAAGAACTCGAAACCACCATATATACTTTCGAATCCAAACAAAGACTCCAACCAACATGAACTAAAATACTGCAAGAGGAGAATGTTCGATTTCAGGAAGATCCGCCGAGACAGGAGATGAATCGAGCCCTTCCCATGCAGCTATCCCCTTGGAGAGGAAGGAGGGGTCTGACGCAGCCATCTCCGATTAGAGATTCATCCATTCAAGAGAGAATCCCCCATATTAAAATTAAATAATTAAATAATTAATTTATTAAATTTATTTTTATTATATTTAATTATGTTTGTTAAATTATATATAACAAATAAATTTTCATGTATAGAGAGAGTGTACAAAAAATATTTAAATGTTTATTAAATTAACAACATTGAAAAATATACAATATTGATATTTAGAGAAAATTGGAAATTAAAATAAATTAATGACATATTTTTTAATAAAACCCAAAAAATGAATATTGAATTTGGTGTAAAAATAATAATATATATATAAAAATTGGTTTCTTTTGATTGGTTATGGATAAAATATTTGTTGTTATTGATTGGTTTATTATAACAATTTTTATTGATAGAAAATATATTTGTTTGTGATAGTTATTATTGATAACGAATTTATGTGTTAGTAAAAAGAAAATGTTGGTATTAGTATGATGGAGCAATAGATCTTAATATTGGTAAAAGATTTGTTGGTATTGAACGATCAATATCAAAAAATATATATGTTGGTAAAAAAAAGTGTTGGAAATTAAAACTAATACCAATAAAAATTAATATCTGTTGGAATTGTTCACTTATACCAAGAGATATATTATCTGACAATAAATTTCTGTTGGTATAAGTCATTTTTTTGTAGTGACATTCTCCTTCAACTTCTACTTCGGTTCACTCTGAACCTCCTGAACTTAATGATCATCATGAGAAGACGTTGGACCCCACTATTAATATAGTGGTTAATGATCCTTCATAGCTTACGGATCCATCAGTACTCACTAATCAACCTAGCTTGGGTATATGTATAGAACCCTAGTAAAAAATGTACCATAATTTATTTTCATTATAAGATGAATTAATTTAATGTTTGTATTTTATTCTTTAATAGTTGGATCTTATATTATAAGGTGGCATGGGAATACATACATACATAAAGTGTGGAACCACCACACATAGGTGATGGTCAAGTACAATGAGGATAACAAAATGATGGGTAAAATAGGGAGATAATAAAGGTGTTTTATGGAAACACTTTTCCAAATAATGTCACATCATTCCGGTCAAGCCACTCTCCTATAGACACCTTGAAAATGAAATAAAGGATATTGCTTGGGATCAAATATGGGTAAGTAAATTCATTATATTTATTCTTATATTATTATTGTATTTATATGAATTGATATTTTGGTATAAGATTTGTTATAGTTTTCCAATGGAATTAAGTGATATATAAAGAGCATATAAACATGATTTGTATAATGTTTAGGTTGCTAGAGTTAGAATATATTTAGAGAATATATCTATCCTTAATGATTTTTTAACAACATGGTATCAAGAAATGATTGCTCATTGGAAGAGTGGTGAGTTTAACGTATTAATTAAATTTGATTATTTTGATTGAAAATGATAATGATTTTCATTAATTAACTATTTTTTATTATGGAATATTATTTTTTAGGAATCATAAAAAAACAAGGATGCAACAAATTATCTCCATACTTTGGGGTGGATGATTATGCCAAAACATGATATGAATTAGGAATTTTTCATTGACACTTGCATTTAATTATGTAGCAATAGAAATGAAAAATGGAATGTACCTCAATTATGAAGTGTGTATCTCAAGTTATGATCAAAACACAGTAGGAAAAATATTTTGGAAATCAGGATTCCATTATTATTTTGAGTTACATAAGGGTAACTCAAAATTTATACTATCTAAGAAAAGGTACCTATATTTGGTTGTGTAAAGGAAATACGAATTTTATATAAGTTAAGTAAAGGTAATCTAAATTTTATACTTGCTATATATGGGTGAACATAATCTTATACAAGTTAAGTAAGGGTAAAACTAAATTTAACTAAGGGAAAGTTAAGTAAAGGTAAATTAAAGTTAAGTAAGGGTAGAATAAAGTTAAGTAAGGGTAAAACAAATTTAATTAAGGGTAAACTAAAGTTAATTAAGGGTAAATTAAAGTTAAGTAGGGGTAAAATAGAGTTATATAAGGGTAAACTAAAGTTATGTGAGGGTAAAATAGAGTTATATAAGGGTAAACATAAACTTATATAGGTTAATTAAGGGTAAAATAAAGTTACATAAGGGTAAAAAAAGTTTAGTTATGGTAAAATATAATTAAGGTTAAAAAAGTAAAGTAATGGTAAACTAAAGTTAATTTAGGGTAAACTAGAGTTATGTAAGGGTAAAAAATGTTAAGTTAGGGTAAACTACAATTAAGTAAGGGTAAACTAAAAATTAATTGTGGGTAAACTATAGTTAATTAAGGGTAAAACAAATTTAAATAAGGGAATAATAAAGTTATTTAAAGGTAAAATAAATTTAATTATGGGTAAGAATAAACCTGTACATGTTAAGTAAGGGTAAACTAATGTTATGTGAAGATAAAACAAAGTTAAGTAATGGTAAACTAATGTTAATAAAGGGTAAAAAAAGTTAAGTAAGGGTAAACTAAGTTTAAGTAAGGGTAAATTAAATTTAATTAAGGGTAAACTAAAATAGTTTCACATAATATTGACATATAAAGAGTTATAAATCAAAAATTTATTAATATAAAACTCTGAAATTTAGTAGCATGTACAAAATTTCAAATAATATTAACATATGTAAATAGATTCATTTAATATGAACAGAAATACTTGTCAACTATAAATAGTAACTAAAGTAGTGAGAATATAATGAAACTGAATATAAATAAAATTTATTATCCATACTTTCCCGATATAAATCTAACATAATAAAATAAATTTAGACAAGGGAAAAATATTACCCTAATTGACTTAAATAAACTGAATATACATAATATTAAATATAAAAAAACTAAATACAATCCATTCCTAAATGAACTAAATTGTAATAATATATACGAAAAAAATCTAGATCATATGTTGTATTGAATCAAACTACAACTAAAACATGGATTGAAAAAAACTAAAATGACTAAAATTGAACTAAACTAAACAATAATAAACCAATCAAAATTAAGTTGTACTTAACTTTTTCAAACTAAAATAAACCATATTGACCTAAAATAATATGAATTAATAAGTTTTATTCATAACTAATCCAAAAAAGATGAATTGGATCTATAAGTGTTGAATTAACCAAAAAATTTATTACTTAAACTAAATTCATCCAAACTTAGTAGAACCAATACAGAATGAAGTTGACCAAATATAATAATAAAAAAATAGTATGAATATAAATTCACTAAAATAGTACAAATTTGTTTATTTTCCTTTGATAGATTATAGTTTATCATAGTTTTGGATAGTACAATAAATTTCTATGAAATTTAATTTAGTTGGTTTTGGTTATTATCAATTAAATATTAGTTACAATGAGTTAATTTTGTTAAAAAAATATTGTATTATTGAATATTGTTTTTCTACATTCAATGCCATTATAGAGGGAAGTATTGAATATTGAAGGATGTTTTCCTTGAGAAAAATTTGGCGGTATTCAACATTGAAGGACGTGTGCCTCGAGAAAAAATCTTTTGCTCGAATGGAAAGAAAAACATTAAAGTGTTGTAAACAAACTGAAACAAAAAAAATTATGTTTTACTTTGTTGATTTCATATTTTAATATCTATTTTGTAGCTAAATTGTTCATTTATATTTTCAATAGTTTTCTTTGAAGGCCCTTGATTTGTAGGAAGTTGATAACTTTGGGCTAAACAATATTTTTCACCAGATATTATGAGATGAGCACCATGGGAGAATAAGCTATCAACCAGGGAAGAGTATTGTCCCCACTATATATTGGCCCACATCAGGTGCCTATAACAGCTCTAGTATCACTAAGTTGGAAATAGATCATACAGAGGCAGTAGAGTCCAAAACAATAGCCATGAACAAGCGTGAACGAATTCAAAAGGCCAAGGAGAAATTTATGATTATTGTGACAACATTATGTCCATCACTTCCACCAGATGCAACTTTGGTTTTTGATACATAAATATTGTTGATTAATTATTTATATTATGCATCAGGTGATGGTGATGATGGTCCTAGTAGTGATCAGGATGATGGCTTTCTTGGTGATAGTGATGGCGATGGTGATGGTGATGATGATGTTGATGGTGACAATTGTGATGATGATAATGGTGATGGTGAGGATGATAGTGATGATGATGACGGTGGTGGTGGTGGTGGTGGTGGTGAGTATGTTAGTGATGACGATGATGATAATGGTGGTCATGAGAGAGAGATTGTTCCTCTACATTTTTTACTGATATTTATGAAACATCGTGTTTGATGAATGAACGTGATTGTATATATGTGTTATGATTTGTTTTTGCAGTTATCGGCTGATCAAATTTGAAATATACAATATATGTGTTGTTTTAAATGTGTATTGTAACTGGTACAATGCATCAATTTGTTTCTTGATTTTTCTATATTGGCTTATGGGTGTGGGTGCAAGTGTTTGGGGTATGTGCTGGTTCTAGGTCAAGATGGGAGGTGTTATTGGCTTCTTTAGAGGAGGAAGGCTATACTGAAGGTTTAAAAAACTATTGGTATAACATGTATACCCATAGTTTAATAAAAACATTAGAAAAAGGGAAATCTATGCGAGTTATACCAATGGTTTCAAAGAAACCATTGGTATAGAGCTATTCCCATAGCTTATATACCCACAATTTAGGAAACCATTGGTATAACCTATACCAATGTTTCCCTGGCCTATATCAATGGTTTAAAACCATTGGTATATGATCAATTTCTAGTAGTGAATCCACATATATATGCCTCAGATCCTATAAACCTAGGGTATGGATGAGGCACAACAAATGTATTATGCCACAGTGGTCCCCCAAATGGTAGAGACTAGAAAACTTAACCCCTAGGGCTTCAAAACACAACCTATGCCCACACCATAATGACCCCTTAGGGGTAAAGAGAATAAAATTGATCTGTTGATCTCTTTGGTGAAATATACACCCACACCGTAGCTACCTCTATACAAGAAGCACCGCCAAATCTTCATCCTGAGACTCCATACCACAGTCGAACCAATCATATGACAAGATGACTGTGTAAGTATGACAACCCTACTTTTATTAAAAACTTAAACATGATTTATTACATAAAACTTCACTTGATACAATAAGAAGATCGAGAGTTTTAGTGTCTTTGGGGCTTAGGATCATTACATAAAAACTTAAAACATGAAATACAACATCTTTATTGAAAACTTCCTTTACATGACCACTACATTCCTTCGTACTTAGCATTGCATGGAATAACCTGAGGACATGCATAAGAAAAGGGTGAGCTATAAAGCCCAGTAAGGGACTACAAATGGAATAACATGAGGAGTACAATACATGTTAGAAAAAAGTCATATCAATAGAGCATAAGAAAAACGTGAACATAAAGTCATGATAAAGCATGATAATCATAACATGGAAATGTGGCACAACACTTAACATGGAATTAGCATGAGCCAAAGCCCATTGCACATAGAGCATGAGTAAATCCTCATTGAATATAAAGCACGAGTAAACCCTCATTGCACTTGAATTAGCATGAGTCAACACTCATTGCACATGACGTATCATGATACTATACTTTACCCAATGCATTGGAGCGCTATAAGGGCGCACCCTTCTTAAACATTTCATTTCATGCATAAGTGTGCCACATGGATCCTAAAACATGGATTCATAAAACATAATCATTTATTCCACGATAAAGGAATGTGGAATTCATACATGAAACTTTACAATAAATATGTAAATGTGCATAAAGGTAAATACCCTTGATGGAGAAATGGACATTGTATTCACTACACAATGACATTGGCATAGAAAATCGGTGCGATTTCGGCAGCGTAACGACATGACATAAGAATTCATAAAAAAAGGTTGATGAGAGAGAAAGGGGTTACTCATCATATTTACATGTAATAGAAAGTAAGGAGGTCATACAGATACATGTCCCAACAATTGTAATGGAATTTAGATTCATGATACAAAAGTATTGCTTGAATGTAAAAGAAGAGAGAGAAGTTCCTTTTGGAATTTCGGCATAGTAGCGGGTGTACATGGGAGGAATTTAATGAGAGAGAAAGGGGTCTCCCATCATTAAAAAAATAAGAGGGAAGTATGAGGGAGGTGCGAAACAATTACCCAACATTCATAATTTAAATTAAATGGGAAATACAACTTAAAGAAAATTAACAAAAATGAGAAAGGAAGGAAAAAAACCCTTACTTGGAAGTGTGCTTCCAAAGGCTAGAGAGAGGCTTGTGAGAGGATTCTTGGGAGCTTGAGCCACCTTGGGAGGATTCTAGAGAGAGTAGGGTAGAGGTTGGACGAACTCAAAGGTATTTTAGTGAGGAGGAAGTGGTATCTTGGGTGGGTTTATATAGGAAAGGTGAGGGAATTCTTTATTATTTAGGTTTGGATCCCCTTACATTAAATTAATCCAAACCACAAACCATCCCCTGGTTTTTGCCCATGGTTTTTGGAAAAGGGAATAGGAAAAAAATATTTTATAAGGCCCAAGTCCGAAATTCTTAAAATAATAAGGTTTCTTATGTGGAGGTGAGTCACACTCCCATGGAAATTAATTTAAAAAGGCAAAGTGTTGAATATGTCTTGAGGGGTCCATTAATGCTTTGAAAAGTAAGTCAAAAAACCCAAAATCGCATTATTTTAATGATAAAACATATATTGGCCGAAAATAAGGATTATGGTATTTTATTACATCACCATTGGGTCATTATGATGTCATAAAACACATTATATATTTAAACGGTATTTAATTTTTACCCAAAAATTTGACTGTCTCAGAAAATTATGAAAAATTCACTGTTGGATAATTTAGACATCCTAATTCCAGAAATGAAATTTATTTTATCTAAAAAAATTTCCAAATATGTTAATTTTCACTTTTAAAATAAAATCCAACATTTATCGAAAATTCACAGGTTTTGACAGAAATGGATTTCAAGCCTTAATATAAAATTTTAATTGCATTCATAAAATTATAAGATCATTTATATTTAATGAAAATTAATTTAATAATAATATTATTATTTTATTAAAATATTACTTAATTCAAAAATCCCTTAATTTAATAAAATAGATTTCTTGATTAAATAATAACTAAAAACACCATTTGTACTTTAAAAACTATTTACAATGTATAAAAAATGACTAGAAATTATATTCATTATTATATAAAAAAGTAATGTACATGAACATAATACTACTTATTTGTTACATAACCCCTTAAAATAGCCGCATAAGACCTAATGGTAAGTTGTACGATGGTGAAAGACTCTTGGGGTGGCTCGGATAACATCACTCGAGTGGTAATCTCTATCAACTTCCACTTTTACCATAGACGGTCTCGTTCGAGCTTGACATGGTGAAGCTCAGCTTGGGCTTGGTCAAGGTCAAATCCCAAAGACACCACCTCTTTTCCAAGCTCCGAAAAATGGGCTTCGTATGGGGAAATTCTACTGGATGTGGCCATCGCTTCCTTTGTCTGAGTAAATTGGATTTGTTAAAGTTCTATATTTATACTAATCATGTGATCACTGTTCAACAGCTATATTACCAACGGTCAAAATTCTTAACATAAAACCAAAGAAGTTGACATCTTATAAAAATATTTTTCATAAAGAGACATTTAACTAGATCAAGAGGGATTTTTCATTAAATGAAACTTTGGGTCATTACAATATTCCCCCCTTAAGAAATTTCTCCCTCAAAATTTCCCTTTTCCCACACTAAAACAAATGTGGGTAACTCAGCTTCATCATATCCTCCGATTCCAAAGTTGCTTATTCAAACTTGTGGTTTCTCCACAACACCATGACGAGGGGCATTGTCTTATTTCATAGAACTTTTTCTCTACGATATAAGATCTTCACTGGTTGCTCCTCATAAGAAAGATCATATTCCAATTGTACCACCTTAGAAGAGAGTACATGTGAAGGGTCTAGTATGTACTTCCTTTAGAGGGATACATGAAAGACATCATGTACTTTGGCCATGGAAGGTAGAAGTGTTAGTCGATAGGCCACAGCCCCGACACGATCAAGAATCTCGAAGGGGACGACGTACCTTGGACTTAACTTCCCTTTCTTTCCAAACCTCATGACCTTCTTCCATAGAGATATGCATAGAAACACCATGTCTCCAACTTTAAACTCAAGGTCTCATCGACGATTATCTTCATAACTCTTCTGTCGACTCTGAGCTTCCTTGATATGCTGCTGAATGGTTTTCACCTTCTCCACCATTTCTTCGACCATTTCTGGTCCAAGAAGCTTACGTTCACCGACCTCATCCCAACATGCTAGTGTTCTGCACCTTTTCTCATACAGGGATTCATATGGTGCCATTTGGATGCTCAAGTGGAAACTGTTATTATAAGAGAAATAAACCAGAGCAAGATGTTGATCCCATCCTCCTTTAAATTCCATTGAGCACGCTCTCAACATATCCTCAAGTGTTTGGATAGTCCGCTCGGATTGGCCATCAGTTTGAGGATGATAGGCCATACTGAAGTTTAGTTCAGTATTCAGAGCATGTTGAAGAATCTTCCAAAACATAGAGGTGAATCTTGGATCTCGGTCAGACACAATAGATAGTGGTACTCCATGCAACTTTACCACTTCCATGATATATATCTGTGCCAGTTGATCCAATGATAAATCCTCCCGAATAGAAATGAAGTGCGCAGTCTTTGTTAGACGATCCACAACAACCCAGATTGCATTGTTGCCTTTGGATGTCCTTGGAAGTCCGGTGACAAAGTCCATGGTGATGTTCTCCCATTTCCATTCTAGTATGGGCAATGGTTGCATCATCCCCTTAGACTTCTGCCTCTCTGCCTTCACTTGCTGACACACCAGGCACTTTGATGTATATTCAGCAATCTCCTTCTTCATATTATCCCACCAAAAGTTTTCTCAGAGATCTCGATACATCTTTGTGCTTCCTGGGTGAATAGAGAAATTTGAACTATGTGCATAATCTAAAAGTTCCTTCTTCAACTCTGGACTTGATGGAACACATAGTCTTTTCCCAAACCACACAATTCCTTCTTCATTAACATTAAACTCTGAGTATTTCCTTTTTTTGATAGCTTCCACTTTTTCCTGAATTCTCACATCATCCTTTTGATCATCCTTTAACCTTTCCAAAAGATATGGTTGAGCAATCATTTGTGAAAGGATTGATGATGTTCCCTTCTTTATGATTCCTACGTCCATCTTCATCAAGTCTAAGAAGATTGGATCCTTCTCAATTCTCATCATTGATAGAATTACTGGGTCCTTTCTACTTAGGGCATCTGCCACCTTGTTTGCTTTCCCAGGGTGGTAATGTATTGAACAGTCATAATCCTTGATGAGCTCTATCCATCTTCTCTGGAGCATATTAAGCTCTTTCTGTGTGAATATATATTTAAGACTCTTGTGGTCAGTATATATCTCACATTTCTCTCTATAGAGATAATGCCGCCAGATTTTCAAGGCAAAGATCACAGTCGCCAACTCCAGATCATGCGTTGGATAGTTTCTCTCATGGATTTTCAACTGCCTTTAGGCATGGGATATCACTTTATCATTCTACATCAGCACATAGCCTAAGACCTTCTTTTAAGCATCACTGAATACCACAAAAAGTTCCCCACTTGTGGGTAAAGTGAGCACGGGTGCAGTGATAAGCCTCATTTTCAACTCCTTGAAGCTTTCTTCACATTCATCACTCCAAGCAAAATTTACTCCCTTTCAAGTTATCTTGGTAAGAGTTTTGGAAAATCGTGAGAAATTTCTCACAAATTGTCGATAATATCGAGCTAACCCCAAGAAGTTATGGATATCTGTTACCGATGTTGGCCTCAGCCATCCCTCAATTGCATCTGTTTTGGAGGGGTCCATAGATATCTCATTGCTTGTGATGATATGGCCCAAGAATGAGAACTCCTTCAACCAGAACTCACACTTTATGTACTTTTCATAGAGCTTCTCCTTGCGCAAAGTCTCTAGTATATTTTTTAAATGCTCCTCATGATCCTCCTTGGTTTTGGAGTATATTAGAATATCATATATAAAGACTACCACAAATTTTTCAAGGTAATCTCTAAAGACTCTATTCATCAAGTCCATGAATATTGCTGGAGCATTGGTGAGTCCGAAAGGCATTACTATGAATTCATAGTGCCCATATCTTGTACGAAAAGCAGTCTTGGGGAAATCTTCCTTCTTCACCCTTACTTGATAATATCCCGACCGCAAATCCACCTTGGAGAAGTATTGTGCTCCACACAGCTGATCAAACAAGTCATCGATTCTTGGGAGAGGATACTTGTTCTTTATCGTGATTTTGTTAAGTTCACGATAATCGATGCAAAGCCGCATTGACCCATCCTTCTTCTTGACGAAGAGGACTGGTTCACCCCACGGTGTAGCACTTGGGCATATAAACCCTTTATCCAGATTCTCCTATATTTGTTTCTTCAGATATTCAAGCTCTACAACAGCCATTCTATATGGAGTCTTAGATATTGGTAGTGCCCCAGGTATAAGTTCAATTGAGAACTGAACATCTCTTCTTGGAGGAAGACCAGGCAGTTCCTCGGGAAACACTTCAGCGAATTCCCTCACAATAGGCATTTCTTCAAGGATGGTTTCTTCCTTGGACTCAATCATATGAGCCAGATACGCGTGCTCATAAGGTAGAAATATCCATGCTTGAGATGATGGAGCTAAAGGAGATTCATCTTCCTTCTAACACTTGTAAAGAATCGGGGGTCGATTCTCCATATGGAGTGTGATTTCCCTCTCCTGACAATTTATGTTGGCTCTATATAAGGAAAGTCAATCCATGCCAAGAATTGCATCAAATTCCACCAGAGGGAGTATGATGAGGTTCTCTGGGAAATTAAATCCACAGATTATAACAGGGGAGGACTTATATTCATGGGATGCAATGATTGCCCCATTTTCCGTACTCACCGACATCTTTACTTCTATGATTTGTGGTGGTGCTGAGATTGTTCTACTAAACTTTCGAGATATAAAAGAATGCGTAGAACCTGAATCAAAAAGTACATTTTCTATTCTTGAATGAATAACTAGTGTACCTGTCACCACTTCTTTGTCAGGGTTCACTTCGGCAGAAGTGATGGAAAAATCTCTTCCTTGCTATCTTGGAGGTTGTTGGTTGCCTCTGATAACCCTTGGATTAGGGCACTGATTTTCAAAATGAACCGGTTCTTTACATTTGTAGCATTGAACAATGCGTTGAGGTTCTAACGGAGCGTTCCTCTCCTCTGTCGCAGCCGTGGGTCCTTCTTGCCGATAGTTAACAGCTAAGTGCCATTCTCTTCCACACCTGAAGCATTTTCTAGTCCCCTTAAGGCAATTTCCAGGGTGCTTCTTTCCGCACTTTTGGAAAGTGGGGTGCTGGATCTTCTTAGCACCATTGTATTTATCCATCCGACCACCAGAATTGAAGTACACCTTACGCTTCTTGTCCCCGTGATACCCCTGTGATTCCTCGATCTCCATTTTGACCTTGAGGGCACATCGGACAATTTCCTCGTAGCTTTCGAAGTCATGGATCGCTAATGATTTCCTCAAGCTAGGCTTCAGCCCACCAAAGAAGCGGTCAACCTTGCATTCAAGGGTAACAACAAATCTATAAGCGTATCGTGCAAGCCTTGTGAAGTTTTCCTCATACGATCCAATAGATTCTTAATCTTTTTTCTTGATGGAAAGGAAGTCCCTTTCCATCTTAAGCCAGAGGGTGCGTGGAAAATATTTATCGAAAAAAATCTTCCGGAAATCCTTCCATTCTAATGCCTCGATCTCCTCCTTAGGCTTCGTATTTTTGATCAACGTCCACCATTGATCAGCTTCACCCTCCATACGATAAGCAGCCAGGAGAACCTTCTCTTGTTCAGAACATTGAAGGATGGAGAAGATCTTTTCAATGGAGTTGATCCATTGTTCAGCGATCGTGGGATCGGATGATCCACTAAAAGTAGGAGGCATTTGTCTCATGAAGCTCTCGATAGTGAATTTTTCTTTCTTAGGGGGGGTTGAACGTTCCTCTTGACCCGTGTTTCTATTCAAAACTTGAGTTAGCTGAGATAGAAGCATGACAAAGTTCACGATTCCCGTTCCCAAAGGATTTGGCATCTCATTAGTACAGTCATCACACTGATCTTCACAACAGTTGTTAGCCCGAGTCCTCCTATTACCGGCCATTGGTTGAATAAAAGGAAAGTTAGGGGTAACACATAAAGGGTAATCCAAAGACAAAAGTTGATGACTTATAAATAAACTTTCATTTCCTTAACTCATGAGTCTATAGGCTTTAATATAGGATTTTCATGATCTACTTTCTAACATATATTCATAGGGGAATTTTTTTTAAATTACCTTAATAAGGGTTCATACTAAGCTTGTGAATTTATCAAAACATATCCCCTGGGAGTGTCGTAACCAAGAGTGCAGCAAGGCCCATTGTCGTGTACCAGTTCCCGTTCGAGTCTAGCTCAAAGCGGTGTTTTCGGGTTTTACCCCAAGGATACATCTGTGCCAGAGCCGCCTCTACCTGCTCGTATCTAGACAGGGATGTATTTTATTGAAAACCCACTTACTCAATACTCACCAAAACTTAGGGATATTTTTATTATACTTAGTCTTGTCTCTAGGGATTTACTAGGGTTTCCTAATCCCAAAAATAACTAAACCTATCCTCTGATACCAACTATGACAACCCTTCTTTTATTACAAACTTAAACATAATTTATTACATAAAACTTCACTTGATACAACAAGAAGATCGAGAGGTTTAGTGTCTTTGGGGATTAGGATCATTACATAAAAACTTAAAACATGAAATACAACATCTTTATTGAAAACTTCCTTTACATGACCACTATATTCCTTCGTACTTAGCATTGCATGGGATAACCTGAGGACATGCATAAGAAAAGGGTGAGCTATAAAGCCCAGTAAGGGATTACACATGGAATAACATGAGGAGTACAATACATGTTATAAAAAGGCATATCAATAGAGCATAAGAAAAACGTGAACATAAAGGCATGATAAAGCATGATAATCATAACATGGAAATGTGGCAACAACACTTAACATGGAATTAGCATGAGCCAAAGCCCATTGCACATGGAGCATGAGTAAATCCTCTTTGAACATAAAGCAAAAGTAAACCCTCATTGCACTTGAATTATCATGAGTCAACACTCATTGCACATGCCGTATCATGATACTATACTTTACCCAATGCATTGGAGCGCGATAAGGGCGCACCCTTCTTAAACATTTCATTTCATGCATAAGTGTGCCACATAGATCATAAAACATGGATTCATAAAACATAATCATTTATTCCATGATAAAGTAATGTGGAATTCATACATGAAACTTTACAATCAATATGTAAATGTTCATAAAGGTGAATACCCTTGATGGATAAATGGACATTGTATTCACTACACAATGACATTGGCTTAGAAAATCGGTGCGATTTCGGCAGCGTAACGGCGTGACATAAGAATTCATAAAAAAGGTTGATGAGAGAGAAAGGGGTTCCTCATCATATTTACATGTAATGGACAGTAAGGAGGTCATACAGATACATGTACCAACAATTTTAATGGAATTTATATTCATGATACAAAAGTACTGCTTGAATGTAAAAGAAGAGAGAGAAGTTCCTTTCGGAATTTTGGCATAGTAATAGGTGTACATGTGAGGCATTTAATGAGAGATAAAGGGGTCTCCCATAATTCAAAAAATAAGAGGGCAGTATGAGGGAGGTGTGAAACCATTCCCCAACATTCATAATTGAAATTAAATGGGCAATACAACTTAAAGAAAATTGACAAAAATGAGAAAGGAAGGAAAAAAACTCTTACTTGGAAGTGTGCTTCCAAAGGCTAGAGAGAGGCTTGTGAGAGGCTTCTTGGGAGCTTGGGGCACCTTGGGAGGATTATAGAGAGAGTAGGGAAGAAGTTGGACGAACTCCAAGGGATTTTAGTGAGGAGGAAGTGGGATCTTGGGTGGGTTTATATAGGAAAGGTGAGGGAATTCTTTATTATTTAGGTTTGGGTCCCCTTACATTAAATTAATCCAAACCACAAACCATCTCATAGTTTTTGCCCATGGTTTTTGGAAAAGGGAAGAGGAAAAAAATATTTTACAAGTCCCAAGTCCGAACTTCTTAAAATAATAAGGTTTCTTATGTGGAGGTGAGTCACACTCCCATGGAAATTAATTTAAAAAGGCAAAGTGTTGAATATGTCTTGAGGGGTCCATTAATGCTTTGAAAAGTAAGTCAAACAAACCCAAAATCACATTATTTTAATGATAAAACATATATTGGTCGAACATAAGGATTATGGTATTTTATTAAATCACAATTGGGTCATTATGATGTCATAAAACACATTATATATTTAAACGGTATTTAATTTTTACCCAAAAATTTGACTGTCTCAGAAAATTATGAAAAATTCACTATTGGATAATTTCGACATCCTGATTCTAGAAATGACATTTATTTTATCTAAAAAAATTTCCAAATATGTTAATTTTCACTTTTAAAATAAAAACCAACATTTATCGAAAATTCACGGGTTTTGACAGAAATGGCTTTCAAACCTTAATATAAAATTTTAATTGCATTCATAAAATTATATGATCATTTATATTTAATAAAAATTAATTTAATAATATTATTATTATTTTATTAAAATATTATTTAATTCAAAAATCCCTTAATTTAATAAAATATATTTCTTAATTAAATAGTAACTAAAAAAACCATTTGTACTTTAAAAATTATTTACAATGTATAAAAAATGACTAGAAATTATATTCATTATTATATACAAAAATAATGTACATGAACATAGTACTACTTATTTGTTACATAACCCCTTAAAACAGCCGCATAAGACCTAAGGGTAAGGTGTGCGATGGTGACAGACTCTTGGGGTGGCTCGGATAACATCACTCGAGTGGTAATCTCTATCAACTTCCACTTTCCCCATAGACGGTCTCGTTCGAGCTTGACATGGTGAAGCTCAGCTTGGGCTTGGTCAAGGGTGAATCCCAAAGACACCACCTATTTTCCGAGCTCCAAGAAATGGGCTTCGTATGGGGCAATTCTACTAGATGAGGTCATCGCTTCCTTTGTCTGAGTAAATTGGATTTGTTAAAGTTCTATATTTATACTAATCATGTGATCACTGTTCAACGGCTATATTAGCAACGGTCAAAATTCTTAACATAAAACCAAAGAAGTTGACATCTTATAAAAATATTTTGCATAAAGAGACATTTAACTAGATCAAGAGGGATTTTTCATTAAATAAAACTTTGGGTCATTACAGTAAGGTTCATTTATTCGGATGTAAGCGTAACACCACAGTGCGACCCAACCTTCCATGCCATAAGGAAACTCCTTAACACCACGACATGACCCATGCTTTGTACGTTGTTGTCTTTGTACTTTTATTTTCATTAATAATTTTTAGGACCAAGTTCGCTCGGTACCTGAACCTTCATAGTATAAATAAGTATTTATTTATTTAATTAATTATAAAATCATAATAAATATATTTATTATATTTATAATTATATATAATAAATATATGTAATAAATATATTTATTATATATAATTATAAAATTATAAATATAATAAATATATTTATTATAATTTTATCATTATTTAAATAAAAAAAATATTTATTTATAATTATAACTATAAATAAATATATATTTATTTAAATAATTATAAAATTATAATAAATATATTTATTATATTTATAATTTTATAAATAAATATAATAAATATATTTATTATAATTATAAAATTATTTAAATACATCTATATTTATTTATAATTATAATTATAAATATAATAAATACATTTATTATAATTTTATAATTATAAGTAAATATTTATTTATTTATAATTTTTATAATTTTTATAAATATATATAATTATATAATTATATAAAAATATTTATAAAAATATTTATTATATATATATATAATTTTATAAATATATATAATAATATAAATAAATTATTAACATTAAATATTTATCAACACTATAATTTTAGCACAGATAAATTCACATTTTATCAGTTTTTTTTAGCACAGATAATGGGGTATTTTTATCAGCACTAAAAAAGCATTGATAAATGTCAGTTTTATCAGCGCTTTTTTATTTTAGCACTGATAAGACTTTCCTTTATCAGTGCTTTTTGGAAAGTACTGATAAAAGACTTTCCCTTCTTTTAAAAGAATCCTAACTGAATGTCTTCTCTCACATGCCTTCAAGCTCTCAGAGAAGCTCACTGTCGTCGCACTGCCGCTCTCACCGAACCTTGTCACCACCACTTCACCGCTCTCACTGAACCGCACTACCACTACGTCGTTGCACTGCCATCATGCCAACACTCTCATCGAACCCTATTCTCGCCATTGTGGCTGCTCTCGCCAAACCCCACTACTACCTCACTAAACTCCACTATTGCCTCACTGAACCCCACCACCAGCGCGTCTCTATTGTGACTTTACTAAACATTTTTGATAAATCAAGACCCTCAAAACTAAAGTTATGCTATTTGAATCATGTTTTTATGTATTTCTCAACTGATACTATTCATGGTTCACTTTTTTTGTTCTTCTCGAATAATAGTGTGTGTGGAACCCCCTTTATCATCCTATGATCACACCACCATTTTCCACCACTTGAGTTCTCCATTGTAGTGCTCATATAAATTATTTTAGTTTTTTTGTTTATACAATCCATTTTATTAGTTATTCTATTAATAAAATTTTCAATTATAGATTTTAAATCATACTTTTGAGAACAAAAATATAATGGTAGTTAATGTATGATTTAATAAATGGTTTATAAATCATGAATATTGAAAAAAATGGATCCAAGAACTAGTTAATGATTTTTGTATGGTTTTATAAACTATGTATTTTAAAATTCCTCCCCTTTTCAAATGATAGTATTGTAACAATTTCCTCAATGTAGGTTATTCTCAAAAACAACCTAAAAATCTTTAAAAGGGAATTTCATTTCACTTTCATTAATTTTGTATCTTCTAATACACATTTCAAAACATTAAATTTATAACCTTTAAAATATCCCTTATTTATAATTATTAAATAATAATGTTTCAAAAATTCTTCTCATCATGATCTCAAAAATGATTTTTGAAAGTTACTCGTAACATTTTCTTTTTATGAAAATGTTCAAAATGCTTTATAAAAACTTTTTTTATGATTTAAATTCAGTTTTTCCCTTTATATCTAAAGGATATATCTACTAAGTAGTTTTTATTCATGATTTATCTATATAAATTATAATGTGATACAATTATTCTAGGATATTTTGATTTTGGTATCAAACAATCTCATTCTTGATGTCATTGGAAAATGTTATGTATCCCATTTTTTATGGGTTGTTTTTATAATGTGATATATAATTAATTTTATAAGGAAACACATATGTATAGTTTATCATTATATGATGAGTGGGACCTCTATATCCCTTTAATGTATTGAGTAAAGTATAATATCTCATGATATTACTATGGGAAACAAGTTGTGATGCTTGATCCATAATGGGAAATGATTTTTGATTCTTGATCGACTATGGGAAAGGAGTTTTGATACTCGATCCACTATAGGAAATGAGTTGTGGTGATCAATAAACTATGAAAAATAGGTTGTGGTTCTTGATCCACTATGTTATGATGGTATTCCTAGATAAACTTGATATATGCTATGATTTTCTATGATTATGTATGTGCCACATTTTCTATACCACATTTATAAGTTATTCCACATGTTTATGTAATTATCCAAGGATCATAATTACTATCATATATCTTTAAATTATTATTACATGGTATATTTTTTATCTCTTCAGGTTATATGTCCTTCTTTAATGATTTATAGAAATATATTAAGATTCCATTTTAATTTTAATATGATATTTCTCCCATGCTCTTTTTTCTCATTTGATTTTGATCTAACCACTTTATAATCCATTTATATATCCCCCTTACTAAGAATTTGATATCCCTTGTCCTTTTGTTTCCCCTTTCCATAGGGAATCATATAAAAGATTATTTTATACTTTCATAAATTTTACTTTTATATATTATAATTTTATACTTTTATAAATTTGTAAAACTATACACTTATATAAATTATGTATAGTTTTATAACATATATATAGTTTTATATAGTTTTATAAATTAATATACATTTATAAATTATATATATTTCTTTAAAATACATATTATTTTATAAATTATATATAATTTTATACTTATATATACATCTATAATTTTATATAATAATATAAATATATATACATTTTTAATTTATGATTTTATACCTATAAACATTTTTCAATTTATCAATAGTTTAATACTTTTATACTTTCATAAATTCAATGTTAGTGTTGAATATATTTTAAAAAATATAATAATTTCTTTTTTATTTTTAAAACCATTATTATATTCAATAGCTGTATTTTCTATTATGAAAGGGGTTTTCAAATAATATCACGTTTATTTTTTTTCCATTATTACATTCAATATCCATATTTCATCAGTTTTTTATAATGTAAATGTGATTTTATACTTCGTTTATACTCATAAAAAGGGTTTTGATCACTAAAAGTATGAAGTGAAAAATAGTTTTTAAAAGTGAAATCTCCTCCATTATATTTATAAATTTCATTCAATAAGTTTTTGTTTTTGATCATGTGGGCTAATAAACCATTTTTCAATCTTTCCATTTTCTTTCAAGAAATTCATGATATCCATCTTCAATTGAACATATTTTATGTATTTAATTTTTTAAATATTAATATTACCAAATCAAATATGATGGATATAAATCGAGAATGTGTGGATACCAATTGTATGAAAAAAGAGTATGAAGATGGAGTGAAAGTGTTCATTAAGTTTGAAAAAGATCATGTATATGAACCTTCTCAAATATCTTTTCCATGTTTACATTGTTGTTATTCAAGACTAATTTGTCCATAGGAGTTTTAAGAACACTCGATCTATCCCTGAATTGATCATAGTTATAAATTTTGGATAGACATATAATGTATCTAGTGACTAGGATAACACTATGTTTTATGGATCATCTGATATGATTACAAGTGTGGACAATAAAGAAGACTGTATCAAATATGTGATTACAAGTTTGAATGATGATGAAGATCATATGAAGAAAATGACAATGACAATTTAATATGAACTTCATGATTATCCAAAATTGTTTAAGAAGTTAAACAGTTGTGAAAAGATGCCATTGTATACTGGAAGCACTAAATATACGACATTTCCATCCGTACTAAAGTTGTATAATTTGAAAGCAAGCAATAGATAGAGTGGTTCCAGTTTTACTAAACTACTTTATCTCTTGAATGATATTCTCCCAAAAGATAATGAGCTCCCTAACAGGATATACAATACTAAACGAATGCTACATTTGATGGGTATGATATCTGAAAGAATGCATACCTAACCAAATGACTTTATACTATTTATTAAGGACCAAAAATCACTTAAATAATTCCCAAAGTGTGGTTCTTCTCAATTAAATAAAGATGAATCAGGTCCTATGAAATTTTTGTGGTACTTTTCAATCATTCCAAGGTGTAGGCGCCTATATAGAAGTGAGGTGACTACAATGCAATTGATGTGGCATGCAGATACAAGAAATAAAGATGGGAAAATTTATCACCCTAAAAAATCTCCTTAGTGGAATAGAATTGATCTTGAGTATCTTGAATTTGGAAATGATCCTAGAAACCTTCATCTTGTATTATTTACAGATGAAGTGAATCCTTTTGGTTTTCAAAGAAGTACTCACAGTACATGGATGGTTATGTTGGTAAATTATAACTTTACCCTATAGTTATGTATGAAATGAAAACACATCATTTTATTTATTCTTATATAAGGACTAAAACAACCGATTAATGATATTGATGTTTATTTGGATCCATCGAGTGAAGATTTGAAATTATTGTGGGATTCAGGTGTTATGTTGTATAATTCCTATAGAAATAAAGATTTCACATTGAGAGTCATATTGTATGGGATGATAAATGAATTTCTTATAGAAAATTTTCAAGATATATAATTAAAGGAAATCAAGGGTGTCCCATTTTCTAACAAGGTACATATTCAATTAGGTTGAAACATTCATCGAAGAATGTGTTTCTAGGACATCACATATTTCTACCCTAACGACATAAGTACTAATCGTGGATGACATCATTTGATGGAAGTTTAGAATAACATAAAACACCATCTCCACTAACAGGTGAGAAACTACTTCATAAAGTAAAATATTTGGACACTGATTTTGGTAAACTATTTTTGAAACCCCTTATGAAAACCAGTTGGAAAATGAGATAAGTTTTTTTGAATTACCATACTTTAATTGTCTGTACTTCAGACATTTTCTTGATGTTATTCAGGTTGAAAAAAATATATGTTATAGTGTAATTGGAATGTTACTAAATGCACTTGAAAAAAAGGATGTAAATAAGGCTAGGTTGGACATGGTTGACATGGGAATATGAGAAGAGTTGGCACCATTGAAGGGTGAAAACGAAAATTTCTTCCTCCAGCTACTTACACTCTTTCCCAGAAGGAGAGATATCAGTTTTGAAACTTCTTGAAATACATAAAGGTTCCAAAGGGGTATTCATCAAATATCAAGAATATCATGTCAATGGGTGGTTTAAATTTAAATGGTTTAAAATCACATGACTGCCATGTTTTAATGAAATATATAATTCTTGTAGCTTTTCATTGCATTTTTCTTAATAATTTTCATCATACATTAACTAAGATATGTTTCTTTTTCAAATCTATATGCAGTAAAGTTATAGACCTGAAAAATTACCGAATATGGAAAAGGAAATTTTTTCATATTAAGTGAATTGGAAATGTTCTTCCCTCCATAATTATATGATATGATGGTTCACTTGATGGTTCACTTGGTGATAGAGATTCAACTTTGTGGTCCAGTACACTATAGAAGGATGTATTCCATTTAATAGTAAGTAAATATTTTGAAAGGGTGTTTTAAAAATTGAATATGGCCGAAAGGTTTTATTATAGAGTGATATGTTGTTGAGGAATCCATTGAATTCTATACCGATTACTAGTCTAGTGTGGAAAGAATTGGTCTACCAAAATCACATTACACTATAAATCTTTTGGGTAAAGGAATTTATGAAGGAGATTTTATCACAATCAATATTATAGATTAGGAACAAGCCTACCTTTACATTTTTCATAATAGTTTGGAGGTTTCCCCATATATTGAAACCCACAAAGAAATTCTTAGGAATTTGAATATATCAAGGGATGAAATCTATATATCAAATACACATAACCAAAAATTTATAGGATGGTTTTGAGACCATATTTTTAAGAGTTAGATGAAAATACGGATTCAATTTCAGAACGGATTAGATGGATAGCCAGAGGACCAAGTGTGTATATATTATCTTACAATGGTTATATTTTTACGTTTTATACAAATGAACATGATGAAGGTAGTACCATGAAAAATAGTGGAGTAACACTTATGACTGAAGTGATGCATGTTTCTGTAACTAAGGATCGAAATCCAATTTATGTAAATATTATATACTTTGGAATCATCAAAAAAATATGGGAGTTGGATTATATAACATTCCAAGTGCCAATTTATCAATTCACTTGGGTTGATAATGGTAATGCTATTAAAATAGATTAATTGAGATTCAAGAAAGTATATTTCTATAAGTAAGGGTAAAAAGATGAACCATTTATAATGGAATCATAGGAAGTACAAGTATTTTTTGTTTTAGATCCTGCAAATCAAAAGTGGTCAATTGTTCTGTTATCAACCAAAACCATTGAAGGGTTGGATGAAAATTTAACTGTGGATGACCCATTCATTAGGATGTCGAAATAATTTCATAGTGGTCCCAATTTAGATAGGGTTTTTTATTTTATAGAAGACCACAATGAATGGATTTGGATATTCGATAGAGGGGTAAAATCTCTTCAACCTTTAAAAAATGAGTTCAATAATCAGGTTATATTTTCATAATATACACTATGTTACCTCATGTTATTATATGTTTACTTATAAATTTATATAATCTAAATTAAATTTTAAACCACTTTTGTAGATAATGACTTCTGCACATGATGATTCTCTCAATCCTAAGGAAAAGCAGGTTTCTCAACCTGATGTTCCTCCCATTACAGAGGAACAACAAGTTTCTCAACCTACTAATGCTCCCATTGTAAAGGAACAATGACATTATGCACATGTAGATGCTACCAATATATAGGAAGAACATATTGGAGATGTTTAATCCAAAGAAATAGTAGGTGATGAAGAACCAATACTGCAGAAAAAACAAGAGCGCTATAGTGTGACAGTGTTAGAAAAAGTTATTATGGTGAAAAGAAAAGTCATAAAATATGAGGTCAGATAGAATGAGATTTTCCAACATATTAACCCCAATATGACCATGTTTAGTAGTTACATTAGGCTCATGACTCAGAAACATGAGCTGATTGATTTAGATTTGTGGAATCATGTTGTGCCCACGCTTAAGGAACTAATTTTGGAAGAGAATACTATAACATTGTGATATCCTTTCTTTATTTTAATAAAAAATAAAATAATAAAACATTGACTTAATCTTCATCATCCCTTGTAGAGTGAATTTATAGTAGATGAATCCCAAAATAAATATATATTAATGCTTTCTGGAAGGATTCACAGAGCTGAGAAGTGTGGGATATGTTTATTATCCATTATATAGAGATGTATTTTCAGGTATATTGTGGTTGGTAATACATTGTTTATGTTAGGACCAAGCTGATGATGATGGTGATCATATTCAAGGTGTTGTCTTTTATTTTCAAGAATGTTTAAAAAGGAAGGAAAAATCACCTCACTTTTCATTTTTTTGAGAAATTCAGTTTTTCCATTATATTTGGATAATTAGACTCACAATTCTTGAAAAGGAAATCATATTCAGAAGAAGCTAGATGATCGGATTCTCACTGAATCTGGTATGTAATTATTGATTGTAATGGGAGAATAAAAGTCTTCATACCTACGATTAATCAAATATTACGATGCTTTACTGATCTTGGATTTCTCATAAATCATAAGTAATTTGTGAAACTTATGATTCAATCTTAATGAAAGAAAAGGGGACTGAAATAAAAGTATCCAATCATATTCAGATTCATCGGATCTAGATGGAATTGAAAAAGGGTGATGGCGATCGTATTCAACCTGATCATATTTAGGATTAATTTAAAAGAAATCTATTAATGAAGGATAATGGGAAGGAACAATACTTTCTATTAAAATTATGATTATGCTAAAGATGATCCTCAATGAATTAAAATTCATGAAGTAATTCATGATACAATCAGAAGTTTGAATAAGAAGATGAATAAAGTTAATGAAGCCATCGTATTAGGCTCATCAAGTTTATAAAGGTTGAGAACGTTTGTGAAAAATGTGAGAAACTAAAGGTACCAGTATTCATTCATAATGAAATCCAAAAGAAACAAATATTTGGAGAATGAAGTTGATGGGAATAGAGAAAGAGTCTTCTAGTGGTATTTTATTCATAAGAGAAAGAAACTACTAATCGAAATTGGAATGCCATCATATTTAGATAGATCTATTTTAAACAGATACTGATAGAAAATGAATTAAGATGAAGCCAATGAAAATCATAACGATAGAGACCGTTCAATAATATATTCAACCATTTAATATGGTTGAGTAAATTTGGTAGATGTGTTGTCTAAGGGGAGTTTGAATTTTGAAAAAGAGGCTTTGTATTTCAACTGGGTAAAAATAAGAATTGTTGTTTTCAATTGGTATATAGTTTTGTATTGAAGAAATCAGATTGAGAAAATCATATTAGGAAATCACATCCAAACTGGAATTTGAAAAGAAATTCTAAAGAAGAGATGAAGGTTGAAGAAGATTCGAGAAGAGTTGAAAAAAGTCAATATTCACCCAAAATTCAAGGGAAATCAATATTTTGGAAAATTTGGATGAGTGGGAAAGTTTTTGGGATTCCCACCAAAACCATCCTTGGTTCGCCTATAAAAGGGAGACGTACTTTGTACTTTCAAAAAGACTGACATGGATGTACTATTCATAGAAGAGGGAGAAGCTTCAACTTTCTAGGGAGAGAAATAGTTTTTCGTATTGAGCCTTTATTGAAGAATTTTTGATGAGAGAAGAGAAAGGAGAAGAGACAAGATCACAATGTTGTATTCAATTGATCATCATATTTGACTAATCATTGGATATAGATGGATAATCAGATTGGGATTTCCATATTGGGATTTCTAGACCAAGGAAGGAATTTGGAATTGTCTCAATCATATTCAGATAGTGTTGCATTTATCATATTGGGAATTCAAACTTGAATATCAGAGTAGGAATATCATATTTGGCAATCAGATCTGGAGAATCAGAGTGGGAAGATCAAACTGGAAAATTGGAATTGAATTTAATATAAAAGTCCTTGAAGTTCTTACCATCTTCTGGGTAAGAAATTGAAGATTTTTTTTCAAAGAATACATTTGTGGAAATTGAAAATAAGCACAGGTAACATGAGTTTTTACATAAATACTTTTTTACCCTATTTTTGCTAAGAGTGTGTACACACACTAATGGATTGTTTACATAGTACATGATGAGGGAAAGATCATATCCTACTCATTGTAATCCAAGGATTTTTTTTCTAGTGGATTGTGTGGTATTGGATTATTTCCAAACCATACCAAGGATGTAGTTATTTTTATTAAATAGTGAACCTTATAAATACTTATGTTCTTGTGGATGTTTCTTTGAATTATTTTTAACAGGGATTGAAATCTTTAACATGAGGAGAATGTTGTTTCAAGGAAAAATAAAAGAAATCATATCACTGATTCACCCCTCCCCCTATCAGTGATACAATTATCCTAACCGGACACTTACAACTGGTATCAGAGACAGGTTCCCTTCATTTATTCTTTGTTGATGGAGAATTTGATTTGTGTGAATAGTAAAGGTATTCTAATTTTTTATGGAAATAATTATCATATTTGGAAAGATAGAATGTTTTAGTATCTTATATTTATTGGATATGATGTTCTTAAAGCTACAACAGATGAGTTTCCTCCTATTTATTTTAAAGTTCCTCTTACATCTGTTGATATTAAGAATCTTGAGAATGATATAAGGGTCAAGAAAGATATACTATCATCACTTTATAAAAGTGAGTTCCTAAGGGTGAAATGAGTTGCAAAAACCAAAGGTATATGGTAAAAATTTAAAAACATATACGAAGGAAATACAAAAGTGAATAAGGAAAAGTTACAAATCAGTAGGCTGAAGTATAAAGATTTGAAGATGGGTGAATACAAATATTTTGGGGACTTCTTTACCAAGGTGAATGAAATTTTCATCACTATCATATGTCTTTGTGAAAATCTAGATAATTCTACAGTTATTAAAAATATCATGAGAATCCTCCCTGACAAGTTTGATGAAAAAGTTTCTTCACTGGAAGACAGAGTTCCTGAAACATCATCTCATAATGATTTTTATATCACTCTCATTACTTATTAAATGAGAAGGGATAAAGCTATTAAAATAAAAACAAAAGTTGATATAGGAAATTTCTTTCACAGTGGCTAAGAAAGAAAAGTCAAATAAGATTCTTATTAAAGATAAAGCTGGTGAATCCGATTCTGAGAATGAGGTATGTAAGAACCTCAATTATATCTTATCCTTGTTTTCTAAAAATTTGAAAATAAGTATACTGAAATACAAAGGGAAACTTCCCTTGAATTTTTTTGAGTGTGGAGTCATTGGTTACTTTTTGGCCAATTTTCCTCATAGAAATAAAGAAGAGGATAGTGATGAAGAAGAAATAAATCCAAGAAGATCATGGAAGAAACAAGGAGATAAAGGAAAATTGTATTCCATAGGGAAATAAATAAAATTCTTAAAATCCAAAAGAAGAATTTTCCTATCCAAAGATAAAGAAGAAGAAGGCAGTGATGTTGAATCTGAAAAATCTATTGAGCATGGTGTTGAGAATACTTTTATTTCAACAGTGAATGATGAAGAGTTTGGAAGCTGCAATTCCAAAGAATAAGAAACTCAACTTGAATATCATTTTAAAGAAGAGCTGAAAGAATGTATGAAAAAGCTAAGAATACTTGAAAATAAAAACAAAAGGTTAGAAGATGAATGTTCCTCAACAAGAAATCAAGAATGTTTTTGCTGATGAGAAAGTAAATCTAGAAAAATATATTGATGATTTGAATAAATATCTTAAGGAAGAAAAGAATCGTAATGATCATCTGGAGGTTAAGATGAAGGGAAAATAATAAGATTTGGAACTTTTCCAACAAAAGTTATCTAAAGATAAAATGAGGAATACAAGTTTTAAAAATTATATCTCTGAGGTTGGTGAAAGTTATCATAATGATAAACCTAGGAAGGTTTAACGAAATTTACCTTCAAAAGGTGAGAATAGAGATGGAAGTGTTTCTGAAAAGAAGAAAGTTGAGAAAGTTATGTATGTGGTCAAGAACAACAAAATTGGGAATAAAAAGGTCTCAAAGAAACTTGATTCCAAAAATGTTTTAAAAAATCATGAATCCGAAAAAGTTTCCAATACCTCTAGATCTGATAAAGGTGAAAAGAAAAAGAATATTCTAATTGATAACAGAAAGGTTGGTGGCTCAGAAATAAAAGAGAAGAAGGTGGTTGGGAAGTGTATTCACAATTTCGGTCAGTATGAAAGCTTCAAAGTCAAATAATCTTTCTATGGATATTGTTGGTATTGTGGTGGATTCAGAAACACATCAAATGTGTGTTGGTTCAACCAACACCATAACTATTATTCCATATGGTATGGAAGGAAGAGTTTGAGGGTGAGTTAATCTCCTCAAAATAATAAGTCTGATAAAGTTATTTTAAAGAAACCTAAGAAGGATGGTGTAAATATTGAAAATAGGTTCCAACCATTGGAAAATAATTGTGAAAGGTGTGAACAACCGAGACACCTTGAAAAATGATGTATTGTATTGTTACCAGTACAAAAAAAGTATCTTAAAAATTCTCAGTGGCCAAAAGTGAAGAATGAAAAGGAAGAAGAAAAATATCTTGTTGTTGAAACTGCATTGAAAGATACAAAAGGATAATGACCTTAGATTCTGGATAGTGGGGTTTATTCTCATATTATAGGATATTTTAATCCTTTTAATAATTTAAAATACTTTAAATAAGGAACAATGACATTTGGTAGTGATGAATCCTTGAAAATCAAAGGTGTTGGATCAACCATAGTTGGAAAAGAAAAGATGAAATCCAAGAAAAATTTGTATGTTGATGGGATTAAACAAAATTTTATAAGTGTTTCACAATTATATGATGAGGGTAAAAAAGTTATCTTCATAAAAGATGAGTTTTTTTTGAAAAGTGAGGAAAATGGTAAAATAGTTACAAGAGGCCAATGTATAAAAGGAAACTTATTTCAAGTTGGTGAAATAAAAAACTTTTGTTATCTGTGTATGGTGGAAGAGAATCAATTATGGCATAAAATTCTAGGAACATGTTTCAAAGAAACATGATAAAATTATCAAAATGTGATACTTTATGAGACATTCCTGATTTTCCAAGAAGAAGATATTGGTGTTTCACTATTTTTTAGAAAGGAAAGATTACAAATGTTGTGCACAAGAAAATTGAGATTTTTTTTAAGACAACCCCTAGATCTTATTCATTCTGATATTTGTGGTCCAATGAGAAAATAATCAACAAATAGAGATAAGTATTCCATCGCTTTCATTAATGATTTTACTCACATTAATTATGTTATGTATATGAAACATAAATCAGATGCTTTGAAAATGTTTAAAAGGTTCAGAAGGAAAGATGAGAAGGAATGTGAATATTCGATGAAGAAGTTAAGAACTGATAATGGTGGTGAATACAGAAGTGAATATTTTGAAATTTATCTTGAGAAGCACGGAATTAGGCATGAGTATAGTTCCCCATATAATCTTCAACAAAATGGGGTTGCCGAATGAAATAATAGAATTTTGATGGAAATGGGAAGAACTGTGTTACTTGAACATGGTCTTTCTCATTACTTTTGGAGGCATGCCATGAGTACTGATGTTTATATTCAGAACTATTGTTTCTATAAGATTAATTAAACTATGAATCTATATGAATTTTTTTATGAATAAACTCCAAATTTGAAACACTTAAAAGTTTTCAAGAGTCTATGTATTATAAAGAAGAAATGTGAAAACTATAAAAAGTTTGAGCATAAAGGTGAAGATGGAATTTTTCTTGGCTATGCTCTATAAGGAAGAGGATACAAATGTTTCAACAAAGAAATTGGAATAATTTTTTATTATGTTGATGTGAAAGTAATTTAAATATTTGTGTGAGACAAGTGTAGTCAAGAAGACAAGGAAGTTGAGAAGGATAAGAAAAGTTTTAAAAGAACATTTGATAAAAATACAGACAATTATAATCCTCCTCAAAAATAAGAATTAGACTCAGCTATTTCCAGTGATGAGGAAGATACGTTAAAAGCTCATTCTAGGCTAAGGAAGTAAGTAGAAGCTCAAAATATCGTTGGGGATCAACATAGTATGGTTCAAACAAGAATAACAACAAATACTATTACACATACTTATTTATATTCAAAATTGAATCCAAATGATGTAAAATAATCTTTTGAGTATCTGGAATAGGTTTAGGTCATGAATGAAGAGTTGGATCAGATTGAAAAGAATGATACATGGGAACTTGTACCCAATCCATAAAACAAAAACAAAATGGGTACAAAATAGGTCTTCCAGAACAAGCTAAATGAAGAAGGTGAAGTGATAATAAACAAAGAAACATTAGTTTGAAAAAGGGTATTCGCAAATTAAAGGTATTTATTTCGATGAAACCTTTTCTCCAGTGAAAAAATTAGAAATAATCAGAATCTTTCTCATTATTAATGCATAACTAGGTTACAAGATATTTCAAATAGATGTTAAATCCACATTCTTGAATGTAATATTAATGAGGAAGTTTACATTGAACAACCTTGTATATTTTTTGTTGGGAAAGATGAAAGTTATGTGCGTAGATTGAAGAAGGATTTGTATAGGCTAAAGCATACTCCTAGGGAATAGTATTCTAAATTTAATACATGCTTAAGAAAGATGAGTTTTAAGAAAGGAAGAGTGGATAGAAATATATACATTGTAGAAAGTAAAGAGCATTCCCTTATCATAATTATTTATGTTGATGACATTATATTTTCTAGGAATGATGAAAGAAGTTGTGAAATATTTGATGAAGATATGAAAAAGGTACATAAAATTTCTATGTTGGTGGAAATTAAATACTTTCTTGGGTTACAAATTTTACAAAAGAAAAAACATATCTTTCTTTCCAAAGAAAAATATGCTAAGGAACTTCTCAAGAGGTTCAACATAGAAAACTCAAAACCCGTTTCAACACTAATTACAGTGGGAAAAAAGTTGAGTAAATATAGAGAAAGAAAATAAGATGATCAGAAATAATTTCAAAAGATAATTAGAAGTTTGTTGTATTTGACTGCCTCAAGACTTGGTATTGTTTATGTTGTTACCCTATGTGCAAGATTTGAGAGTGATCCAAAATAATCAAATTTACTTGTAGGAAAAATAATTCTTAGAAACATCAAAGGCACAATAAATCTTAGAATCATATATGAAATTTTAGATATTATTGATTTGTTTGGGTATCAAGATGCTGATTGGGTAGGAAATATTGATGATAGAAGATCCGCATCTGGTGGAGTATTCTTTCTGAGAAAGAATTGTGTTATTTAGAATTCAAAGAAATAGAATTAAGTAACTCTCAGTATGACGAAAGATGAGTATGTTGTTGTCACTTAACTTGCTACACAACTTATATGGATAAAAACTCAATTAGAAGACTTACTTGTTGTATTAAATTTACCCCTTCTCTTGGGTTGTGGTAATCAAAGCATAATCAATCTCACTAGGAATTTGGTTCAAAATTATCATTAAAAACATATTGATATCAAATATCATTTCATCAAATAGCATGTGGAGAAGAATTAATTGAATCTGAAGTATGTTCCTATATAGGAACAAGTTGATGACATTTTCACAAAACCATTACCGAAGGAATCCTTTTCTAAATTGAGTTTGACCATGGGCTTCCAACCACTTTCTCATCAATTTTGAGGTATTTTTTTATTTCCTCTCTCTCATCTTACCTTTGGATCATGTTTTCAAGGGTATAATTATTATTTTTTTTCATAAATCTATCCTTAAAAGGAATGTAAAAAGAGGGAGATGTGGATAAGCTGTGAATCTGTCATTGTATTGTGTGTGAACTATTCTAACTGTCTGTTGGAGTGGTTATAAAAAAAATTATTTTGTATTCTAGGAAAAGTTGATGAGTTGAGGAAGCTGAGGAAGAAAGATGAATAAGGTTTTCATAATCACTTATTTTGGATAGCATGGTTTTTTTATCAATGATTCTTTTTTTTCTATAATGAGTTAGCTCACGTAGGCTTATAATTGTTGATAAGTAAGCCATTGCTTGAGGAATAAAAATTTCAGTGATTTATGAAACTTTGTTGACAACAAAATCTGAAGGGGTTATTTTTAGGACCAAGATGATGATAAAGGTGATCATATTCAAGGTGTTTTCTTTTATTGTCAATAATGTTTAAGAAAGAAGGAAAAATCACATCACTTTTCATTTTTTGAGAAATTCAGTCAGGACATCATATTAGAAGAATAGAACTCACAATGCTTAAAAAGGACATCGTATCTAGGAGAAGTTGGATAATCAGCTTCACACTGAATCCTTTATGGAAGAATTGATCGTAATGAGAGAATCAAAATCTACATGACTACGATTAATCAAATGTGATGATGGTTTGATGATCTTGTAGTTCTCAGAAATCATAAGTATGTTTTGAAACTTATGATGAAATATTGATGATAAAAAAGGGGAGTGAAAGAAAAGTGTCCAATCATATTAAGATTCATCAGATCTAGATGGAATTGAAAAGGGGTGTTGGTGATCATATTTGGCTTGATTGTATTCATGCTAAATTGAAAAGAAATCTATTAATAAAGAATAATGGGAAGGTACAATACTTTATATTAAAATTATAATGATGCTAAATCTGATCCTCAATGAATTCAAAGTCATAAAGGAAGTCATGATACAAGCAGAATATTAAAGAATAATAAAGTTAATGAAGCCATCGTATTGGGCTCATCGAGTTCATAAAGGTCGAGAATGTTTGTAACAAATTTGAGAAACCAAAGGTACTAGTTTTCAGTTAGAACAAAAGATAAAAGAAACAAATATTTATAGAATGAAGTTGATGGGAATATAGAATAAGTGTTTGAGTGGTATCATATTCATAAGAGAAAGAAATTGTTGATTGGACTCGACATGCCATCGTATTTAGGCATAGATGTTTTCAACAAAGACTGATGGAAAAGGAATTGAGATGAATCCAATGAAAATCGCAATGAAAGAGACCGATAAAAAATATATTCAACCATTTAAGATGGTTGAGTGAATTTGGTAGATGTGTTGTTTAAGGGGAGTTTAAATTTTAAATAAGAAGATTTATATTTCAACTAGGTCAAAAGAAGAATTTTTTTTTCAATTGGTATAGAGTTTTGTATTAAAGAAATTGGATTGAGAAAATAGGATTAGAAAATTGGATCCAAAATGGCATTTGAATAGAAATTATGAGGAAGAGATGAAGGTTGGAGAAGATTATAGAAGATTCAAGAAGATTTGATGAAGTCAATATTCACCTAAAATTCAAGGGAAATCATGATTTTGGGAAATTTGGATGAGTGGGAAATTTTTTGAAATTCCCACCAAAACCATCCTTGGGTCACCCATAAAAGGGTGAAGTACTTTTTACTTTCAAAAATGACTAACACGGATGTACGGTTCATATAATAGAGAGAATCTATGACTTTATAGGGAGAGAAAGTGTTTTCCGTATTGAGCCTTGGTTGAAGAAGTTTCTACGTGAGAAGTGAAAGGAGAAGAGACAAGATCGCAATGTTGTATTCAGTTGATCATCGTATTCAGCTGATCAATGGATCTAGCTGGATAATTGGATTGGGATTTATGTATTTGAATTTTCATACCAATGAAGGAATTCAGAATTTTATCAATTGTATTTAGACAATGTGGCATCTATCGTATTGGGAAATCATATTTGAAGATCAGAGTGGGTAGATCAGATTTGGAAATTGGATTTGGAGAATCAGAGTGGGAAGATTATACTGGACAATTGAACTTGAATTTCATATCAAATTCCTTGAAGTTATTTCCATATTCTAGGTAAGAAATTGAAGAATTGTTTTCCAAAGAATAAATTTGTGGAAATTAAAAAGAAGCACATGTAACATGATCTATTACACAAATATTGTTTTATCATATTTGTGCTAAGAGGGTGTATACGCACTATTGGATTGTTTACATAGTGCTACATAAGTGAAAGGGTATATCCTACTCATTGTAATCCAAGGATTTTTTTGAATGTATTTTATGGTATTTGATCATTTACAAACCATACTAAGGACGTAGATATTCTTATTAAATAGAAAACCTTGTAAATACTTGTGTTCCTATGGATGTATGTTTGAATTGTTTTTAGTAGGGATTGAAATCTTTAACGGGAGATGAAGGTTTTTTCAAGGAAACATAAAAGAAAAAGTATCAATAATTCACCCCTCCCCTATCAGTGATACAATTATCCTGACTGGGCACTTACAGTTTAATAATACATGTATTCATCACTTTGATTGATAATTTTTTATTTATGAAATAGTAGCTGAGTGTTGAAAATAAGGAATGGATAGAAAAACCAACATACCCTTGCCATAAAGCAAGGATGGGGTATACTTCACTTGAAAAAAATGGTATTTATTTTAAATCTACCATAATACTTTTATGTGACATGAAACAAAAACATAATTATGTTCCTCTATTTATATACATATTTATGAATCCAAATCTATAACCACTTCTATCCCACATCATTTTCTATGGAAGAGTCACATGTAAATAAATATGAGATACTAATAGATGAAAACACACAAAAAGTGTGGGAAACATGTGTAAGTATGACATAATAAAAAAATTCTTTAAATCTCTATTACATAATAATGATTACTTATTTTCTTATATTTTCTATCTGACTTATTCATAGGAATCATCAACATTTATACCATATGAACACCTACTATCAGTGGATTTGAAGTGACTAGAATAATATGAATGTGTCAGAGGTACGGGTTTTGGGGTGACAACTCGAACATATTTTTGAGAAAAAAAACAATAAGAAGATAAAGATAAAGAAATGGAAGAGATGGAAGAAATATTAGCTTCCCTTTAAGAAAAAATTCATTGATATACTGAGTTTATAGAAACTATTATGGGGGAGAAAAGATATAAAACAACTCAATAAAAACCATTGCATGAAGATCCTGCCCCACCCCCACCAGCTTTGAGGTGAGCCATTCCCCTCAAAGAGTTTTCTTAATTGATGTAATCAATATTGTAATAATTGTTGTTGTGAAATGTGAATCATACAAACACTGCTACTTTTACTATACTGATATTCTATAGGGTGAAAATGACGATGATTTATATCTACCAACACCTATCCATCATCTTTTTGTAAGGGCTACCGTGTTCAATATCCAAGATGACAGTCTACACAACAAACCACTTTCAATAGGTCATGTGATAGTGGAGATTATTGTATCTCATGAGTTGAGTGTCGAGCTACATGTTCCACTTGATGACGTAGATATCTATACAGTCGACCAAGCTGTTGGAACATTCATAGCATGATCGTCAGATCTTTTAAAAAAACAAGTCGGCAAGGAGGTATTCATTTCCAATTTATTTTTCATGCTAAACCTTTAACAATTAATGAAAAAAAGGTTTGAACTGATGGATGTTATTACAAACATACAAAGGGAAGGGGTGAAACAAAATGTCAACTCAAAACCATCTAAAGGATCAACCAATCGGTCAAAAAGATCTTCCGAAAACACCTTTACCCACCCATTCAATATTCACATTTAATAACATTGAAGGTTCATGTGGATACAGAGTTACAAAATGGTAGTGATCACATAGTTAATTTTGAAGAAAAAATGTATGAAGATAATGTTACAGACTATATTTCTCTTGAGAATTTAAATGACATCCTCAACTATGAATGGATAGGAGGCTCAATTGTAAATATATACATGAGGCATGTTGTCATGATTTGTTTTTTCCAAAAGATGATATACTATGTTAATTATGACTAAATACATTTCATATTTTTTGCAGGCATATATATCAATACCAATTAAAGTGATTACCCCATGAACATAAATTTGGACTCATTATTCCTCACATCACTTCTATAGAACAACCTAAAATAGATTTAATAAAATTAATGAAATAGTGACAAAACTTACAGATGAAAGTCTCTTCTTAATACCAATGGTGCAAGGGTAAAAATATACAATTTAATCATATCAAATATATTTTCATTTATTTCATTACTTATTATTATTATTATTTTAGTCAACATTGGATGCTCATTGAGATCAATTTGGATACTCCAAAGATTTATTTCTTGGATTCACTACATGGATACACAACAAACCGACCACACATAATGGATTTTGTAAATTTGTAATACACTACATCCAATGTTTTAGAAATAAACTTCATGTTATATAATTTATATTATACTTTAATGATAATTATATTATGATAGGTCAGTGTTTAAATATCATGAATTTCATGGAATGATGATAGTCATTAAGCACAAGGATCTTAACATGTTCTACCAGTGGAAAAGTATCAGGTTATATATGATAATATTTAACTATCCAAACACATATCAAAACAAATTACATATTTTTCTCAATTTTTATATAGTATATGAAATAAACAAATGGAAAAAATTGTGGTTATTATGTCTGTAAATTTATAAGAGATATCATATTCCATCAAAAACTACCATCCCCGAATAGGTATTTTTGAAGATAATTATTATTTCATTTAAAATATTTATTAATCCTTTTTGTATTTATATTTTTCTAGTACTACAATGACTGTTGAAAATGCTCATATTCACAAGATGGTATAGATTTTCTTAGAAATGAATGGGCAGTATACCTGATGGAAGAATGTACATAAATAGCATGAAGATGTGACTTCCATAGAAGTAATGGATTGTTTCATATTTATCTTTATTTTATTTCCTTTTGGTATTAATAACATAAGAATTGTTTTCTTATATAGGTGGATTCCTTTGTTTTATTTGGGGTGGTTTGTTCGAATGTTCTCATGCTCATGAGAGATTAGACTTTGTGGATGCAACTGAGACAATGAAAACAAGGAAATGATTCATGAATGTGTACAATCATCATGAGAACGTGAATTATTACTAATTATTTAATTAATTTTTTTCATCATTTTATCTTCTATTTGTAATTTATTTTCCTTATCATTTTTATCTAATACTTATTTAGCTTTTTCGCAGATCTTTTAGAAAGTTATATTTTGCTTTCAACTATCTATAATAAGCCACAAAAGAGATAACACGTTCTTTTATGTCAATGTTACCATGATTTCCATTTATTTTCTTTATCAAACTACCAAAACTACATATAGATTTGATGTTCTTATCCAAAAAACATTTCTTTACATTGAAAACCAGAATAGTAGAGGAATCTTTTTCAGCTAAAACATCAACTCAATATGCAGTGTTAGCAGCTAGACAGAGAAATGTAATGAAAAGTGTGATAACATTGGAAGGTTGGATTGTTTTTATAATTTAATACAACAATATAGAGGTCATTTTGGATGTATAGAAATTAGTGGCACCTCAATCTAGCATACGATGTGATCGGTATGACTCAAGGTGCGTCTTTTTTTAATTGATATTAATTTTAATAAAAAAGACGACTGACATGCTCAAAACTAAAAAAAAACATTCGTATAGTTTTGATAATTTTTCACAATAATATATAAGTAATTTAGGATGTGGATCAATTATCCATGCATCAATATGATGCACGGTGTGACCGGTATGACTCCACGTGCATCTTTTTATTTAAATTTGACATTAATTTTAGTAAAAATGAAAATTCACGTACTCAAAACTGAGAAAATGAATTTGAATTGTTTTGATAATTTAATAAAATGATCTATAAGTCATTTTTGATGTGTATTAATCAACCGCACCTCAATCTGATATATAATGTGCCCGATATGACTCAAAGTGTCTCTTATCAGTTTAAAATTGACATTTTAGTTCAAAATGTGTCAATCACTAAAAATCAATAAAACATGATTAGATTATCTTGATAATTTGGTAAAATGATTAATAAGTCATTTTTGATGTGTAGGAATCAATCTCGTATCAAACCGACACATGATATGACTGATATGACTCAAAGTGTGTGTTTCGAGTTTAAAATGACATTTTAGTAAAAAAGACAAGTGATGTACTGAAAAATGAGAAAACACATTCATATTATTTCGATACTTTATTAAAACAATACATAAGTTATTTGAGACATGTAGGAATCATCCTCACCTTAATTAAATGTACAGTGTGACCGGTATGACTTCATGTGTGTCTTTTTATTTAAAATTGACATTAATTTTAATAAAAAAGACAACTGACATGATCAAAACTAAGAAAACACATTCATGTTATTTTTATACTTTAGTAAAAAAATCCATAATTCATTTGTGATGTGTAGGAATCATCATCACCTCAATATGATAAACGATGTGTTCGGTATGACTCAAAGTGTCTGTTATCAATTTAAAATTATCATTTTAGTTTAAAAAGTGTCACTCACTGAAAACTGAGAAAATGCACTCATATTTTCATGATAATTTAGTAATATTATTCATAAGTAATTTTTGATGTATAGGAATCAGCCTCACGTCAAATCGATACACGATGTGACCGATATGACTCAAAGTGCATGTTTTCAGTTTAAAATGACATTTTAGTAAAAAAACAAATGATGTACTCAAAACTGAGAAAATTATTTTTGATTGTTTTGATACTTTATTAAAATTATCCATAATTCAGTTGGTATGTGTAGGAATCAGTATCACCTCACTCTGATGCACAGTGTGACCGGTACGACTCTATGTGCATCTTTATATTTAAAATTGACATTAATTTTAGTAAAAAGGACAAATGACACTCTCAAAACTATGAAAAAACATTTGGATTGTTTTGATACTTTATAAAAATGATCCATAAGTCATTTTTGACATTTATAAATTATTCTCACATCAATATGATACATGATGTGTCTGGTATGACTCAAAGTGTCCGTTGTGAGTTTAAAATTAACATTTCAATTCAAAAAGTGTCACTCACTGAAAACTAATAAAATACACTCAAATTGTCTTGATAATTTAAAAAAATGATTCATAAGTAATTTTTGACATGTAGGAAGTAGTATCACATCAAATTGACACATGATGTGATCAGTATGACTCAAAGTGTGTGTTTCCTGTTTCAAATGATATTTTAATAAAAAACACAAGTGACATACTGAAAACTGATAAAATGCATTCATATTATTTTGATACTTTAGAAAAATGATCCATATGTAATTTTTTATGTGTAGGAATCAGTTACACCTCAATCTGACACACGGTGTGATAGGTATAATTCAAAGTGTATTTATTTATTTAAAATTAACATTAATTTTAGTAAAAAGAACAAGTGACATACTGAAAATTGAGAAAATGCATTCAGATTATTTTGATAATTTAGGAAAATGATTAATAATTCATTTCTAACATGTAAGAATCAACCCCACCTCAATCCTACGCACGGTGTGACCGGTATAACTTTAACTGTGTCTTTTTATTTAAAATTGACATTAATTTTAGTAAAAAGAACAAGTGACATACTAAAAAATGAGCAAACACATTTGGATTGTTTTGATACTTCAGAAAAATGATTAATAAGTCATGTTTGTTGTGTATAAATCACTTGCACCACAATACGATTCACAATGTGACCGGTATGACTCAAAGTGTGTCTTTTTATTTAAAATTGACATTAATTTTAGTAAAAAGAACAAATGACATATTGAAAACTGAGTAAACACATTCAGAATTTTTTGATACTTTAGGAAAACAATAAGTGATTCATTTTTTATGTGTGGGAATCAACCACACATCAATCCAACATATGGTGTGATCGGTATGATTCTAAGTGTGTCTTTTTATTTAAAATTGTCATTAATTTTAGTAAAAATAACAAGTGACATACTAAAAACTAAGAAAACGCATTTGGATTGTTTTGATACTTTAGTAAAAATGATCCATGAGTCATTTTTGACGTGTAGGAATTCACCACACCTCAATCTAACGTACGGTGTGATCGATATGACTCAAAGTGCATCTTTTTATTTTAGTTTGACACCAATTTTAGCAAAAAGAACAACTGACATACTGAAAACTGAGAAAAAACATTTTTATTGTTTTGATATTTTAGGAAAACGATCCATGAGTCATTTGTGATGCTTAGGAATCATTTGTATCTCAATCCGAAGCACGGTGTGACCGGTATGGCTCAAGGTGTCCATTATCAATTTCAAAATGACATTTTAGTTTAAAATGTGTGTCGCTCAATGAAAACCAAGCAAATGTGCTTTGATTGTCTTGATGATTTTGGAAAATGATTCATAATTCATTTGTGACATGTATGAAGCAATCTTATGTCAAACTGACACATAATGTGACTAGTATGACTCAAAGTTCATGTTTTCAGTTTGAAATAACATTTTAGAAAAAAAACACAAGTGACATACTGAAAACCAAACAAACACATTTGGATTGTTTTGGTACTTTAGGCCAAAGATCCATAAGTAATTTGTGACATGTAAGAATCAGTTTCACCTCAATCGCACACACGGTGTGACCGGTATAACTTCAAGTGTGTCTTTATTTAAAATTGACATTAACACTACTGCATATATGACCTTTAACAGCGCACAAAAGGGGCATTTACAGTGCTGAAAAATGTTATTATCCTCAGCGTTATTAAAAGGAGGTTCTCTTTTATCAACATTAAAAAAAGTGCTGATAAAGACCCCATTTATCATCGCTAAAAAACGCTGATAAAAGTCAAAAAAATAATTTTTTAAATAGATTTTTTTTTCTTCAGATCAGAGGGTGGGACCTCCACATTTTATCTTATCCCCCCTTTTAACAACATTAGTCTAGCCCCCTAACCCCTTTAACAGTGCTAGGAATCCCCCCACCCTTTATTAGTGTTAGGGACCTACATCACTCGCGCGTGCACCCCCCCTGACTTTACTAGTTTTCGAACCTGAGACCTCCCCCTCATAAGCTCGCACCTTTTTCACTCCTATATATCATTTTCTTTTATATTTTATGATATATCTATATATTTTTATATTTTTTGTTACATTTTTTATACATATGTTTATATATACATACATATATATATTTAAATAGATATATAAAATATGTTTTTTTAGTGTGCGCGTGTGTGTGTTTATAAACACATACATATATATATATTTATATATATGTGGGCGACTATAATTATAATTATACATATTTATATTTATTTACATATATTATATATTAATATTTCTATACTTATTTTAGAATATATAGATAAATATATATCTATTTATCAATACACACACAAATATATTTATATATATAAAAAGATTATATATACATTTATTGTATACGTATATAAATATTCATACATTTTTATTTTAAATAAAATGAATATTATTTTTTATTTAGATAAGGTTTATATATTTAGAAATACACTTTACATGTAAATATGTTTACATATATATTTATAAAATTAAAATTTTTATGTGTTAATATATAAAAAATATGTATATATTTTTATATATTTGATTATAAATAAAACTACATTATGAAGAATGATAAAATTTCAGAACCATAATATCAATATGAATGTAATTCTTGGGAATAAATTCGACCCCCGCTAAAAACGGGCAAAACGAACCCCTTAAATGGGGATGAAAATCCACTAAATGCTAAAAAATTGGGATACCCTGACTAAAATATCAGTTTTGAAGGTCTTATGAGCAGTTTTGGGCCTCTAAAAACATGATAGTGGGTTTCCCCATATCACTAGTGCACAGAGATCGTTGCAAGTTTCGATTTGATATGTGGTAGAGCTCAAATGGACACTCGGATCAAAAGTCATTTACGTTTAAAGTTTCAGTTACGTTTTCAACTTATTTTAAACATTTTATTATTTTTTTTGATTTTTTGTGTCTTCAAATTGTTATTAAATGACTATTACTTGTTAATAATTAACAAATTTTTAATTAATAATATTTTTAAATTATTTTATAAGTCATTTTCACTAAATATCTTATATACGATGTGTAAATGTCTATTTAGTCTTATCTAAAACATATTTTAAAAAATATGTATAATATTTATATCAATATAAATATATTTATATATTAATATATTATTCTTAATGAAATATATATTTTTTGAAATACACCTTTTATCAGTGCTAATAAAAAAGCACTGATAAAGCCCCTCCTTTATCAGCGCTATTAAAAAAAGCGATGATAAAAGGTGTCTTTTTAACACCACTAAAAAAAGATTCTGATAAAGGGGGTATATTTATCAGCGCTAAAAAAAGTGCTGATAAAAGTGTGCATTTAACATTACTTTTTTAGCATTGTTAAAAGCACCTTTTATCAGCGTTTTTTTAACGCTGTTAAAGGGTGGCGCTGTGTAAAGCTATTTCTGTGGTGATGTAATTTCATTAAAAAGAACAATTGACATACTCAAAATTGAGCAAATGAATTCGAGTTATTTTGATACTTTAGGACAATGATCTTTAACTCATATGTGACGTGTTGGAATCAACTACACCTCAATATAATGCATGGTGTGATCGGTATAACCTCAAGTGTGTCTTTTTATTTAAAGTTGACATTTTATTAATGTATTCTTTCATATTAATGTTTAATTTATTTCTTTATAAAATTATCAACATAAGATTTGTTTTCTTATATAGGTCGATTCTTTTGATTCGGTTGAGGTGATTTGAATGACAACTGGTACCATGAGCAGACTTTTTTTAAAGGGGATCACAGGTGCCAAAGACGATGGAACATTAATGTTTTAAAATGTTTGTAGATAGTAATTGTAAATGCAATTATACAAAACATTGTTTAAATATATAATAGTGTTTTTTTGTATCCGTGAGGTAAAATTTATTTCAATTAAATTATATATTTTGTGTATAGGTTACAGGTTGGTGCAGTGTGGTGCTATACAAACAATACACTATAGCAGGTGAGACCTTTATCCGTGCAAGAAATAGCGCTGATAAAGGAGGTTCTTTTAACATTGATAAAAAAAGACGCTGATAAAGGAGACGTCTTTATCACCACTAAAAAAAGTAACGATAAAGAGATACTTTTAACATCGTTTTTTTAGTGAGGTTAAAAGCACCTTTTGTCAATGCTTTTTTTAGTGTTGTTAAAGGGTGGTGGTGCATAAAGTTGTTTTTGTGGTAATGTAATTTCATTAAAAATAACAATCGACATACTAAAAAACGAGCAAATGAATTCGGATTGTTTTTATACTTTAGGACAACAATCCATAACTCATTTGTGACGTGTTGGAATCAACCACACCTCAATATGACGTACGGTGTGACTGATATAACTCTAAGTGAGTCATTTTCATTTAAAGTTGACATTTTAATAATGTATTTTTTCATATTAATGTTTAATTTATTTCTTTATAAAATTACTAACATAAAATTTGTTTTTTTATATAGGTGGATTCTTTTACTCGGGTTGAGGTGATTTGTTCCGCAACTGATATGATGCACGAACATTTTTTAGGGAGGATTACGAGGGCCAAAGACGATGAAACGTTAATGTTTTTAAATGTTTGTGGACAGTAATTATAAATATAATCATACAAAACATTGTTTAAAATGTATATAGTGGTGTTTTTTTTGTATTTGCGATGTAAAATTTATTTCAATTAAATTATACATTTTGTGTACATGTTACAGGTTGCTCCAGTGTGATGTTATACAAACAACATACTATAACAGGCGGGGCCTTTATCAAGCGTTGGTAAAACCCCTTTTGCATGGGGTTAGTAGTGTGGGCCCTTAAAAAAATTCATTTATCAAAAAATGTACCCAACCTAGATTGTATTCATATATCACACATAGAGTGATTTTTTTACTATAGTAAGTTTTTAAAAACTTTTTATTTTATAATTTATGAAAGTATTTTTTTAGCTTAGTGTGTTAAAATTTATTTTTTAATAGTGTAAACTGAATTAAAAAATTGTATGTAAAAAATGAATAAAAATTTATTTACATTTATTGTGAGAGAAAAATATTTTTAATTTTATAAATAATGAAATTGAATATTTTTTTTAAAAAATGTTGGATAGTTGATGCAAAAGGGTGATGAGGTGAGAGTATAGGTGTAAAAAATGGAGTGTCGAAATAGCAAAATTATTTCTCCAAATGAACTTTACCATCTCAATAAATTAAGTTATTTTTTTCTATTTATCAACAGATTTTTTTGCTTATTTTAATAATCGTTTTATTACTGCAATCAAAATACAGTACTCACTTCACAAATACCCATCATGAACCCTGCACCAGCCGCCGAACGTTGACCGGCCAGACATCATTGGAATCGCGGCTGTCCAACAGGCGGCGCGTGATGAGGACGTTGGAGGCGTCGGCGGGGTGGTAGGGATCCCAGAAGAAGAATTCGCTTCTGTCCGCGCAAACCCTCGACGCCGCCCCGCACGGCACCAGCCCCCCGAACCTCCCCGCCACGGCGCAGCAAGACGAATTCGTATTCAGGAACCCTAAACACAAACACAAATCATGCTGACACTGACAGGGAGAGTACGTGACTTCTCCACTCAAACAGAGGCTCACCGTGGGCGGCGCCGTTTTGGATGATGTCTGAGACGATGTGGTAAACGTCGGCGTAGACGAAGGTGGCGCCGGAGAGGTCGGTGTTCAGGCCGGCGACGAGGGTTCTCAGGCGAGCGTTGAACAGCCGGGCGAGGTGGTTGGGGAACTCCACGCAGTCGTCGCCGGCGGCGGGGTCGGGGTCGGAGTCCCGCTCGAAGGGGATGCACCCGATCGGCCCGACGTTGGCCACCAAGAACCTCCGCCCCCCGAGATCGTACAGCCTCTGCAACCACAAATCGAAAAACTGTTCTTTTCTGGGAAGTATTCAAGCAGGTTTCGAAAATGGAGGTCGGCGGTGGTTACGGTGAGCTGGAGGCGGAATCTGAAAACCATGGCGGCGACGAAGGCGTCGGGTGGGGTGACGCCCTGCTTGATGGGCGCCACGGGGATGTAGTTGTTGATGAAGTCGTTGGAGCCCATGGCGACGAAGAACAGCGACCGCCGGTTCAGAAGCTCCGCCGCCGCCGCCGCGCCCTGGCTCGACGCTATCTCCCGCTTCGTGTTCGCGAAGTTGTCGATCTGCGCGTCCATGTTGATGCGACCCCCCTGCACCCCCACAAACCCTAATCAACTCTCAAAGAAAAATAGCTGGGCGGCGATGGAGGGATTGATTTGATTCGAATTCGTACAAAGGAGACGCCGGTGTGGTTCAGTATTCCGCCGGCGCCGGAGGCGTAGTTGACGCCGCGGAGCAGAACGGAGCCGGCCGTGGCGGGAGCCAAGTAGGGCGGAATGAAATCCGTCACCCCAATCTCCTGACCTGTACGTAAATGGTTTAATGCATGCATGCATGCAACGTGAGTGGTCTAAAATGCGCGGGAGTGGACCTAAGATGTCGACGATGGTTCGGCCGTTGGTGTATCTTCCGGTGGGGCCGTCGACGAAGTCCACGCCGTTCGGGGCGTAATTGGCCTTCGAGAAGGTGTAGATGTAGTTGTTGTTGCCCGCGTCCACCAATGAGTCTCCGAACACGAAAATCGCCGGAGCGCCGCCGTCCTCCGCCGCCGCCAACCCCATGCATACCGCCGCGACCATGATCATCGCCGCCATCTTCTGCCTCGTTCTTTACAATTATACCAGGTATATATACTTTGACAAACAACAAAAACCGAGCACTTACCAATGAATACTCTTACTCAATCTAATTAATCCCCACAACTACCAGAGATAAAAAAAAGCTGCAATATTCAATGCAAATCCATGACTACGAGTGTGGTATTTCCAACCAGCGGAAGCGTTCTGGTTTCTGAAAATCATAAATGATGCTAACTGTCTCTGGCAAGCTTACGTCTCTTATTCTGTATGCATGTGTCTATTCCCGCTGCTGGGAAATCACGTACGCTCAGAATATCTTCTGTTACGCACAATGGGCCCCCACAACAAGGACCATTTTAATGTCCTTGCATAAAAATATGTGCTGACATTTGCATTTCACAATAAATTCAATTGTGAAGTATAATAAAGAATTCAAAAATACTATGTTGAATTTATAAACTCATGCTCAACATTTTGAAAATTTATGTAGGGTTTTAATGAAAACCACTTTTCAACTGTTTCGTTTCATTAATTATAACATGATGAAATGAAAATCTTGATTTCTTTTATTGCTAAAAAAATACTCTTTGAATGATGATAATTATTTCAAATTTATCAGGATCTATGACATTGAGAATCCTATATTAATAACAACTCTTTTTTTCTTAAAAATAAACTTTTCAAAAAAAAAAAAGGCTTTTACCTGTTACATGCGCTAATGTTAAGATTAATTTCACTACACATAGAAAGTTAATTTGATAAAGTGATTCTTATATTTGAGATTATAATATTCATATTATTTAATATAGCGAATTTCATTTTTGGGTTTAAAATTTTGATTGTTAGAATTAATGTTAATTGCCACAATAACGGTGAAATGATTATTTTAAAATTATTGCTTCATTAATACTAACAAATTTATATCGAATCAATTAAATTGAAATCCTTTAAATAACTATATGATGTATAAACACAAAAATAAATATATTAATACTCATCTAATTGGAAATGAATACTAAATAAGATTAAGAATCCTTAATGGTCAAAATGTTTTTTTTCTACTAGAATAATTTTTCTTCACATTATCTATTTTAATTTAAAATTTAATTTTATAATATTTAGAATTTGAATTGGATTAAATAGATATTGAATTTAGTTCCAATACACCTAAATTTGGCAATATGGGTTATGTCACATGTTTAATAAAACATAAAATCACTTAGTTAAAAACTAGTTACCTCGTTTAAAAGTAAAAGAGTAAAATATAAAAACATAATTGCAAAAGCCTTTTAACATGTTTAAAACATGTGCGGATAGCCATTCCCGAGTCTTTATCAACCCAAAGTCACCCCACGCTCAATTATTTTGAAACTTTTGAGCCATTGACCTTGAAATAGTGTCATGGAATTATTAAAATATAAGAAGTGTTTCCAAAAATGCATTTTCCTCTCTTATAAAAAGGGATCACTTGCACCCTTTCAATCACACACCTCTATTTTGAATTCCTCTAGAAAACTATACCATTTAACTCTCCGTAGAACCATCTCCCACAAACATAAGCCCCCAATCACTCACAGTTATACTAAGCCCATCAATTTCAAGGGAACTTCCAAGAGAAAAATCAAGTCTCTAACACCTCTTAAGATTTTCTTCATAATCTTACTCTTCCAAATTTCTCATCACCATAATAATTTGATGAATTCAGTATCATTAGTATACTGATATGATGCTATATTATTGGTACAAACCATACTTATTCATTTCCATCCACTTATAAAAATAAAAAAATATCTTTAGTGTGTCGGGCGGACTACCACCCCCACAAAGAGGCGTCGTTTGTTTTTCATTACCTCCTTTCATGGAAAGTATTAATAGTGATAATGAAAAATAAATATAATATATCACATATAATTATGATTATGAATTGTTAATTTAATATCCATCTCCATCCCCTCTCACGTGTTTTGAAACAGGAACACTAATCGTGTGTATGTGCGGATTACCGTCTCGAAGATGAAACTTTTTTTGTTTTTCATTTATATTTTTATACATTTTCTAAACATATTCAATCCTAGTTTACCATCATATAATCATCAAAATAATATTAGTACACTTCTTTTATAATGATATTATGTCAAAAGAATTGCCTCCATAACCATACTCCCCAATTGAGCTAAAGTGTGTTCAAGTTTGGATCGATTTAACCACATATGTGAATAATGATTTAAAATATGATTATGGATGTACATGGAAACATGAAAACTAATATTATTATAATTTATTAAACAAATCATTATTATTATATGGTTTTGGAAATATTATCTTATGTATTTGACTTATTATTGAAGTAACATTTTCAATCACTAAAATTACCAAAATAAGCTGTTATCAATTTGGTTTTCACATAACGTAACCAAAACACATATGGAATGAAATAAGAAAATTTTAAATCAATATAATTTATATATAATATAATCAAAAATGATATATCAATAATAAACTCTACATAAAATTATGGGTAATGATATTAATATTATTAAACATGCATAATATAATTAAAGTTATGAACACCTGATAACCAAAATACACTATAATTAATTAATGTACTCATGAAAAATAATTTTGAATAAGGATTATAAAAGGGTAATATTTATTAGTAATGTTTTGAAAAAGGATATTAAGTTAGCTATGTTTTTTACAAGAGGTTAGAGTATCATAAACTAAGAAAGGAAAAAAAAAGAAATAGTTTGTTGTCTCAAGTTCACCTTCATTGAGACATGATTGTATGTTTTTCAACTACTGCTCTTTCATGTTGTATAGCTACAGACAAAATGAATTATTTCACCACAAATCACCCTTAGTGATGAGATATAAATTTTTATTTCATAATCTCTCCTATATATTCTTTCAATACATTAACTTCTCAAATTGTAAGGGTTTCCTTGTCTCAAATTTGATTCCCTTGAGTCACGTTTATGCTAAACACCATGTTTCCCTTTAAATGGTGAAAATACTGCCCCATTTTCATTTTGTATCGTGATTCTCTTATATTTTATAATCTTAAATGTTCTATTTAATGTTTTACCTCTCATGGTTTTTCAATTCAAAAATTATAAAGGTTGTAATGGGTTTTCATGACTCAAATATTTTACTTGGGTCATAATCACTCTTCTTTGACTATTATTTTTCAATATTGATTTATTTAACCTATGATGATGTTATGTTTTATTTTCACATTCTTTTTGGGGAAATCATGTTTTGAACCAAATTATTCTTCCTTGATGATTATATTATTTTGTTAAATTTCATTTTGTTAAGAATAATTTTCATTATGTTTATAGGATATTTCTTTCATATTTATATTTTTTACTTTATGCCAATGTTCTCTTTTCCCTAATGGAAACTCATTTTTTTTATCTCCAGTGATCCTTTTTAACTTAATTCATTTTAAATAAAAGGTTTCATTATCCTTTTAACAACGTGAGTTTTCAAATGAATTCTATTTCAAAATGTTCAAAAGGTTTTTCCATCCTTTCAAAATAAAGAGGTTGTATCATATACTCTAAATTTTTTCATGATAACCATTATGTCGTTTTCAATTTTCTATTATTAAAAATTCTTTTTAAAATTAAAAGTTTTCAAATTATTTCCACTTATTTTATTGAAAAAATTATTTCTTCTTCAATTTTCCATTATTAAAGATGCTTTTAAAAAGTAAAAGTTATCAAAGTATTTTCACTTCTTTTATTGATTTTTTTTTGTCTTTTTCATTTTACATAATTAAGTATTTTATTAAAAAAAATATTTTCTAATTATTTTCACTTATACCTTTTGAAACTATTATATATTTTCAAGGACCTTTTAATAGGAACTATTTATAATATGGTTTTCAAAAATTCATCTCTTTCCCTTCACAAAAATGTTTTTGAATGCAATTTACACTTTAATGTTTTAAAAAGGTTTTGTGAAAACTTTTGTATTTTCACTTATATTTACCCTCCAAGGTTTATTTTTCATGAAGTGATAATTTGATCACCATTTATATGTTATTATGATATAATTTATTTTGAAAAAATGAGAGTTCTGATATTCTATGATTTCTTAGGTTCATGTTATGTGACGTTTTTGAATGTTTTAATGAACTCATTCTTTTTTCCATGGGTACTTTATGAGATGATAAATTTTTTATTTTCAAGTGGAACAAAAATGTATGGAGTATAAGAAGGGTGTGACCTATATCTCCCTCCACTTTATTGGTTAAAGGATTATATCTCATGAGATATAAATGTTATGTGAACAGGTTAGTGAGTAGCTAGGTTCACAAAGGGTTAGTGTGATGGTGTTAAGCTCTACTGACAATTTTACATGTGAACAGGTTAGTGAGTATCTAGGTTCAAAAAGGGTGAGTGTGATGGAATTAAGCTCTACCCACAATTTTATGTGTGAACAAGTTAACGAGTATCTTGGTTCATAAAGGGAAAGTGTGATGGAGTACTAGTTAAGATCCACTCAAAATTTCACGTGTGAATAGGTTTGCGAGTATCTAGGTTCACAAAGGGTGAGTGTGATGAAACTTAGATCTACTCACAATTTTACATGTGAACAGGTTAGTGTGAATATTGGTTCACAATGATAAGGAATATTGTATTAATGATTGTGCCACTGTGTCACGTTGATTAACATGTTATGCCATTTTTTTAGGACAATGCCTTATTTTTAAAGTATTCCTCAATTTTTTATCCTAATCACATGTTTTTGGTTATGAATATTTTATTTTATTCCATGCAATTTCAGTTATGGTTCCTTAATGATTTTCTTATGATATTATGTTTCTCAATCAATTTTTCTGATTATTATCCATAGTCTTTTGGTATTTTATTATATTATTTGTATCTTTCTCATATCATCTTTCATGTTTATGATCTAATCCTTTATGATATGTATTTTCCTTTAATGAGCATTTGAGATCACCCATTTCTTTTGTTTCGAATCCCCATGTTATAAAGATGAATGTATCACGTGAGATGTTTAGAAAGGTTATATAAGAGCACAATTATAGCTAAAAGTTTTCAAGTGCTTAAAAAAAGTTATTTATATATTTAATCTCAAAGACACTAAACCTTTAGGTCCTTAGGTTGTGTAATTTTTTTGTGAGATGTATTATTTAAATCATGAGATTAATGTATTATTTAAATCATTTATAGATTGGGTTGCTTCAGTTGGTATCCGAGTAGAGTTTAGTTATTTTTAGAGATTAGTTTAGAGAACCTTAGTGTAAACCCTATAGATGAGTCTATGTACAGGATGATATCCTGAAATATTGGAAAAGTATTGAATAAGTAGTTTTCCTAGAAATACATCCATTTTTGGATACTAAAAAGTTGATGGGGTTATGGCATAAATGAACCTAGGGGTGATCTCCCCAATAAGGGTTTGTTGGGCATTAACTCGATCATCACCCTGATTCATAATGAGTGGGCCTAAGACTACACACCTGGATAAAAACTCATGGGGAATACGCTTCGATTGATCATATTATCTTTAAAAACCACTATGAAGGATTTATTTCCTAGTTACATTGAGATATTAGGTTGAGATGTATGAGATAAGACAACTTAAAGTAACCTTAGAATAACCAAGAGAGTTATATGATTAACCAAGTAAGATATATTTGAAATGAAATTATCCAAGGTTGAAATAAAGGAGTCTTTAGAGAGGACATCTAAGGATTAAGCTTTCATATTCATATACTCTAATTATTTTGGATATTATCATAACCATTTTGGTTTTAGTATTTTGTTGAATCAAGTTCAAGGAAATAAATATGTGAAAGGTATGTCCCTAAGAACTCTTAAGAAGCATATTTGGGATAAGTATTTTCCTAGTATTACCAATGATAATGAGGTGAATTGTGATAACTAAAACCTCCTCTTTAGAATTGTGAATATGGGATATTTATTCTATCCACACTATGTTTTTGATTTTTTCCCTAAGTTTACACCATGATGTTTATTTGACAAATAAAATATATTGTTTCATGATGGTTACTTTTCAAAATCTAATTTTATGAGAATAGAAATCTTAGTAAGGGTTCTTTGATGGAATTGACATAATGGTTTAACAATTTCAACATAGAATCCATGTTCATGGGTTATGTTTAGATTACCCACAACATCCTGCTTACTAAAAAAAATGGATGGGGGTAGAGACAACAACCATAATACATCGTAGAGAGATCTTAACATTATTACAACAACATACATTAGAAATAGATCATCTTTGTTTCCACCCATCAATGCACCGCCACTGCATGTAGGACCCTATGTTCCAATAGAACTTGAAAGCACCATGAAAATGGTGGATGTAGAATACAACCCACTACTTCCACTGATAGTGAACAAGACATGGTGGTCAGGTGAAAAAGGGGGAGGACACCTAGTTATCTTGAAGTTGGGAGTAGTTCAGAAATCAAGTTTGATTCCCTAGAGCACATGATCCCATGCAATGTGTGTGGAAAATAGTTCAGGTCTTGGAATTACCTATTTGTACACATGAAATGCCACCCGATGTGAACTTAGCAAGGCATCCATCCCCCACTAACCTTTAGATGAGAGAGTTTTATAGAGCAGCTAGCACTAGTACTGACACAAACGGTGGGAGAAGAGATGGGTGGATATCTGTTGAAGCTGGAAACAGAAACAAGAGATAATAAAGAGATGTATTAGGACGATACATCAGATACAACTACTCCTGAAAGGGCCAAGAGAGGTCTGAATATGGATATCAATGATCCTTATAATGATTATGAGAACTCTTCATCAACTTCATCATTTGAACTCAACTTTCTGCCAACACAACCAAGTTGAGGAACCATGGGAGACGATAAATAGGTATGTGTGGTGTAGCTATTATTAAATAAGGGATCACATTTATCTACTTAAATAAATTTATTATAATTTTTCACTATAGTTCTGAATAATGAACTTAAGGAAAATTAAAATAATCCATAAACCAAACCATGTGAGGTATTTAACTCAAATGGTTAGGAAGAAACCCATTTTTGGATTATTCTTATTATATGTAAATATATGTGATTGATAATTTATTATTAAAATTTAATCTTGAGTTATCTTACATAATATTTTTTAATAAGTAATAATTAAAAATTGTGAGAACATAATTTATTTATGGAGGGTAGACCGTAACAAATTGAGATTTTAGATCCTTTAAAATACATAATATGCTCTATAAATCGTGTCACATGCTACACCAAACATAAAAAAAACATATTAATAAGATATTATTAATAAAACTATAATAAACACTAAGGTGGTAAACCATTAATAGTTATTATATCTAGAAGGTAAATAATTAATATGAGTTAATATTGAAAAGGTTATTTCTAATATTTTTTTTATTTATACTATACAAATTCTTTTGAAAAGATAAATTTAAAAAAGTTACAATTAAAATTTTATAAATAAAAATCCAATTTTTAATTCTTCACAATAAAATTAGTTTAGGATTTATTTTTAAGATTTTTATAAAATTACTCGTTTTTAGTGAAAAATACTGATTTTGCTAACACCATCACATTTATATGACATAAATTTTTTTTCAAATATTTTATATAAAATAAATATATTATAAAGTATAATAAATTATTCTAAAATACTATGTTGAATTTATAAAATCATGCTTAACATTTTGAAAATTTATGTAGAGTTTTAATGAAAATTGTTTTTTGATTAATTTGTTTAATTAATTTTAACATGATAAAATTACGTTTTTAATTTATTTAATTATTAAATAAATACCCTTTTAATGATAATACTTATTTTAAATTTATTGGGATAAATGAAATTGATAATTTTATCCAAATCATCCCTATTTTTTCTTAAAAATAATTTTTTTTCAAAAAGATGGGGTTTTACACGTTACATGTGTTGACATTAAGATTAATTTACCCACACATAGAACGTTTATTTGATAAAATTATTATTATTTTTTAGATAATAATATTCACATTATTTAATAAGTTTAATTTAATTTTTGGGTATAAGATTTAGATTTTTAGGATTAATGTAAATTAACATGATAAGAGTGAAACAATTATTTTAAAATTATTATTTTATTAATACCAATAAATTTATTTAAAATAAAATAAATTAAAATAATTAAAATAATAAATATTATATTATATATAAACACATAGATAAATATATTAACAATCATTTAATTAGTAATCAATACTAAATAAGATTAAGAATCCCTAATGGTCAAAATGTCTTTTTTGTACTATAATAATTTTTTCTACACATTATCTGTTTTAATTTAAAAGTTAATTTTTATAATATTTATAATTTTAATTAGATTAAATATATGTTAAATTTAGTTCCATCACACCTAAATTTGGTAATATTGGTTATGTTATATGTTTAATAAAATATAAAAGCACTTAGTTGAAAACTAGTTACTAGGTTTAAAAGTAAAAGAATAATGTATAAAAAAATAATTATAAAAGTATTATAACATGTTTAAAACATACATGGAAAGATATTTTTGAGTCATTATCAACCCAAATACATGATAAAATCATTAATTTTTAAATTTTTCAACCACTATACTTAGAATAGTGTCCGGACATTAATAAAATATAAGAGGTGTTTCCAAAAGTTTCATTTTCCTCTCTTATAAAAGGGGATCACTTATGGCATTTTGAACACAGATAAATTTTGAATTAATCCTTAAAAATATTACATTTTAATCCAAATATAACACTCTCCCATAAAAATAATCTCATGGTCACTCATATTTATCCTAATCCCTTTAATTTTAGGGGAACTTCCAAGGGAAAAATCAAGTCTCCAACGTAAGTGTGACCTCCTCTTAATATTTTCTTATTAATCATACTATTTTAAAAATCTTATCACCATAATAATATAATAACTTAATTATAATTAGTATACTTATATGTTATTATATTAGTGGTAAAAACCTTATTAATTCATTTCCATTAACTTAGAAAAACAAAATAACATTGTTAGTGTGTTACACATACTACCGCCTCCACAAAGTGACATCATTTTTTTTAATTATCTACTTTAATGGTTAGTCTTAATAGTAGTAATAATGAATAAATATAATATATAAAATATAATTATGATTCTTAAATTTCAATTTAATATCCACCTTCACCCCATCCACGCATTGTGAAATGGGAACTCTAATCGCGCGGACGTGCAGATTACCGCCTCCACGATGAGTCATTTTTTTCATTTAGATTTTCATAAATTATCTAAAAATAGTAAAATATGGTTAAAAATCATAAAAATATAAAAATAGTATCATTATGATTCTTTTATATAGACAGTATGTCAAAAGAAACACCTCCTTAACCTTACTTGCCAATTGAGTTAAAGTGTGTTCAAGTCTGGTTTGGTTTAACCACCTACATGAACAATATGATTATGGATGACTATGAGAACATAGAAAATATTATTATTTTAATATATTAATAAAATATCAATTAGTACATGGTTCTATAAAAATTATATTAAGTGTAACATCTCGGGTAAATAATGAATAATATATTTTCATATTTGTGAATTAAATATTAATTTTTATTTAAAGGGGATGCTATGTTTGATGGCGTACCATACACAAAATAATAGGTTTCTTCAAAGTCTAATATTGCACACAATGCTGAGTCATACTGAAAATAATAATATAATATTATTTTAAATGGTAGTTAACGCCTAGCCATTATATTGGTGGGAATGAGTAGAACTAACTAAAATATGATTATACATATTTGTTAAATGTTTTTACTTTTATCCAATAAATTTTAGAGTCTTAAAATAAGAAAGAATCCAATTTTAAGCATAAATACTCTAATATTCTTTAAAGGGTTAATTTACTGCCTTTTGATGGCGGACTCTTTTTAAATCTAGTTTTGGTCACTTTTATATGTTCTATTTGACAAAATAAAATTCTTCTTTAGAATCAGGACATAAAAATTTAATTTGGGTAAATGTTTGGTATTTTTCTGATAAAATTCATTTTTTAATGAATAGTGAAAAATAATGTATTTTAATTCCAAACAACCTTTTAATATAATTTATTTAAATGTTTAGATTATATTTTTAATTGGTTTTAAAGTTTAATTATATTATATTTTTACCATTTAATTCAATGTCTGTCATTAGAAGTAATTTTACATTGAAATTGGATATAAACAAGTGTCAATCTTTTGATTGTTATTATTTCTTAAAAACACACCTTTTTGTTTTGACAACGATAATTAATTTTAAATTAATTAATAAAAATTATATGTTTTGAATTTTGTAAAATAGAAATCATTTTTGAATTTTAAATATCAAATATAACTTAGGCTGAATTTTTGGGTTTTTTCTGAAAACATTCAATTTTTGATGAATAGTAAAAACACTGAGTAGTAGTTAAAAAACCGACTTTTTCATTTAAATGAAAATTTACCACTTCTGTGAATTTAATTTCAAAAATCCAAAATACATGGTTGTTATTAGTAAGTAAAATGTGGTTCAATAAGATGCAAATAATTTTTAGTGAATAGTAACTTTTGACTTTTATTTACCGTGGTTAAAGGTAAATAGGGTAATTTAATGTAAAAATAATATTATAATAATATAAAATCACCTTAAAACCTGTTCTATAATTATTTTATGAGTCATGGATGACCAATATAATCTTTGAGTGAGATTTTTGTCCTTTGAAATCCATTTCGGTAAGATAATGTCATTAATAACTTTTTATTTAAAGTAAAAATAAAAATATCATAAACATGTATTGTTTTGCTAAAACAATTTTAATGGGGGGTTATATAATTGATATATTTGAATATAAATATTAGTTATAAATCTAAAAATATTTCCTAAATCATGGTATTTTATTTATAATTTTTAGACATCAAATAAATAAATTTATTTATGACACAATAATGATGTAGTGTTTATCTCATTAATGAATGATTTAAATAAATGAGATTATAAAATTTAAAAAACTATTCAAAACCTATCCAATTCCTATTGGATAATTTTATTTCAAACAAGAGTCATCTTATCTTCGAATTTAATGAGTTTTGGACCTTTAAAAACCGAAAATCATTATATAATAAAATAATATTTTCAAACTTTCCTAAAGAGCCCCTACTCCCTCTTATAAAAAGCCCTCACCTCTAACCCATTACTCACACCTCTCAAGCCCCTTTTATTGTCCAAACTATACCCAAATAAGCTCTCAAGATCCCTCTCTTCCACCTAGAATCCTTACCTTAGGCAGAAGTCACTTCAAGAAATCCTTTTGGTTCAAACCAAAGGGAGTTACCCGATTTAAAGGTAACATCTTCTCTTAAGTTATTTTATTTTATTTAACTTCTACAACTCTCTAAAATCTTTTTATTCATTTATTTTATAAAAACAATAGTATCATAAATATAATAGGTTTTTTTATGAGAAGGATTCTAACTACACTTACACACACCTCCATCTAATGGGTAAAGAACATACTATTTCTGTGGATGACGAACCACTACCTCACGAAACGATGATTGCTCAATCTTCTCCTAACACCTCTTATGGCAGTCATTAAGATGAAACTATATTTATATATGATATATATTATATTTATATTGTCTCTATACTTATTTATTTTTCATTTATATCATACCTTTATGGTTTCCATAGTGGGTAAATATGATAATTTCATTTGAGGAAGTGCAGACTACTACCCCCTTAAAAGTGATATGAATCGTTCATGCCATACGTGGAATGTATAAAGGATGAAGTTACTGAAAGTATATATATGATATTATACTAAAATTATAATATACCTATGTATCATTAAATTTTCATTCCATTAAATATGAAATAGAAATGAAAGTAGCATTCATGTGTACGTACGACTTACCATCTCCATGAACGATGCATTTCATTTCTTACCTCCAAATGTTTTGTACTATTATAAATACACAAACATATATATATATATATATATACTATATATATATGATATATATGATATCTAAATCATTAATATCATTCTGAAGATAATGGACTTTTGACCACATAAACAACTTGTAATTATAAGAAGTTCATTTTTGACTCAAGTACCAAATATCGATAAACGACCATTATTAACTTAAATGATTACATAATGTTTATAACATGGTAATAAGTGATATAAAAGGAATAATAAACTTTAAAAAGGTTCTTAAGAAAGTAGAAATTAACTTTAGTTTATTATTTAGGATATTAAAGAACGAACGGGTCAAGTCATACACGAGGTAAGGGACTTCATCTCAATCTCCTTTCACTGAGGCATATTTTGTTTTATACACGAATTTCTTTTATTCAGTGTATAAACACCTTTGACTTTTCATTTCATTCAAATGAAATATTTTTATATGAGGCGTTTTACTAAACGACAAAAAATAATGTTTCTTTTTAACATAAATGGTGACAACAACCTTTTCCGCTGCCATGAGTATTATTTGATCTTTGGCTTACTTAACAAGACGTGATGTTTTTAAAAGGAAAATAAATACCATATACTCTTTTACCTATTTTGGTATTGAAAATGGTTTTGATAATGGATTTTTTATGTCAATATATTTAAATTATATATTGTGATTGAAATGTGGAAATGTTATCTTTCATTTATATTTGTTTTATGTGTTATGAATATGTTATGGTTCTTGAGAATTATTTATGTATACAAGTGGTTCCATGATAAACCTAGGGTGGGTGAGGCTAAGATAACTCTTCAATGCACTGGGTAACGTGACATAGGTAAACGTGAATGTTTCTTCTAAGAGATTTAGGAAATATACTGTGATGGGTATTCCAAATGTAACTCACTATGTAGCTGTGAAAGCTAAAACATAAGTATGTTATAGATGCCACAAGTTACCTTTATGATTTATGTTTTCTATGTGTTATTTGTAAATATTATGATTTCATGAGTTATGTTAAAAAACTTTTGTTTTTATGGACTAATGTTTTCTTTCTTTATTTTATAACCCTTACTGAGCTTTTTATGCTCATCCTAAGTTTTGAAATGTTTTTCACATGAATTAAAGATTAATAGGGTTGAGGATGAGATCAAGGAAAATTCATGCTATCTAAAACATGGAACTAGACATGGATCTTTGTTTTCAAGAGTTTTTATTTTATGAAAAAATGGAAACTGAGTAGAAGTGTCTACTTTGTAATTTTTGAGATATAATGTAATAGCTATGTCCTAATTCTCTAAAACTCTAAACCTGAAAAGATCATCAATGTGAATTATTCCTTTAATTCAAGATTATGTAATGTTTTAAGGATGAGTCCTTATATTAAGTATTTTACTTATTACTAAAGTAACATTGTAGTTCGCTAAAATTACCAAAATAAGACATAATTAATTCGATTTTCACATAACATAAACAAAACACATATGGAATGAAATAAGAACATTTTAAATCCCTATAAGTTATATATTAAAGAATATTAAATGATATATAAATAATTAACTTGATATAAAATTATGGTTAATGATATCAAAATTATTAAACATGTGCAAAATAGTTAAAGTTATTTACACATGATAGAAAAAATATGCTATAATTAATTAATGTAATCATGATAAATAATTATGAATAAGGATTAAAAAATGGTAATATTTATGATTAATGTTAATAAATAGTGTATTAATTTAGCTATTTTTATTTTATAGGAGGTTAGAGTGTCATAAACTAAGCAAGTAAACAAGGTAAGAGTTTGTCATCTCAAGTTCACTTTCGTTGAGGTATGATTGCATGTTTTGAAATTATTGCTACTTGATGTGGTATAAATATTAACCAAATGAATTATTTCATCACAAATCACCCTCCATGATGAGATATAAATGTTTATTTCACAATCAATTCTACATGTTATTTCAATCCAAATCCATGATTACGGGTGTGGTATTTCCAACCAGAGATAAAAAAGTTGCAATATTCAATGAAAATACATGACTACGAGTGTGGTATTTCCAACTAGAAAAAGAGTTATGGTTTCTACAAATAATAAATGATGCCAACTGTTTCTGTGGTCAAACCTAATAAATGGAAGAAATCACTTTTCTATAGCTTCTCTGGTAGGCTTACATCTCTTATTCTGTATGCATGTGTCTAATCCCACTGATGGGAAAGAAAGAACACTCAGAATATCTTTACTTAGGAACAATGTTTCCACACTAAAAATATCCTTATATAAAAATATGTGAGGTCACAATAAATTCAATCCTTATTTGCTTTTAAATGTGTAATTTTATAATAATTGATGAATTTAATGTTTTTATAATGAATATGATTGATTTTTTATCTTATAAATTTCAATTACAATAGAAAATTTACAACATTAAAATCGACTTTTAGAAATGGTTTCTTTACTACAGGTATGAAAAAACCATCCACAAAGCATACACTCACATAAATTATTTATTGCAACATTTAGTTGTGTAAAATCTTTGATTAGAAAGAACCCTATCCATATGGAGGGTGTAATTTATTATTTTGTGTCATCATTGTAGTGGATCAAGATTTTAAATCATTTAAAATACATAATATTTTATATAACTTGTGTCACACACTATACCCAACATAAACAAACCACAACATATTAATAAGATATTTATAATAAAGCTATAATAAACACTAAGGTGGTAAACCATTAATAGTTATTATCTTTAGAAAATAAATAATTAATACAAGTTAAGATTGAAAATGTTATTTATAATAAATTTTTTTCTTTATATTATAAAAATTTATTTAAAAAAAATTTAAAATTTAAAATTGATAAAGTAAAATTCAATTTTAATTCCTCGAAATAAAATTGGATTAAGATTTATTTTTGAGTTTTTTCCAAAATAATAGGTTTTTCATAAAAAAATAATGATTTTTATAATACCATCATATTTATACAACTTAATAAATTTTGAAACCTTTTTTATATAAGAAATATATATTATAAAGTATAACAAATAATTCAAAAAATACTATGTTGAATTTATAAGATCATGCTCAACATTTTGAAAATTTATGTAAGGTTTTAATGCAAACTACTTTTCAACTGTTTCGTTTAATTAATTATAACAAGATGAAATAAAGATATTGATTTATTTTATTATTAAATAAATACTCCTAAAATGATTATAATTATTTTAAATTCATCAGGATCAATGACATTGATAATTCTATCTTAATCACAAATCTTTTTTTTAAAATAAACTTAAAAAAAAGGTTTTTACACATTACATGCACTAATGTTAAGATTAATTTCCCTAAAAATATAAAGTTAATTTGATAAATTGATTATTATATTTTTTATTATAATATTAACATTATTTAATATTTCCAATTTTATTTTTGGGTATAAAATTTATATTATTAGGCTTAATGCTAATTACCACGATAATGGTGAAATAATTATTTTAAAATTATTGTTTTATTAATAACAATAAATTTATATAAAATAAAATAAATTGAATAATTAATATTATATGGTGTATAAAATCATAAATACATTTATTAACACTCATTTATTTGTAAATTAATACTAAATAATATTAAGAATCCACAATGGTCAAAATATCTTTTTTCTACACATTAACTATTTTAATTTAAAAGTTAATTTTATAATATTTATAATTTTAATTGGATTAAATATATGTTGAATTTAGTTCCATTAAACCTAAATTTGGAAATATGGGTCATGTTATATGTTTAATAAAACATAAAATCACATATTTAAAAACTAGTTACCTAGTTTAAAAGTAAAAGAGTAAAATATAAAAACATTATTTTAAAAGACTTATAACATGTTTAAAACATGTGTGGATATCAATTTTTGAGTATTTATCAACATAAAGTTACCCCACACTCAATAATTTTGAAGCTTTTGATCCATTGACCTTGAAATAGTGTCATGGAATTATTAAAATATAAGAGGTGTTTCCAAAAATGCCTTTTCCTCTCTTATAAAAAGGGATCACTTGAACCCTTTCAATCACACACCTCCATTTTGAATTACTACATGAAAATATAACCTTTTAATATCCCTATAACTATATCCCAAAAACATAATCCCCTGATCACTCATAGTCAGACTAATCCTTTCAATTTCAAGGGAACTTCTAAGAGAAAAATCAAGTCTCCAATGCCTCTTAAGCTTTTCTTTATAATCTTACTCTTCCAAATTTCTTATCACCATAATAATATGATAAATTAAGTATCATTATTATACTTATATGATGTTAAATTATTGTTACAAACCATATTTATTCATTTTCATCCACTTATAAAAATAAAAGAATATCGTGAGTGTGTCGGGTGGACTGCCACCCCCAAAAAATGATGTTTTTGTTTTTCATTAACTCCTTTCATGGAATGCATTAATAGTGATAATTATGAATAAATATAATATATATCATATAATTATGATTATTAAATGTTAATTTAATATCCATCTTCATCCTCCTCTCATGTGTTGTGAAATAGGAACACTAATCGTGCGTATGTGCAGATTACAACCTCCACGATGAAACATTTTTTGTTTTTCATTTATATTTTTATAAATTTTATAAACATATTAAAATATAGATCAAAATAATAAAAAAATAAAAATATTATTAGTATGATTATTTTATAATTATATTATATTAAAAGAAACACTTCCTTAACCATACTCCCCAATCGAGTCAAAGTGTGTTTAAGTTTGTATCGGTTAAACCACATACATGAACAATGATTTAAAATATGATTATGGATGGATATGGGAACACACAAACTGATATTATTGTAATTTATTAATCAAATAATGATTATTATATGGTTTTTTAAATATTATCATATGTATTTAACTTATTATTAAAGTAACAATTTCAATCTCTAAAATTACCAAAACAAGCCGTTTTCAATTTGGTTTTCATATAAAGTAACCAAAACACATATGGAATGAAATAATTTTTTTTAAATCAATATAAGTTATATATAAAATAATAATAAATTATATATAAATAATAAACTTGGTATAAAATTATGGGTAATGATATTACTATTATTAAACATGTACAATACAATTAAAGTTATTAACATTTGATAACCAAAATACATTATAATTAATTAATGTACTCATGATAAATAATTATAAATAAGGATTATAAAAGGGTAATATTATTGATTAATGTTTTTAAATGGTATATTAAGTTATATATGTTTTTTTATAGGAGGTTAGAGTGTCATCAACTAAGAAATGAAAAAAGGAAAGAGTTTGTTGTCTCAAGTTCACCTTCATTGAGGCATGATTGGATGTTTTTAACCTATTTATCTTTAATGTTGTATATCTATAGAATAAATGAATTATTTCATAATAATCACCGATTTTTATGAGATATAAATCTTTATTTCACAATCTTTCCTACACTTTTTTTTCAATCCATTCACTTCTCAAATTGTAAGGGTTTCCTTGTCTCAAATTCGATTCCCTTGAGACACATGTATGCTAAACACCATATTTAATTTTAAATGGTGAAAATGCTACCCCATTTTCATTTTTCAGAATGATTATATTATATTTCATGATATTAAATGTTCTATTTAATTTCTTACCTCTCACAGGTTTTCAATTTAAAAGTTACAAAGGCTGTAAGGGGTTTTCGTGACTCAAATATTTTCCTTGGGTCATAATCACTCTTATTTGACTATTATCTTTTAATATTGATTTATTTAACCTATGATGATGTTATTTTGTATTTTTACCTTCTTTTATGGGTAAATTGTGTTTTAAACCAAATTATCATTCCTTTATGATTATATTATTTCACTAAATTTCATTCTGTTAAGAATAATTATCATTACTTTTATTGGATATTTATTTCCCATTCATATTTTTTAATTTCTTCCAATGTTCTCCTTTACCTATTTAAAAATCAATTCTTTTTATCTCAAATGATTATTTTTCCCTTAATTAATTTTAAACAATAGGTTTTGTTATCCTTTTAACAATGTGGTTTTCAAACAAATTCTATTTCAAATTGTTCAAATGGGTTTTCCATTCTTTCAAAATAAAGAGGTTTTATTATACACTCCACATTTTCTCATAATAAACTTTATGAAATTTTTACTTTTCCATTGTTAAAAATTATTTTTAAAAGTAAAACTTTTCAAATTACTTCCTCTTATTTTATTAAAAACATTATGTATTCTTTAATTTTCCATTATTAAATATTCTTCATTAAAAGTAAAAGTTATCAAATTATTTTCACTTCTTTTATTGAAAACTTTATGTCTTTTTCATGTTAAAATTATTAAGTATTCTATTAAAAATAAATATTTTCAAAGTATTTTAACTTCTCCTTTTTGAAACCATTATGTATTTTCAACAATATTTTATTTGTAACTATTTATAATAATGTTTTCAAAATTATTCTCTTTCCCTTAACATAAATGTTTTTGAACATAATTTACACTTTAATGTTTTAATTTTTTTTGTGAAAACTTTTTTATTTTCACTTATATTTACCCTATAAGGTTTATTTTTCATGAAGTCTTATTTTTATCACCATTTATATGTTATTATGATATAATTTATTTTGTAAAATGAGATTTATGACGTTCTATGATTTCTGAGGATCATGTTATGTGATATTTTTGAATGTTTTAAGAAACACATTCTTTTTTCCATGGGTTCTTTTTGAGATGATGAATTCTTTATTTTCAAGTGGCATAAAAATTTATAGAGTATGATAAGGGTGTAAACTATATATACCTCTAATTTATTGGGTAAATAATTATATAACATGAGATAGAAATGTTATATGAACATGTTAGCGAGTAACTAGGTTCATAAAGGGTTAGTGTGATGGTGTTAATCTCTGTTGACAATTTTACACGTGAACATGTTAGTGAGTAGATAGTTTCAAAAAGGGTGAGTGTGATGTCATTAATATCTACACACAATTTTATGTGTGAAAAGGTTAATGAGTATCTAGGTTCATAAAGGGTGAGCATGAGGGTGTTAATATCTACTCACAATTTCAGGTGTGAACAAGTTTTTGAGTATATAGGTTCACAAAGGGTGAGTAATATGGTGCTTAGCTCTACTCAAAATTTTACATGTGAATAGGTTAGTGAGTATATAGGTTCACAATGATAAGGAATCACGTGTCAATTATTATTCCATAGTTTTAATTTTATTAACATGTTATGACAAGTTTTCAGGATTATGCCTTATTTTTAAAGTATTCCTCACTTTTATATCATGATCACATGTTTTTGGTTACATATATTTGATTTTAATCAATGTAATTTTATTTATGGTTCCTTAATTATATTCTTATTATATTATGTTTATCTATCAAGTTTTTTTATTATTATCCATAAACATTTTGGATTTTATTATATTATTTATATCTTTATCATATTCTCTTTCATGTTTATGATCTAATCCTTTATGATATGTATTTTCCTTTACTGAGAATTTGAGATGACCCATTTCTTTTGTTTTGAATTACTAGGTTATAAATATGATTGTATCATGTGATATGTTTAGAAAGGTTATTGAGGAAAAAAATTATAGATAAAAGTTTTCAATTTTTTTAAAACAAGTTATTTATATAGCTAATCTCAAACACTAAACCATTAGGTCCTTGGGACGTGCAATTGTTTGTGAGATGTATTATTTAAATCATGAGATTAATGTATTATTTAAGTCATGTATAGCTTGGGTTGATTTAGTTGGTATCAAAGCAGAGTTTATTTATTTTTGGAGATTAGTTTAGAGAACCATAGTGAAAACCTTGGAGATGAGTCCATGTATAGGATGATATCCTGAAATATTGGTAAAGTCTTAAATAAGTGGTTTTCCTAGAAATACTTCCCATTTTGGATACTGTAAAGTGAATGGAGATATGGAATATATGCACCTATGAGTGATCACCCTGATAAGGTATGGTTGGGAATTTAATCGATCATTACCCTGATGCATAATGAGTGGGCCTAAGACTACACACCTAGCTAAAAAATACCTAGAAATATGGTTCAATTGATCATATTTTCTTTACAAACCACTATAAAAGTTTGATTTCCTAGTTTATTTGAGGGATTAGGTTGAGATGTATGAGATAACCCAACTTAAAGTAACCTTGGTGGAACCAATATATTTATATGATTAACCAAGTAAGTCATAGTTGGAATGAAAGTATCCTAGGCTGAACTGAAGGTGTCGTTAGAGAGGACATCTTAGGATTGAGATTTCATATTCATATTCATATAATTATTTTGGACATTATCATAACAATTTTTGTTTTATTATTTCATTGAATCAAGTTCAAGGAAATGAAAAAGTGAAATGTATGTCCCTAAGAACTATTAAGAAGCATATTTGGTATATGTAGTTTCTAAGTCTTACCAATAAAAATGAGGTGAATTGTGATAACTAAATCCCCTACTTTATAATTTAAAATATGGGATAATTATTATAGAAACTATATGTTTTATAGTTTTTTTCTAAGTTTACATGATGATGTTTGTTTTTTAAATAAAATATATTGTCACATGATGGTTACTTTTCAAAATTTAAGTTTATGATAATATAAATCTTAGTATGCTTTATTTATATGGATTTGACATAATTGTTTAACCATTTAAACATAGAATCCATGTTCATGGATTGTGTTTAGAATACCCAAAATATCCTACTTACTAAAAAATGGATGGGGGTAGAGACAAAAACCATAATTCATCACAGAGAGATCTTAACATCACAACAACAACATACGATAACAATAGATCATCTTTTTTTCCATCCATCAATGCACCAACACCACTTGTAAGACCATATGCTCCTATATAAGTTAAAGAACCATGGAAATGGTGGATGTAGAATAAATCCCACTACTTACACTAATATCACAACAAGACACAATGGTCAGGTTAAAAAGGGGGAGGCCACATAGTGATCTTAAAGCTGGGAGCATTTCATAAATTAGGTTCAATTCCCCATAGCCCATGATCCCATGCAGTGTGTGTGGGAAACAGTTTAGGTATTAGAAGGCCCTATTTGGACACATTAAATTCCACCTGATGTGGACTTAGTGAGGTATCCATCCCCCACCAACCTTTAGCCAAGATGTTTTTATAGAGCATGTAGTATGAGTACTAGCACAACCGGTGGGAGAAGATATGGGTGGATATCTGTTGAAGCTAGAAACACAGGCAAGAGATAAGAAAGAGAAGGATCATGCCGATTCATTAGATATGACTACTCTTAAAAGGTTCAATAGAAATGAGTATGATAATTCTTCATCGATTTTATTGTTTGAACTCAAATTTCTACCGACACAACCTAATTGAGGAATTATGGGAGACGATAGAAAAGTGTGTGAGGTGTAGCTATTATAAAAGATGGGATCACATTTCTCTACATAAATAAATTTATTATAATTTTTCACTATAGGTATAAACTATAAACTTAAGGAAAATTAAAATAAGCCTTTACACCAAACCATGTGAGGGATTTAAATCAAATGGTTAGGAAGAAACCCATTTTTGCATTATTCTTATTATATGTAAATAGATGTGATTGATAACTCATTAAAAAAATTTAATCTTGAGTTATCTTATATAATCTTTTTATTATGTAATAATCAACATTGTGAGAACGTAATTTATTTAAGGAGGGTAGAATGCAGCGAATTGAGATTTTGGATCCTTTAAAATACATAATATGTTATATAAATTGTGTCACATGCTACACCAAACATAAAAAAACCAAAACATATTAATGATACATTATTAATAAAGTTATAATAAACACTAATGTGGTAAACCATTAATAGTTATTATCTCTAGAGGGTAAATAATTAATACGAGTTAATATCAAAAAGGTTATTTACAATAAATTTTTTCATTATATTATAAAATTTATTCTAAAAAGATAAATCTAAAAAATTTAGAATTTAAATTTTATAAAGAAAAATTAATTTTTTTAATTCCTCACAATAAAATTATTTTTGGATGTATTTTTTTTTTATATTTTTCTAAAATTACTGGTTTTTAGTAAAAAATACTGATTTTGCTAATACCATTATATTTAGATTACATAGAAGTTTTTGAAACACTTTTAATATAAAAAATATATATTATAAATTATAATAAATTATTCCAAAATACCATGTTGAATTTATAAACTCATGCTCAACATTTTGAAAATTTATGTAGCATTTTAATGAAAAATCTTTTTTAAATTATTTTTGTTTAATTAATTTTAAATTGAGGAAATTAAGTTCTTGATTTATTTTATTGTTAAATAAATACTAATTTAATGATAATAATTATTTTAAATTCATTGGGATTAATTACATTGATTATTATATCCAAATCATACCTATTTTTTCTTAAAAATAATTTTTTTTTAAAAAAATGGGGTTTTACACGTTACATGTGTTGACGTTAAGTTTAATTTCCCCCAAAATAGAAAGTTTATTTGATAAAATGATTATGATTTTTGATATAATAATATTCACACTATTTAATATGGTTAATTTAATTTTTGGTTATAAAATTTAGATTTTTAGGATTAATGCAAATTACCACGATAATAATGAAACAATTATTTTAAAATTATTGTTTTATTAATACCAAGAAATTTATATCTAATAAATTAAATTAAAATAATTAAAATATTTAATATTATATTATATATAAACACATAAATAAATATATAAACAACAATTTAATTATTAATCAATATTAAATAAGATTAAGAATCCATAATCGTCAATTTTTTTTACTAAAACAGTTTTTCTACAAATTATCTGTTTTAATTTAAAAGATAATTTTATAACATTTAGAATTTGAATTTGATTAAATATATATTAAATTTAGTTCCATCTCATATAATTATGATTCTTAAATGTGAATTTAATATCCACCATTACCCCCACCTATGCATTGTGAAACAAGAACTCTAATCGTACGCAAGTGGATATTACCACATCCACATTGAAACATTTTTTGTTTTTCATTTAGATTTTCATAAATTTTTAAAAAATATTAAAATATGGTTAAAAATAATAAAAAAATAAAAAAATTATCATTATGATTCTTTTATAATGATATTATGTCAAAAGAAGCACCTCCTTAACCATACTCTCTAATTGAGTTAAAGCGTGTTCAACTTTGGGTCAGTTTAACCACCTATATGTACAATGACTTAAAATATGATTATGGATGAATATGGGAACATTTAAAATAATAATATTATAATATATAATTAAAATCATGATTATTATATGGTTTTATAAATATTATATTAAGTATTTAACTTATTATTAAAGTAACATTTTATCTCACTAAAATTACCGAAATAAGATGTTATTAATTCAGTTTTCATATAACACAGCAAAAACACATATTGAATGAAATAAGAACATTTTAAATTCATATAAGTTACATATTAAATAATATTAAATGATATGTCAAAAATGAAATTGGTATAAAATGATAGGTAATTATATCAAAATTATTAAACATGTGCAAAACAGTTAAAGTTATTTACACATGATATGAAAAATACAATACAATATAATTAATATAACCATGATAAATAATTATGAATAAGGATTAAAAAATAATAATATTTATAAGTAAGGTTATTAAATATGATATGAATTTAGATATTTTTGTTTTACAGAAGGTTATAGTGTCATCAACTAACAAGGAAACACGATAAGGGTTTTCTTGTCTCAAGTTCACATTCGTTGAGGCACGATTGCATGTTTTTCACCTATTTCTATTTCATGTGGTATAGATACTAACCCAATGAATTATTTAATCACAAATATATTTATTATATTATAATTTTATAAATATATATAATTATATAAATATATTTATAAATCTATATAAATAATTCTAAATATATATATTTATAATTATATTTATAAGTAAATATATATTTAGTTATTATATATATAATTTTATAAATATATATAATAATATAAACAAATTATTAATATTAGATCTTTATCAATTCTTTTTTAGTGATGATAAAGATACCTCTTTATCAGTGTTTTTTTATTTTAGCACTGATAAAACTTCTCTTTATGAGAAATTTTCTGAAAGTGTTGGTAAAATATTTATGGGTTATTATAAAAAGAACCCTAAGAGAGGGGTGTGTCCACTTGCGCCATCAAGATTTCAAGGAAACAGAGCCATGCTATCGCTACCAACGCTATCTCCAGACACTACTACTGCCTTTGGTCGATATTCTCGATGAATTGATTTCTCCAAATCTAAGGTATGTGCTTGATTTATCTTTTTATCACCTCCGACCACACTATTTCTTTAGTCACACCTCACCAAACTCTACTGTAGCATGCGTGTCTTAACTTCTTCTCGACGAACCAAACAAATATCCCATGAATAACTATTCTTTTTGTATCTATTCTGAGTAAGAGTCTCCTATCCTCATCCTTCTCTATCCACCCCTCCTTGTGTCTTCCCCTTTTTACGCATGGTATAGGCCAAAATCTAGGGTGCAGGGATAACCAAATTTTCATTTTTTTCATGGAACTAGCATGTGTGATCTCTCATTTTAGTTTCTTGGACTCATATAGGGTAGAGTTGGGCCTCACTTATGAAAATTAGTGAGTTATAACTAGGTTTTCCCCATGACTATCTTCTTAATTTTAGTTTCATTGATTGATTGGTCTTTCAATTAATGTTTTAGACTTCTAATAATAGTGTTAATTATGTTAGTGGAATCCATAGATTGAAAGAAAGGTTTTCTCTCAGTTTTTAATGAATGTTAAATTTTTTTATATTAAGAAAATATAAGTTTTAAATTGTTTTTAAATTTCCTTTTGCACCATATGTTTGTTAAATTTCATGAATAACCATTATAAAGGAAGCGTGTAATTTAAAAAATTGTCCCGTTCTTCATAAATATTTTTCAATTGGTTCTTAATTTATACTTGGAATTTCAAGTAATACTTGAAATTTAAAGCATTGATAAAGTGTTTCAAGTTTAATTATGAATAAAAAATGCATAGTATGCAAATGTCATTAGACATATTCAAAGAATTTCATGTTTATAATTTTATAGTTTTATACGATTCTAAATTTATATACTTTTATAAATTTTATAGTATATCGTATAATGATAATAAAATTTAATAATATTATTTAATAAATATTTATAATTTTCTATTTTTATTCATTTATAAATTCATATACTTTTTAAAATTTTATAGCATATCATATTTACATATATAGTTTAAATAAAGAATTTTATTAATTATTTATAATTTTATAGTTTTCTAGGTTTATAAATTAATATATAATTATACTTTTATTCACTATAAATTATTATACTTTTATAGTTTCATAAATTTTACTTTTATATAATATAATTTTATACTTTTATACATTTTTAAAACTATATACTTCTATAAATTATATATACTTTTATAACATATATATACTTTTATATACTTTTATAAATTTATATACATTTATAAATTATGTATATTAATTTAAAATATATAATATTTTATAAATTATATATAATTATATACTTCTATACGTCTACAATTTTATATATTGATATAAATATATATATTTTTTAATTTATACTTTTATACCTATATAATTTTTTAATTTATCGATAATTTAATACTTTTATACTTTCATAAATTTTATTTCTATAAATCATACTTTTATATTATAATTTTGTAATAATATTATTATTTTTTCAACAAATTAATTTGAATAATTAAGAGTTATTTTATGATATGTAATAATTTATGTTTTAAAACATAATAGATAGAATTCAAATGCATGCTTTTAGTTCAGTGTTGAATGAGTTTCAAAATTATCTTTGATTTTTTTTATTTCATGTTCAATAATGTATCTAAGGGGGAACATATTCGATTCCTTTTTATAATTTCATCGACGTACTATGGTTTACTCATAAAGAAGTAAGTTATCATATCACTAGAGTTGGATTCCAAACCAACTATGAGGTGTGATACCATAGTGAAGAAACAATTCAACAACTAGAAAATATTGATAGTCCTAAGAGGTGTGATTTGAAAAATATGATATTTGATCAGTTTTCTTTTCTTTCATAATTTAAGTATGAACTTAATGACTGGAAATTCAATTTTAGTGTTGACAATATTTTAAAAAATATAATAATTTATTTTTTTATTTATTAAACCATTATTATATTAAATATCCATATTTTCTGTTATTAAAATGGAATTCAAATAATATATCTTTTATTTTTTTATATTTTCATTATCACAATCTATAGATGTATTTTCATCGGTTTTTATAATGTAAATGTTATTTTAAGGTAAATGATTGGTTTTAAAGTTAATGAATTGGATTTCTATGATGTTTGAGAATGCGGGTGATATTTTGGATTTCAATGATGATATAAATAAATGATATTTTAAATTTCACATTGACTTTAAAATAGAGATTTATGATTTGAAATTAGAGTGAATAGATTCATCAGTTTTTTTATAATGTAGTATGCTCTATCAATGGGATAAGTGATGTCTATATTTATAAACGCAAACATGTGTAAGGAAAATGGGTGCTATCTATATTTATATGATCATATTAACATTCAAAGACCTCTTAGATACACAAAATCTCACCTCTTACATAATATACATTGATAATAACACCATGGAAAGAGAATGTCACTAACTCCATCCAACCCATAGAATATCCATCATGACCTCACTCTCACAAAAGGTGAATGAATGTTTACCCCCATTGCAACTCCAAAACCTACTTTGAATCCAACATCACATGCAAGGTTTAAATTAGGCGAGTCCTCCAAAACTACATATTCTCTCTGATTTGGTGTTATATTCTAAGGGGATGAGTCTCAGGCAACAAAATTCAATAATAACTATCATCCTTATCATCTCCATCTCCCAAACATTTATTATTTCATTTTATTTCTTGAGAACCACCCCTCATCTCTTATAGACATGAACCTATGTTTCTTGAACTACCATGAATAATAGTCATCCCATACTAGGTACTAGTTAACATTATGGATGAATTTAGAGGATAACACCTACCACCAATGGAGTAATTATTTTCTTAAATTAAATTACCCATTTCCTTCAAATAATGATGAAATTATTGAAACATTCAAATGTTGGGTTTCCCTTATTTTAAATTCCATTTTTTTGTTTTTATTTATTTTTTTAAATATTAATATTACCCAAAAAAATAATATGAATATGAATAGAAAATGGATGGATTCCAATTGTATGACAAAAGAGTATGAAGATGGGGTGAACGAGTTCATCAAGTTTACAAAAGATCATGCATATGAACCTTATCAAATCCTTTTTCTATGTTTATGATGTTTTTATTTAAGACTAATTATTCTAGATTTGGAAGAACACTTTATTTGTCATGAAATATATCTAAGTTATAAATGTTGGAATAAACATGGGGAAAAGGAGAATGTAGTTAGTGACTGGGATAATAATGCATTTTATGGATCATCTGATATGATTACAAGTATGGAAAATGAAGAATACCATATTGAGGATGTGATTACAGGTGTGAATGATGATGAAGATCATACTAAGGAAATGGAATTGATATTTTAAGATGAACTTCATGATTATCCAAAATAATTTGATAAGTTAAAGAGTTATGAAAAGATTCAATTGTATTCTGGTTGCACTAAATATAAATCATTGTTAGCCATACTAAAACTGTATAACTTAATATCTATCAATGGATGGAGTGATTCCAATTTTACTTAACTACTTGATCTATTTAATGATATGATCCTAGAAAATAACAATCTTCCTAGACAAACATATAATTATAAATGAATTCTATGTTCGATGGGTATGATTTTTAAAAGAATAAATGCCTATAAAAATGATTGTATACTGTTTCATAAGAACCATAAATCACTTAAGGAATACCCAAAGTGTGTTGATTTTTGATACAATAAAGATGAATCAAGTCCAAAAAAAGTTTTATGGTACTTTCTAATCATTTTAAGGTTTAGGTGCCTATATAAAAGCAAGAAGACTACAAGTTAATTAATTTGGAATACAAATACAAGAAATAAATGTGGGAAACTTAATCACACAAAATAATATCCTCAATGGAATATAATTGATCATGAGTATCCTGAATTCGTAAATAATCTAAGAAACCTTCATCTTGCACTATCTACAAATGGAGAGAATCCTTTTGGTTTTTAAATCAATACTCACAGTATATGGCCAATTATGTTGGTAAATTATAACTTTCCATCATTGTTATGCATGAAATAAAAATACATCATGTTATATATGCTTATATCAGGACCAACACAATTGGGTAATTATATTGATGTTTATTTAGATCCATTGATTGATGATTTGAAATTATCATGGGATTCCGGTGTTATATTGTATGATTTTTACAAAAATGATGATTTCATATTGAGAGCCATGTTTTATGGGATAATAAATGACTTTCCTACTAATGGAAAATTTTCAGGATATAAAATTAAAGGAACTCAAGGGTGTCCCATTTGTGAATAAGCGACATAGTCAATTAGGTTGAAAAATTTATCTAAGACTGTATTTTTATGACATCACAGATTTCTACCATGAAAACATAAGTGCCGATCTTGGATGACATCATTCGATGGGAGTTCAGAAGAATGTACAACACCATATCCACTAATAGGTGATAAAATAATTGAGAAAGTAAAATATATAAACTATGATTTTGGTAAATCTTTTTTTTTTGAAAAACCTTACAGAAACCAGTTGGAAAAAGAGATCAATTTTTTTGAATTACCATACTAGAATTGTATTTACCCCATAAATTTTCTTGATGTTATGCATGTTGAATAAAATGTATGTGATAATGTAATTGGTATGTTACTAAATGAATTTTAAAAAACAAAGGATTCAGTTAAGGCTAGGATTGCAACATCCCAGGTAAATAAAGAATAAGACATTTTCATATTTATTAATATTTTTGAATTAAGTATTAATTTTAATTTAATAGGGTTGCTATGTTCGATGGAGAACCCTCTTTAAATATAGTTTTGGTCACTATTATACATTCTATTGGACCAAATAAAATTATTCTTTAGAATCAGGACATCAAAATTTACTTTGTATAATTTTTTGGTATTTTCTGATAATGTTCATTTTTAATGAATAGTGAAAAATGTTGTATTTTAATTAAAAACCTCATTTTAATATAATTTATTTATAAGGATAGATTATCTTTTTAATTGGTTTTAAAGTGAAATTAAAATATATTTTTACGATTTAATCCAATGGTGGTCATTGGAATTAATTTCACTTTGAAATTGGACATAAACAAGTGTCAGTCTTTTGATATATATTGTTTCTTAAAAACACGCTATTTGTTTTGACAACGGGAATTAATTATAAAATTAATTAATGAAAATTATATGTTTTTAATTTTTCAAAATAGACATCATTTTTGAATTTGGAATATAAAATATAGCTTAGGATGATTTTTTGGTATTTTTCTGAAGAACTTCAATTTTTGATGAATAGTGAAACCACTAAGTGTTAGTTAAACAAAATGATTTTTAGTTTAAATGAAATTTTACCGCTTCTATGTTTTGAATTTCAAAAATTCGACATACATGATTATCATTAGTAAGTAAAATGTGGTTCAATGGGATTAAAATACTTTTTTGGTGAATAGTAACTTTTGAGTTTTGTTAACCGCGATTAGAGGTAATTAGTGTAATTTAAGATAAAAATGATATTATAAAAATATAAAAATATCTTGACACATGTCCTAACCTTATTGGATAGGTCATGGACGAACAAGAAAATCCATGGGTCAATTTTTGGGACCCCATGGAGCCACTTGAGTGAGATAACGACATTAATACCTTTTATTTAAAGTAAAAATGAAAATATCTCAAACATGTATTGTTTTACTAAACAAATTATTACATGGGGTTTTATAAGCTATATTTATGAATATAAATATTCATTAGAAAGATAAAAATATTTCCTACATAATGGTGATTTTTTTATAATTTTTAGATATAAAAAAAATAAATTATTTATAACACAATGATGATGCAGTGTTTACGTAATTAATGAATGATTTAATTAAATAAGAAGATAATGTTTAAAATAATATCCAACACTTGTCCAATTCTTATTGGATGATTTTATTTCGGGAATGGACCACCTTATCCTCGACTTTAATGATTTTTGGAGCTTTAGAAACTGAATTTCATTTTATAATAAAATAATAGTTTCAAGAGTTCCAAAAGAGACCCTCCTCTCCCTTATTAAAAGACCCCACTTCCTACCCATCTCTCACAATTATCAATCCCTTTAGCTTGTACAAAATCTACTAAAATAATCTCCCAATATCCCTCTCCTCATCCTAGAAGCCTTACCTTAGGCAGAAAGCTCTTCAAGAAACCCTTTTGGTTCAAACCAAGAGGAGTTACCCGATTTAAAGGTAAAGTCTTCTCTGATGTTATTTTATTTTATTTTGCTTCTACAACCCCCTAAAATCTTTTTATTCCATTATTTTGTAACAAAAACAGTCTATTAAATATACTAGGATGTTTTTATAAGAAGTATTCGAGCTACACATACACACACCTACATCTAATGGCTAAAGAACATACTGTTTCCGTGGATGGTGAATTTCTGCCTCACGAAACGATGATTGTTCAATATTATTTTAAAACCTTTATAGGTGGAAATTAAGATGTCACTATGTTTATATATGATATTCATTATGTTTATGTTTTTATTATGCTTCTGTATTTTTCATTTATGGCATACCTTTATGGTTTCCATTATGGGTAAACACGATAATTTCATTTTAGGAAGTGCGGACTACCGCCCCCTCAAAGTGATTTGATTCGTTAATGCCATATGTGGACGTATAAAGGATGGAGTTAATGATATTATATATGATATTATACTAGAATTATAATATACATTTATATCATTATGATTCCATTCCATTAGATATTAAATAGAAATGAAAGTAGCGTTCAGGCGTACGTACGGCTTACCGTCTCCATGAATGGTGCATTTCATTTCTTACCTCTAAATGTTATATAATATTATAAATGCATGTATATACTAGATATATATGATATATATAATATCTAAATCATGAAAATAATTCTGTTTATAATGAATATTTTACCACATGAACAACTTGTAATTATAAAGAGTTTATTTTTGACTCAAGTACCAATGATCGTTAAAATGACCGTTATTAACTTAAATAATTACATAGTGTTCATAACATGGTAAAAAGTGATATAAAAGGAATAATGAACTTGAAAAAGGTTCTTAAGTAAGCAGAAATTAACTCAAGTTTATTATTCAGGAGATTAAAGAACGATCGAGTCAAGTCGGACATGAGGTAAGGGACTTCGTCTCAATATCCATTCATTGAGGCATATTTTGTTTTATACACAAATTTATTTTATACGGTGTATAAACCCCTTTTTACTTTTACCTTTATTCAAAAGGAATATTTTTATACAAAGCGTTTTACTAAACGATAAAATGAATGTTTTTGTCTTACGTATGCGGCGACAACGACTTCTCCGCCGCCGTGACCATTATTTGAGTTTCGACTTCCTCTACAAGCCATAAATTTTTTATAAATTGAAAAATAAATACCATGTTTTACTTTTATTTTATTTTGGTATTGAAAATGGTATTGAAAATGTTTTTATATCAATTTTTTCTATTGATATCTTGTGATTGAAATGTGTAAATTCTATGTTTCCTTTATGCATGTTTTATGTGGTATGATTATGTTATGGTTCTCGGGAATTGTTATGAAGACGGGTGGTTTTGTGATAAAATAAGGGTGGGTGAGCCCGATATAGCTCTCCAATGCATTGGGTAACACGAAGGGGTTAAATGCTAAGGTTTCTTCGAAGAGATTTAGGGAATATACTGTGATGAGTATTCCAAACGTAACCATGAGGGTTACTCCCTACGTAAGAATGTTATGAATGCCTCAAGTTACCTTTATTTCTTATGATTTCTATGATTTATTCATTATTTGATGAGGTATGTTAGAGTTATTATGTTTTATGAGTAAAGTATGATTTCATTGATTCTTATGTATACATGGACTAATGTTTTCATTCCGTATTTTTATATTCCTTATTGAGCTTTTTATGCTCATCCCAAGTTTTTGAAATGTTTTTCACAAGTCAAGGGAAAAGTACATGATGTGTTGATAGTTTCGAGGAAGTGTCACGAAAGGATCCATGTTTTGTTTTAAATATGTCTCCTTTGATGGGAAAAATGAATACTATCTTGTATGTAACCGCCTTTTTTAAATGTGGAATGTAATGCATGATTTATGATCTAATTCTCTAAAACTCTAAACATGAAAGGATCCTCAATTTGCATTCTTGAAATAACTCAAGATTAAGTAATGTTTAAGGCTGAGGCCTTATAGTTGGTATCAAAGGTAAGTTTAGATAACTTTAGGAGTTAGGATTATATTAAATTATTATCCAAAAATATTTTTTTATGGTCAAATTGAAATGATATAGCATTTGAAGATTATCATGTTGCTTCATCTAAGACATGTTTGTTCAGAATGGTTTTCCACAGAGGAAATAAGGAAGAAGTGCTAGGAAGGCATACAGAGGGAAATGACCTTCCGAATCAGCATCCTGAGATGGTCAGAATCAGAACTGAACATTTTGTTATAGTAATGGCGTAGTTGACTCAAGCAATAAATGGTGGTGGTATCCATGCACGAGATCAGCCAGATCAACCGCAGAGGAACATGTCAGTGGTGGAACATTTCATGAGGCGACATCCCCCATAATTCAGAGGATCATCTAACCCTGTGCTAGCTGAAGGGTGGATTAAAGCACTGGAGAAGATTTTCGATGTCATGGGGTGTTCAGAAAATCAAAAGGTTAGTCTTGTTGTTTACTGTTTGGAGGGTGAAGCAGATCGGTGGTGGTCGATGGTTAAAAATATTAGGGATGCTGATGAGATTGATGCTCTCAACTGGGATGAATTCAAAGGTATTTTTCTTGAGAAGTATTTTACTAAGGCTGTTCGACTTAGGATGGAAAAACAATTCTTGGAATTAAGGCAAGAGGACGACTCAGTGGCAGCTTATGAAGAAAAGTTCACTTGTTTGGCAAGGTATGCTCCAAATTTTATCTGAGACCTTGATAGTAAAATCATTCATTTTTACTCAGGATTAAAGCCTAAATATCGAAGTGCATTAGCTTATCGTGAGTTCAAAAGTTATGAAAATATTGTTCGATGTGCTGAGAAGGTGGAAATGGAGTTTTCCAATGATAAAGTGTTCTATAACAACCAACAGAAGAAGAGACCGAGGTGGCAGGAGAAAGGGAAGAATCCTTCAAAAAGGTCTGATGGTAAGAAAACCGTGTTTTCAGTTTGTGATACATGTGGTAAAATGCATGCTGGGGAATGTCTTTTGAATTCTGGAAAGTGCTACCGATGTGGTAAGATAGTACATAAGACTCATGATTGCACTGGAAAAGATCAGGGTGATGGTAAAACTAAATTTGATTTACAGTTAGTGAAATGTTTCAAGTGCAATGAGATGGGTCACTATGCAAACAAGTGTCCGAGAAAGAGCTTGAATGGTGGGAAGCAGTCATACTACAAGCAGAAATGTGTGACAAGATCCTTTGCAACTACTTCAACAGATGTTGGGCCATCAAATGAAGTGGTATCATGTACTTTGTTTGTTTTTTCAGATTATGTCAATGTGTTGTTCGATTCGGGGTCTACACATTCTTTCATCTCCGAAAAATTTTCTAGTAAATTGGGAATTCCATCTCAAGAAATGACTCCTGAACTTGTGGTAAAAACACCTGGGGGAAATGTTGAGGCAAAAATATTTTATAAGAATCTTTCTATCCTTATACGTGGAAGGAATCTACTTGCAAACCTTTTTGTTTTACCACTAGTAGAGTTTGATGTTATCCTGGGTATGGATTGGCTCTCTGTTTACCATGCTAAGATTGACTATAGAGCTAAAGAAGTTTCTTTTCAGAAAGAATTTCAGTTTGTGTACAAGAATGAACCCTTACTGTTGATAACATATCAAGAGGCTGAGAAACTTGTAAAATATGGAAATGAATGTTAACTTGCACATATTGTTGAAAATAAAGGAACCGTTGAAATTAATGATGTGCCTGTGGTAAATGAGTATCCTGATGTTTTTCCTGATGATTTTCCTAGAATAATACCAGATCAGGAAGTTGAATTTACTATTGACTTAGTTCCTGATGCTAAGCCAATTTCAAAACCACCTTATCGAATGGATCAAATTGAACTTTTAGAGTTGAAGGAGCAATTGCAAGATTTATTAGATAAAGGTTTCATTCCACCTAGCACATCACCATGGGGTGCTCCTGTCTTATTTGTTAAAAAGAAAGATGGTTCTATGAGACTTTTCATTGATTATAGATCCTTGAATAACATCACTGTTAAGAACAAATATCCTTTGCCTCATATCGATGATTTGTTTGATCAGCTCCAGGAAGATTAGTATTTTTCAATGATTGACTTGAGATCGGGGTACCATCAGTTGAAGGTAAAGGAAACAGATGTTCCAAAGACTGTGTTTCGTACAAGATATGGCCATTATGAATTTGTAGTTATGCCTTTTGGGCTAACCAATGCACCTGCTGTATTCATGGACCTTATGAATATAATTTTCCATGAGTACTTGGATAAGTTTGTGGTTGTTTTCATTGATGATATTTTGGTGTTTCCAAAAAGTAAAGAGGAGCATGAAAGTCATTTAAGGGTTATTTTGCAAACCTTAAAAGAAAAGAAATTTTATGGGAAATTCAGCAAGTGTGAGTTTTGGTTGCAAAAAATTTCATTCCTTGGTCAAATTGTTTCTAAAGATGGAATAACTGTTGATCCTGCAAAAACAAAGGTTGTTAAAGAATGGCCAAGACCCACAAATGTAACCGAGATTCGTAGTTTTCTTGGTTTGGAAGGATATTACCAAAGGTTTGTTAGAAATTTCTCACGGTTATCTAGTCCAATGACTAAGCTAACTCGGAAGGGTGTTAAGTTTATCTAGACAAAGGAATGTGATGATTGTTTTCAGGAATTGAAAAGAAGATTGGTGAATACTCCAGTTTTGGAATTACCTTCCAGGAATGGTGAGTTTTTTATCTACAGTGATGCTTCATTTAAAGGACTTGGTTGCGTCCTAATATAGAATGATTAGGTAATTGCTTATGCTTCATGACATTTGAAAACTCAATAGGTAAATTACCCTACACATGATTTGGAATTAGATGCTATTGTTTTCACTTTAAAAATTTGGAGGCATCATTTGTATGGTGTAAAGTGTGAAATATATACTGATCAAAAAAGTTTAAAGTATATATTCAATCAGAAATAATTGAACATGAGACATAGAAGATGGTTGTAATTAATCAAGGATTATGATTGTACGATTCATTACCATCCAAGAAAAGAGAATAAAGTGGCTGGTGCTTTGAGTCGAAAAAGTAATTCTTCATTAACAATGTTGCATTTGGAACGTGATCCTTTGGTTAAGGATTTGATGAAATTTGGCATAAAATTTGTTGGTGTAGGATGTTCTTCTATTTTGTTTCAGGTATCAGTGAAATCATCTCTATCAGACAGAATTAAGCAAGCACAAAAGCAAGACAGTGAGTTGTAGAAAAAGGTAGAGCTGGTTCAGAAGGGTAAGTTGACTGAATTCAACATTGATAATGATTGTGTTTTGAGATTTGGGAAGAGATTGTGTGTGCCTTGTGATTCACAGTTGAAGATAGAGTTGTTATGTGAAGCTCATAGCTCTCCGTTTTCAGTTCATCCAGGCAGTACTAAGATGTACAGAGATCTTCGGGAGTATTACTGGTGGGATGAAATGAAAAGAGATATTGCTGATTTTACTGTGAAGTGTTTGACTTGTCAACAGGTTAAAGCATAGTGGAAGTTACTGAAAGGGATGCTTCAGCCTTTACCAGTGCCAGAGTGGAAATGGAAGAATATCTCCATGGACTTCGTTGTGGGGTTTCCGAAGACACCTTGAGGTAATAATGCAATATGGGTTGTTGTTGATCGCTTGACTAAATCTACTCACTTCCTTGCTATACGAGATACTTTTTCCCTAGATCAACTTCCCCGTTTGTATCTTAAAGAGATAGTCAGGTTACATGGAGTTCCACTCTCTATTGTATCTGATCGTGATCCCAGGTTTACTTCTAACTTTTGGAAAGGCCTTCAGAAGTCGTTGGGTACTAAATTACATTTCAGCACAACTTTTCTTCCTCAATTAGATGGGCAGTCAGAACGAATGATTCAAACTTTGGAGGATATTCTACGTGCTTGTTCAATAGATTATCAGGGAAGTTGGGACCAATATCTTTATTTGGTTGATTTTTCTTATAATAACAGTTTTTATTCCAGTATATAGATGGCACCATTTGAGGTATTATATGGGAAGCGGTGTCGAACTCCAACTTTTTGGGATGAAGTAGGTGAAAGGAAGTTGATGGGACTAGAATTGGTAGAAGAGTTGGTAGGAAAAGTTCAACTGATACAGAGACACATGAGAACAGCTCAGAGTAGGTAGAAGAGTTATGCAGACAACAGGAGGAAGGATCTCTCTTTTGAGGTAGGTGATCATGTTTTTCTCAAAGTTTCACCATGGAAAAGTTTGATGAGATTTGGTAAGAAAGGAAAGCTGAGTCCAAGGTTCATTGGACCATATGAAATTCTGGAGAGAGTTGGATCAGTTACATATCGAGTGGCTTTACCTCCGAGTTTATCTCAAGTACACAATGTCTTTCATGTTTCAATGTTAAGGAAGTACATTCTAGATCCATCTCATGTTTTGAGTCCAGAGGTGGTTCAGCTGGAATAGAATCTATCTTATGAGGAACAACCGGTCCATATTCTTGACCACAGGGAGCAGGTATTGCAGAATAAGGTGATTCTTCAAGTAAAGGTTTTGTGAAAAAACCACATGATTGAAGAGGCAACATGAGAATCTTAAAATGATATAAGGGATAAATACCCCCATTTATTTAAGTGAATAAATTTCGAGGACACAATTCTAAAAAGGGGGGAAGGATGTAACATCCCAGGTAAATAAAGAATAAGACATTTTCATATTTATTAATATTTTTGAATTAAGTATTAATTTTACTTTAATAGGGTTGATATGTTCGATGTAGAACCCTATTTAAATATAGTTTTGGTCACTCTTATACATTCTATTGGACAAAATAAAATTCTTCTTTAGAATCGGGACATTAAAATTTACTTTGTGTAAATTTTTGGTATTTTTTGATAATGTTCATTTTTTAATGAATAGTAAAAAATGTTGTATTTTAATTCAAAACCTCATTTTAATATAATTTATTTATAAGGATAGATTATATTTTTAATTGGTTTTAAAGTTCAATTAGAATATATTTTTACCATTTAATCTAATGGTGGTCATTGGAATTAATTTCACTTTGAAATTGGACATAAACAAGTGTCAGTCTTTTGATAGATATTGTTTCTTAAAAACACGCTATTTGTTTTGACAACGGGAATTAATTATAAAATTAATTAATGAAACTTATATGTTTTTTAATTTTTCAAAATAGACATCATTTTTGAATTTGGAATATCAAATAAATATTAAGGTGAATTTATGGTATTTTTCTAAAGAACTTCAATTTTTGATGAATAGTGAAACCACTAAGTGGTAGTTAAACAAACTGATTTTTTGTTTAAATGAAAGTTTACCGCTTCTGTGTTTTGAATTTCAAAAATCCGACATACATGGTTGTAATTAGTAAGTAAAATGTGGTTCAATGGGATTAAAATATTTTTTTGGTGAATAATAACTTTTGAGTTTTGTTAACCGCGATTAGAGGTAATTAGTGTAATTTAAGATAAAAATGATATTATAAAAATATAAAAATATCTTGAAACATGTCCTAAACTTATTGGATAGGTCATGACCGACCAAGATAATCCATGGGTCAATTTGTGGGACCCCATGGAGCCACTTGAGTGAGATAATGACATTAATACCTTTTATTTAAATTAAAATGAAAATATCACAAACATGTATTGTTTTACAAAAACAATTATTACATGGGGTTTTATAAGCTATATTTTTGATTATAAATATTAATTATAAATATAAGAAGATTTCCTACATAATGGTGTTTTTTTTATAATTTTTAGACATAAAAATAAATAAATTATTTATGACACAATGATGATGCAGTGTTTACGTCATTAATGAATGATTTAATTAAATAAGAAGATAATGTTTAAAATAATATCCAACACTTGTCCAATTCTTATTGGATGATTTTATTTCGGGCATGGACCATATTATCCTCGACTTTAATTATTTTTGGAGCTTTAGAAACCGAATTTCATTTTATAATAAAATAATAGTTTCAAGAGTTCCAAAAGAGCCCCTCCTCTCCCTTATAAAAAGACCCCACTTCCTACCCATATCTCACAATTCTCAAGCCATTTGGCTTATCCAAACTCTACTTAAATAACCTTCCAATATCCCTCTCCTCATCCTAGAATCCTTACCTTAGGCAGAAATCTCTTCAAGAAACCCTTTTGGTTCAAACCAAGAGGAGTTACCCGATTTAAAGGTAAAGTCTTCTCTAATGTTCTTTTATTTTATTTTGATTCTCCAACCCCCTAAAATATTTTTATTCCATTATTTAAAAAAAAACAGTATCTTAAATATACTATGATGTTGTTATAAGAAGGTTTCGAGCTACACTTACACACACCGACGTCTAATGGCTAAAGAACATACTGTTTCCGTGGATGGCGAATTTCTGCCTCACGAAACGATGATTGTTCAATATTCTTTTAACACATTTAAATGTGGCCATTAATATGTCAATATGTTTATATATGATTTGTGTTATGTTTATTTTTTCCTTATGCTTCTTTATTTTTCATTTATGGCATACCTTTATGGTTTCCATTATGGGTAAACATGATAATTTTATTTTAGGAAGTGCGGACTACCGCCCCCTCAAAGTGATTTGATTCGTTAATGCCATATGTGGGATGTATAAAGGATGGAGTTAATGATATTATATATGATATTATACTGGAATTATAATATACCTTTATATAATTATGATTCCATTCCATTAGATACGAAATAGAAATGAAAGTAGTGTTCATGCGTACGTACGACTTACCGTCTCCATGAACGGTGCATTTCATTTCTTACCTCTAAATGTTATGTAATATTATAAATGCATGTATATACTGGATATATATGATATATATAATATCTAAATCATGAAAATAATTCTGGTTATAATGAATATTTTACCACATGAACAACTTGTAATTATAAAGAGTTTATTTTTGACTCAAGTACCAATGATCGTTAAAACGACCGTTATTAACTTAAATAATTACATAGTGTTTATAACATGGTAAAAAGTGATATAAAAGGAATAATGAACTTGAAAAAGGTTCTTAAGCAAGTAGAAATTAACTCAAGTTTATTATTCAGGAGATTAAAGAACGATCGAGTCAAGTCGGATACGAGGTAAGGGACTTCGTCTCAATATCCATTCATTGAGGAATATTTTGTTTTATACACAACTTTCTTTTATACGGTGTATAAACCCCTTTTTACTTTTACCTTTATTAAAAATGAATCTTTTTATACAAATAATTTTACTAAATGACAAAATGAATGTTTTTGTCTTACCTATGCGGCGACAATGACTTCTCCGCCGCCGTGACCATTATTTGAGTTTCGGCTTCCTCTACAAGCCATAAATTTTTTTAAATGAAAAATAAATACCATGTTTTAATTTTATTTTATTTTGGTATTGAAAATGGTTTTGATAATGTTTTTATATCAATGTTTTCTATTGATATATTGTGATTGAAATGCGGAAATTCTATGTTTCCTTTATGCATGTTTTATGTGGTACGATTATGTTATGGTTCTTGGGCATTGTTATGAAGACGGGTGGTTCCGTGATAAAATAAGGGAGGGTGAGCCCGATATAGCTCTCCAATGCATTGGGTAATGCGAAGGGGTTAAACGCTAAGGTTTTTATAAAGAGATTTAGGGAATATACTGTGATAGGTATTCCAAACGTAACCATGAGGGTTACTCCCTATGTAAGAATGTTATGAATGCCTCAAGTTACCTTTATGTCTTATGATTTATATGATTTATTCATGATTTGATGAGTTATGTTAGAGTTCTTATGTTTTATGAGTAAAGTATGATTTCATTGATTCTTATGTATACATGGACTAATGTTTTCATTCTGTATTTTTATATACCTTACTGAGCTTTTTATGATCATCCCAAGTTTTTGAAATGTTTTTCACAGGTCAAGGGAAAAGTACATGATGTGTTGATAGTGTCGGGGAAGTGTCACGAAATAATCCATGTTTTATTTTAAATATGTCTACTTTGATGGAAAAAATGAATACTATCTTTTATGTAACCTCCTTGTTTAAATGTGGAATGTAATACATGATTTATGATATAATTCTCTAAAAATCTAAACCTGATAAGATCCTCAATGTGCATTCTTGAAATAACTCAAGATTAATTAATGTTTAAGGCTGGGGCCTTATAAGGATAGACATGATTGAAACAAGAATACGGGAAGAGTTGGTGCCAATAAAGGGTAAAAAATGGACTTTTCTTCCTCCAACTGCTTATACTCTTTCCAGGAAGAAGATATACTAGTTTTTAAACTTCTTGAATGATATAAAGGTTCCATAGGGGTATTCATATAATATCAATAATATCATGTCAATGAATGATTTAAAGTTAATGGGTCTAAATTCACATGACTATCATGTTTTGATGCAAGATCTAATATCTGTAGCTTTACATTGCATTTTGTCCAAGAATATCCATTATACATTAACCAAGCTCTGTTTCTTTTTAAAAGATATATGTATAAAATTTATAGACCCAATGAAATTGCTAAATATGGAAAAGAAAATTTCCATTATATTATGTGAATTGGAAATGTTCTTCCTACCAACATTCTTTGACATGATGGTTCACTTGATTTTTTACTTGGTGATAGAGATTCAACTATGCGGACTTATACATTATAGATGGATGTAATCCATTTAAAGGTATATTAATATTTTGAAAGGGTATATAAAAAATCAAAGTCATAAAAATTCTGTATTATGAAGCTATATAGTGTTGAGTAAGTCGTTGAATTCTATACTAACTACCTATCTAGCGTAGAAAGAATCAGTATGCCAAAATCTCATCACACTAGGTGGCTTGTGGGTAAAGGAATTTATGGAATAGATGTTTTCACAATTAATATTATAAATCGAGCGCAGGCCCACCTTTATTTTTTGTATAATAGATTAGAGGTTTCCCCACATGTTGAATCCCATAAAGAAATTATTATTCATTTGAATCCATAAAGGGAGGAAATATAGATATCAAATACACATAATAAATAGTTTATAGGATGGTTTTGTGACCATATTTTTAAGGATTCATATAAAAATATGGATTCAATTTTTGAATGACTTTGATGGCTATCTAGATCAAAAAATGTGCAAGTATTATCTTCCAATGGTTATGTAAATAATGGTTATAAATTCTATATAAATGAACACGATGAAGACATTAACATGAAAAATAGTGTAGTTACACTTTTTAATTACATGATGCATGTATTTGGTACCATGAAAAGAAATTTAAATTATGAAAATATGTCATACTTTAGCATCATCAAACAAATATGGGAGTTATATTATATAACTTCCAAGTGCCTATTTTTCAATTAAAGTGGGTTGATAAAAGGAGTGTTTTTAAAATACATGAATTGGGATTCATGAAAGTGGATTTCATTAAGGAAGGTTATAGAGAAAAACATTTTATAATGACATCACAAGTAGTAAAAATATTTTATATTCCAGATCCCACAAATAAAAACTGGTCAATTATTTTATTATTGACCAAAACCATTGAAGGTCCAGATGAAAATTAAATAAAGGATGACCCTTTCATTGAGATGTCACAATCATTTCACAGTGGTCCCAATGTATATGTTTTCTTGTATGTCAGAGCAGACCATGATGATGGGGTTTGGAAACTTGATAGAGGAGTCAAATCCCTTCAACCTTTAAAAAAGAGAGTTCAACAATTAGGTTATATATATTTTGTAATATACATTGAGTTACCTCTTGTTATCATCTGTTCATTTTTGTATTTACATAATCTAAATTAAATATTTAACCAATTCTATAGATAATGTCTTCTGTATGTGTTGATGCCCTCAATACTGAGGAACAACTGGTTTCTCAACCTGGTGCTTCTCCTGGTGCATAGGAACAATGAACTTTTACACATGATGATGCTACCAATCTAGAGGAACAACATATTAATGATGTTGAACCTAAAGAAATGGTATATGGAGAATAATTTATTTCCCATAAAAAATAAAAGCATCGTAGCATGGCAGTGTTAGAAAAAATTATTAAGGAAAAAAGAAAAGGCATCAAATTCAAGGTAGTATGGAATACACATGACCAATTTGTTAACCCCAATAAGGCCATGTTTAGTAGTTTAATTGTGATCATAAATCTAAATCATGTGATGATTGATTTAGCTTCATTGAACCATGTTGTACCCATGCTTAAGACACTAATTTGGGAATATGTTACTTTAACATTATGATATCATTTCTTTATTTTACTAAAAAATAAAATAATTAAATATTGAATTACTCTACATTATCTGTTGTAGAGTGCATTTATAGTAGATGGGTCCCATAAGAAATTTTTACTAATTCTTACTGAAAAGTCTAATAGAGACTTTAGCAAAATTATAATGAAATTTCATCTCAAAGATAATGAAGGGAATATAAACCCTCACCCACCACATATGTATGCACACCTGATAAGCCAAGAAGTGTGGGATGTGTTTAATGGACATCGTGAGGAGATATATTTTTTAGGTACACTATGAATGGTAATACATTGTTTGAAAATACATCTATTAATCACCTTTACTAATAATTTTTATTTTATGAGATATCAACTGAGTGCTAAAAATAAAGAACGGGTAATAAAACTAGCATACCCCTACTGTAAAGCAAAGATAGGGTATGATTCACTTGAAAAAAATTGGTACATGTTATAAATCTACTGTAATACTTTTATGTGATATGAAACAACAACATAATTATATTACTCTATTTATATGTAGATTGATAAATCAGAATCCAAAGCCACTTCCATCCTACATCATGTTCCATAGAAGGAGGAATGTGTAAATAAAGATGAGATACTAATAGATGAAAACACACAAAAAGTGAGGGAATCATGTATAAGTATGACATAATAAAAATTTATATTTATTTTGAATCACTATTATATAAAAATTATTACTTATTTTCCTATATTTTATATCTGAATTAGACACAGGAATCATCAACATTTGTACCAGATGAAAACATATTATTGATGTCCTTTAAGTGACCAGAACAGTATGACCACATTATAGGTGTGGGTTTTCGGGAGACACCCTGGACATATTTTTATAAAACAAAAGAATAGGGGGATAAAGATAAAAAATGGAATAGATTCAATCAAGATTATATGACCTTGAAGAAAAATTTCATTGGTAGTCTTAGTTTTTAGAAAATACTATGGGGGGGGGAGAAAATAGAATAAAAAACTCAAGAAAAACCATTGCATGAAGACCCCTCCCCACCCCACCAGCTTTGAGGTGATCCATTCTCCTTAAATAGATGTCTTATATGAGGTAATCAATATTCTCATAATTGTTTTTTTTAAAATGTGAATTAGGAAAATACTGATACCTTTATTGTACTGATATTATACAGGGTAAAATTGATTGTGATTTATATCTATCAACACCCACCCATCGCCTTTTGGAGAGGGATACCATGTTCAATATCCAAGAAGACACTCTACATAACATACAACTTCCAATAGGTCATGTGAGAGTGAGTATTACAATAGCTCATGAATTCAGTGTCGATCTACTTGTTCCACTTGATGACAAAAATATTCATATAGTCGAGCATGTTATCGGAACATTTTCAACATGTCTATTAGATCTTGTAAAAATTTTTTGATAAGGATTTATTAATTTCCAATTTATTTTTCTTGCTAAACCTTTAACAATTAATGAAAAAATTTCTGAACTGATGAATGTTATTACAGACAGACAAAGGGAAGGGGGTGGAATAAAAGGTTGAATTAAAACCATCTAAAGAATTAACCAAATAATTGAAAAGATATTCAAAAATCACCTTTACCCCACCCATTAAGTCTCCCCATTTACTAACATTGAAGGGTCATGAAGATATAAAGTAACAAAGTGGTAATGATCACATAATTGATTTTGAAGAACAAACATAAGGAGATCCCATTATAGACTACATTTATCTTGAGAATGAAAATTAAATCCAAAAGTTTGAATGACTAGGAGTATCATTTTTAAATGTATACATGAGGTATTTTTTCATGATTTTTTTCCAATAGCTAATCTACTATGTTAATTATGACTAAATATAATTCATATTTTTTACATGTGTATATATGAATACCAATTTAAGGGATTACCCATGAAAATAAATATAAAATTATTATACCTCATTCCACTTTTATATACCAAACCAAAATGGTATAAAAAATTGATGAAATAGTGGAAAAACTGGCCAAATCGTTTAAACGAGAACTTATGAAGGATATAATCTTCTTAAAACCAATGACACATGGGTAAAACTCTAAAATTTAATCATATAATATATATTTTTATTTCTTTCATTAATTATTTATTTTTGTTTATTAGGAAACATTGGGTACTCATTGGGGTCAATTTGGATACTCCAAATATTTATTTTCTAGATTCACTACATGGATACCCAACAAAATGACCACACATGATGACATTTTTCAATTTTTAATACACAAAATCCAATATTTTATAACTAAAATTCAAGTTATATATTTTATATTTTGTTTTAATGATAATTATGTTATGATAGGGTATTTTTTAAATATTGTGAAAATCATGGCATGAGAATAGTCCATGTGCAGAAGGAGCTCGTCGACTTCTATAAGTGTATAAGTACTAGGGTATATATATTAAGATTTCACTATCCAAAAAAATATCAAAACAAATTAATTATTTCCATAAATTTTCTATAGTGTTTGAAACAAACAAATGGAAAAGATTATGGTTATTTTTTTATAAATTTATGTGATATATCATATACTATAAAAAAACTAGCATCCTAAAAGAGGTATTTTCAAATATAATTTATATTTAATTTAAAATATTTATTAATCCATTTTGTATTTATATTTTCCAATACTACCATGACTTTAAAAAATCCTCATATTCATAAGACAAAATATATTTGTTTAGAAACAAATTGGCAGCATGCCTAGTGTAATAATGTACACATTTATCATGAATATGTGACTTCCTAATTCTTATTTAATTGATTTTATCATCATTTTATCTACTTTTTTAGTTAATTTCTCCATCATTTCTATCTGATACTTATTTTATTAATTTTCATAAAGAGCCTAAATAAATGACTTCATCAACAAGGATGGTTCACTCATGTACTATGATCATGCACTCAATCCGATACATGGTGTACCCAGTATGATTCAAATTGTATGGTTTCAGTTTAAAATTGAATTTTTATTAATGTATTATTTTATATTTATATTTAATTTATTTCTTTATAGTATTAATAACATAAGAATTGTTTTCTTATATAGGTGGATTATTTTTCTTGGGTTTGCGTGGTTTTTTTGAATCTACTCATGCTAATGTGAGATTAGACTTTGAGGCTACAATATATATAATGAAAACAAGGAAATTGGTCAGGAATGTATAGAAACATCATGAAAAGTTTAATTCCTACCACTTATTTAATTAATTTTTTCATCATTTTATATACTATTTTAAGTTAATTTCATTATCATTTTTCTCTAATACTTATTTTTTTCATAGATATTTTGGGAAGTCATATTTTTCTTTCAACTATCCACAATAATCCAGAAAATAAAGAGCATGTTTCTTTCTTATGGAAGAGGAAACCCCATAGAGCCTGAAATGTGAAGTGTTTCATGGAACACGGGGTTTCTCTTCCACTAGAATGGAAAATGTTCTCTCTTTTCTATACTTTTTCAGATAATTGAATTCAAAACACATATCTCATACTCAATCATCCACACCTAAATTCGATACATAGAGTGTTCGGTATGACCTGACCATATGTTTTTAATTTATAATTTACACTGTAGTTCAAAACAAACATCACATACTCAAAAATGATAAAATTCATTAATATTGTTTTGATAATTTATGAAATCAATTCATAAGTCATTTATTATGTGTAGGAATCAATGACACCTCAATCTGATGCATGGTGCATCCGGTATGACTCAAAGTGTTTCTTTTAATTTAAAATTAACATTAATTTTAGTAAAAGGAACAAACAACATACTAAAAACCCAAAAATATCATTCAAATTGTTTTTATACTTTATTAAAACGATCCATAAGTTATTTTTGACATGTAGGAATAAACTATGCCTTAATTCGACACACATTGTGATAGATATGAATCCAAGTATTTCTTTTTATTTAAAATTGACATCAATTTTAGTAAAAATAAAAAGTTACATATTTAAAATTGAGAAAAATCATTTGGATTATTTTTGAAAATTTAGGAAAAAAATCCATAAGTAATTTTTAACATAAATAAATAAAATTAATATCAATCTGATGCACGGTGTGACTGATATAACTCTAAGTAAGTATTTCTATTTAAAATTGACATTAATTTTAGTCAAAAGAAAAAGTGGCATACTGAAAACTAAGAAAACACATTTGTATTATTTTTATACTTTAGGATAACATACATAAGTAATTTGTGACATATAGTAATCAACCACACCTCAATACGACACATACTGTGACCGTTATAACTCCAAGTGTATCTTTTTTTTAAATTGACATTAATTTTAGTAAAAACAACAAGGGATATACTAAAAACCAAGAAAATACATTTATATTATTTTGATAATTTATGAAAAGGATCCATAATTAATTTTTTATGTGTAGGAATCAACCACATCTCAATAATATTCATGGTGTGACCCGTATAACTACAAGTGTGTCTTTTTATTTAAAATCGACATTAATTTTAGTAAAAAGAACAAGTGACATACTAAAAAACAAGAAAAAATATTAGTATTGTTTTCATAATTTAGGAAAACAATCCATAATTCATTTATTATGTGTATTAATCAACTTCACCTCAATATGATGCACCGTGTGACTAGTAATACTCCAAGTGTGCCTTTTTATTTAAAATTGACATAAATTTTAGTAAAAAGGAAATGTGGCATGTTGAAAATTGAGAAAAAGGATTCATGTCGTTTTGGTACTTTATGAAAATGATTTATAAGTCATTTATATGTTTAAAAATCAACCCCACCTTAATACGACGCATGATGTGATGGTATGACTCTAAGTGCATCCTTTGATTTAAAATTGACATTAATTTTGGTAAAAAAAGAAGTGACATACTCAAGACTAAGAAAAAACATTCTAATTATTTTAAAACTTTATAAAAAAGATACATAAGTCATCTATGACATATAGGATTCAATATCACCTAAATCTGATGTATAATGTGACAAGTATGGCTCAAAGTATTCGTTATCATTTTAAAATTGACATTTTAGTTCAAAAACTAGGCCACTCAATGAAAACCAAGAAAAAACACTTATATTTCATTGATAACTTATGAAAATTATTCATAAGTCATTCATGATGTGTAAGAAGTAGTCTCATGTAAAACCAATATACAATGTGACCAGTATGACTCAAAGTGTGTGTTTCCAGTTTGAAATGATATTTTAGTAAAAAGCAAGTGACATATTGAAAACCAAGAAAACACATTCAAATTATTCTAATACTTTATGAGAATTATCTATAAGTCATTTTTGATGTGTAATAATCTTCCACACCTCAATTCGATGCATGGTGTGATCGATATAACTCCATATGTGTCTTTTTATTTAAAATTGACACTAATTTTAGTAAAAATAACAAGTGGCATACTTAAAACTAAGAAAAAACATTCATATAGTTATGATAATTTATAAAAAATATCCATAAGTCATTTTTATGTGTAGGAATAAACTACACATCAATCCGATTCATAGTATGACTGGTATAACTCTAAGTGTGTCTTTTTATTTAAAATGAATAATAATTTTAGTAAAAAAACATGCAACATTATGAAAACTAAGTAAATTCATTTGGATTGTATTGATACTTTAGTTTAATTATCCATAGGTCATTATGATGTGTATGAATCAACCACGCCTCAATATGATGCATGGTGTGACCGGTATAACTCCAAGTATGCCTTTTTATTTAAAATCAACATTAATTTTAGTAAAAAGAACAAGTGACATACATAAATCTAAGAAAACACATTTGGATTGTTTTTATACATTGGGAAAATGATCCATAAGTCATGTATAAAATATAGTAATTATACTCACCTCAATCTCATGCATGGTGTAACCGATATGACTCAAAGTATGTCTTTTTATTTAAAATTGACATTAATTTTAATAAAAAGAACAAGTGACATACTCAAAACCAAGAAAATGAATTTGAATTATTTTGATAATTTAGGAAAATGGTATATAAGTAATTTTTTATGTGTATAAATAAACCCTACCTCAATATGATGCACGTTGTGACCCATTTAACTCTATGTGTGTCTTTTTTATTTAAAATTGACATTAATTTCAGTAAAAAGAACAAGTGACATATAGAATACTGCTAAAATTAATTTTTATTGTTTTTATACTCTATAAACATGATTAATAAGTCATTTGTGATGTGTAGGAATCAACCGCACCTTAATCTGACACATGATGTGACCGATATGACTTAAAGTGTGTCTTTTTATTTAAAATTTACATTAATTTTATTTAAAAGAACAAGTGACACACTGAAAACCAATCAAACGTGTTATGATTATTTTGATACTTTTGGAAAATGATCCATAACTCATTTTTGATGTGTAGTAATCAAATTCACCTCAGCATGATGCACATTGTGATTGGTATGACTCAAAGTATCTATTATCAGTTTAAAATTGACATTTTAGTTCAAAACATGTGCTACTCACTGAAAACCAAGAAAAAAAGCTCTGATTGTCTTGATAATTTAGAAAAATAATTAATATGTCATTTTTGAGGTGTAGGAAGAAATATCACATCAAATTGACACATGATGTGACTAGTATGACTCATAGTGCATGTTTCCAATTTGAAATGATATTTTAGTAAAAAACACAAGTGACATACTCAAAACCAAGAAAACACATTAATATTGTTTTGATACATTAGGAAAATGATCCATAAGTTATTTTTGACATGTATTAATTATATTTACCTTATTCTGATGCACAGTGTGATCGGTATGACTCCAATCGTATCTTTTTTATTTATAATTGACACTAATTTTAGTAAAAAGAACAAGTGACATACTAAAAACTAATAAAAAACATTAATATTGTTTTGATACTTTAGGAAAATGATCTATAATTCATCTATGACATGTAAGAATCAGCCTCACTACAATATGACAGATGATGTGATCAATATAACTCCAAGTGTGTCTTTTAATTTAAAATTGATATTAATTTTAGTAAAAATAACAAGTGACATACTGAAAACCAATAAAAAACATTTGGATTGTTTTGATACTTTATTGAAATGATTAATAAGTAATTTTTAATGTGTAAGAATCAAACTAACCTCAATCCGATACACGGTGCAACCGATATCACTCCAAGTGTGTCTTTTTATTTAAAATTGACATTAATTTTAGTTAAAAGAAGAAGTGACATACTAAAAACTGAGAAAATGCATTATGAATATTTTTATACTTTAGGAAAATGATCCATAAGTCATTTGTGATGTGTATTAATCCTATAAACCCCAATACAATGCACATTATGACTGATATGACTCCAAGTGTGTCTCTTTATTTAAAATTTTCATTAATTTTAGTAAAAAGAATAAGTGACATACTGAAAACTAATCAAACACATTGATAATGTTTTGATACTTTAGGAAAATGATCCATAAATCAATTTTGATGTGTAAGAATAAAATGAACCTTAATCCGACACACAATGTAACCCATATGACTAAAAGTATCCACTATTAGTTTAAAATTGACATTTTAGTTCAAAACATGTGTCACTCACTAAGAAACCAATAAAACACACTATGATTATCTTGATAATTTAGGAAAATGATTTATAAGTCATATTTGACATGTAGAAAGAAATATCATGTCAAAACAACACACTATGTAACATCCCAATACATTAAAAATATTTTCATTTTAGAATAATTTTTTGGTATATTTTTTATACGAAACACTAGGTTAAGCTTACGCTACACACAACACTGAGTTAGCTCGCGTTACATGAAAGACTGAGTTGTACTGCCTTTTAATAAAGCATATATTTTAATTTTTTTTGAAAATTTTATAAATTTAATTTTTCAAGATAGACTCAATTTTTAAACTTGGAATTTCAAAATTATATTAGGGAGAATTTTTGTTATTTTTCTGAGAAGTTTCATTTTTTGATGAATAGTGAAAAATACTGTATTTTAGTTTAAAACCATCTTTTCATATAAATAATTATTAATGTTAAATTATATTTTAAATTTGTTTTAAAGTCACAATAAATCAATTATATATCTATTAATCCAATGTAGGACATTGGAATCATTTTTATATTTACTTTATATATGAGACTTAATGAACTTTTTAACATTTTCACTTTAAAAACTCACTTTCTTACCACATCTGCGAGATTACCTTTAAAATTAATTGTGAAAATTTTGTGAATTTAATTTGAAAAAAATAACATAAATTTTTTGTAATAAGTATAATATTTATATTCTAATATAATAAAGTTAGTCTTAGACAAAAAATATTAGTGAAAGTAATTAATATTAATTATAGCAATTAAGGTAAAATTATGCTTAACAAGATATTAAACATTAAACTTAAGGTCCAGAATGTGTAATAAACTTGTCCAAAATCCATTTTATGATAATATTTCAACCATATACCCCCTTGGTTATAATATTTTGAGTTTTTGGGATACTATTCCATGAAAGTGACCTATATAATAAGTTAAGTAAAGAAAAAGAAAAAAGGAACCTTCCTTACCTATAACATTTATAAAGATTTAATTTATGCAAGGAGGTACATATTTTCGATTAAAAAAAATATTTTTAAATTTAAATGAGTTTTTATCATGATAATTTAACTATATTTTTTAGATATAAATTAGTTACATTAAACTCTTAACAAACGCTAATGCATGGATTATTTAGTTAATAATTAAATAAAATAAATAATGATAAAAACATTAGAAGGGAAGTAAATTTAATGAAATATTGTGTTAAATTATTTTTTAGATGAATATATATTGTTAAAAAGATTTTAAATTAATATATTTTAATCCCAATAATGTTATGATATCGTTAAATTAAAATTAAATAAATAATTTAAAAACTGACATTAATGTTATTTTATAATAAATGATATTTTATTAAATGATTTAAAATTAATAAAAATCATATATTATACCAAGTGTTTTTTATAAGTGATTAAATATCAAATATTTTCCATTCATTGAACAAATTATATTTTATAATTAACATATTAACCCATAGATAGTACAAACATTTTTAGCACGATTTAGCTTCAAGAAATGTTTTTGCACGTTATATACACCCGTTTTAAAATTAATTTTCAACACATATGAGATTTTTATTTTTTAAATTATATATAATAATTATAATTTAATGTGTCTATATTTTATAATAAATATCAATTTAATTTAGTATTAATGGTTAAATTACATAGGTTATAAAACTTGTTACCTAAATGAAAAACCAAAATGAAAAATATAAGGAAACTTAAAGAATAGGAACAAAATTATAAAAACAAACTTATTTTTGTTTTTTGGAGAATTTTATTGAACACAATTTCACTTTAATCTATTATTTTTATATTTTTAAATCACACAAATTAAGGGAGACCTCCCAATAGTGTTTAGATTTTGGTATTTATAAGAATGCCACTTATCTTCCACTATAAATAGGAATTCACTCCTCCCCTTCCTTACACCTATAAATACAAATTAGATCATCAAAATTATAGAAAAATAAGCTCTAAAAATACCTACCACCATCATAGAGTCCTCAATTTGGGAATAAATCCAACCAAATAATCCCTTTGGTTCAAACCAATAGGAGTTACCCAAAAAGAGGTAACATTGTTCAAACGTGCACTTAAGTTTTATTTATTTCTCCACCCATTAAATTATTCTTATTACATGATTGTATAATAATATAAGTATCCTAAATGTACTAATATGTTTTTATTTTAATGTATTTAACTAAACCTACAAACACTTTCATCAAATGGGTAATGAAATTACCATTCGTGTACGGTGATCTACTGCCTCACGAAATAATGCCATTCGTTTTTCATTTACCACCTCATATGGTTGGGCATTATGATGGAAAAACTATTTTTATATGATATATATGATATTTATGTTGTTTTAATACTTTTTTAATTGTTACTTAACACATAATATTATGCATTCAATTTAGTGTAAATTTGATAACATTGTCTGTGGACGTGTGTACTACCGCCTCTTAAAAGCGATGTGATACATTCACACATTACATGAAATTTATTAAGGATGGGATTAATTAAAAATATATGAAATATATGAAATATATATTATATTAATTAAATAATTATATTTTTGGTAAATATAATATATCATTTTTTCTATTACCCTTTCACACACCAAAAAAAGTGATAACGTCGTTCGTGAACGTGTGGACTACCGCCTCCTCAACATGATGTGATTATTTTTACATAACAAGAAATATATATATATAGTTATATATGATTAAATAAAATTTTATTTATTATATAATTATCATTATTTAAATATAAAATGTTACATACTTTCTTTCCATAACAATTATTGAAAAATGGGAACGTTACTCATGCGTACGTACGACCTATCGTCTCCATAATTGTGACATTGGTTCATTTTTTATAACAATATTTCATGATTGATTTTAAAAGTATAATTTATGTGTAAATATGATAATTATTTCATTATTATTATTCTTTATATGTTTATATAATGAACCCTTTAACTATAGTCAACCCACCAAATTAGTTTTTGATATATGAACCAAGTTTGGTCAAAACACCCGACGTAAACATAATTTTTTAAGTAGTTGTATACAAAATTACAATAAGTAAAGTAAAAGTAATAATATATTTTTTAAAAGGATAAAAATAAATTAAATAATTAACATAAGTTTATTATTCAGGAAGATAAAGGCACATATGACAAGTTAGACATAAGGTAAGGGGTTAGTGTCTCACTTTATCTTCCACGAGGTATACACTATTTTTAGCATTTATTTATTTTATGTGGTGTATATACTGACCCTAATGTATTTTATATCATCAATAAATTTACCCTCATGGTATTTAAATTTTTATTTGAAGTTATTTCTTTCATGGCTATTATAATTCAAAATTTACCAAGTAGTAAGGGTTTTCATCTCAATTTACATTTCATTGAGACTTATTTATTATTTATGAACCAATTCACTTATATGTTGTGTATATAACATCCATTTAACATTTAATATAATATTTTATTCATTTTTAATGGTATTTTCAGTTTTAATTTGAGTTATCTCATACAAGGGTTTTGATTTGAAAATTACCCAAGTGGTAAAAGTTATCTTCGAAATATTACTTTCTTTTGTGATTGTTAACTTTATCTTGAAATAATCACTTTATTATAATCAATTTTTAGACATTAAATTTTTATTAAATATCAATAACATTTCTCATGGGTATAATTTTTACCTAAACCATATACCATTTTTACATATGATGTTTACTTTTACTATTATTTTATTAACTGGGGAAATATTGATAAATCCATATCTTATATATAATATTTATATTTGATGATAAGACTCATTTTTCTTTAATTAAATCGATTATTCAAAATATGAGGAATGAATTGGATTTAATATGTGATGGGTGGGGCCCAATACATCCCCTTGATGCATTGATAGGTTTCATGAGACAAACTAGATATGGTTTTGCCCAAGACCTTACCCATTTATTAGATTCTTGGCATAAAGAATCGACAGTGATAGATTATTGGAATGAATCCTTGATAACATTAGATTCTTGGCATAAAGACTTGAAAGTATTAGATTATTGTCATGAATTATCAACGGTATGTTTTAGAAATCCATAATTATGCATTCTATCATTATGAATTCAGTTATTGTTATTCCATGTGATTATTCAATTAGTTAGAATATCCATGGTTAAGTTTCATTATCAGATTATTGATTAAATGGAATTTATTTTAGTTATATAACTTTACATATTGATTATACCTTATCTAGTTGTCTAAATGGAAAGTGTGTCCAATTTATTTTACCTTTCCATATTTATTATTCTTATTGATTCATGATTACTTTTATTATACTTTACCATCATTGATCATTTGAGATCACCCTTACTTTGTTTCCTTTCACCAGGTTATGAAGAAGAGACCTTTGAATAAGTTTTCAAGGATAGTATTTATTAGAATTTGTTATGTATTATGTTTTATTTAATTTTTCCAACGTAAAATGGGTATCATGTATGTATCTGGTTTCCAAAACTTATAAACTAATCGGTACTTTGGGATTATAATCTTTTATCTATGCTAATGTAATAAAGTAATGAACTAGCTAAAGGATTTATGGGGTTGGGTCACCACATTTGGTGGAAGAGTGAGTTTAGTATCAACCTTGGAAACTATATTTAAAAAATATATATTTGGAAACATAACCCTAAGATAGAGTTTGAGAATAAGTATAGACAAACATCCCAAGGAAACCATGTTTATGTTTATGAGAATAGATACTGATAAAATTTTCGTTTTATGTTAAGTATTTTACTAGTTTTAAGATTATACATTATGTTCCATAATGATATGACCCAATATAGTGTATGATGTCATTTAGAAATGGTGCCTAGTATAAGGAATGAGAACCTCCCCAATGCACATGATCTAAAGAGTAATAATGATCACAATTTTTATGGTCTCAATCCAATATTTAGAAGTGAAATAGTCTCCCAATAATTCTCATCATACGAGGACATAATATCATGTGCTAACGAGACAAATAAATAATTATCTTAGTATTATGGATTTGGAGGGAAGCACAAGAAAAAGAGGAAATCTAGGAAAAATATAAAGGGAACACGGGAAAGAATTATTTTCCCACATGTAATAATTGTGTAAATAATCACCCTGGTACTTGATTAAATGGAATGGGAGTTTTCTTCAAGTTGGGAAAGAAAGGCCACCGTGCTTGTGATTTCATGGATAATAAATAGGTTCCTAGCATATAATTCTTTGACTGTAAGGAGATACGACACCAAATAAACAAATGTCTCAAGTTTCATAGGAATATACAACAAAAGAGGATAATGGAACATCGTCAAGATTATTCTACCACCATAGATTAAGATGAATGATCAATGTGATTATTTTTATATTAAATAATTATTTCATTTGAGTATTTTATCAATGATCCACTAGTTATAATAATTATGGAATATATTAGGATTTTACTACAATAATTTTCATTAATAATTTGAGATGATATGTTGAATGGTACCATGAAAAGTGATTTATAAGCAAGTTAAATTTTTTTTAAAACACATGGTTAAGGGAAATATAACCCTTAATATGTTCCTGATACTGAGATAATGATGTTTTAATAAAGATATTATTGATTTGGATAAAGTACATTGGATAGTACCGACTACCTTGGATCTGATTAATGGTCTATTGAAAAATTGGTTTATTCCATCATTAATGGAGTTTACAACAATTTTGGATTTAAGGAATATATCCAATAACATGTGTCTTACTTCAGAAATAAGGAAGAATTCATGTTTCCAATAAATATTATGGTAATTCATGTTATTACCATGTTTTAATAGAATACATGATGAGGATGTTCATATGTTTGGCATGTGATGATTATAGAGCTACTTCATGTTGTTTGAATTAATAATAAGTTCATTTTGGAAATTTAGCGAACTTATTACTAAAAGTGTTAGATCATAACTGTTTGGAAAATTTGAACATTTATGAAATGGTTTAAGTTGATATTTAGATGTGGTTTTAGAGATTAATGTATTACTTCACTATATGAATCATCTTGTGCAAAGATATAAAGTAGAAATAGTTCAAGGTGTAATCAAAGGAACATATTATAAAAACATACATTTACTTATATTATTATAGTGTGAAAGATTTTATAAAATATATAAAAGGGTATTAGAACAAATTTTTCCTCCTATTATCATCATATTTGATGATATCAATAACCTTTTTCATAACTCTGGTTTATGACTTTTTAGTCATTAACTTTCATCTAAACATGTTCTCTATTACTCTCCCTTATAACTTGATAGTTTGATATTTCTTCCATGTTAATGTTTTAAATAGAATTATTATATTTGAAAGACTAGTTTTGTGGTGAAATTATCATTCCCATTTCCCCATTATTAAGAATATTTATTATTAACCCTATTTACAATGTGGGTTTTTTACTACAATAATATTTTTTTTTAAATATGAAACCCTAGATTACCGAGATCAAGTTTAAATTGTGAGGACACAATTTAATTAAGGTGGGGATAATGTGACTCCCAAAGAATTTACAATATTTTAATTTTAGAATAATTTTTTTATATTTTTTTATACACAACAGTATTTTAAGATTACTCTATACACAACACTGAGTTATCTTACGTTACACGCAAGACCGAGTTTTACCGCTTTTTAATGACACACGTATTTTAAAACAAGATTTTGACACTTTTATAGTTTTTATTTGTAAAAATAAATTTTTTTTTAACTCATAATGTCAAAATTATCTTAAGGGGGATTTTTGGTATTTTTATGAGAAGTTTCATTTTTTTATAAATAGTGAAAAATACTACATTTTAGCTAAAAACAACATTTTCATCTAAATAATTATTAATGTTAAATTATATTTTAAATTTGTTTTAAAGTAAAAATAGATAAATTATATATATATTAATACAATTTAGGTCATTGGAACCATTTTTATATGAAATTTAGATATAAATACTTAATGAACTTTTGTACATTTTCACTTTAAAAACTCACTTACTCGCCATGTCTGCATGATTAGATTCAAACTTAATTTTGTCACTTATATGAATTAAATTTTTAAAAACAAACTTAAAAGGTTGTAATTAGTAAAATATTTATAGTCTAGATAAAATTATTTTTTTACTAAAAATATTAGTGAAAGTAATTAAAATTAATTTTAATAATTAAGGTAAAATTAAGCTTAATAAGGGACTAAACCTTAAACTTAAGGGCCAAAATGACCTAGAAACTTATCCAAAAGCCACTGGATATAAATATTTAAACCATATTCTATATTGTTTCTAATGTTATGAGTTATTTGGTTACTATTACATGAAACTGACCTAAATAATAAGTTAAGTAAAGAAAAAGACAAAAAAAGAGCCTTCCTTACCTTTAACATTTATAATTCTTTAGAACATTGAAGAAACTACATATTTTTTGTTATAAAAAATATTTTTAAATTTAATTTTTTTTATAATGATAATTTAACTATAAGTTTTAGAGATTAATTAATTATATTAAATTCTTAAAAAATGCTAATTCGTAGATTAATAAAGTTAACAAATAAATAAAATAAATGATGCTAAAAACAATAGAAGGGAAGAAAATTTTAATGAATTATTATGTTAAATTAATTTTTTAGATGAATATATCATGTTACATAGCCGTGAAATTAATATATATGAATTCAAATATTGTTATGATAACTTTAAATTAAAATTAAATAAATAATGTCAAAATTGACGTTAATTTTATTTTATTAAATGATTTAAAATTAATAAAAACCCAAAATTATGGCAAGTTATTTTTATGTTTTATTAAATATCAAATATGATCAATTAATTGAACAAATTATATTTTATAATTAACATACTTGACCCATATATAGTAAAAACATTGTTAGCACGGTTCGGGTTAAAGTAGGGTTTTCACACGATACATGTGCTTGTTTTAAAATTAATTTCTGACACACATGAGTTTTTTATTTTATAAATTATATTTTATATTTATAATTCATTAGGACTATATTTTATAATAAATGCCACTTTAATTTAGTCTTATTTTTTAAATTACATAGGTTAGAAAACTAGTTACCTAAATAAAAAACCAAAATGAAAAATATAAGGAAACTTGAAGACTAAGAAACAAAATTTTAAAAATGAAATTATTTTTGTGTGGTGGAAAATTTTATTGAACAAAATTTCACTTTACCCCATTATTTTTCTATTTTTTAATCACATGAGGTAAGGGAGACCTCCCAATAGTGTTTCCCTTTTGGTATTTACAATAATGCCACTCCCCCTCCACTACAAAGTGGCATTTAATCCTCCCCTTCATCACTCCACTAAATCCACTTTGTATTATCCAAAATCAACCTAAAAAATCTCCCAAAATCCCGGAAATCAACTTAGAGTCCTCAATTTTGGCATAAATTCAATAAAGTAATCCCTTTGATGGAAACCAAAAGGAGTTACCCAAAAAGAGGTAACATTCTTCAAACATGCACTTATGTTTTATTTCTTTATCCATGAATTCATTTATTATTATGACATGCTTATATAATATCATAAGTATAATAAATGTACTAATATGTTTTTATGTTATGGTCTTGACCTACACCTATAAACAATTCCATCAAATGGGTAATGAAATTACCATTAGTGTGCGACGAACTACCGCCTCCTGAAACGATGTCATTTGTTTTTCCTTTACCACTTATCATGGTTGGGAATTATGATAAAAATACATTTTTATATGATATATATGATATTTATGTTGTCTTAATACTTATACAATTTTTATATAACACATAACTTTATATATTCCATTTGGTGTGAATATGATAACATCATTTGTAGAGGTGTGGACTGCCGCCTCCTCAAAGTGATGTAATACATTCACACATTACATGGAATGTATTTAAGGATGAAGTTTATTAAAAATATGTTAAATAAATGACATATATATTATATTAATGACATAATTATCTTAATGTAAATATAATATATCATTTTCTTTATTACCCTTTCACACACTAAAAAAAGTGACAACGTCATTCATGGATGTGTGGACTACCACCTCCTCGATGTGATGCGATTCATTTTACATCAATAGAATTATAAATATAAGTATATATTATTAAATAAAATATTATTTATGATATAATTATCATTCTTGAAATATAAAATATTACTTATCTTTTTTCCATAATGATTATTGAAAAATGGGAACGTTACTCATGCGTACGTATGACCTACCGTCTCCATGATTGTAACGTAGGTTCATTTTTCATAACCATATTTGATGATTGGTTTTGAAAGTATAATTTATGTATAAATATTATAATTATTTCATGATTATTATTCCATATATTTTTATATAATGAACTATTTGACTATAGTCTACCTGCCAAAGTCGTTTTTAATACATGAACCAGGTTTGATCAAAACACCCAATGTAAACTTAATTATTTAAGTAGTTTTATAAAAAGTGTAATAAGAAAAGTACAAGTAATAACAATATTTTTAAAAATGATATCAATAAAGTAAATAATTAACATAATTTTATTATTCATGAATACAAAGATACACATGACAAGTCAGACTCAAGGTAAGGGAATCTTGTCTCACTTTTTCTTCCATGAGGCATACACCATTTTCACCACTTATTTATTTTGTGTGGGGTATATACTTACCATAACATATTTTATATCATGAATAAATTTATATTTATAGAATTTATATTTTCATTTTAAGTTATTTCTTTCATGGGTATTATAATTCAAAATTCAATATATAGTAAGGGTTTTCATCTCAATTAACATCACACTGAGACTTATTTATTATTTATGAACAAATTCACTTATATGTGGTGTATATAATGCCACTTTTACATTTAATATCATAATTGATTCATTATTCATATAATTTAAAGTTTAAATTTTAATTATCTCATCCAATGGGTTTGATTTGAAAATTACCCAATTGCTAAAAGTTATCTTTGAAATCTCAATTTCTTTTATGATTGCTAACATTCTCTTGAAATAATAGTTTTATCATAATAAATTTTTAGACATTAATTATATATTAAATATCCATGTCATTTATCAAGGGTATTATTATTTCCTAAATCATATACCATTTTTATATACGGTTTTCACTTTGATAATTATTTGATTAAATGGGGAAATATTGATATATCTGTATCTTCTACTCAATACAAATATTTGATGATAAATTTCATTGTTATTTAATTAAATATATTATTAAACATTTGAGGAATATATTTAATTTTTTTATATGATGGGTGGAGCCTGGTATATGCCCTTGATGAATTGGTAGGTTTTATGAGACAAACTAGATATGGTTTTGGCTGAGTCCTTACCTATTTATTAGATTCTTGGAATGAAGACTCGATAATGATAGATTCTTGGCATGAAGACTTGATATTATTAGATTCTTGGCATAAATCCTTGAAAATATTAGATTATTATCATGAATCCTTGATGATATGTTTTATATATCCATCTTTATGTATTCCATCATTATGAATTCAATTATTGTTATTCTATGTTATTATTTGATTAGTTATAATTTCCATGGTTAAGTTTCATTATTAGATTATTGATTAAATAACACGTGTTTTAGTTGTATAACTTTCCATATTGATTATGCCTGATCCAATTTTCTAAATGTAAAGTGTGTCTAATTTCATTTACCTTTCCATATTTATTATCATTATTGATTAATGATTATTTCCAATTTACTTTACCCTTACCTAAAATTTGAGCTCACCGTTATTTTGTTTCCTTTCCACAAGTTTTAAAGAAGATACATTTGAATGAGTTTTCAAGGATAATTTTTATTATAATTTGTTATTTATTATGTTTTTTTTATTTCCAAATATAAAATGGGTATCATATATGTATATAGTTTCCAAAACCTATAAATTGATTGGTCCTTTGTGATTCAAATATTGTATCAATGCCAATTCAATAATGTAATGCACTAGCTCTAGAATTTCTGGGGTCAAGTCGCTACAAAATATGTGACAAGTATGTCTCAAAGTGCATGTTTCCAGTTTGAAATGACATTTTAGTACAAAAAACACGTGACATACTTAAAACTGAGAAAAATAATTTTGGTAGTTTAGATACTTTAAGAAAACGATATTTAAGTAATTGGTGATGTGTAGGAATCAGACATAACTTAATACAATGAATGGTGTGACCGGTATAACTCCAAGTGTGTCTTTTTATCTAAAATTAACAATAATTTTAGTAAAAAGAACAATTGACATACTAAAAATTGAGAAAACACATTTATATTTTTTTTGATGCTTTAGGAAAATGATATATAAGTTATTTTTGAAGTGTATAAAAAAAACACACCTGAATAAGATTCAGGGTGTGACCAGTATAACTCAAAGTGCATCTTTTTATTTAAAATTTACATTTTATTAATGTATAATTTCATATTTATGTTTAATTTATTCCATTATAGCATTAATAATAAAAGACTTTTTTTCTTATATAAGTGGGTTCTTTTAATCGGGTTGGGGTTGTTTTTTTTAAAATTGATACCATGGTTGGGTTTTTTGAGAGGGGGTCACGGGTACCAAAGATAATGAAACATTAATGTTTTTAAATGTTTATAGATATTAATTTTAACTTTAATTATAGAAAAGATTATTTGAAATGTATATATAAACATTTTTTTGTATTTTTTATGTAACATTTATTTCAATTAAATTATATATTTTCATATAGGTGTATTTAAATACAAGTTATAGGTGTATTTTTTTAAGTGTACTATTATTTAAATAGAACAATGCAGTAGGTTGGACTTAATTAGCACTATTTATAGTGCAGATAAAGGCCTCCCTTTATCAGTTCTAGTTTAGTACCAATAATGTCACCCCTTTATCAATGTTTTTTAGTGCTGATAAAGGGGACCCACATTTAATGGCATTGAGGACAACAATTTTTTTGGGTGTTAAATCCATTTTTGTTCACTTTTAATGGGCTGATCTATTGTAGTGTAGAAGATAAATAATTAATATCAGTTAATATTAAAAAGTTTATTTTCAATAAAAATTATTTACTTTACATTATACATTTTATTTTAAATAGAAATTTTTTAAAAATTTAAAATTTAAATTTGATAAAGTAAAATTAATTTTTGAACACCTCACAACAAAATTATCTTAAGATGTATATTTTAGTTTTTTCCAAAATAACTAGTTTTTAGTAAAAAATATTAATTTTTATAATACCATCATATTTATACAACTTAAAAGTTTTTGAAACCATTTTTACATAAAAAAAATATATTATAAATTATAATAAATAATTCTAAAATACTGGTTGAATTTATAAGCTCATGCTCAACATTTTGAAATTATTTTTAGTGTTTTAATAAAAAATGTTTTCATCTATTTTGTTTAATTAATTATAACTTGATTAAATGAAGTTATTATTTTATTTTATTTTTAAATAAATAATATTTAAAAAATAATAAATATTTTAAATTCATTTGGATCAATGAAATTGATAATTATATCTTAATCACAACTCATTTTTTCTTAAAAATAAACAAAAAAATTGGTTTTTACACGTTACATGCACCAATGTTAAGATTAATTTCCCTACACATATAAATTTAATTTTATAAAGTTATTTTTATATTTGATATTATGATATTCACATTATTTAATATGGTTAATTTCATTTTTGGGTATAAAATTTATATTGTTAGTATTAATGATAATTTCCATGATAATGGTGGAATAATTATTTTAAAATTATTTTTCAATTAATACCAAGAAATTTATATCAAATAAATTAAATTAAAATACTTTTAATAATGAATATTATATGATTTATAAACACATTATTACATATATTAACACTAATTTAATTGTAAATCAATACTAAATAATATTAATAATCCATAATGGTCAAAATGTCTTTTTTTACTAAAATAAATTTTCTACACATTATCGATTCTAATTTAAAATTTAATTTTATAATATTTATAATTTGAATTGGATTAAATATATGTTAAATTTAGTTACATTACACCTAAAATTGGAGATATGGTTGATGTTATATGTTTAATAAAACATAAAATAACTTAGTTAAAAACTAGTTACCTATTTTAAAAGTAAAAGAGTAAAATATAAAATCATAATCGTAAAATTCATATAAAATGTTTAAAAAATGGGTTTATAGACATTTTGAGTATTTATAGAACCAAATTCACCCCAAACTAAATTATTTTGAACTTTTGAGTCATTTACCTTGAAATGGTGTCATGGAATTATTAAAATATAAGAGGTGTTTCCAAAAAATGTATTTTCCTCTCTTATAAAAAAGAATCACTTGAACCATTTTAAACAAAAATCACCATTTTGAATTACTACATGAAACTATAATATTTTACTTTACCTAGAACTATATCCTACAAACATAATCTCATTATCACTCATAGTTATCTTAATATCTTTAATTTCAAGGTAACTTTCAAGAGAAAAATCAAGTCTCCAATACCTCTTAAGCTTTTCTTCATAATATTACTCTTCTAAATTTAGTATAACCATAATAATATGCTTAATTTAGTATCATTAATATAATAATATGGTGTTATATTATTGGTAAAAACCACATTTAATAATTTCCATCCACTTGAAAAAAAGAATATCGTTAGTGTGTCGGGTGGACTACCGCCCCCATGAAGCGACATCATTTTTTTTCATTAACTAATTTAATAAAAGATATTAATAGTAATAATTACGAATAAATATAATATATCTCATATAATAATTATTATTAAATTTTGATTTAATATCTATCTCCACCCCCTCTCATGTGTTGTGAAATAGGATCATTAATCATGCGTATGTGCGGATTACCGCCTCCATGATGAAACATTTTTTGTTTCCCATTTATATTTTTATAAATTATCTAAAAATATTAAAATATGGATCACAATCATAAACAATTCAAAATAATATCATTATTATTCTTTTATAATGATATTATGTCAAAAGAAACACCTCCTTAACCATACTACCTAATTGAGTTAAAGCATGTTCAAGTTTGGGTCTGTTTAACCACATATGTGAACAAAGATTTAAAATATGATTATATATGGATATGGGAACATTAAAAATAATATTATTATAATTTATTAAGAAAATAATTATTATGATATTTTTTTTAAAATTTTATCTTATGTATTTAAACTATTATTAAAGTAATATTTTTAATAGCTAAAATTACCAAAATAAGCCGTTATCAATTTTATTTTCACATAACGCAACAAAAAAACATATGGAATAAAATAATAAAATTTTAAATCAATATAAATTATTTTAAAAAAATCATAAATGATATATCAATAATAAAATTGGTATCAAATTTTGGGAAATGATATTAATATTATTAAACATGCACAAAACAATTAAATTTTTTGACACTCGATAACCAAAATATACTGTAATTAATTAATGTAATCATGATAAATAATTATGAATAAGGATTAAAAATGGGTAATATTTATGAGAAATATTTTTAAATAGGATATTAAGTAATTTATTTTTTTACAAGAGGTTTGAGTGCCATTAGCTAAGAAAGGGAAAAAGGAAAGGGTTTATTGTCTTAAGTTCACCTTCATTGAGGCATGATTGCATATTTTTCAGATATTTCTCTTTTATATTGTATAGATATATAAAAAATGAATTATTTTATCATAAATCAACATTTTTGATGAGATATAAATGTTTATTTCACAATATATCCTACATGTTCTTTCAATCTATTTACTTCTCAAATTTTATGGGTTTCCTTATCTCAAATTTAATTCCCTTGAGACACATTTTTTATAAACACCATGTTTCCTTTTAAATGGAGTAAATACTTACCCATTTTAATTTTGTATCATTATTATCTTATATTTTATGATATTAAATTTTCTATTTAATGTTTTTCTTCTCATGGGTTTTCAACTCAAAATTTACAAGGGATGTAAGGGGTTTTCATGTCTCAAATATTTTCCTTGGGTCATAATCACTCTTCATTAACTATTATCTTTAAATATTGATTTATTTAACCTATGATAATGTTTTTCACGACACGCCTTCACCAAAATGAGGGAAGGGTCAACATATTGCGAGGCCCTTTCTTCCTTAAGTTGAAGGAGAGATAATGACCCTCGAGACCCGCCTTTAATAGGTCCCGGAGTGGCGACTAGCACCAAGGGTATAGAAATTTCTCACAAATGGAAGGCATTAACCCTTTTTGTTTTATAAAATCGAGAGATGAGATGATGAAACTCAACAACACAAAGGTAACCGAAAAGTAAAACCAAAAAAAAAACCATCCCCACATGCATGTTCCAAAAGTAAATCCACAAGTACAAAAGGTGACTACAAGGGTATGTACAAAGGAAGAAAAACAGCAACTGCAACTGCCCCAAAGGTCCGAGCTAGTATGGTCCTATGCGATCCCCGAAGTCCTCCTGGAAACCTAAAAACAGTTTTTATATATGTAGGGTGAGCATGCAAGTACACTCAGTAGGGAAAACCAAAGACTCTCGTGCACAAGTGGGGGATCGTGCTAAAGTCCTGTGAGAAAAAGGAGTAAACCAAACACCTATCAAAGTAAACTATACACCCCAGGCCTCACCAAGGCACACTCCCCAAATAACTCAAGTCAAGTAATATATATATAATCAGAGCACATAGATGTTTGGGTACCCCGTGCCACTTTACCACTGGTTATTGAGACATCCTACGCATCAGACCAATCCCTCCATTCTGTCACCGCAGTCCCACTGCCACACCCGCCCGCACACACCTGGGAAAAAATCACACGCAGTACCACTGCCGAAATCCCACCCGCACACACCTGGGCCACAAATGTCACATGTAACCATGCCTGCAAACACCTAGGCCATAACAACCACCACTACGCCCGAAGACACCTGGGCCAGAAGATCCACTGCCACGCCCAAAGACACATGGGCCTCATCCCGAAGACGCTTGGGAAACCACCTGCCGCACACACCTGGACAACCGTCACACTGCCCCGCCCGAAGGTTCTTGGGCTAATAATGGACCTCAGGCCATCACAGCTTGCCCGGAGATACTTGGGCTATCCGGGAAAGGGAGAAGAAAAGGAGCTAATAACCAGCCACTAAGAATAGTGTTGGGAAAAACACCCTCCCCCATGAAATGGGGGTGTTCGGCACTAAGTTCTCAACTTGGGTGTGGCACGAATAAGAAAAACAAATATACAAGTATAGATATAGGTAACAAACACCCACCCAAAGCTTAGGTTTTCCTAACCAGCCTACAGAACACAACGCCACTGCGTCCAAGTCACAAGTCACGACTCTCGCCAACAAAACCCATTTGTCCCATTCTTGTTTCATGTTCAGTAATAATGTATAATTAAGTTTAAGCACTACTGGGCAACTAGAATGCATAGGCAAAAGTCCAGGAAAGTAAACAGTCAAGCATCAACCGTAACGCCCACACCCGGTTCTCAACAACAGAGGATCCCACCCCAATTAGTGATATAAACAAGTACCCACCCGGTCTTAAAACTCACTACCACCGAATCTATACCAACAGGGGATCCCATCCCCAAATTCACACAAACTCCGAGAGTATAAAGATAGGGGATCCCATCCCCTCCCACATCTCCAGTAATCAGCCCGTAAAAGAAAACAACCAACAACGAACTACCACCACCAACACAAGTCAGGGCCATGCCAGTATTTTCAGATTTAAACGACTTAACACACTCCATGATTTCAATTTTTGTGTGTTTTAACCGGGGTTATCACAGAAGGATTGATCCTGGTGCCTCAATTTATTTGGCCGGATATACGTGATTAACCAATTTACTTTTCACAGCAGGAGTTTACAACCACAACAAGCCATTTAAAACATCAGCAGGGGTTCATTAGTGCACAAACAACGACCACCAATGGCCTCGATTTTCAGAAGGCATAAGCCAGCACAACTCAACAAGATGGTCATAATATAAACAACATCAACGATAATAGCCCCCCTCTTTCTTTATAGAATCCATTTCATTATCTTCATTTAGGTCTGGTTTGTCCAATTCTATAGAACAGAAGCACGCCCACCCCGCATGATACACAAAAGAGAGAGGCGAAGGAGAAATTCCCTACTTGTTGATAGATGATCGACGTTTAGGCCGGGCGTGAAACTTTATGGATAATGATGCGGCGTGACCGATGCACCAGAAGCTGTTTGTGAAAAGCTATGATTGAGGAAAGGAGAAACCACGACTAACCCTTAGTTTATAAGAGCCACAGACGGTTGAGGTGAGAACGCTAAACCACGTAAGGCGCGGGGGTCGTGGGTTGACCACACAGCTCCACTCATCATTAAAGGGGTTCAGGTGGTTTAAACTGACTCATTTTTAGATTAAGTATTTAATTAAAATTCTTATGCGCGTTATGTGTCTTTAAAACACGCTCAAACAGGTCAAAATAGGGTTTAAAACCCTATTTGCGCAAAAAGGAGCGCTACTGGAAATAACCCGCGGGGTAGGCCAGAGCCACTGGTGGGTGATAGCTACCGGTAGGCTGCAGCTACCGGTAGGCCACAGCTACCGGTAGGCTGCAGCTACCAGTAGGCCGCAGCTAACTGTAGGCTGAGCTACCGATAGGCTGTATCTACCGGTAGGCCGAGCTACCGGTAGGCAGAGCTACCGGCAGACCGAGCTACCGGGAGACAGAGCTACCGGTAGGCTGCGGCCACTGGTAGACCGAGCTACCGGTAGGCCTGCTACCGGTAGGCTAAGGCTTCCGGTAGGCCTACACCACCGTGATTCCCAGACCAGAAAACCCAAAACGAGATTTTCACAAAGTAATGGACCCCAAAAACCCGTGCCATTACATCAGATACCTCTTAAACGATTCTCATCCTTGAGAATCAAAACAAAACCAGAAGGGAAGAGAGGGTCCAAACAACCACCTCGAAATATACCTCTTAGGAGCGAACCCATGCTAACTAAAACATTTCCCCACTAAGAACCAAGCAACATACCATGCCAAACTGCCCGGGCATGTGGGTTGGGGAGGCTCCTCCCCCATGTCAAGATATTATCCGCTTTGAGTGGCACTGACTCGCCCGCACGGGTTTAATCGTATCCACCTTAATGCGTCTTGATTAGGGGTCGGGTTCTCTCCTCCCCATAGCCAGGGCTTTTCGCACACAAATAGAGGAAAGAAAACCAGTACATTTCATAGCCAAAAGACAAAACTTTCTACCACAACAGGTACAAAAAGGAACAAACTCAAAACAACTCTGGGTACTGGGTACGCATCTGTGCTTCCCTCTCCCACGTACTCTCCTCAAGCCCACCATGTATCCACAACACACGAACCAAGGGGATGGTTCGCCCATGAAGCACCTTCTCCTTGCGATCCTCGATCATCATTGGTCTCTCCACAAAGGTCACGTCGTCCTTGATTTCCATCTCACCCCAATCAAGGATGTGTGAATCGTCATGTAGATACCGACGAAGCTGAGACACATGGAAGACACCATGTATCCTTAGTAGCGGCGGTGGAAACTCTAGCTGATAAGCCACCTCGCCGACCCGCCGCAACACTTCGAAGGGTCTGATGAACCTGGGGGAAAGCTTACTCCCCTTACTGAACCTCCGCTGCCCACGCCGAGGGGAGACCTTCAAGAACACGTGGTCCCCAACCTCAAACTCCAAGGGCCTCCTCCTGGTATCAGCATACGACTTCTCTCGGTCCTGGGCCACCTTCATCCTTTCCCGTATGAGCTGAACCTTCTCTGTTGTGTTCTGTACCACCTCCGGGCCAAGGATGCCTGCCTCTCCTACTTCGGCCCAACACATAGGTGAACGGAATGGCCTCCCATACAAGGCTTCAAACGGGGCCATACCGATGGTAGAGTGATAACTATTATTGTAGGCGAACTCTACCAGGGGAAAGTGTTGCACCCATGATCCTCCTGAGTCCAGAACACATGCCCGTAGCATATCTTCCAAGGTCTAGATGGTGCGCTCTGTTTGTCCATCTGTCTGGGGATGGAAAGCAGTGCTAAGGCATAACTGGGTGCCAAACGCATGCTGAAATCCTCTCCAGACTCGCGAGGTAAACCATGCATCCCTATCCGAGACTATAGACCTCAGAAATCCATACAACCGCACCACCTCATCCACGTATTTTCGTGCCAAATCATCCACAGTACTCGACTCCCTGATTGCCAGAAAGTGAGCCAATTTTGTCAACCTGTCCACTACCACCCAGATGGCGTCATATCCCCCTTGGACCTTGGGTAGTCCCTTGAATAAATCCATCGAGATGTCATCCCACTTCCACTCGGGGACATCTAGGGGCTGCAGTAGGCCACCTGGAACTCAGTGTTCATCCTTCACTTGCTGACACACTAAGCACTTGGCCACAAACTCTACCACCGCTCGCTTAACTCTGGGCCACCAGAACTGCCTCTTCAGTCCCTGGTACATCTTGGAAACTCTTGGGTGTACCGCCAGGGGTGAGTTGTGGAACTCACTGAGAACCTTTCCGCACATCACTCCTGGAAAAAACAACCTTTTCTAGAAAAGCATCCGGTTCTGACCATCCTCTGTCCATCCCTCCAGAGCATTGCCCTGGTCAACTCGGTCACACATCACTTCACACTCCGGGTCTACCCACTGAGACTCCTCCACTTGTCGAAACAGAGATGACTGCACTATCATCTGATATAGGCAGCCTCTTCCGCTATCCATCTTCGCATCCAGGTGTAAGGCAGCCAACTCCTCCATTTCCTTCCAGGCATCCGCCGACTCTCGGACCGCATTCTTCTGCATCCTCCTACTCAAGGCATCAGCCACCACACTGCCCTTGCCCTCAGTATAAGAGATCTCAAAGTCGTAATCCTAGAAGAACTCCACCCATATCCACTGTCGCAAGTTTAATTCCCGCTGGGAGAAGATATACCTCAAGATTTTGTGATCTGTGAAGACCACAAAGCATTCCCCAATGAGGTAGTGCTGCCATAAATTTAGCGCAAAAACGACCACTGTAAGCTCCAGGTCGTGGGTGGCGTAATTATGCTCATGGGGGCATAGTTGCCTGAACCCATAAGAGATCACCCCTTGTCGCTGCATCAACACGCATCCCAGGCCCTGTCCTGAAGCATCACAGAACACCTCATAGGGAACCCCTTCTTCTGGTAAACTCAGCACTGGGACACTAACCAACTTCTCTTTTAGATAACTGAAGTCTGACTCGCACTGCTCGCTCCACATGAAAACCTGGTCTTTCTTGGTCAGGGCTGTCAAAGGGGCCGCAACTCAGGAGAAGTTAGGTACGAACCTCTGATAGTAACCTGCTAGCCCAAGGAAACTACGGACCTCTGCCACATTCTTGGGTGATTCCCAAGAAACAACCGCCTCAACTTTTTATGGGTCCACCGCTACACCCTGCTCGGACACCACGTGCCCAAGGAAGTGCACTTCCCGTGTCCAGAACTTGCATTTCGACAACTTCCCATAGAGATGATGATGTTGGAGGACCTCCAAAACCATCCTCAGGTGATCCGCATGGTCCTCCTCTGATCTTAATTAGACCAGGATGTCATCGATGAATACAACCACGAACCGATCGAGGTACTCCCGAAAGATGGAGTTTATAAGCCCCATGAACACAACTGGGGCATTCATAACGCCGAAGGGCATGACTAAGAACTCTAAGTGTTCATAACTGCATCTGAACGCCATATTTGGGATGTATCCCTCCTTCACTCTTAGCTAATGATACCCAGACCGCAGGTCGATCTTTGAGAACCACCCTACCCCTTTCAGCTAGTTGAAGAGATCGTCTATCCTCAGAAGAGGGTATCGATTCTTGATCGTCACCTGATTCAGCCTCCTGTAGTCGATGCACAACCTGAGACCACCATCTTCCTTCTTTACGAACAATACTGGAGCACCCCACGGTGACACACTTGGGCGAACATAACCCCTCTTCATCAAATCGTCAATCTGGATCCGCAACTCCCGTAGCTCTGAAGGTGCCATCCGGTAAGGAGCCATCGAGATCGGACTAGCGCCAGGCTGCAGGTCTATCCCAAACTCGATATCATGCTGAGGGGGTAGAGTCGTCACCTCCTTAGGGAAGACGTCCATAAACTCACGGATGATATCTGGAACTTCCACCATTTCAGCATCTACGGATTCCACTGTCAGCTCGGCCAAAAAGGAGAGGAGGGGTTCCTCTCGCCTGTTGCCCTTCTGACCGCCCCGCTCGCCGGTGAAGGTGACATGCCGGCCGCCCCAGTCTGAGAACACGACCCTTCTTCATAAACAGTCGATGATGGAACACACAGAAAATAGCCATTCGATGCCTAGGATGACATCGTATGGCTGTATCTGTAGTAGGAGAAGATCCCTAACCAACTGATGTGGCCCTATCATCAGTCTACATCCCCAAAAAACAAACAACAAGTTGGTCTGACCTCCGAATGGTGTGCTCAACACCAGGGGCTCTAGAAGTCTCTCCGCATTTAAACCCAAGGCACGGGCTAGACTTGGTGTAACAAAGGAGTGCGAAGCCCCGGTATGGAACAAGGCATAAGCAAGAGTGCTAAACAGACTGATCGTACCTCGAATAACCTTTGGCCCTGCTAGAACTGCTGCCTCTGTGGCGTGTAACTGTCCATGCCCAGATCCCCAGCCCCTCGGCTGTCGGGAGGAGCGGGAGCTCGCTGTCCTTGCTGCTGTTGGAAAGGTCTGGCTGGAAGCTGCTGCTGGGGTGGGTGCGGGAGGTGTCCTCCACCGCCGTACTACACCCAGTCCGAGCACTGACTCCATATATGTCCAGGGCTCCCACAGACGAAGCACCGCGGTCCCGATCCCGAAGGCAAAGGGCGAGGGCCGAGGGATCGAAACTGAAACAGCTGCGGTCTGCTCCCTGCTGGTCAGAACCTGGAGGGTCCTGACGCTGGAGGCCTGGTGCTGACGACCTTTCCCATCAATGGTCCCTGCTAGATCCCCTCTCATGACACTCCTCCTAGAGCATGCATCCTCTCCACCACTTCGGCCTTATTTTGGACCTCCAAGTACGTCTACAAGGTAAAGGGGGTAACAACATACTGAAGGGAGGGTCAGAGTGCCTCCTCTAAACATATTGCCCGAGACTCCTCATCGGGAAAGAGGTACGGAGCAAAATGTAGGAGGTCCTTGAACTTGATCCCTAGCTCGCTCATGGACATACTCCTCTGCTGGAGGGAGAGTAGCTCCTGTCTCTTTTCTGACTTCATCATCGAGGAGAGGAATTCCGCCCGGAACTCCCTCTCGAAATCCACCCAAGCCACCTCAGACTCTCTCCTCTCCCCTAGGTAAAGCGTCCACCACTGACGCGCCGCTCCCCGCATCTGGATGACGGCCAGAGGAACCCAGTACTCGGCTAGGGCCCAAATCAGGCCGAAAGCTATAACTAGCTTCTCTAGCCAGCCTTCCGTCTTCATGTCGGAGGTGTTGCCCTCATACTTCTCGAGGTCCTGTCTCTGGAAGGCCCGAAGAGTCTTCTACCACTGGTCGTCCTCTTCCTCTCGATCAGCTCTCTGCCGATCGGCCAAAGTATTCTCCGGGGCCTCGATCGCCTGTACCACACATGGTTGCCTTCCAGGTGCCATAACTGTAAGGTAAACAAGGAATGCCTAAGCCCAAGTAGTGCAGAATATCATTCTTAAAACTTCTTAAAATTTTAATTTATTATTAATTCCCAAGACATCCCAGAAACACAAGAACATAAGTCATTATGATGCATGTACCTTTCCTAGGGTCTCTACCCTGCAATCAGTGTGGCCACACTTGGTCATTCGGTAGGTCCAGAGTCCTTGCATAGGATCATGGGGGGCCCTAAAATCTCGTGTCCTAGCCAGTCTTCCCTGGCCTAATTCACATGCCAAGGTCACCCAACACTGTTGCCTTACCATCCCATGAAATCCTCACCGTGCCTAACTCCAGACTCCATCCTATCTCTCAACCATCACCTCTGATACCATTCTGTCATGACCCACCTTCACCAAAAGGAGGGAAGGGTCAGCAGATTGCCAGACCCTTTCTTCCTTAAGTTGAAGGAGAGATAATGACCCCCGAGACCTGCCTTCAATAGGTCCCGGAGTGGTGACTAGCACCAAGGGTATAGAAATTTCTCACAAATGGAAGGCATTACCCCTTTTTGTTTTATAAGATCAAGAGATGAGATGATGAAACTCAACAACACCAAGGTAACCGAAAAGTAAAACCAAAAAATAATAAACCATTCACACATGCATGTTCCAAAAGTAAAGCCACAAGTACAAAAGGTGACTACAAGGGTAAGTACCAAGGAAGAAAAAAAGCAACAGCAACTGCCCCAAAGGTCCAAGCTAGTATGGTCCTACGCGATCCCCGAAGTCCTCATGGAAACCTGAAAACAGTTTTTATATACGTAGGGTGAGCATGCAAGTACAATTAGTAGGGAAAACCAAAGACTCTCGTGCACAAGTGGGGGACCGTGCTAAAGTCCCGTGAGAAAAAGGAGTAAACCAAACACCTATCAAGGTAAACTATCCACCCCAGGCCTCACCAAGGCATACAACCCAAATAACGCAAGTCAATTAATATATATAATCAGAGCACATCGATGTTTGGGTACCACACACCACTTTCCCACTGGTTATTGAGACATCCTACGCATCGGACCAATCCCGCCATTCTGTCACTGCAGTCCCACTGCCACACCCACACGCACACACATTGGCCACAACCACACGCAGTCCCACTACCGAAATCCTGCCCGTACACACCTGGGCCACAACTGTCACACGTAACCACGCTTGCAAACACCTAGGCCATAACAACCACCACCACGCCCAAAGACACCTGGGCCAGAAGATCCACTGCCACGCCTGAAGACACCTGGGCCTCATCCCGAAGAATCTTGGGGAACCACCTACCGTACACACCTGGCCAACCGTCACACTGCCCCGCCTGAAGGTTCTTGGGATAATAATGGACCTGAGGCCATCATAGCCTGCCCGAAGATACTTGGGCTATCCGGGAAAGGGAGCAGAAAAGGAGCTAATAACCAGCCACTAAGAATAGTATTGGAAAAAACACCCTCCCCCATGAAATGGGGGTGTTCGACACTAAGTGATCAACTTGGGTGGGGCGTGAATAAGAAACAAAAAGATACAAGTATAGATATAGGTAACAAACACTCACCCAAAGCTTAGGTTTTCCTAACCAGCCTACAGAACACAACGCCACTGCGTCCAAGTCACAAGTCATGACTCTCGCCAACAAAACCCATTTGTACCATTCTTGTTTCATGTTCAGTAATAATGTTTAATTAAGTTTAAGCATTACTGAGAAACTAGTAGGCATAGGCACAAGTCCAGGAAAGTAAACAGTCAAGCATCAACCGTAACGCCCACACCCGGTTCTCAACAACAGAGGATCCCACCCCAATTCGTGATATAAACAAGTACCCACCCGGTCTTAAAACTCACAACCACTGAATCCATACCAACAGGGGATCCCATCCCCTCCCACATCTCCAGCAATCGACTCGTAAAAGAAAACAACCAACTACCACCACCAACACAAGTCAGGGCCATGCCAGTATTTTCAGATTTAAACGACTTAACACACTCCATGATTTCAATTTTCATGTGTTTTAACCGGGGTTATCAGAGAAGGATTGATCCTGGTGCCTCAATTTATTTGTCCAGATATACATGATTAACCAATTTACTTTTCACAGCAGGAGTTTACAACCACGACAAGCCATTTAAAACATCAGCAGGGGTTCATTAGTGCACAAACAATGACCACCAACGACCTCGATTTTCAGAAGGCATAAGCCAGCATGACTCAACAAGATGGTCATAATATAAACAACATCAACGATCACAACCCCCCCTCTTTATTTATAGAATCCAGTTCATTGTCTTCATTTAGGTCTGGTTTGTCAAATTCTACAGAATAGAAGCACGCCCACCCCGCTTGATACACAAAAGAGAGAGGCGAAGGAGAAATTCCCAACTTGTTGATAGATAATCGACATTTAGGTCGGGCACATAACTTTACGGATAACGATGCGGCACGCCCGATGCACCAGAAGCTATTTGTGAAAAGCTGCGATCGAGGAAAGGAGAAAGCACGGCTAACCCTTAGTTTATAAGAGCCGTGGACCATTGAGGTGAGAACGCGAAACCGCGTAAGGCGCGGGGGTCGTGGGTTGACCACATGGCTCCACTCATCATTAAAGGGGTTCAGGTGGTTTAAACCGACTCATTAATTGATTAAGTATTTAATTAAAACTCTTATGCGCGTTACGGGTCTTTAAAACATGCTTAAAAAGGTCAAAATAGGGTTTAAAACCCTATTTGCGCAAAAAGGAGCACTACTGGAAATAACCCGCGGGGTAGGCCAGAGCCACCGGTAGCTGAGAACTACCGGTGGGTGACAACTACCAGTAGATGAGCTACCGGTAGGCTACAACGACTGGTAGGCTGCAGCTACCGGTAGACCAAGCTACCGGTAGGCCGCAACTACCAGTTGGCCGCAGCTACCGGTAGGCCGAGCTACCGGTAGGCCGCAGCTACCGGTAGGCCGAGCTACTAGTAGGCGGCAGATACTGGTAGGCCGAGATACCGGTAGACAGAGCTACCGGTAGCTACAGCTACCGGTAGACCGAGCTACCGGGAGAGAGAGCTACTAGTAGGCTGCGGCCATTAGTAGACCGAGCTACCGGTAGGCTTGCTACCGATAGGCTAAGGCTACCGGTAGGCCTACACCACCGTGATTCCCAGAACAGAAAACCCAAAATGAGATTTTCACAAAGTAATAGACCCCAAAAACCCGGGACATTACAATGTTATTTTGTAATTTCACCTTCTTTTCTAGGGAAATAATATTTTGATCCAACTTATTCTTCCTTGATGGTTCTATTATTTTGTTAAATTTTAATTTGTTATGAATACATTTAATTACTTTTATTGGATTTTTCATTCATATTAATATCTTTTACTTTATTCCAATTTTCAAATCTCCCTAATGGAAACTCATTTTTTTATATCCAATTATCTTTTTTGATTAATTCATTTTAAAGAAAATGTTTCATTATACTTTTAATGATGTGGGTTTTCAAACAAATTTCATTTCAAAATGTTGAAAAGGTTTTTACATCCTTTAAAAATAAAAAGGTTTTATCATCCATTTCACATTTTCTCATGATAACCTTTAGGCCATTTTCAATTTTAAATTATTAAAAATTATTTTTAAAATTAAAAGTTTTCAAATTATTTTCACTTCTTTTATTGAAATCATTATTTCTTCTTCAGTTTTCCATTATTAATTATTCTTTTTTAAAAGTAAAAGTTATCAAGGTATTTCAACTTATTTTATTGAAAAATATATGCATTTTTTCATGTTTAAATTATTAAGGATTATTTTAAAAATAAATATTTTCAAAGCATTTTCACTTATCCTTTTTGAAACTTTTATGTATTTTCAAGGACCTTTTATTAGGAACTCTTCATAATAAGGTTTTAAAAATTCTTATATTTCCCTTCAATTTTTTTTGAATATATTTTACACTTTAATGTTTTAAAAAAGTTTTATGATTTTTTTTATTTTCACTTATATTTACCCTCCAAGGTTTATTTTTCATAATTTGATATTTTGATCACCCTTTATATTCTATTATGATATAATTTATTTTTTAATATGACAGTTATGAAATTATATGATTTCTTAGGTTCATGTTATGTGATGTTTTTGGATATTTTAAGAAACCCATTATTTTTTCCATATGTTCTTTATGAGATGATGAATTTTTGATTTTCAAGTGGCACAAAATATTTATGGAGTATGAGAATGGTGAGGCTAATATCTCACAAAAATTTATTGGGTAATTGATTATATCTCATGAGATAGAAATTTTATGTGAATAGGTTAGTGAGTAGCTAGTTTCAAAAAGGGTTAGTGTAATGGTGTTAATATCTACTGACAATTTTACATGTGAACATGTTAGTGAGTATCTTGGTTCACAAAGGGTGAGTGTGATGGTGTTAATATCCAAACACAATTTTATTCATGAACATGTTAATGAGTAGCCAGGTTTATAAAGGGTGAGTGTGATGGAATTAAGATCTACTCACAATTTTACATGTGAACATGTTAGCGAGTAGCTAGGTTCACAATGATAAGGAATACTATGTTTATGATTGTTTAATTGTTTCAAGTTGATTATCATATTATGCCATTTTTTCAGAATTATGCCTTATTTTTTAAGTATTCCTCACTTTAATGTTTTGATCACATGATTTTGGTTACTGATATCTGATTTTCAGCCATGTGATTTATTTTTTTATTACAGAATGATATTATTATGATTTTATGTTGCTCTATCAAGTTTTCTGATTATTATACATATTCTTTTGATATTTTATTATATTATTTATAATGTTCTCATATTATCTTTCTTATTTATGATCTAATATTTTATGACATATCTTTTACTTTACTGAGAGTTTGATCTCACCCATTTATTTTGTTTTTAATCCTTATGTTATAAAGATGATTTTATCATGTGAGATTTTTAAAAAGGGTATAAAGGAGAATAATTATGGATAAAAGTTTTCAAGTGTTGTAAAAAAAGTTATTTATATAACTAATCTCAAATAGATGAAACCTTTAGGTCCTTAGGTTATTTGATTGTTTGTGATACATATTATTTAAATCATGAGATTAATGTATTATTTAATTCATGTCTATATTGGGTTTCTTCAGCTGGTATCATAGTAGGGTTTAGGTATTTTTGGAGATTAGTTTAGAGAACCTTAGTGAAAACCCTAGAGATGAGTCTAAGTATAGGATGATATCCTAAAATATTGATAAAGTAATGAATACGTTTTTTTCTTATAAATAAATACCATTTTAGATATTGGAAATTTTATGGGGCTATTGAATAGATGCACCTAAGGGTGATCAACCTAATAAGGGTTGGTTGTCAATTGACTCGATCATCAGGCTGATGCACAATGAGTGGGCCTAAGACTGCACACCAAGAAAGATAATCCCAAGCAATATGATTCAGTTTATCATATTCTCTTTACAAACCACTTTGAAAGATTCATTATCTAGTTAATTTGAGGGATTAGGTTGAGATGTATGAGATAACCCAACTTAATATAACCTTGGTAGATCCAAGAGAGTTATATGATTAACTAAGTAAGAAATAACTAAAATGAAAATATACTAGGTTGAACTGAAGGTATCATTAGAGAAGACATATTGGGATTAATAGTTCATATTCATATACTATAATTATTTTGGATATTATCATAACAATTTTGGTATTGGTATTTCATTAAATCAAGTTAAATGAAATGAATATGAAAAAGTTATGTCCCTAAGAAATCATAAGAAGCATATTTGGGGTAATTAGTTTCCTAGCTATACCAATGATAATGAGGTGAATTGTAATATCTAAATCATCCACTTTAGAATTGAGAATATGGGATATTTATTCTAGACACTCTAAATTTCCTAGTTTTTTTATAAGTTTACACCGTAATGTTTGTTTATAAAATAAAATATATAGTTTTATGATGCTTACTTTTCAAAATATAAGTTTATAAGAATATGAATCTTAGTATGGGTTATTTAGATATATTTGACATATTGGTTTAACCATTTAAACATAGAATCCATGTTCATGGATTCTGGTTAGATTACCCATAACATCCTCCTTACTGAAAAAATGGATGGGTGTATAGAAAACAACCATAATCCACCACAAGGAGATCTTAACATCACTACAATAGAATACAATAAAAATATATCATCTTTTTTTCATCCATTAATGCACCACCACTGTGTGTAGGCCACGATGTTCCTAAATAATTTGAAATAATGATAACAATGGTGGATGTATAATACAACCCACTACGAACACTGATCTTGAAAAAATATAGTATTTAGGTGAAAAAGGGGGAGTCCACCTAGTGATATTGAAGCTGGGATAAGTTTAAAAATCAAGTTTTATTCCCCAAAGCACATGAGCCTATGCAAGGTGTGTGGGAAATAGTTCAGGTCTTGGAAGGCCCTATTTGGACACATGAAATTCCACATGATGTGGACTTAGTGAGGTGTCCATCCCCCACCAACCTTTATGTGAGAGGTTTTTATGGAGTAGGTGGTACTAGGACTAGAACAAAAGGAAGACGAAGATATGGGTGAATATATGTTGAAGCTAAAAACATAGGTGAGAGATAAGAAAGATAGGGATCAAGCAAATTCATTGGATACTGCTTCTCCGTAAAGGGCCAAGAGTGGTCTGAATATGAATCGCAATGAGGCTTATAAGGAGGATGAGAATTCTTCATCGAATTCATTGTTTGACATAAAATTTCTTCTGACACAACCTAGTTAAAGTACCATAGGATATGAGAGATAGGTGTGTGTGGTGTAGATATTATAAAATAGGGGATCAAATTTCTCTATTTAAATAAATTTATCATAATTTGTTACTATAGGACTAAACTATGAACTCAACAAAAATTAAAATAATCCTTAACAAAAAACCATGAAAGGTATTTAACTCCAATGGTTAGGAATAAACCCATTTTTGGATTATTGTTATTATATGTAAATAGTGGTGATTAATACCTCATTAGAAAAATTAAATCTCGAGTTATCTTACATAGTCTTTTTTACTATGTAATAATTAAAATCGGGAGAACATAATTTATTTAATGTAACAAATTGAGATTTTCGATCCTTTAAAATACATAATATGTTATATAAATTGTGTCACATGATAAAAATAAACATAAAAAAACCAAAAAAATTAATAATACAATATTAATAAAGCTATTATAATTAATAAGGTGGTTATCCATTAATAATTATTATCTTTAGAAGCTAAATAATTAATACGAGTTAATATAGAAAAGGTTATATACAATAAATATTTTTTATTTATATTATACACTTTCTTTTAAAAAGATAAATTTAAAAAATTTAGAATTTTATTTTTAACAATAAAAATTCATTTTTAAACTCCTCACAACAAGATTAGTTTAGGAGGCATTTTTGATAATTTTATAAATTAATAGATTTTAGTGAAAAATAATTATTTTTATTATACCATCATATTTATATGGCTTAGAACTTTTTGAATCCTTTTTTATATAAAAAATATATATTGTAAAGTATAATAAATTATTCTAAAATAGTATGTTGAATTTATGATCTTATGCTCATCATTTTGAAAAATTATGTATCGTTTTAATGAAAATAATTTTTTGATTAATTTGTTTAATTAATTTTAACATGATGAAATTAAGTTTTTGATTTATTTTATTGTTAAATAAATACTATATTAATGATAATACATATTTTAAATTTATTTGGATCAATGAAATTGATAATTCTATCCAAATCAGAACTATTTTTTCTTAAAAATAAACTTTTTCAAAAAATGGGTTTTTACATGTTACATGTGTTGACATTAAGATAAATTTCCCCAAACATAGAAATTTTATTTGACAATATGATTATTATGTTTGAGATAATAATTTTTAAATTATTTAATATGGTTAATTTAATTTTTGGGAATAAAATTTAGATTTTTAGGATTAATTCTAATTACCAAGATAATAATTAAACAATTATCTTAAAATTATTATTTTATTATTACCAAAAAATTTATATAAAATAAAATAAAATAAAATATTTTAAATAATTAATATTATATTATATATAAACAAAAAAATAAATATATTAACAATTATTTAATTAGTTGTCAATACAAAATAAGATTAAGAATCCATATAGGACAAAATGTCTTTTTTACTAAAACAAATTTTCAACACATTGTCTATTTTAATTTAAAAGTTAATTTTGTAATATTTAGAATTTTAATTTGGTTAAATATATGTAAAATTTAGTTCCATAACACCCAAATTTGGTAATATTTGTTGTGTTATATGTTTATTCAAACATAAAATCACTTAGTTGAAAACTGGTTACGAGGTTTAAAAGTAAAAGAATAAAGTGTAAAGACATAATGGTAAAAGCCTTATAACATGTTTAAAAAATGTATGAAAATATATTTTTAAGTAATTATCAAACTAAATACACCGTAAATTCAATAAGTTTAAATTTTTTTAACCAATGAGTTTGGAATAGTGTTATGACATTCATAAAATATAAGAGGTGTTTCCAAAAATGCCATTTTCCTCTCTTATAAAAGGGGATCACTTATTCCTTTAAAAAAAACACATAAATTTTAAATTAATAATTGAAAATATTATATTTTAATCCAAATATAAAACTCTCCCTCAAACATAATCCCATGGTCACTCATATTTATCCAAATCCCTTCAATTTTAAGGGAACTTCTAAGGGAAAAATCATGTCTCCAACATAAGTGTTATCTGCTCTTAAGCTTTTATTCTTAATATTAATCTTTTAAATATATTATCAAGAAAATAATATGATAACTTAAGTATAATTATTATACTTATATGTTGTTATGTTAGTGGTAAAACCCTTATTTATTCATTTCTATCAACTTAGAAAAACAAAATAACATTGTTAGTGTGTTACGAATACTACCGCCCCCATGAAGAGACATTGTTTTTTTTCATTACCTCATTTCATGTATTGTATTAATAGTGGAAATTTTTATTAAATACAATAAATATAATATAATTATGATTCTTCAATTTCAATTTAATATCCACCTACACCCCCACCCACGCATTGTAAAACCGGAACTCTAATTGCGCATACGTGCAGATTACTGCCTCCATGATGAAACATTTTTTTTCATTTTTATTTTAATAAATTATATAAACATATTAAAATATAGTTAAAAATAATAAAAAAATAAAAATATTATCATTATGATTCTTTTATAATGATATTATGTTAAAAAAAACATCATTAACCATACTCGCCAATTGAGTTAAAGCATGTTCAAGTTTGGGTCGGTTTAACCACATACACGAATAATGATTTAAAAATATTATGGATGACTATGGGAACATATAAAATAATATTATTATAATAAATTAAGAAAATAATTATTAGTATATGGTTTTATGAATATTAATTAAACTTATTATTAAAGTAACATTTTAGTTTATTAAAATTACCTAAATAAGATGTTATTAATTCAGTTTTCACATAAAATAACCAAAACACACGTGGAATGAAATAATAAAATTTTAAATCAATATAAGTTATATTTTAAATAATATTAAATCATATACCAATAATTAAATTTCTATAAAATTATTGTTAATGATATTAAAATTATTAAACATGCATAACACTGTTTATTTACACCTAATAGGAAGAATATGCTATAATTAATTAAAGTAATCATGATAAATTATTATGAATAATTATTATAATCAGGTAATATTTATGAGTAAGTTTATTAAATAGGATATTAATTTATCAATTTTTGTTTAAATGAGGTTAGAGTGCCATCAGCTAAGCAAGGAAACAAGGTAAGGGTTTGTTGTATCAAGTTCACCTTCGTTGACGCATGATTGCATATTTTGAACCTATTGCTATTTAACGTGGTATTAATACCAAAAAATGAATTATTTTATCATAAATAACCCTTGGTTATGAGATATAAGTGATTATTTTATAATCTCTCCTACATGTTCTTTGAATCCATTCACTTCTCAAATTAGAAGGGTTTCTTTGTCTCAAATTTGATTCCCTTGAGACACATTTATGCTAGACACCGTGTTTCTTTTTAAATAGTGTAAATAATTCCTCATTTTAATTTTTATCATAATTAAATTATATTTCACGATATTATATTTTCTATTTAATGTTCCTCCTCTCATGAGTTTTTGATTCAAAATTTATAAAGGATGTAAGGGGTTTTCATGACTCAAATATTTTCCTTAGGTCATAATCACTATTCTTTTACTATTATCTTTCAATATTGATTTATTTAATCAATGATGAATTTATGATATATTTTCACCTTATTTTCTAGGGAAATCATGTTTAGCACCAAATTATTCTTCTTTGATGATTCTATTGTTTCATCAAAATAATTTTTTTAGAATAATTTCAGTTACTTTTATTGGATTTTTCTTCTGTATTCATGTTTTTAATTTCCACCAATGTTCTTTTTTATATAATGGAAAATAAAATCGCTTTTATCTCCATTGACACTTTTCCCCTTAAATAATGTTAAAGAAAATGTTTAATTATCATTTTAATTATATGGGTTTTCAAATAAATCCTATTTAAAAATGTTCAAAATGTTTTTCCATCCTTTCAAAACAAATAGGTTTTATCATCTAATCTAAATTTTTTATTGATAAACTTTATGAATTTTTCATATTTCCATTATAAAATATTATTTTTAAATGTAAAATTTTTTATTGTATTTACACTTACGTTATTGAAAATTTTATTTCCTTTTCTTGTTTCCATTATTAAATATTATTTTTAAATTGTAAAAGTTATCAAAGTATTTTCACTTATTTTATTGAAAACTTTATATCTTTTTCAAGTTTACATTAATAAGTATTCTATTAAAAATAAATGTTTTCAAAGTATTTTAACTAATTTTTTTTGAAATATTTATGTATTTTCAATTACCTTTTATTATGAACTATTTATAATAATATTTTCAAAAAGTATTCTCTTTCCCTTAAAAAAATTGTTTTGAAAAGTTTTTCTTTATTTTTTTTTAAAAGGTTGGGGCCGAACCCTCAATTTATTATTTTTAAAGCAAAGACCTATTTAGACTGGGTATAGGGAGACCCATTACATAGCCCGAAGGCCTAAGGCCAAGTGGCCTGAATACAAGGCTTAAAAGACCATTTTTTGGCCCAAAGGACCCCTCAGTGAACATTACTTCTACACCCACGCTGCTACAATACCTGCTATAGTCCCTCTGCCACTACAGTGCAACCGCTGCTACAGTTCCGCCTCTGCTACAGTTCCACCACTGCTACAATACTGCTACAATGCCCTACTACAGTACTACTACAGTACCCAGAAAATTCGCCCATGCCCGGATTTGATCCTAGGTCTTTTGGATTCCAAGTAGGAGCCTGTACCACTAGGGTACATACTCGTTGGCTTTTTAAAAGTTATTCACACTTCAATGATTTAAAATGGTTTTCTAAAAACTTTTTTATTTTTATTTATATTTAACCTATATGGATTATATTTCATTAAGTGATATTTTAATCACCCTTTAAATACTATTATGATATAATTTATTTTAAAAAATATGATTTATGATATTATATGATTTCTTAATTTCTTGCTAAGTATTGTTTTTTAATGTTTTAAGAAACTAATTATTTTACCATGGGTTATTTATGAGATGATGAATCTTTGATTATCAAGTTTCATACAAATATATAGATGGAGAGAAGGTTATTAACTATATCTACCTCCAATTAATTTGGTAAATACTTATATCTCATGATATATAAATGTTTTGTGAATATGTTAGCGAGTAGCTAGGTTAAGAAAGTGTGAGTGTAGTGGCATTAAGATCTAATCACAATTTTATGTGTGAACAGTTTAGTGAGTAGATAGGTTAAAAAAGGGTGAGTTTTATGAGGTTAATACCTACTAATAATTTTATATATGAATATGTTAGTGAGTATCTAGGTTCACAAAGGGTGATTGTGATTAAAGTAAGGTCTAATCACAATTTTACGCATGAACATGTTAGCGAGTAGTTAGGTTTAGAAAGTTTGAGTGTGATGGTGTTTAGATTTACTCACAATTTAACATGTGAATGGGATAGAAATTATATAGGTTCACAATGATAAGGAATCCATGTTTATTAATTTCCACCAATTCAAGTTGATTATCATGTTATTCTAAGTTTTCATGATTATTCCATATTTTTAAAGTATTCTACACTTTTATATATTTATCACGTGTTTTTGGTTATTGATATTTTATTTTAATCTTGTTCATTTTTTATAGATCCTTAATGATATTATTGTAATATTATGTTTCTACATCATGTTTTTTGATTATTATCCATGGTTGGGATTTTATTATTCTATTTATATCTTTATCATATTCTCTTTCATGTTTATGATCTAATAATTTATGATATGCCTTTTCCCTTACTAAGTATTTAAGCTCACCCATTTATTATATTTCTAATCCCTAGGTTATTAAGATGATTGTATCATGTGAAATTTCTAGAAAGGGTCCATATGAGCATAATTATGGATAAAAGTTTTAAAGTTTTATAAAAAAAATTATTTATGTAGCTAATCGCCAAGATGCTAAAACTTTAGGTCCTTAGTCTATGCACCTATTTATGAGATGTATTATTTAAATCATGAGATTAATGTATTGTTTAAGTCATTTATATCTTGTGTCAATTTAGTCATTTATTAGTATTTTTTTTGAAAAAATGTATACCATTAGAGAATATTTTATTTTTAGGAAACAAAGAGAAGTATCTTTTAAAACTTACTATAATGACATTATTTTTTATTATGAAACATGCTTGATGTAATGCATATGGAAAGTATAATAAATATGTGAATAATGATTTTGTTTAAAAGGAACTAATTATAAGTAGAATATGACTCACTTCTATGACATGGTGGAATAAATAATCATTTTATCTTATTAAGAATAAAATTATGTTTTAATATTTAAGTTCTAGTTTGACATTAATAAAGAGTTCCACATTCATTAATGACATAATTTTTTTGATAAATGTATCATCTTACTTAAAATGAATCTTCTATGATGGAACATCAAACATGTAAATTTTATTATTAAAAATATTTTGATTTTATGATAAATTTAATCATTTGATAAAGTATAATAGAAGTAAAATATCATAATAATCAATTTATTAAAAGTGAATGTTTTTTCTACAATGGTGAAATTTAATGAAATTTTTGAAGAGATATTGTCAAATAATGCTCATTTACAGTGATATATACACATAGGTGTTGAAATTTTTCCTTTAATGGTTGATAGAGATGAAGCTAAGAATTATGTATTTATAAATAAAATTGATATGATGGAAAATGATGAGAATGTAGTTGTTATTGAAATTTATGAACATGGACTAGTATATACAGATTAATATGAAAAAGAAGATGAATTTTTAGGTGATACACATGAGATAAAATCATTAGTATTATATTAATTTCTTTAAATAATTACTTATTTTTAAAAATTTACCTGATCGTTATGATAATTAATAAAATTTATTGAAGTTTATATTTTATATATCAAATGTGATTTGACTATTTGAAATAGTATTTTTATAGGATAATGGGTGAATTATTTCTAGATGATGATCTTGTGGTTACATCATTAAAACTGAAGGGTGAGGATAGTGGTAGCAGTATACCACATGGGAGGTGTTAATGCCTTACATGCTTGATGATTGATGTTTTTTCATTGCTAATTTATTTGGATGAATTTTTTTATATTATTCTCCATATTTTATGCATCATTCTATTAGTCATTATATTATGATACTGAGGAACTATGTTTATACATCTTCATTAACATGGGATCAGGTTCCTAGGTTTATATAGGATCACATTTATGATAATTAGATGTTGTGAAAAATATAAATATTATTTTATTTAAAATATATTAATTATAAAAACTATTTTTCCTAATATAAATGCAAGGTCTTGGGTATCTTTTATTAACATCCCACCTTAAAAAACAATGTTTTTGTGATGAAGCACCACATGACCACAAGAACATCCTCAAAACCTTAAAGGTTTGTGATTAACATCAAGTATATACCATAATACTTTAGGGAAAATTTAACCTATAATAAAATAATAATAAATAATAATAATATTTATTTAGGATAAGAGAAATAAAAATTATAAGAACACCCACACTCTGGGTACACAAGCTGGTCAAGCCTCATCCCTCCTCATTAGGATTGGAAAGCATCCATTGGGACCCTCTAAAATTATGAAAGGACATAAACGGACCAATAAGAAGATATCCTAAAGGCCCCAAGTGAATGACCTGAAGGACCAATGGCTACAGGAAAAGAATTCAATTCAACATAATAGAAATGAAAGTACACCAATATAACAAAAAAAATCCAAACTCCAAAATATATTATAATGTCATAAAATCATATATCATAAAATACAATGTAATATGATAAATTACCATATGAAAAAACTAAAAAAAAGAATAATCAAATAAAGACCCAATATTCCAAAAAATAAGCCTCAGACTCACCCCAAAACTAGTCTCTATGTCCAAGTGTAGTAGCTACTCAAGACACTATTATCTAACATATGGACCTTGTCCATACCTAAAACAAGAGAGATGAAATTTTCCCATACACATGAAATATATGTGATGTGTGTGAGTATAACTTAGTAGGATGAAAATAAATTGTACTAAACAAATTCCATGATATAATATGTATGCATGTATAAATTTGAAATTATATGATTTCATTAACAAATTTTAAAAAACAAACATACGAAGCTATTTTGTTCTTAACATGCCACTATGATGCCTAAAATTACCCGTATCAGTTATTTCCAAAAAAATATAGATAGTAATTACTGTTGAATAAGGTACTTATTCCATGGATTAATGTATCTGATGAAAAATCTCTCATCTATGGGATGATATTACCAATATAAGTACTTTGTGTCCAGAGCGTAATACGTCTTATAGAATTTATCTTCTTCCAAGGTGTAATATAATTGATGAAATTATCCCATTTAGAGTGCAACATAGCTCATATAAATCCTCTATATGATCATGGTGTAATATATTCATTGTAGTTACCCCTTAACAAATTTCAATATGGATTAATAATAATAATTAAATATTTTAACATAAATAAAGTTCTTATTAAATAAAATCATAACTAAATTATGTTGATTCAGAATTTTTAATTCTTACTTTTCTATTCCTTTAGTTTTGGAAATCACAAACACTTTCTTAAAAGTGTGTTTACTAAATTTATATGTCCAAAATGTTTTAGTATGTTTTTTAGAAAACATTACCTTTTAACATAATTAGAATAATTTATAAAGTATTATAAATATAAAATTTACATTATTCATCACAATTATCCAAAGGATTATGTTTCCAATAAATCATAATCACCTTTGTTAGACCATAAGTTAGATTTTAGTCATGTCTTTCATACTAAAAAAGTCTTGATAATCAGTCTGATACTGGTACCAATAACATCATAAAAAACTCATAAATATTATTACATTGAAATTTTAATGAATTCCATCAGACTGAATAAGTTTATAATTAGATTAAAAAGACTTATTTCTAATGTAAGTAATATTTTAAACACTATAATGGTGTTAATCAATATGACTTTGGACATTCAGTTATGCCAGATAATTATGAGCTGTCAAGCTCCAGCTCTCTTAATCCACAAAAAAAACCTAGAAATATGAACATTGGGAGATTTTTTATAAATAATGTTTCATTTTAAGAGTTTAAAGTGGATTAATTTTTCACTCTCAAGTTCTCTAGAGACTAAATCACGTGAACTACTCATTATTAGTCTTTGTATTTTCTTCAGAGAGTTGTTTTCTTAAGTAATCCTTATTATGGATGTTTACTTAATAACTTTTGAAATTGTAATTTAGTGCAATATTTATTATGAATTGATAGATTCCAGGGATATAAAGATAGATAATTTAATCCATTTGATTGAGGGATTTTGGGGATGGGTAGATAGAGAAAATACAATCATTATATCAAGGGCTTCTGGGGATAGAAAGATAGATTCAATACGATCTTTGTATTAAGGGATTTCCTGGTAAGAAAAAACAAGCTTTACTAATAGTATAAAATAGCGGATACCTTTAGTTAGGGTTTTAACTAACTTAATATTAAGGTTAAAAGGGGTTTATCTTTTTAAATATCTTGTAAGTCATTCTTAAATTTTTTAGATATTGTATTACTTGTTGTTTACAAGTTTTATATTCCACTACATTTAATAGAAAGTGATTCATCATATTAATCTTTATATTATTATTGTTTTATCATATTAACTCTAATTATGATAATAAAAATTTGATATAAATAAGATCCATTGTGATTATTATTTTTACTATAATATAATCAGACAGATTTGTGGTTTTGAATCTGTGAATTTATTAATCAAACCAAGTCCAAGTCTCATAACCTTATTTAAAGAGGTTTGTGTGTTAATTAGTTAAAACTTATTAAAATAATTTATTTTAAACAATAATTTACCCCCTATCGTAAGTATACTAATCTGAGTAGATCTTACCATCTTGAAATTGGTATCAGAGTAGGATTATATTGCTCAAATACTTGATGAGTATTTATTTTTATTACCATTTCAAGTTGTTGACATTTTGATATAAAATTTTTGTCTGTAAAATTTGTTTACACTAATGTGTGTTTATGGAAAATAATTTCTATTGTTTTAAATATTGTAGGTATTAATTTTGGTTCTATAGACAGTCTAAATCCAAACAAACCACCTATCTTTGATGGTATTGATTATGAGTACTGGAGGGATATGATGAAAATCTTTGTTATCAATACATGAGTTGATAATTTTGTTATACTTAATAGAGACTATAATATTAATGATAATGAAGTTACTACTTTTACACATAAAGAATAAAAAGAGTATCAATTAAACTACGGATTAAGGAATACTTTGTTATATTCCATGACTAGAAGTATTTACAGTCATGTATCTTCTTGTGAAACTGCTAAAATTCTACGAAAAAATCTCGAGATCACACACTTTTGTACTTCTAAAGTTATTGAGGACAGGAGAGATATTGTTAGAGTAGACTAACAGGCCTTCAATTTCTTACCAGGATAATATGTTGCAATGATGAACTAGAGGTTCATGACTATCATAAAATGTTTACAATCCATTAGTGAGAAAGGCCTTGATGATGAAATCCTTGTTGAATAGATAATTGATATCATGACAAATGAGTGGGAATCTAAAAGAACAACTATTGATGAGATAATAAATCATAATGATATTACCTTGGTTGATCTTATTAGTAACCTTATACATCATGAGGTTAGAACCAAGAGAGATGATGAAAAAAATAAAAATAAAAATAGTGGTGTTACCTTTGATACAACATCTACCACACCTTATAAAGTACAATTATCTTAGAAAGTTGTTAGTTCTTTAAGAAAGAAGAAAGAAGTTTTTTTAAATCTGATTCAAGTACATATGAACATTATGAGAATGAGTTATCAAACTTTTCCAAAAGGATGAAAAAGATATTCAGAAAGAAATATTTTTAGTACAAATAAAAATAGTCAGAAGTATAGAAGTGATAAGAAAGATGAAGTCACTTCCTATGAATGTAAGGAAGATAAAAACATCTGACCTGATTGTCTAAATCTAAAAAGGAAATAAATAAAGGAAAATAATTTATAAAGGAATGCAAAAAATTATTTCAAATAAAAAGGAAATTAATCTTTGAAAGATACTGATGCTTGGAGTTTCAGTGGAGGTGATTCTTCTAAAATTTCTTCTAATAATGAAAGTTCTGGATAAAGAAAAATAATTATTTTTTTCCAATGTACCTAAGGTTAATAAATGTTTCATTACTAAGGTATGAATAACTAAAAATATTACAAAAATTTATTTTAATACTAATTATCCTGATGAGAAGGATTATTCATCTTCTAATAAATAATATTCCTCAGTAGAAGGTAATTATTTACCTTCTTTATGATGAGGTTTCTATTTTTACAAAAATTATAGAAAATTAGAATTATAAAATTTCAAAAAAACATAATAATTATAAGTAAAAACTTTCTAAGGATGAAATAAGAATAAATGTTTTGAAAAACAAAATATCAGATTTTTCAAAATATATTGATGAGACAATTTCTAAAAAAGAAACTATTTATAAATATTTTCAAAAAGTATTTTATGATAAAATTATTTTAGAAACATAACCTACTTCTAAAAAAAATAATGTGGTTAAAAATTTAGTTGTAAAAATAAAATATGAAATTTTTAGTTTGAGAAAAAAATATCAAAATTTACCACTATTAAGGAAAATTTTGATAAAATGTAAAAACAAATTAGACCTGTTAAAAGTATCAGAATGTGTTTTAATAATAATAAAAATTTTCTAGTAACAATTTATTTGTTCCTAAAAGTGAACCTTTTTACACTATGTTTCAAAGTGGTGGTAATTGGAAGAATAATTGTTCCTTGAAGATTAAAATCACTAGGATTTCATAAATATTATTTCTATAAGGGAATGAAATTTTCCCAAAACAAAGTTGGACAAATGTTGTTACCAAAAATCTTATTTTCTAAAAATACTAAGCCCAAGATGGTTTGGGTTATAAAAAACCAATATTTTTGTTTTAAGGATAATAAAGGTAGTATCAACAACAAAACATATGGTACATGGATAGTGGGTGCTCTAGACACATGATTGAAAATAAATACTTCTTCAAGAATAATTTCAAAATGAAATGTAGAAGAGAAACCTTTAGAGATAATGCTTAAAGAGAGATTATCAGAATAGGTAACATTGTTCTTCTTGGTAAATACCTTATTTTAAATGTTTTTATAGGGATTAAGAAAAATATTATAAGAATAAGTTGATTATGTGATGAAGGTTAACTTGTAAGATTTAGGAATATTGATTTTTTAGTATATAGTTCCAAGGATGAATTTATTCTTTCTTACAATTAGCATGAAAATGTTTATACTCATAACTTATAAGACCTTAGGAGCCAAGAATTACCTTTACTTATTAAAATAGAAAATAAATCTTGGTTATGGAATAGAATTTTTGGAAACCTTCAAACTTATCCAAGTTGAATAAGAAAGAAGTTTTTAAGGATCTACCAAAACTTAGGTTTTATACATCAAAAGTTTGTAACTCTTTTCAATTCGGTAAGAAACATAAGTTATGTTTTAAATATATCAGTGAAGTCTCAACTTCTAATGATTTACAGTTAGTGCACATGAAATTATTTTTCCCTACAAAAACTTGAAGTATTTGTGGAAAATACTATGTATATGAATTAGTTTATGATTAAACTAGATACACATGGGTTTATTTTCTCATAAATAAATACAAAGGATTTTGTTATTTTAAAACTTTTGTATCCAAAATTAGAAATGAGAAAAACCTTTCCTTGATAAGTATTCATATTGATTATGGTGGGGAATATTTAAATTATGATTTTTAAACTTTTTGTGGTAATAAAGGTATTGAACATAACTTTTCAGCACCTAGAACCCCTCAACAAAATACTGTAGTTGAAATAAGAAATATAATTCTTTAAGAAATAACTAGAACCATGTTGAGTGAATAATCAACTGATAAACACTTGTGATATAAAGTGGTTAATACTTCCTACTATACTATAAATCAAGTTTTAATTATAAATATTCTAAACAAAACTCCTTATGAGTTGTAGACAGGAAGAAAACCAAAAGTTTCTTACTTGATTTTTTTTGGTTTCTAAATATTCATCTCGAATACGAAAGACAACTTCCATAAATTTGCACCCAAATCTGATGAAGGAATATTTTTAGGTTATTTCACTACTACTAATGATTATAGAGTTTTTAATAAAAATTATTGTAATTTTTAGGAAATAGTGCATTATAAGTTTGATGAAATAGGTCCCTTTATTTTCAAACAATCCCAACCTACATTCTCAGATGTTATTTATAAAACTTATTTTCAACCTATATTAGAAAGTTATTCTCATAATAAAATAACTTAAGAATTAGTATTTAAAGTTATTCCTTATGAATATTTTCTACCTATTGTTTAAGAACATACCATTCAAAACCAAATAAGTTAGTTGTTTCCTAGGAATAATTCTACTGAAATTGTCATTGGTGATGTAGATCAACCAGTTAGGACTATAAGTTCATTAAGAAATGAAATTAAACATATATATTTCTTATCCCAAATTGAACCTAAGAATATTGATGAGGATTTAGGTGATGGGTATTGGATTATGTTAATGAAATATCAACTCAATGTGTTTTATTGGAACAAATTATGAACTTTAGTTGAATGACCTTTAGAAACTTCTATAATTGGAGTGAAATGGGGTTTTCAGAAAAATTGTGATAAAAATGAAATTATAGGTTGAAATAAAGTTACAATTGTTGATAATGGTTATAATAAACAATAAGTAATAGATTATAATTAAATCTATACATCGATAGCAAGACTTGAAGTTATTCAAATACTTCCATACTTTGAAGCATTCTTTAATTTCAAACTTTTTCAAATGGATGAGAAGTTTTTTTCTTAACAAATATCATAAGGAAATTTATGTTGAACAAACACATGGTTTTGAAAATAAAAAAATCCAGAACATTTTTATAAACTTGCCAAATCTTTATATGAACTTAAACAAGCTCCTAGATCTCGGTATGATAGATTAAATAGATTTTTGTTATAAAAAATGTCTGTTAAAAAAAATTTGGTTACGAAATTTCTTTGTTAAGGGAGCTACAGATCCAACTCTTTTTATAAAATAAGTTAATAAAAACACTATGATTTTAAAAATTTATGTTTATGAAATTATATTTGGATCAAATCAAAAATATTTAATATATTCCTTTACGAAACTTATGAAATATTATTTTTAAATAAGTATGATGGGTGAGTTAACATATTTTCTTAGTTTTCAAATTTCAAAAAAATCAGAAAGAAACATTTATATCTCAACATAAGTAAAAAAATAACTTATTAAGAAAATTTGGATACAATAATTCTAAAATAATTATTACTCCCATCGGTACCTCAAATACTTTAGATCTTGATGAGGCTGGAAAACCATTTGATCAAAATATTTTTATAGGTATGATATGAAGTTTACGTAAATTCTAGTCATCTAGATTTAATTTTTTATATAGGTTTATGTGTAATATATCAATAAAATATAAAGTAATACCATACAAAAGATATAAAATGAAATTTTCATTGTCTTAAAGAAACTATAAATTTAGTACTTTTTATTCTTCTTGATTTTTTTTTGAAATAAAATGTTTTTCATATGATAAATTTGTTGGTTTTATAATGGATATAAAAAGTAAATCCAAAACTTTTTATTTATTATGGTATTATTTAGTCTCTTGGTCATGTAAGAAACAATACTCAACAATACTTTCCACCACTGAAGCTAAATATGCGGTAGCTGGAAATTGTTGTACTCAAGTGTTTTGGATAAAAAACACACTCACTAACTATGTAATGAGTTTTACTAAATATAAAATACATTATAATAATACAAGTTCCATTTACTTAAGTAAATAATTAGCACATCACTTATGTGTTAATAACATAGATATAAGACACCATTTAATTCAGGACCACACACTTAAAGGAGATATAATTTTATAATTTATCAGAACACAAGATAATTTTTTTGAAATTTTTACAAAACCTTTTAGTTTTAATAAATTTGAATATATCAAACAGAATCTAGTAATGATAAACATAAAGTAATCATTCATATCTACTTATTATTTATCTATATAATTATATTATGATACTCATTTTCATAGGGAGAGTGCATATGTTTTATTTTTTTAAAAAACTTTTAGTTTTTCTTATTTTTTAAATATTTCTTAATTTTTTAGTTTACTTAAAAAAATTTCATAATGAGTTTTCTAGAATCATACTTATTATAAAATTTTTAGAGTCAGAATTATCAAAAGGATTTTCAAACTTAGACATAGTTATAAAATTTCTTGAATCAAATTTTTTAATAAAATTTTCAGATTAAAAAATTATCATAATTTGTTTTCCTAATAAAACTATAGTAATTACTTTTCACACTAAAACTATCATATTATGTTTTAATTTTCAAAACTATCATAATCTGTTTAGCTTAGAAAAACCAAGAAGAATAGGTTATTCATACGAATGAAATTATTCACTATGAAAGGTACTCTTCTATTCATTTATTTTTTACACTATTTCATTATATTACTTCTTTAATTTTTGTTGTTATACCTTTATCTTTTATATTTTTTTTTTGATTTTCAATGTTTCTTAAAAATTTTCCTAATAGGATTCATCCTTATTATGATTTATTTTAAAAACATTGAGAGTTAAAAAATATTTAAAAATTTCTTTAGATGATTTTTTACCATCAGATCAAAATAGATTTTAATCTTATTCATTGATCATATTTTTGAAGTAGAACCACCACTCCAATGCCTATATAGGGAGGGACACCCCCCTTTACCACATTTTTTCTTCAAAAATAATTTCTCCTGACTTACAAAATCTTTTAAGTAGTCTGGTAAGTTTCTGTTTTGTCCGAATTAATGGTTTATTGCTCAGTAATGAAGGAGATCAAGGAGGATTATATGAAGTCGTTAGTATTTAGGGAAAGGCTGATTGAAATAACATGGTTTGAGAAATATGAATCGACTCTTAGAAATATAATTTCTTTTCAAGGATGGGAATCAATTTTCATAGAAAATCTAAATAAATATTTTGATCTTTATTACCATAATTTTGTTCATAAATTTAATGCATCCATTAATTTTTTCACAAAAAATGGAAAATATGAAATTTATTTCTATATATATAGAAAAGGTATAATATTTCTTATAATAATATTTCAGATATTATTGGAATCCCTTATTAAGGTGAATATTATTTTCTATCTCATAAGTTTCCAGAAAGTCTTGGAACTTTCAACAGAACCAAATCTGAATAATCATTGTTTTATCGTTATAAAAAAGTTAGAAAGGTTTCCCATATTACTTCATATAACCATGTTATATCCCTATGGATGAAAAGTTTCTTAATTATGAGAAAATGTAACCTAGATACATTAAAGGTATCAGATGTATTTTTTAGATTACTTGGTGAATTTGGAGAAGATTGATCTCATCAAGTTTTTTTTCTTACTGTATAAAACATCAAAGAATCCTTAATGAAATCTAAGGTCATCTTGTTCCCAGCTTTTATAAGTAAGATGGTTGTTGAGTTTATGAATGTTTTTAAAGTTTCTATCAAATCATATCCAATGAGAGAAAATATTTATTTTATTAGTAATAATACAATTAATAGGATGAGATTGGTGTTTGATAGTAAGTCAAATATTTTTTTGAGAAAGTAGATGGTGATGCTTCAAAAGTAAAGCCATCAAGGAAGTAAGAAATGGTAGAAAATAAGAAAAAAATGTAGGTTGATATATCACCTTTAAATAAATAAAATAAATATAAAAAATACACCTAGTTAAGGGTTTGAATAAATGATGAAAAATAAAGATGAGAAGAATCAAGGGGATCTAAATTTTGGTATCGACCTCATTTAGGAAAATGATTTAAAAATTCATGATTCCAAAACCTTGGAATGAGAAGAAAAGAATAAGAAAAAAAAATAAAAGATTACAAGAATCTCAGATGTGTGAAATTTTATTGAAAAGAGATGAATGTGCCTTAGAGAATCCAGTTCTACAAAACTTCTCATATCGATCAAATAATATCATAAGGTGGTTTAGTGTTTTAAGAAATAACTATGGTTCAAGATGAGATTAATTCAGTCACTAAAAAATAAAAATAAAAGGTTTTTGATGAATATTCAATTATGGAAACTCTTGATAATCAATTAGAACTAGAACCAACAAGAAAAGGTGCCCTTAGAATTGTAAGGTAGTTTGAGGATGATCTTGATAAGAAAGTTGATTATTAAGTCAAAGAAAAAGAAGGATATGAAAAAGAATAAGAATAATAAGAAGAGTAATATGAAGAATTTGAGGAAGAAATAGAAGAAGAATTTGATGAATAGTATGATTAAAATTAATAAGATGATGGCGATGAAACTCAATCTAAAAAACAATCATCAGAGTCATCCTAATCAGAATTTACCTCTAATACTGATAAAAAAGATAAATCTGGATGTTTGAAAGATGCAGAATCCTCAAGAGAAGAAGAAACTGAGTTGTCTTCAAATAAGGAAGAAGAAGATCAACAATATAATACAAAATCTAATGATAAATCCAATATTTATGAAGGTATCAATATTATGGAATTATCAAATGATAAACAAGTTTCAAAGGAATTTGAGAATGTTGTTTCAAGGATAGATAAAAATAAAGGCAAAAAAGCTGATATTGGAACCAATAGGACAAAACCTCCTCAGCCTAACCCATAACTATCAAATTCAACTAAAATAATCGATCAGAAAGGTTTTGATTACATTTTTCATGTTTTGAGAAGACTTTAAGGAACTATTCCTTATTTCCAAAATCCTGAGTCTTTGTGTCAAATAATTCAAGAAATACTTAATTAGAAATTGGAATTGATAAAGGTTTCAATAGAGAAGGTGATCTTAATTTAAGATAAATTGAAGAGATTTAGATATAGTTATTGGGCTCATAAAAATTAATGAAATAAAATGGTAAAATCATATTTATTTAGATATACAAATGCATGATGAGAAATTTTATGTGATAAATAAAATCATCAGTAAGTTTTTTTAATCAATTATCTAAAGATATGGTTGAAAGAGTAAAGTTTTTTGAGGAATTCAGGGATGAATATGATGAAATAAATGATAAAGTTATTGTTCTAAAAAATAAGATTCGAGACATATAGCTTGAAATGAGAAGGTTGATATCATGTGAAGAAAAAGTGTTTGTTTTAAGGGATTATAATAAATAACTTACCGAAGAAGTTAAAATGATGAAGTATAAAGAATAAAGGATAGTGAATATGGAAAAATATTAGAAGGAGTTTAAGAAGATGAAGGATTTTTGTGAAAACCATGATGAAAAAAGATTGAATTTATTTTTAAATCCTAATGTATTTTGTTTTTATTTTTTTTAAACATTTGTATGATTGTAATGAATTACTCTTCATCCAAATATGATTTTTCTGACTGTTTTTCAATTATGATTGGTTTAATGTTATATAATGTTTTCCATGGATGATTAGTTAATTAAATGTATTGTTTAGTATATTTTTCCTTCTCTAACATTTGAGGAAACTATGGACTATTCCCCATTAATTTTTGAAAATCAAAATGGGGGAGAAAATTTTATTAAAGGGGATAATATTTTATAAAAACATAGTTGTAATATGAAGGGGGAGTTATTTCACAAAGGGAAAATATTTCATTAAAGGTTAGAATATGATCCTTAAGGGGAAAGGATTTCCTAATGGGGGGAATTTATTTAAAAGGAATAACTATTATAAAACCTCATCATATTCACAATCATATTTAGGGGAGTTATAAACTCATAAAGAGTTAAGTTTTTAAGGAATAACTCTAAATACAAATTTCTTAAAAGAGCATGGGCTGTAATTTTTTCAATTTATTTTTTTATTTAATTTTTGGGGTTTGTGATTTCCAAAAAGGGGTAGATTATTGAGTCAGAATTTTTACTTCTTACTTTTCAATTCCTTTAGTTTTGGAAATCACAAACACTTTCTTAAAAACATGTTTTCAAATTTTTTATTTCCAAAGTGTTTTAGTGTGTTCTTGTAGAAAAAATTACTTTTTGCCATACTTAGAATTAGTTATAAAGAATTAAAAATATAAAATTTACATTCTTCATTATGATTATCAGAATGATTATGTATCTGATAAATTAGACTCACCTTTATCATACCATAATTTAGATTTTAGTTATATATTTTGTACTGATAAATTCTTGAAAATCAGACTGATACTGGTACCGATTACATCAGATTAACACTCATAAATATTAGCATATTGACATTGTTAAGGAAGTACATCAGACTAACTATGCTTATGATCAGATTTCAAAGACTTGTTTCTAATGGAAGGAATATCTTAAAAAATATTATGGTGTTAATCAATATGACATAGAACATTCAGTTACTCCAGATCACTACGAGCTGTTAAGAACCAGCTGTCAAAATTCATTGTAACAAACTTGTAAATATTACTGTTGGGAGGATTCCTATAAATACATGGTTATTTGGAGAGTTTGAATTTTAATACTCTTTCATTCTCATGTTTTATAGAGATTACATCATGTGAACTACTCATTCTTAGTCTTTGTATTTTATTTAGAGAGTTATCTTATTAAGGAATCCTTGTCAGGGATGTTTCATTAAGAAACATTGAAATTGTAATTGTGTCTAATATATTTTATAGATCGAGGGATTACAGGGATAGAAAGATAGAGAATTTGATCAATCAGATCAAGGGCTTTGGGGTTAGGAAGACAGTGAAAATATGATCATCATATTGAGGGCTTATAGGGATAGAAAGATAGATCCAATCCGATCTTTATATCGAGGGACTTTCTAGTCAGTAAAGACATACTTCACTATAAGTATAAATCAATGGATACCTTTATTTAGGGTTATTCACTACCTTACTATTAAGGTTAAACATGGTTTATATTTTTAAATATCTTGCAAGTCATTCTTACATTTGTTAGCTATTTTATTACTTGTTGTTTATAAGTTTTATATTCCACTGTATTTGATAGAAAGTGAGTCATCATATTCATCTTTCTATTCTTATTTTTATAATCATATTAACTCTAATTATGATAATCATAATCTGATATAAATCAGATCCATTATGATTAATAGATTTGTGGTTCCGATTTCGGGATTTTTTTAATCGAACCAAGTCCAAGTCTGATAACCTTGCTTAAAGATGCTTATGTGTTAATTAGTTTAAACTTCTTAAACTAAGTTTTTTAAACTATAATTTACCCCCTATTATAAGTATAGTCATATGATCATATCTTACAATCCTAAAAATTATAACTACATGACACATAATAATGAAAATACGACACTGAACCCTTTTATAAATCACATTGATCTTAGGAATATACTGTTAATTCATTAGTATTTATCATTTATCTTTTCAATTAATTCACGAATCAACATAGTTATTTTACATAATTTAATATAAAGCTTTTATAACATGCCTATAATATAGAGACTTAAAAGAATAATTGGCACTAATCATGTCAATAAAATACACCTTTATTTATGGGAGACTACCAGATTAGAACTCCATAGTTTTGATTTCTTGTCCAGGAGTAGGGTCAGGATAGGTGAGATCCTCAAAAGTTTCTCTACGAGTCTGTGTTAGTGAGGAGAAAGAGCATTGAAATAAATTGTGTTGGAAAGTGGGGATAATTTTTAATCTAATAAGTTTTAGTTCAATCCCATGGTCATGTTTATATATAGAACAACATGTGTCTATGGGTTAACTAGTGGTTGTTTGTAGGGATAAACCTAAAGGCCATATGGGATAGATAGGGTTCCTATTCTGGTCGGTGGGAATTTATTGTTATAAAATTATCATAATATATTTTTGGTTGGGACTATGTAAGTTATAAATGGATATATGATGTTAGGACATATATGGTAGACTGGGTGCATTCTTGACTAGCATGACTCTAGGTGAAACTCATGTTACTAGGGGATATCTTGTATAGGGAGTAGGAACTCTAGGTTGGGTGAAATTTTTGTATGGGAATTAATAAATGGGTAAGACATGGGATGTTTCATAGGGATTAGTGGAGACCTAGTGACATTATTCATGCATCATGATAATGATATTCTTAGGTAATGATACACACACCTATAAATGGTGTTTTTTTTGATACAAAACCTCAATGAGGTTCTTTATTAATTGAAACAACTAATAATACATTTGATGTTTTCTTAAATAGGTTATTAGGGGTGAATAGATTTAAATGGATACAAGAAGTAGATTGGTTGATGTTAACTTTGGGCTATGTTTTATTAGTCTATATAAAGAAATGGTTTGAGTGTTTTAGATTTTTGAGAATAACCAAAATTTTAAAATAAAACCTGTATGGTGACATGAGGCATACATATAGTGGATTTTTAAAAAATAACTCCAACAAATGAGTGGTTTTGGATTTTTCTTATTTTAAAACAAATTTAGTAAAATGATTTTGAAATTTTATTTAAAAATAGTATTTGAAAATAAAATAAATATTTTTTGGGTAAAATACCAATAAAGGCATAGATTTTGGATTTTTTGGTTTTGATGAAATACTCTAAAGACAAAGGGGTTGTGTGAAAACTTATGTAATTTTATTGTGTGAAGAATGATTTAATGATATTTTCAAAATACCTAAACCATTATTTACAATCAAATTTTATTGTAGTTTTAACATTTAGACTAAGTGTGACCTATTCACTATGAACTATGTGTCTTGTCTTGTATTCTATGACTGATTTTGGAGAGATTAATGTTTTAAGATTATATAATAAGTGTTTTGTTTAGATTTAGGTATCCAAACATGATATTGATGGTTTATCAAAATTGGATTACTTGTGATGAATTTTTAGTAGGTAATTACTATAATGGGGAGAACCAATAGATATAATTGACCTTTGATAGTGAGTCCTTATAGAGGGTATCATTGTAAGTATATACATGATTTGACCACCAATGTTTTAGGATTAAAGGTCAAGTTTATATTTGATTTTAGTGTGTTAGATATGGATATGATGGGGGTGATTGGATGATCATAATTAAGTTATGTGATTGTTGATTGATAGTGTAGAGTAAAAATATTCAAGTGAGGAGATGGAGATTATGAAAATTTTAATGGAAATATCAATGATTATATGGTATAGATTTTAGAAGATAGTATGCTCAGCATTTAGATTCACATAGTATAACCAAAATATAGATCTATGGATCAAATTCTATGACTCAATGATGATTAAATGACTGAGAAGGTTTAAGAATTATGGGTGAATTACGGGAGAGTCTTCTTAGGGAAAATAAGCATTATAGTAGGGATATTTTATGGGCTCAAACTTTTATATATTAGTGGAACAGAAGGAAGTTCAAGATTCAATGGATTTTGTGATGGAATAAATTTGAAATTTTAGATTTAGATCAAAGGAGAAATGTTATTAATATACTTTAAATATATAAATATTTTTAGTAGTGGAAAAAAGGATTTAAAATTCATAGATTTATTTTTTGTTGGTGGTTATCGACAGTGACTATATAACTGGTACTATTCTACTCTGTACCCGGTGGAGTGAGAAATGGGGTTACCCCACTAGTTTAGCCACCAGGTGGCCTGTAGCCTTACACTAGGAATCCGGTGGATTATTAGGTTATTGATGAGGTCACATTACTTATAGTGTTCTATCCCATTTTTTAAACTAGGTAGAACAAACATTTATGGCTATCTCCCTCAGTTCTTAGACATGAGATGTATTGATAGGGGATATTATTTTTGGCCTCTACTCCTCCCTTATCACCAATTTTTCCTCTTTCATATTTTATCCAATGGTTTTTGAGATGGTTTTGGTTTATCAAATCCAAGTTAATTCTCATATATCCCTATTTTTTTTATTGTTCTTTATCTTTATCTTATTATGTTTCATCCTATTTGGTGTCATTGGTAAAGGAATTTATGTGTGATTCCACTAGAGCATATTGAATCACTTTGTAAACATGGGGTTTTCTTGTATGGATCATAAAAAAGGTTTGATAATGGGGGATTCTTATTACTGCATTACATTTTTATTTATGTATGATTTTTAATGAATTCATTTTTTGATTTAATTTATTTTGAGAGAAAATGACCATAAATTCAGGTTTGGATGTTGGGTATATTTTTAATTATAGGATCAGGTGCATGTATAGAGTGGATCAAACCTAGATTATCATAGTTTCTATGTCATATCATTATTTGGTGAGTTTGTAATTTGTTTTTCAAATTGAGGGGTTGTTAAAAATGAATATATTATTGAATTATGATGGTTATTGATGAGGAAAGTGATTATTGGATTTAAAAAATGATCATTAATATATTGGAATTATAAAAAATACGTGTGAATGTGGTAGTTTGACTTTACACAATGAATATTTTGATTTATTATATTATTTTATGCTAATTTACTATCATTATTATAGTGATAATTATTATATAGATTTTTGGAATATCCCTCTATAAATATAATGGTCTTGGGTCAAACTAATTGTCCCTAAAAGACTATATACCTTTTTAAATATGTTTTCTTGGTGAAACCTTGGTATAAATGATGTTAGTGACTCATCTTATGGATTTTTTGGTGTAATGAGTTGTTTTTTTACATGTTTTCATTAATTAAATAGTCTAGACTCTAAAATGGTATTTCAAAGGAAATGTGGATTTAAATTAGAAAATTTAAATAAAAGGAATTGTTTAATTTTTTTAACCTTTGAAATGATATTTAACAAGGGTATGTTATATTTAAATATAATTTTAAATGAAATTTGGATTTAAAGTGATTAATTTGAAATGAATTTCAATGGGAATATTTTTTGGTTTTTCAAGGAGATTTTCTATTTGGATTTTGGCCAAGGGTTTTGTGTGGGTAAATAATATATGTGATGGTTTTTGAAATGATTTATAAAATTTTGTTTTAATTATATTTAAAAGGTATGTAGAATTGTCTTGGTAAATGAGTTGGTTCATTTTACATCATAATGGAAATGAATTGACTTCCAAAACATGCGTTCTTGTGTGAAACCTATTAATTTTTGGTTGATCTGCATGTTGTCTCATATTTCATGATGATTTTTCATATCATAGGATCAAATTGTGGATCCATCCCTTAGATGATGGTTTGGTTTGACTAAGATATGATTAATGATATTATTGGTTATGAGATATTCATGGGACCTTGGGAGGTACCTTTTATGGATTGGTGAATGAGTCTAGGGACCTTTTGTAACATAGAACGATTGTTGTGATTTGTGGGGTCTAATGAGTATTTTATTTATTGATAACATAATGGTTTTTATTAGGGGTTTAGGAAACCCTTGTGATTAGTGTGAGACACATGTATTGATCGTGTGATAGGTGATATCATTCACCACCAAACACTGGGTAGTATTTGATAATCTTGATGAGTGATTGACCTTATTAGTTCTTATAGGAGTGACCTATTGATTGAACCTTAATGGTTGAGGTGGGATATAGTACCTGTGATTTTTATATTAATGGTCAATAAAAAATTCATTAAAGTTAGTCCTAGGGTTGTGATAATCCTCATTGTGGATCGAGATATGGGATTAATAGGTGAGTGAGTTCATTATTATGTGTTTTGATATGAGGAGAGTGGCTATCCTAATCTGAGGAAGTATTATAACATGATAGACCTATTGGTTGTGATATGAACCCATGGGAAGTGATGTTAAGGATAAAATAAGGGTTATACTTTATCTCAAGAAGCATGAATAATTTTACTTTTGAGGTAATGTGCACTGACTGAATTTAGATCCCATGGTTCAAGAATATTAATTTTCTTCCCTCTTTCCTTGACAATATCTCAATTTCAGTGAGAGTTCGATATCATCAAAATATATTATTTTAAAAGAAAGTAAGGTCAGAATATATAGATTTTATGGAAATTATTTTTTATTCTAGAGAATACATATGGAAGACCACATAATTTTGAAGGACTAAGATGTTCCCTTAATTCATAAATTTCTAGAGAAGATGGAAAATGTGCAATGGGAATGGATCAAAAAAAATATTTTTTTTTCTGGTGAGGATATATTTTTCAAGTAATTTTGCATTTAAATTTCATGAGATAAGTACAATGACATAATTACTTAAGGTAATGAAAAATATATATGATAAACCTAAAAAATTAAACAATGTGTTCATGACGTGGAGGAAATTCATCCTATGGTTATTAGAAGGAAAACAAGTGGTAGATCATGTGAAAAAATTTAATATTATCTGAGGGTAGATTGAATTGGTGAATGTAAATTTCATGGATTATTTATGGACACTCTAATTATTATCATATATTTTGTAGAGTTGGGATGTAATGGAGACTGTTTTTAGTAAATCCAACAAAAAAACTAATCTAAAATTTGATGATGTACGAAACCTAATCCTGAATGAGGAAATGAGGACAAGGAAAGTCCAAGAACCACCTAAAAATGATCTTAATTATAATGGAATTTGATATCCACCTCAATAGAAGTGGATGAAATTGAATAAACCATAAGAAGATAATTTATAGAAGAAGAGCTGAGGTAATTCTACTAGTCTAATCCCCACATGTTGAAAGTTATGAGATGTGTATAATGGGGAAAATAAGGGTTTATTTCAATTTTTATAGATGAAATCACAATAATCTGATTTTACAACTTGTTCATACTGATGATTGGGGGCATTACCCTATTTATTACCTTCGAGGTTCACTTTACTTTATAACATTTATTGATGATGCTACGAAAAAGGTTTTTATTTACTTTTTTATGAATAAGTCTGATTTTTTAAGGAATTCATTCAATAATAATATAAGGTGGAAATAGAGTGTGGTCAGAAGCTAAAGTTCCCTAATTCAAAAAATTATGGTGAGTAAACTGAATATAACTTTAGAGACCTCTTATAAAAATAAGTAATTAGGCATGATAAGAAAGGTCCCAGAACTCCAAAATAAAATAGAGTAACCAAGAGGATGAATCAGACATTAGAAAAAAATACTTGGAGTATGATATTTCACTTTATAATATTCAATGTAATTTTCAAATAGAATCTTAACACAAAAACATATATAGTCAAAAAAAATTTAACACCAATAGTTGGGTAGGAAATTATGGAGGAGCTATGGTACGGTAAGTAACTGAAATATAGCTATCTAATAGTCTTTATAAGCTTGTAATATATGTATATTGATGCTAAGAAAATGTATAAACTTAAGGATAATTACAAATTTTGTTTTTTTTATTGGGTATGTTGATGCCAATATTAGCTACCAAATATGGTATGGAGATAAGCAACAAGCCATCAGGAGATGAGATGTTCACTTTAATTAAAGGGTTCCGTGGAAGGAACCAAACATGAAAGAGAATTAAGTTATTAAAATAAACTATAAATGTCTAAGTTAATATGATTTATAACATTTAAAGATCTTAAATTCTAAATAACTTGGATGGAAGTACCAAAAGTCCAATGATAAGACCAGAAAAAGAAGCACCATAGAGTTTAAGGGATACTAATTCTTGAGTGGAAGCACCATAAGTTATGTCTATAGAATAAAGAGTCGAGATGAGTAGTATTGTGTAACTATCTTAATTGAGAATATCAACAAGGGTTATAAATATAGTTTAGATATTTAGGGCTAACATGAACATTCTACATCTGATGAACAGTGGAGATCCAAATACCTTGGAAGAGGCTACCATACATAGTGATTCTAAATAGTATATGACAATGATGAATGAAGATATGGATTCATTAAAGTTCAATATAACTTTGGAATTAAATGAATTATAAAAATTGAATAATGAACTTGAAAATAAGTGGGTATTATATATGAAGTTAGAGGATAGAGGTAAGAGAATTTAAAATCATGGCTGGTGGAAAAGGTATTTCAATTGAAGTATGATGTTTACTTCTCATAAATATTCTCATTGATAGTTAAAAATAAAACTATTTGAATGGTTCTAATCATGGTAGCATAAAAATACATATACCTTGAAAATATGGATGTAAATACCACCCTTATTCATGGAAAGTTAGAGGAATAAATCTACATGAAACAACCAATGGGGTTCATAGAATATGAAACCAAAATTTGGAATGAAAATTAATAAAGAAAAGGATATATGGGAAAATAATTATATTGATTTTATATGTGTATGATATATTTATTGTTAGATCAGTTGATGAAATAATTTGAAATACAAAACATGATTTACCCAAATAATTTGTAATAAAAGATCACAGTCAATCCTAGAATATTTTTTATATGAACATTGAGAGTGATAAGAGAGATAGAACTTTGATTCCATCTCATTAGGATTACATCTATAAGGTAATACAAAGGTTTATAATGAGCAAAAGTAAATTAGTCTCGACTCATTTAGATGAACACTTTAAGTTGTATAAGGGGAAATAACCCAAAATTAAAGTTGATGCCAAGTATATAGAGAAATTTCAATATGCATAATTAGTCATAAGTTTTATGTATGAAATGGTTTTCACTTGGATGAAAAGTTCTTATACAATGGGACTTGTAGGTCAATTCATGTCAAATACAAGACATGTACAGTAGGAAGATTTCAAATGGAACATTTTTTATTTAAAATGAATGAATGATACAATATTTTTCTATGTGATAGATAATCTCTTGAGCCTATATGTTGATACTAACTTTTTCAAATACTTAGAAATTGGAAGATCATAATAGGATTTTTTTACCTTTAGAGGAATAACAGTTAACTGGATGTCACATCTATATAATCTTGTTACATTAAGTATAATTAAAGTTGATTACATAGATTAAATAGAATTTAGGAATGAAATGACTTGGTTGATGAGATATTTTAATGATCTAGAAAGTGATGAAATAGAAGTTATACTTTTCTCTAACTGTTAAAGTGAAATTTACTTGGATAAAAATTTGGGTTTTCATGAAATCAAAACACACATCGACCTGAAGTATCATTTCATATGAAATTTTCTTGAAGAAAATGAGCTTGAGCTATAGAATATAGTAAGAAGCCATAATCTGATAGGCATGTTTACCATGGTGATAACTCAAGAAAGTATAAGGTATTTTCGTGCCTCATTGGAGCTTAGGTGAAAGGAAAGAGAAAAAACGAGAAACACTACATGTGATTAAAGAGAGAATTTTTCAATATGTATAGTTGGTGAGGTTCTATAAAATAAGTTTTCAAGTAAGATATTTTTAGAGAGGTTAAATTGATTTCAGTTCACTAGAAGGTTATTTAATGGATCCAGGTCACTAGAAATACTGTTATAGGAAGTTAGAGCTCCAAAATGTATAGAAAATGACAATGGGTCTTCTCTGGGGACAACAAGTTCATGAAAAGATCACATATTCCAATAAAGTTATGTTGGAGCATCAGATGTCCATAATTTTATAATAATATAAGGGGTTAATGGGTTTATAATCAAGCTTCAGTATTACTTTGGCAATTAGGACTTTCATGTTCTTCTCACTAAGATGACCAAGCCTACAATTCCAAACCTCTATATTTATATAAATTCTATCCAATGTAATTACATCTGGGCTTCCGGTAAAATACAGTGTCTCATACTTTACTCCTTTTCAACCACCATATATCCCTAAAAAAATTTCTATACTCTTGGAAAAAGTAGTTACATACCCTAACTCATCTTGTTTTCTAACTAAAATTAGGCTCTTCAAAAATCCTAGGATATGTATAATTATTTTTAGCTTCAAGACTCCCCTATTATTAATTTAGATATTCACATCCCCTTTTCCAATGATCTAAAGATCTTCATCATCTACCAAATTCACTCTACTAAACCTTCCAAATACAAAATTTTCAAGGAATCTATGACCTTTCATTTAATGAAATGATTCTCTCAATTCAATTACCCATGAATCCACCATGATTTTAACACATAATAATAATTTTATACCTACTTCTATAGTACCAATGAAATTTGATATTCTAGAAGTTGATGGTATTTCAAAAAATTCATTATGAATTATGAAATCCTTCTTAAAGTGTCCCTTTTTGCCACAATCTCAACACTATTTATTAGGATATGAACCAATGGTAGGTGATATTTAGGATAACCTTAGTTTCTACTTGAACTTTAGGAGTATGAATACTTTTACCTATGAAGATATGTCCAATGATTGTTACCTTTTTGAAAATTTTCATTATATAAGAATTCTCACTTAATTTATGATCCAAATATTTGGTGATTAATGAGGATCTTGGTGATATAATATAGAGTGTTAGGGAGGATTTTGTTGCTGCATGTGATATATTAAACCCACTTTCTATAATAATATACTTACAGTATGACCATGACCATTTAACCCACTTATTTATGTTGAAATTAATACATGATTTGAGGGATTAGTGTGGTGATTTTATTGATATATTATATGAATGATTATTTTAGAGTCAAATTCTTTTACTATCATGTAGTAAAATCCGATCCCTATGATAACTTGTGATATAATGGGTAGAGTTAGAGGTTCCCTATGAGTACTATAAAAGATAGCTATGATGACGATCAATGAGATGAGATAAAAAAGGGAATGAGTAATGGGTTATTTATTACTTATAATGGAACCCTTAGTAAATTTTACCATTTATTTTATCATTGGATTATGGTTTAGTTGATATTTTCTTCTTTGATCTCTAGTTTTCATCATAGTTTAAGAGTTGTTATTTATGGTTAGATGATATTTGATTACCTGTATTGATTTTCTTGATATGATCACTATTATTCATGATATTTTTGTTTTTGAATATTAATGGGTAGTGGGACGAATGAGGGGATTGGTACTCTGATGAGTGAGACTTCATTGATATAGTAAAGCCTCTTTAGGATTACTATTATAGTTGATACCCTAGAACCAAATTTTTTAACATTAAATTACAGATATATTAAATACATGAATATTAATAAACATCATATCATAGATGAGTTTTCTTATCCATTTGATTAATTTGATTATTTTATTAAATTATTTTTCATATCAAAAGGTCATATTAGTTCTCTGCTATGATGTGAACCTTGAAGTGCTATGATAATATTTTCAAATATATGTTATATGATTAAATGAAATATATCCAATGGGACAAAGATAATGTAAACTATCAGGTGTATGTGGATTATAAGTTATAAATAATTCTTCTCATGAAGTTTACACTTGGTAATCTTCAAGATAGGAGGTTATAAGAAAAGACACACTAATAGGAATTCCACATGTTTATGTGTCATCATATATTCTTATATAGGGACAAGTGTATTATTCCTTAGACTTGATGTTATTATTAATTTATATCATGAGTCATATACTTTTATGTATTTATGAAAACTATGACTACATATACTCAGGATAAAGTATGATATGTTGGGTACATCATGAATTATATGAAATTAATGAATAATTGATGAAAGGATTTATCACTTTTAATTTAATAGAATAAGATATCTCAACTCCTTTTATTAGAATGGAACTATCTAATTAATTCCAGGTACATGGAAGTTTTATTAATGAGTTTATTTTTGGAAATTCAAAGAAATATTTATCAAGTATATAGTTTAATGTGACAAGTATGAAACCTGTTTGGTACGATATCGAGAAAAACGGATTATATTATAAAGTAAGAATTTGAATGAGGTTATTATCATTGTGACATTAATGAATTTATTTATGGGTTCCATGATATAGTTTTATAGGATGATCTTGGACTTTAGGTCAGTTTTCCCAATTCCCCTGAGAAATTGGCCAAGAGGCTCACACCTTAAGTGAATTTACAATATTAGTTAAGTTCTATTTTAATTTTATGTTAGAATAAATATTATTCTCAAGTTTTGAAGAATAATAATTATTGGGGTTATATTGATCAATGATATCTGGTCACCATTTATTTGAAATAATAAATGTGAGTTGAATATTAAATAAACATTCATCCTCCTATTAGTGAACAAAATATTTATTTATTTATTGAATGAATAATAAAAATCCATTTATTTATTTAAATAAATAGTTAATATTCAAGGTTTGATGAATTTTGGGGAGGATTGATGAGCCGAGTTAAAGGGTTAAAAATAAATTATATATTTAATATAATATAAATAAATAAACTATATTTAAATATATGTTAGTTTTCATATGTAATTTAAATAATAATAATAATAATAATAACAATAGATGTGAGGTTTTACTTATAATTTTAATATTGGTTAAGGGATTTTGTGTAATAACTAATTCTACAACCTATGTATATTAATATTATAATATAATTTCTTAGGGATAGAATTGTTAGGCATAACATTTCAATATATATATTTCCCTTAATCCTAATGAAAACATTCTTTATAACGATCTCAAGAATGAAGAGCAGTGATTGTTCTACTTTTTATCAATTCCCTAATAGAAATCGATAGATTCATTCCAGTATAGAAGGAATTCTAGTTTTGATAAATAGGAATGAGGTAAGGCAATTGATCTATGGTGCTAGCATAAAAAGATTGATCTATGATGATCTGAGGTTTTTGAAAAATATGTGGACATAACTATAGGTATTATAAACTTAAATCCTTCATCACAATGATAATATAATCAAATGTGATTATATTAATGAAAAATATCAATGAAGAAATAATTCTATGACAACAAGCAATTCTTATTTATAAAATAATTATAAAATTTTCCATAAAAAATCCTATCTTGGGAATTGAGAGTTTGTATTCATCAATTTATGAGAATACATATTAGAAAACTAATAAAAAATTATTATTTGAAAAATTCCCAACAACTTCCACTAATCTCAAGAACCTTCAAGTGTTATCAGATCAATTCACATATCAATTTATAATTATTTAATAATTCATTGAAGGTTTATGAATTTGATGTTAATTTTTATTTTCAGTTGAGTCATTCTTAAATCTAAAAGTATATATAATATTTTTTCACTTCACATGACCAAGAACAGGGAAATAAAAGATGAAGTAAAACAATAGATACCATCAAAAGGTGCTAGAGATTCTAGCAGGAGGACATAATTATACAGTGTCTAGCTAAATATTAAACATCCTATAACTAAAAAGTATATGCTGTGTCATCTAGTATAATACCACAAGATACATTCCCATTAATTATAGAACATCATGTGGGTGATCAGTATACACTTTCATTACACATAATGTATTGACCAACTAGATGACATGTGGCTTCATGGGTTACTCAATGTATTTCTCGCATGCACTCTATGTAACCCCACATGGTTTGGCCCTATGTGAATTGTAGAAGTTGTGTAATCAAATTACATTTCATGTATTAATCACACACCACATACTAACTAACAACTAAACAACATGGTCTAGCTATGATTACATGAAATTTAGTTGGAGTACACTTCATGTGACACATTAATGTCTACATGGAATGCATGATGAGTCCCTAAGCATATAATGTGAAAGGCCATAGAATGGAGTACATGGTGTGTGGTGGGATGTACACATTGTATATCCTGTACCCTTTACATGGAGTACACAATGATCTAGATTATACATTGCATCAATTAATTATGCAAAATAGAAATTAATTATAACATTAAATTATTAAATTAATTATTCTTCTTGTGATTTTAAAACTACATGACTTGTATGATCATCATACATTCCATGTACTTCATGGGAATTTCTAGTAGTAAAAACTATTTATATTAATGGAATTCAATATAGTAATAAATTCCACATAGTTTATACTACTTAAATCTTGTAACTATACAACATTATGATATCGAGACATTCTATATACACCGTAATTTTTGTAAGCACACATTGCATGAAAAGGACCATAAAAAGTATAATCACACACCATAAAAGTGATAATACATACTATGTAGAGTATAAGGGTACATGAAATGTTACCTCTAGTATATGATATATTGAATTTGAGAGAGAATTTATGTCTGAACAGATGGTTACAAATTGTGTTCCCTTTTAGTACACAATTTGTATGAATTGATTTTAATTTATGTTAAATTAATTTAATTTGTTTAAAATTACAGTGGATGAGAATATCTAAGAATATTTAGATAGTCATATTAAGATAAATAAATCAATTAATTAATAAGTTAACTAATTTTTTAATTCAAGTGATTTATTTTAATAAATAATGAATATAATTGAATATTATCTAGTTTTATTAAATGAACATTCATTTAATGTGTGGATGATCATGTTCTTTACTAAAAAATGTATGTGTTGAGGTTCTATTTAATTTAATATCTATGAAATGTGTTTTAATGTGATATAAGTTTTATTAAATTAAATATGATGGTCTACATTTCATCCCTCCCACCTTTATTATGCAGGACCGGTATGTATATGGATTATTTTATGTTACCCCATACCCATGGTTCTCCTCTCCTATATGTGAGTAAATATATGAAAGGATGGAGATTTAATGAGAAGAGGTGGTTTAGAACCTAATATGAGGTGAAACCAAAACATGATATACATTGGATCCATGAGGAAATACTGCAACTTGAACCAAGCCATGTTCCAAGAGTTTTTACCCTAGGGATAATGATTAGTTTAGAATTTTCTTGATAAAATAACTAGTAGTAAAGATCATGATCATGCCAAATGTTTATTTTATTTTTGATCAGTCGATGGTTAATTATTTTTTTTATGATATTCATGTTTATTAGTGACCACATAAAGTAAATGAATTAAAAAAAATTAAAGATAAAATAAAATAAATGGATTATGTGTAAATATATTATCCAGACATTGTTAATTAATTATATAAGATCCACATAATATTATCAATCTTGTAAAAGGATAAAATAATAAATATTTATAAATAATATAAATACCCATCAAAAAAAATATTAAGTCATACACACCTTTCATTAATTTATGATGAAACCATTTATCGAAGTTTTGGTCAATCCCTTTTCATGACACTTCCATCTATCACGCTATTCTAATAAAAGTTATAATATGACATAACCGAGTTAGCATCAAGAGTAGTTAACCTTGAAAGAATTATTTTAACTAAGAGGATAGTTTTTATGAAATCTAAGTCAAGGATTTTAGGATTTGGGAGTCCACTCAATGAATCATGGAACTATGAGTTAATATAGTTGGAACGACTGCCTACCTAAACAACTTTAAGTAATTTTTATTACCATTTTCCATGTTATTAGAAGAAAAATATATATACTTTCCATGAGAACATCAATGAAACAATATTTTACAAATATAATATTTAGGGCCATTGATATTTTATAAAATAGTCAGAGACTCACAAATAAAATTTATTATTTCACATTTTAGTAATCAAAATAAAGTGACAAAACTTACTTTTATTTTTTTTCATAAAAATGTTATGTAACCTGACCTCAACATTATCAATGTGATTCAAACTTGAGAAATAAAATTTGATTTCCAAAAATAACTTCGGAATGTGGTACATGTACTGGGGAATCATACTATACTAGCAGTGGAAGTCATACATGTTGAAGTCTCCTCTTCATGATGAGACTTATAAGGAGGTGAGTGAGGAAGAGCTCACTGTCTACCCAAGACATCTAGATAATGTGCTCGATGTACAATTCTCAGTGTTATCATATATGCCTAATGAGATCCATAAGATGCATTAAAACATGGACAGATTATCTATTTTGTATCACTTATGTGATCTTTATTATTAAAAGGATAGACATGAGAAAAATTAAATCTCAAAGGCACTATTTTCCTGAAGTATTGTAGAAGGTGAACCGGTGAATCCTCATATAGTAAAGATAATTATCTATATTGAGTGATTAGAGATTCGAGGGTTTAATATACCAATTGAGTTGCACATGAATCTCATAATTTCCTCACCCCCTCAGATATTCTATTTTTTGTTGTGAATTTTAATTTAAGATACATTGAGAAGAATATCCTGGAACTCATTACTATGATTTGGAAAGTAGATAATGATATGTTTCATGAAAAACCAATAGTTCTTACGGTGAATAAGATAAAGGGAAATGAAAAGGGCTCTAAGAGAAACTCCATGTTTAAGCCTCCTGCACACTACCTAACTAAGAGGAGAAATATTTAGTGGTATTACAAAGAAAACATGTATAATGTTTTTCATATGGTAATAAAGGTCACTAGGATAAGAAATAAACCTCAATAGATAAGTATATGGAAGCTTTAAGTATATTTTTTTTATCAAATTTAAACTCTTTAATTCTACTATTTTCGTATTATATTAAACTTTTAGTTCTCACATTTGAATACAAATTGATGAAATAATTATATTTAGGAATATTTCAATAGGTGAGGTGGATCTTCAAGATACCATCATATCAAGACTAGCTTCATTGGCTACAGAAGACTACCACCATACTTTTCCACTATAATTGATTATAATTTTAATGGATTTTTATTATGTACCAAGTCTTACCAAGAACATTATATCCATATCCAATTTAGACATGGATGAATTTGTATTCAAGTTTGGGAATAAAATATACAAATTTTAAAAAATATAAATTGGTATGGTATGAAATATTTAAAAAATGGTATCTACATAATAGAATATTAAAACCAAGCTAGTGGTTTTTTGGTTGAGTGGAAGTGAAAATGAGTCACTAATATAGGTTCTAGGATTGATTCCTATCATAAAAATTCCTAGTATTTCTCAAATTTTTCTTGACCAAAAACACATCATATATCTTAGTGTGTGCATAGCTACAAAGTCCTGGTGGGGACACACCCCTTTTTCTAGTGGTCATGTGGTTGAGTGGAAGTCAAAATGGGAGTCATTGAATGAGGTTATAGGTTCAAGTTCTTTAATCATTATACCTAGGAATTATTATATTTTTATTGAAAAAATAGTTCCTAGTGAATATGAGGGTGTGTGTATCTACCTTTTCCCAATGAGGATGTGCCCCATTTTAGAGTGTTCATGTGGTCGAGTGGTAGAGAAAACGGGAGTCGATAACTAAGGTAACAAGTTTCAGTCCTCTTATCAGCATGCCTAAGATTTCATATATGTTACTTGACCAAACAAATCACCATTTATCTAAGGGAGTATGTATCTACCATTCCCAATGGGTACACACCCTTCTTCCAGTGGTCATGTGGTCGAGTTGTAGTGGAAAAAGGGGTGACTGACTGAGGTTCTAGATTTCAGTCCTCTTATCAGCATTCCCAAAATTTTTTAGATGTTTCTTGACAAAATATTTCCTTATGCATCCAAGGGAATTTGTTTATATCAAGTCCTATTGGGAACACACCCATTTTGTGGCATTATCCATGGTTGAGTGGTACTCAACCACAACCCTTACATCCAAATGACCAAGGTTAGAATCTTGGAAGGTATAGAAATTATAAAAAACTATAGTTTAACTATAGTACCATAGTATGTTACTATAGTAGGTAGTAATATTCATTATAAATGGACTTTTTAGGCCATAAAAATGGGATTTCAGACCACTAGGACTCTGGGCTATCATAGGACTGAAGAACATAGAGCCTCTAGGCCATAGGACTTTTAGAATAAGTGACATGGAAGGACCCATAAACATGAATGAAATCAATAGTCATGTGATTCAACATGGAAATACACAAGTGGTTCTGGGTGGGTGGTCTCAAAAGAAGAATGAGTGAGCTGACACATATCAATCATCCAACTATCCCCACATATTTCTGATGTGGTAAAAATTGGCACCCTTCTACATGACTATCAAGTAGGGTGACCGGCTAGATGATGTGACATGATAGGTAGGAGATGTAGTGGGCCACCATGCAAGGCATAATAGAGTGGGTGACTTGAAAGAGAGATGAGTGTGATAGTGCCTATCATATGGACATCTACTTGCATAGTTCTCTACTATGGTTGGAGGGGTTCCCTACCATGGTGTGATAAATGAGAGAATGATACATCATTTATTCATGGGGGGTGAAATAGAATTTAGGCTAGTGTAACTATTTGATGACTATTTTAGGGGGTGAAAAGGTGTTCTATTGGTGTCATGAAATGATGAAAGATGATCCATTAGGCCTTTGGGATAAATTTTAGGACTTCTGGCCACTGGTCCTTTAAGCCATATAATGGAATTCAGGCCACTAGGCCTTTGGGCCATCATATGTACTAAAATATGCTTAGTAGTTTCTTGTTATTATTTATAGGGGACGGATAAGGATTGAACCACTGTGGTTTCTAGGAGTGTGTATTTTTTGTGGTTTGTAATCCCCTATAAAAAACATATTATAATATAACAACCAAGTGTTGGAAATCAAGAAACAATAAATTTTACATGAATAATATGACACGCAATTGCAACATAACTAACTTTGTTATGTAAATAATAAGAACTTGACAAATATATATCAAGAAGGGTATTTAGATTATTTTGAACTAAAAAAACTTGGTATGTGTCACACTTTTTTGCAAGGAAATATGACAAAACCTCTATTTGGTGAAAAGAGTGAATGAGCCATGAAGCTTCTTGAATTAATTCAGATGGATGTGTGTAAACATTTTATATTTGATGCTATATGTAGATACTCATACTTCAAAACTTCTACTGATAACTTGAGAATATATGGGTATGTTTACTCAATGAGGTATAATTTTGAATCATATGATAAGTTTAAGAAGTTTTTGAATAAAGAAAGAAATTATCTTGTTTATAATATAAAGAATATTTTATCAAATTGAGGTGGAGAATATGCTAACTAATATTTCATCGATTATCTTTGGATTTTTGGGATTTTATCTCAACTCACTCCTCCTTATACACCGTAGCTGAATGGTGTTAGCGAAAAGAGGAACCAGACCTTATTGGATATGGTGAGGTCAATGACGAGTCATGAAAAATTTCCATTATCCTTTTAGGTATATTAATTATAGACTATAATACACATACTAAACTAAGTTCCAACTAAAGTGGAAAATGGTATCCAATATGAGTTATGGTGTGGGAGGAAATCCATATTTTATAACTTATATGTGTGTGGATGTGAAGCATTTGTTAATTCCAATTCTATAAAAAAGCACAAAGTGTATATTTATTGGATATACCAAGTAAACAAGGGGATATTATCTATACAAACCCTTTGATAAAAAGGTAATAGTGTGCATATATTCCATGTTACTTGAGAGGGATCACATATTCAAAATAGATAGTGGGAGAAAGAATAACTTTGATGAAGTTGATGATCAAGATACACAAGGGTTGGAACAGGAGAATATTCAACAAGGCCTTATAAAAGAGGTTGTAATAGAGAAATGAGTACTGCATATGATAACCAAAGAGGTTATAAGACAAGAGAGATATAGTTTTCTAGTCACTGAGGATGGTGAATCATTATTAATATTGATAATAACGAACATGTTTTAAAAAGGGGAGTTGCATGTATCTTATAAGTTACTAGATTAAAAAAATATGTGAATTATGAGATGGATTCTATGTACCAAAACTAAGTTTGGGTTTTGGTAAATCTACCAATCGATGTAAATCCTATTGTGTGTAAATGGGAATTTAAGAAGAAATTGAATAAGGAAGACATAGTTATTACCTATAAGGCATGAACAATTATTAAAGGATTTAAGAAATAATAAGGAATAAAATATAATTTTTTTTATAGGATTACATACTAAAATTCATCATAATTCTACTTTCTATAGTATCTTAATATATAAGGTTTGGAAAATGAATGTCAAAAAAACTTTCCTTAACCATAATTTTATGGAAGATATATATATGACACAACTAGAAGGTTTTGTGATTCCAAGGGATACCAATAAGGTATAGAAGTTATAGAGACCCATTTATGTGTTGAAGTAAGAATCAATATCATATAACATTTTATTTAATAAATATATAAGGGAATTTAGTTTGATAAATAATTAATTTGATACCTATGTCTAAAAAGGTTTTAGTGGGAGTGAAATAATTTTTCTATTAGTATATATTAATGACATATAACTAATTTGAAATGAGCTACATGTCTTAAGGTTTTTTTAAGATATAGTTTAACACATGATTCTTTATAAAGGACTTATGTGAATATTCACACATTATTGGGATCAAGATTCCTCATGATGAATATAAGGGGTTCCTTGGACTATGTTAGGGTATGAATTTTTACAAGATACTAAATAGGTTTAACATGGAACAATCCAATATGGGATTATTTATAGTGTCACATGGAATGAATCTCTCCAAGAAAATGTGTCCATATACATAATTGGAGTGACATAGGATAACAAGGATTCATCATGAATTGGTGATAGAATCATTAATGTATTCTATATTATGTACTAAGATTGATGTTTCCTATCCCCGAATCATGGTTGGAAGATATCAAGTAGATCCAGTAGACCATAATTAGAAGACACTAGAGACTAACCTAAAGTATATGATATGTATTAAGAATATGTTCCTATTTTATAGAGGATATGAGGAGATTTTCATCATAGGATATAAAAATTATAGTTTCTTAATAGATCAGGATGATATGAAATTATAGTCAGGGTTTGTATTCACTATCAATAGAGGAGTTATGAGTTGGAAGAGCTCAAAGTAGCCAGTGGTCATTAATTATAATCTAGAGTTTGAGTATATTATAGCTTATTATGAAGACAAATAATTAGTTTGGATATAAAACATCATTTAAGTGCTTGATGTGGAACCTAATAGTAAAAAATCAATCAAATTGTATTATGATAATACAACAAAAATATCCAACTCTAAGGAGTGAAGGTCCCATCGATGAATAACTCATATAATTTAGAATTATCACCTATAGAGGTATTTTTATCAAAGGGGTGAGGTCATAGTAAGAAGAGTTCCCACAGAGGAGAGTGTAGTAGAACTATTGAATAAATCATTATCTCTATAGAGGCATGAATATAATGTGAGGTAAAGCATAATAAAAGTCATTAGTAGTTGGATATAGTTAAATTGGGGTTATGTTAGATTAATTTACCTAAAAATAATAACTTTATACTATTTATTACCTATATATTCAAAAATTTGAATATTAATTAATAAATTATCACATGATGAGTGTACTTATGTATTATGTCAATGTAATAATGTCCTCATATAATTTTTCACATCGAAAGGACATAGTAGTTACCCTATATGATGAGAACCATAAATACCTATGAAAATATTCTTATATATATGTTTTATGGATAGAAAAAATCTCTTTTAATGGAAAATGATGATACATGCTATTAGGTGTAGGGGGATAAGATATCGAGACTTCCTCTCATGATATTTTCACTTGGTAATCTCCAAGATATTAGGTTATGAGAAAATACCCTCCAATATGATTTACACATGTTTATGTGTCATTGAATATTACTATATGAAGGCATGTGTATTGTTAATTAGACTTAATATTATTATTAATTTATATCATGTGTCAAATACTTTGATATATTGATGAAATATATTATGGAATATTCTCTTAATAAGGTAGGATACATTAGGTGAACCAATAATGATATGGAATTAATGAATAAGTCATGAAAATATTTTTTCCTTTTGAGTTAATGGAAGTAGAAATATAAATCCATTTGATTAGAATAAAACTGTTTGATTAAGTCCTTAGCTAATATGATTTGATCAATGAGTTCATTTCATGAAATCCAAAAAATTATTTATCAAAAATATAGGTTGATGACATAAGTATACAATCTTCTTGAATATATATCAAGATAAAGGGACTATATTACATAGTGAGAACCTATATGAGGTTATTTTCATTATAAAATAAACACATTTCTCTATAGATTCCTTGACATATTGTAGATTCTAATATAGAAATTTAGGCTAATTCACTGAATTAAACTGATAAAGTGGCCTAGAGGGACACAAACTAAGTGTAAATAGAATCTCAGTTAATTTTTATTTGAATTTAATATTAGAATGAATATTTTTTTAAAGTTGTAAGGAATAATAATTATTTGATTTATGATTATTAATGATATTTAGTAATCGGTTATTATAAAGAATAAATGTGAGTTGAATGTTAAATACATATTTATTCACCATCTAGTGAATATAATATTTATTTATTCATTAAATAAATAAGTCAATGAAAATTGATTATTTAAACAATTTTATATTATTAAAGGTTTAATAGATTCTTAGGAAGATTTATGGGTTGATTCAAAGGTTTAGTAAGATATGATATATTTAATATCATTTTAATAAATAAATGATATTTAAATTTCTATGAGTTTTTCACAGGTTAAGGAAATAAAAATAAAAATAATATTTTAATTTGACATGGTATTTTATTTAGAATTAAAATATTAGTTAATATATTTTTTTGAAATGACTAATTATATGATCTAAGTATATAAACCATGTTATATAATTTCTTAGGGATTGATTTATTGTGCATAATATTTATCTATAGAGAATTCTCTCAACCATAGAGTGAAATTTCTCTAGAATGATCTTAAGGAAAAAAGGGAATCAATCATCTTACCTATAAAGTCCCCAAGAGAACTCAAAAATATTCCTTATAGACTAGAAGGAATTTTAGTTATGATCAATGATAATGATTCATGGAAACAATTCTTTTAAGCTAGCACACAAAGATCGACCCCTGACATTCTAAGGGTTGTTTAGCATGTGTAGATACTGTTAGTGGGATTCTACACTTGAATCATTAATCACAACAAGAATATGGTATAACATGATTCGATCAGTCAATGAAATCAATGGAGAAAAAAATTATAAGAGAATAGGTAATTATTATTTATAAATTAATTATGAATTATATGCGAAGGATCTTGTATTTATAATTATAGGTTGTTATTCATTAAGTTCTGAGTAGTAATACAAGGAAACAGATGAAAAACCACTCTTAGGTATGGGCCCAAACACTTTCATTGTAGCTCATAACCTTTAATTACATATCATGAGATATAATGATCATGTATAATATACCCTTGCAGTATCTGATTTACACCACCAAAATAGGTTACGTGCATATCCCAATCACTAAAGGCTGGAACAAATACTACATGATGAATGATTTATGTGTATTAGCTGAATTGACCTCTTAATACTAAGTAATAACTATATATGGTCTATACCTACATTTATAATGAATAAATGAATCATGCAAACTCCATGAGTATGTCTCCTTAACAATAGAAGTGTTTGAAGTAAGGAAACTACACAAAATGAATGATATAATATAAATATATAAATATATATCCAATAAGGATCTAAAATCTCTCAAACAGTATTAATTACTATGAAAATTGAAATAAGTGGAATATATACAAAGTTTATAAGTCGAAAAAGTGCTAAAAAGTGATATTTGTGAGTGGAAACCCTCAAGCTATCATCAACAGACAACCCCATTAATATTTACCCATTTTACAATCCAAAAAATCTAAAAGGCTCAACCCAGTCTTCCTACTCTAAGTATAACTAGTCCCCACGATAAGGTAACTTTCTATAAACTGGATTACGATATAATATATCTTTATATATCCCATTAGGGACCATATAGGGTTTGAGTATATCATTCCTGGTAGGCGGTCACCACCCGCCACTAATTACCCATCATAAGCTAAAGTGTATGTAACAACAAAACACGGTTAGAGGAAATAGGTAGTATAACAAAAAACAAGTATAAAAATATTTTTAGCATAAGTTATAAGTAAACTAATTTTAATTTCCTAATATTAATTATTTTTAACATTTATTTCCTTATAACTAATGTTAAAAATACTCTTTAATGTTATTTTTGTAAAAAACCAACATTAAATGTATTATAAAGAATTCCAAACATGCATGTTCACCATTTCCTTCAATAAAACTTTAAAACCCTAAAATAATCTATATAGATGTTGAAAAATTCCATTTGATGTCTCATATTATTCCTATCAATCTTCTTCACTAGTTTTCTCTTAATCATGAAACCCTAATACTCCCTTGAATTTTTCACACCACTTAATTATCCTCATACCACCACTTCCTCACTTCTGCTACACAACCAACTCATCATCACCCCAACACTCTCGTGATCTTCTTATAAACTACTAATATGTCATTTATTATAATTATGTTTCGATATTTTTCAAAACAAATCATTCTATTTATTATTTTATTTACTTTTATAAATGAAATATATTTTAAATCTTAAATAGTTTTTTTATACTAATAGTTTATTATTTATATTCACATGATAAACCTCTAATTTTTAACCCCACCACACACCACTCTTTCTCATATATTTTTTATAATCATTTATTGATTAAATTTCTTCATTATGTTATTTTATTTATAAATTATAAATAATATATATATCATATTTATGATTTTTTATAATTCTGGATAACTTATACACCATAAGTTAATAAAATGATGATTTTCAATTTAATATAATTATTATAAAGTTTTATTATAATTATTTTACAAGTATATTTTAAAAGATATTTGTATTATATTAATATAATTTTATTTGAAATTTGTAAATTAAAACAATTCGGATATAGAAATTGGTGCATCTAATACTGGTTAGAATTATTTCATTCACTGTTTTATTTCTAATTTGTTCATTCATACTCATTCCAAATTAAAAATTACTAATTTTGAATATTTATTATTTTGAGGAATAATACATGTTCATGAGTTTTCATTATATAAAATTTCGCATAGTAACAAAATTTGGATGTATATGTATTCAATGTCAAATAAAGTGTGATACCAAATTTTTTATTTTATTTTATAAAATATATCTCATGAATTATTATAATATTAATAAAATCCATAACTTATTTATCAATAAATAGAATATTAAATCTCACTCAAAATATTATATGAATATATAGTATACTCTCTTATATCATTACTTAACCATTAAACCTAGTGTGGATTTGTTTCACTAAATTAAAATTAGTTATGAATCACTATAACAAATCATTTTATTCCCCATGAAATATAAAAAAATCATGTTTATGATTTGTTAAATATTAAAAAAACATCATACCATAAATGGGATAGATGATTGTATATCATAGAAATATATATAAATGATGAATCATAATATAAAAAATTGATTACATCGGTTTAAGAATATGATAAATAAGGGTTATTAACTTCTATTTTATAGAAAATTATTTCCTCATATTAATGTTCATTTATTTTTATTAAGTTTTATAAATATATTTTTAATTTTTTTTATTTTTTTATTTAATTTATAGACCATAATTAGATAAATTCATTGAGATAATGAGATAAATATGATAAAGGGATTGATTATTTCTTGGATTTTACTAAACAAAACCTTGATAATGGAGAAAAATTTTATTATCCATGCATGAAGTGTTTGAATATGATAGAATTTGGATAAAAGAAAATTAAATACTATTTGTTTTTTATGGTTTTAATATGAGTTATTTCTATTTGATCTCACATGGTTAATTAACACATAATTCAATATCTAAAATTAATTATTTTTTTGTATGAGACATAAGACCGTATTAAGGAATTAATTCATGATGTAGGAGTTGAAACCATTTCAAAAAGTGACCATCGAAGTATTGTATAGAGATCTTAATTTTTTTTATTCCAAGGTTGTATTAAATTTATTGTTTAATGAAAAATAATGAGATTTTTTAACTTAAATGTGATAAATAGTTGGATCGATAAAAGTTTCACTGAATTAATTTAACTGTTGAAATAATAAATTTTGAAAGTAAATGAACCTACTAATTATAATTATGAAGATAGAAAATATTATGTTCAATGGGACTAGGTTATAATAAAATACATGCTTTCCCAAATGACTATGTGATGTATATGAATGAATATTAAGGTTTGTAATTTTTTTTAAACATGGGACATCATAATATAAAATAGATGGAAGATCTAATTATGATCATCCCAAAGGATAGGAACCAAACCTCATTTTAAGTCAATATAGTATCTTATAACAATTACCCATATAAAACATTTATTTTTAAATTTAAATGATTAAAATAGGATGAAATGGAATTTAGTTGAGAGAATATTTGATAGAAATCTACATCACCCTAACATTCACCACAATCTAAGTAATAATATCATTAATTTATTAATTTTGGAAATGAATATAGAAATATTAGAATGGGGATGTATATAAATGGAATAAATCTAAATCATAGCCTCAATAACCAACATAGTTCATGACATGTTATGTTGGTAGTTTATAACCTATCCCCCTAGATATGTATAAAGTGAAAATATGTTATGATGATCTTGATGGTTTTTGGATTAAAACAACTTATAAATGATATTGATGTTTACTTCTCACTATTTTCTAATCATTTGTATTTTTTATGGGATTTAAGTGTTAAAGTGTTTGATTTATACAAAAATAGTACTTCATTCTCCATTATATGATAATGTTCAATATAAATTCCTTTTTTTCATATAAAAATTTATCTAGATATAGTGTTAAGGGATGTAAATATTGTTAAATTTTTAGATAAGGGACTTCATATCATCAACTATAGTATAGAGACCTAAATTTTTCTTCTGATACTATTATATCTTTTTTAAGATAAAAAATATAATAGTAATACATTGAAGGATCAAAAGGTTTAGTAAGTTGGAAAAATTATTCTCATTCATCACTTGTAAAAAATATGACTTAAAAATTATTTAAATCCTTATTATTTATCCTCCTAAAATATCTTACATTATCCTTAGTACATATAATCACCTAAGGATATACATCAAAGAAAGTGGTGATCTAAAATCTCACTAAGGGGAGGAATAACATGGGAGGAATAAGGGACATGAATTAATAGTACATGGATGAGAATAATAAACATCATCATATCATAAACAAAGAATTATCATTATATTAATGAGGAATAAATTTGATAAAGTAATGATATGCATAATATGAATAATAATGAAACATCATAACATAATGGTCAAACATCACAAATAGTTATGAACAAATCTTGCATCACGTTAATGCATATATATATATATATATATAAATAACAAAATTATTTTGAAAAAAGATAACATCCTTTTCACACATAACACACATAATATCACATGATATCTCATATTACCCAATTAATTGGAGGGATATATAATTTCAGGCCCACTCGTCACATCAAAAAATGTTCATAATCATGCATTCCACATGGAAAGAGAATATGTAATAATCATAGTCATGAATTAAACTCATGGAAGAGAATGAGTTTATTAAGGGTGGAATAAATAATACATTAAGAAATAACTTTAATTATTCTCTAATTAATAAGGTAGATCATATTTTGGAATAAATATCATTTTTATTTGAGTAATAAACAACTCTATTAGAGTTTAAACAATGTTAAAAAAAACCCTTTTCAAAAAATCATTGTATTTGGCTTAGAAATCCTCTCGAAAAGGTAAAAAAATGTATATCCTTAGAATGAAAAGAGAAATAATGGTTAAAGGAAACATTAAATAAAATATAGGAACATACATATAATGAATAATGTTAAATAGAAGATAACCCAAAAATAAGGAATTGGTTTTGAGAATCCCCTTACCTTAAATACCACTTTATTCCATACCTTTTCCACCTCCAAAATAATAAAAATAGGTTTATTAAAACATGGAGATGAAATTGATTTTTTCTATTTTTTTATTTCTAAATAAATTATAATCATTGGATTCTATTCCTTAATTACCTTTGTTAAAGGTGAAATGTTTTGATATCATATTTTTTCTTAAAATATCCCGTCTTGCTTGATTTAATTATAATTTTTTTATTTTTATTTCTAAATTGTTAATTTTAACTCCACAAGTTTATAAATAATTATATTTATATATTTATATATTATAAATAATTCATTATAACTAGAAATATGGATGTTGATAAGAAAATAATTGGAAACATCTTTGTTGGCGGTTTACCGACCGTTACCGAGACATTGTCAAAAAAAGAATAAAGAGAAGTATGAAATATAAATATATCATAAATATAATCATTATAATAGTTTAACATAATTAATATAATTATAAAATATTTCTAAATTAATATTAAAATATTTTGGTTCTAAAATAATGGATAAAAAAGTAACATGTGAGGAAAATGAGAAGAGAAGTAGATGAAAGCATACCCTCTTTTAAATGTTGCTTCTTTTCTATGAAATAATGTTAATTGATTGTTTGGAGTTGTGTGGATCCATAAAGTACCTGAGGATGATAACGAGATTAATAGAAAAGATTTTGTAAGATACTTGGATTTGGTAAGTGGAATTTAAGTGGTTTTCTAAGGGAGGGGTGAACGATTATTTATTCTTGAGGAGAGGTAAATTTTAAGGATAAAATATTTAATAAATTATTATATCCAAGGAAAACCTTTAAATAGTAATATTTTTTACATTATGAAACATATTTGAATAAAATAATTTTATTTTATTATTTTGAATCACTTTATAATTCTAATTTATAAGTTTAATCAAAAAGAAAGGGGAAAAATGAAAAAAGCCTATTTATAGGGACACTTTACACTTTTAGGCTTCAGAAAATACTTTTTAGGTTTGAAAATTAAGTTAATTGTTTTTAAATGACCCACTTATCTTATTAAATTTATTTTTTACTAAATAATAAATTTAACATGTATTAAGTAATTATTACATCATCATTATGTCATAAAACATGTGGTATTTGAAAAAAATATTTTTACTATTGACATAAAAATGGATGTATATCAAAAAATCCACAAAAATTCACCATTGGGAAATTAAAATGTGATTATTCTAAAAATTTCATTCATTTTATCAAAATAATTTTCTATCATAGGTAATTATAATTATTAACTTAAAAATTATTTTTTTTACAAAATTTATTAAAATACTATTTATTAAAAAGTATTTATAATTTCTTTGAGTTTTTTAATATTTTTCTTTATTTTATGGTATTATAATATTTATATTTTAATAAATTAATAATTATAAATATTATTTATTTTATATTTTATTATTTTTAGGTTAAATTACTATTCTAATAGTCAGATTACAATTTCCAATGACCGAGTTACTATTCTTAACGATCATGTTACTGTTCGAGTGATCACATTATAATTCCAATGATCACATTACTATTACTATGACCACATTCATATTCTAATGGTCACATTAACTTCTATAAATAATACTTCATTCCTTCATACATTATTCAATATAATTCATATGAAGGTTCTTTATTTTCTTTTTCTAATATATTGTTTGGTTTACTAATATTATGTTTATTTTCAATAATATTGATTTTAGGGGTGATAATTCTAGAAGATTGGAATAATACAAGTTTTTCCATATTACGCTTTCTATTTAATATTTTACCACTGTAATTTTTTTAATTTTCATAGGTTTAGTTTTTGACTAATGTGATGATCTCTTTTAATGAAATAAAATGTTGTTAGTTTACCTATGTGCTATATGTGTATTATGCTATATAGCATACATTTATTTAGGAAAAAAAGTATAATTTTAGGGTTGTTACATTCTTCCATCTTTTAGAAATTCATCCTTAAAAATTTTACTCACATTATCCATTGAAAATATACGAGGTTACTTATGTTTCATTGTTTCCTCCAGTTCCCATTCCGCCTCTTCATATTTATGGCACCTCCATAGAACTTTGACAAGGTAAGTTATCTTATTAAATAAAAATTTGTCTCTATGGTATCATAAATTCACTGGATTATAATTCTAATAGAGTTCATTCTCCCATTTTACCATCTCAAGATTTAGTACATGTAAGGGATCAAGTATTTACTTCCTTAGGAGAGATACATGAAACACATCATGAAATTGAGATATATTTGGTGGAAGTTCTAGATGATAACCACTGGTTCTATGTGATCAAGGTTATCAAATGGGGAAATTTACCTAGGTATAAGCTTACATTTCCTTACAAACCACATGAATCTATTCCATGGTGATATTCTAAAAAAATTTTCTCCAACTTCGAACTCCAAGTCCCTTCAATATTTTTTAGTATATCTCTTCTTCCAAATCTAACTAGTTTTTTTATTTTTCTGGATAGATTGAAATTTATCTATAATAAATTTCACAATATTAAGTTCTAGTTTCTTTTATTAACTAACTTCATCCTAACAAGTATGAGTTCTACACCACTTACCATATAGTTCTACAAATAGAGCCATTTGAATACTCAAGTAGAATCTGTTGTTGTATAAGAACTCAACTAATGGGAGATATTGATCATATCTAACTTTAAATTCAATCTAGGAGGGTCTAAAAATTTTATAGAGTATTTAAATTCTCCTTTTATATTGTACATAATTTTAGAGGTGATATGCCCTAATGAAATTCAATTCAGTATTCCGATCATGTTGAATAATTCTCTAAAATATAGAATTCAATATTGGATCATAATCAAAGATAATAGAAAATAATTCCCCATGAAGCCTAAAATCTTTATATATATATATTAGAAAGTTTTTAAAGTGATAAATCATCTTTAATAGTGAAAAAGTGGTTGTTCTTGGTGAGTTGATCCACCAAAACCCATATCTCATTTCTTCTTTTAGATGTCTTTGAGTGACTAGTGATAAAGTCTATGATGATGTTCTTCCATTTACATGTGGGTATGGGAAATGGTTGCATCATCCCATTTTATTTTTTTCACTATTTTTTAACTTTCTAACAAAATAAGAACTTTTAGGTTTACTCAGTGATGTACTTCTTCATGTTTTCCCACTATTAGCACTCTTTACGATCACATTACATACGGGTACATCCAAATGAATAGATAAAGATGAGATATGTTCATTATCCAATATATATTTCCTTATAAAAAGTGATGTATGAACACAAATTATAGTTCCAAACCAAATGAAACCATCTTCATCAATGTGGAATTCATGAAGCTTACCCTCATTTTATACTTACACCATCTTTTGATGCTCTAGATTATTCCTTTGTGCATCCTTGATCTTATATTAGATAGATGGTTGGGTAATAATTTGATTAAGGTAGTATGTATTACCTTATTTTATAATTTATATATATATCATTTAAATATCTATGATTATAGGTTCTTTCTCAGTCTGCATCATGGATAGAGTAGCTGGTTCTTTTCTACTATGTGAATCAAATACCTTATTCACCATTCCATGATGGTAATGGATAATGAAATAATAGTCCTTGATTAGATCAAACAATATTTGTTGATGCATGTTTAGATATTTTTTTGTTAATATATACTTTATACTCTTATTATCTTTATATATTTCACACTTCACACCATAGAGGAAGTGTCACCAAATCTTCAAGGATATTATCAGTGATGCTAACTCCAGATCATGCATTGGGTATTTCTTCTCATATGTCTTTAATTATTATAAGTAATATGTTATCACTTTATTATTTTTTGTGATTATGAAAACAAATCCTTACTTTGAAGTATCAATATATATCATAAACCTCTCTCTACTTGATGGTAGTGTGAGTACATGCATAGTGATCAACCTCTTATTAAGCTCCTTAATGCTTTAATCACATTATTTTTTCCAAACATATATCAACCATTTATATTTTAACTTAGTAAGAATAATATAAAATCATGATAAATTTCTCACAAAACATATTTAGTACCCATCTAGTCTAAGAAAACTATGGATTTCTGGGACACTTGGGGGCCTAGGCCATTCCTTAATTGCCTTTCTCTTTGAAGGGTTCATCCGAATTTTATCTCTTATAATCACAGAACCCAATAATGTGACTTTATATATCCAAAAGTTATAATTTCTATACATATCATAAATTTTGGTCTTTATTAATGTCCCCATCACAATCCTTGGATACTCTTCTTGTCCCTCCTTGATCTTCTAGAAAATGAGAATATCATCAATAAATACTACTAAAAAATTGTCAAGGTAGTCTCTAAATACTTTATTCATGAAATATATGAATATTTCCTGGGAATTAGTAAGTATTAAGGGAATAAATATGAACTCATAGTGTCCATACCTTGTATGGATGGATATATTATGCATATCTTCATTCTTTACCTTCATTTGATGATATACAGAATGAAGTTCCACCTTTTAGAAGTATTGATCTTCTCATAGTTAATTGAAAAAGTTATCAATACTTGGTGGTAGATAATTTTGTTATTGTGATCTTATTGAGATTCCAATAATCCATACAAAATTGGACGGATCTATAATTTTTCTTGAAAATGAGCACTGGTACATCCCAAGGAGACTCACTAGGGCATATGTACCATTTTTCCAAATGCTCTTGTAATAGATTATTTAACTCCTCCATTTCGATTACGACCATCATTTAGGGAAGTTTGGAGATAAGAGTGACTCCAGATATAATACCTATTGTGAACTCTACCTCATTATCCAGGGGAATCATGGGAAACTCTTTTATTAATTAATTAGTGTATTCCCTTACAGAGGGAATTTCTTTAGGGTTGGTGTTTTCATTTGACACAAAAATTTGGGCAATATATACTTCTTCATTGGGTAATAACACACATGAAGTTGAGGTATTTTACCAATGAGATTCATGATCGTACTTAAATTTTTATAGGTGTATGGTATGGTTTGAAATATATAATTATATTTCCTTTTCTTGACAGTTGATGTGATCTCTATATAAGGAGTGCCGATCCATTCCTTTTGAGTTTTTATAAGGAAAGTTGACAATTAACCTTTCATAAAACATTATAAATATTCATTTAAAACCTTTTAAAAAGTCATGGAGAATTTAAAAATTACTTAATATATCAATTTATTAAATAAAAAGTATTTTTTAAAACAATTTTAAAAAATAATGACATGGAATAAAAATACACGTGATTAAAAAGAGAAATAAAATCATATTTTATTTTAAACATATTTTTTCTTTATTAAAGTTCCAAAGAGAGTAAAATTTATAAAAAAACAAGTAAATACTTAAAAATATAGTGGATAATAAAATATATGGATTTTATGAAGGATATATTATAAGAATCTTTCATTGAAAATATGATCAATCCCAAAAAATTATATTGTATTATAAATTCTTAACTCTTTGGTAACATTCGAATTTTAACCCCTTGAAAGCGTAACTTGAATTGAAACATTAATCATCAAAAATAAATATATATTCATTTTAAATACATTATATTCTCATTATATACACCAAATAAAACTTAATATGTGTACAATACCAAATATATCTCAATGAAGGAAAATTGAGATGAAATATCTTACCTCAGATTTGACTTGTTTGTAAGCACTCTAACCTAATTTATAATAAATTAAAATTTAGTATAATTATACCAAATAACCATTTAAATACTTATAATACTACATATTATCCAATTATAACATTTAAATACCTCTTTATTTATAATTATTTATTAAAATAATTATTTCCAGGTGTTAACTATCTCATTTTTCATGTAAGTTTTGGTTCATTAGTTTCAGTCCTTTCATCTTTACCATGTTTCTATAAAATATATAATTATAATAATGATATAAACATAACACACACACACATATATATATTATATATATATTTTTAATCATCCATCAATGGTATATATAGAAAAATGAATTACACTATTCATGGAGATGGTAGGTTATATGTACGCATGAACATTATTTTTACTTTTTGACGAATGTAACGAAAGAAAGGAAATTAACAATTAAAATATCTATAATAATTAATATATAATATATATAATATATATTCAATAAATTTATCCTTATTACTATTTATGTAAATCATAAATGAAAAAATGAGTCACATCGGTTCTTGGATCTGGTAGTCCACATGAATGCAAGAGTGAAGTTATCATTTTCCAATAGATGGGGAGGTATTAAGGAAGATATTATATTATAATTCAATAAGAATAGTTATTTTATAAATATAATATATTAATATAAAACCCATAATAATAACCATATATGAAAAATGGTGATGTAAAATGATTTGTATCACTATATGGAGGTGGTAGTCCACACATACACACACGCGATACTTTCACTTCCCATTTGATGGAAAAGAGGATTAATAATGGCAGTTTCATAATAAAAATAACATTTACATTTATTTATTATAATTAATTTATTATTTTATGATGAATACCACATGTTTAGTGTAGGTATAAGAATAAATAAATTAAAAAATGTTGGGTAGGATGATTACCTATTCTTCAATTGTCTTCTTTAGATCCTTTCTTAAGGACCCTTGGAATAGTATTTTAAGAATACCATTATCGATAATTTATTTATATGGAATGTCATAATAGAACTGGTTAGGACACACTTGGAATTTCATAAAATATTAAAATATAATAATTTCATACTCAAGAAAAATACTTCCAAATGGAAAGAGGTTTAAATTTTTTTATAGTATGAGGTTTAAATATGGTCATAAAATATAATTTAGAAAATTTTAGCTGGTAAAATTACCCCTACCTATTGGTTTAACCCATGGTAAACCCGTTCTAACCTTAACCGTAGTGATAAATTTTTAATATTATTACCATTCATTAGGACTAAAATTGAAAGTCACCTCATTTAATGTTTTTATAATATAACTAAAAATATAGAACCTATTTTATCAAATTCCATTAATATAAGTGGTATAATTTAATTTAAAATTAAATCCTCAAAATGTGATAAAAAACAGTTTTCCAAAAAAATATTTTTTAAGTAATAAAAGTTTTATATGAAAATAAAACATATAATTGATTCAAATGAACTTATTTGGATTATTAATAACATAATTGAATAATTTTACTTTTAAAACACTTAAAAAAATATGAAAAATTTTAAATTCTTGAAATAAAAAGATAATTTTCAATAAAAATTAGTATTTTTCACTATTTATAAAAAAATCAATATTTTTAGAAATTTCTCAAAAACATACTATAAGATAATTTTTAAATGATTATTTAAAAAATTTATGTCATTTGTTTCAAATAAATTTTTTAAAGTTGGTATAAATTAATTATATTATTTTCTCACAAAAAGTAATAGAAAACATTTTTGAGAAAAAATGTATTTTTTAAATATAAAATGACTTTTCTAAAAATTTATTAATTATTTATTATTAGTAAATAAATTATATAACGCCTTTATATATATTTTTCATAGTGTTTTTAATCCGATTCAGACCCATAAATTTAATTACTAGGTGATAACTATTATATTAAATAATAATATTTTAATTGTATATTGTGTTTCTCTTAAATCGTAGTGTTGCGTGTTAAGAAAGACACTGAGCATGAAATTTTAAATTTTTGTTGTACTAAAATTATAAATATAGAAATGGATAAGTCCCAAATTCACTTAATGTTTTTTTATTACTTTCTAATTTTCATATGACTCTTGAGGGAAATCATATGAATTCATGCCATTTTTTATTATTTAACAATAGAATTGTATGACTTTAAAGTCATATGAAATAGATTTTGTATAACTTCTAATTTCACCATATTATTTACAAACTTGGGAATTTTTATGGCACTTGTATATGAAAAATATTAGTTTCTATAATATGGATTATTATAAATAATGATATTTACATATAATAATGAAAATTTTGTGTGATGAAGGTGGAAATATCATGATGATCATTATCTATGATTTATACTGTAACGAATTCATTGATATAATTAATTTAGAAAAGTTAAGAAACCTCGTAAAGGTACTATAAATATTGTAATCTATTTAATGGTAACTAAAATTTTTTAATGGCTATATTAGGGCCATCTCTAGTTACACAAGGTTCTTCATCATTGGATAAGGAACAACATAAAGTTAATTTGATTCATGAATAAAGGTTACTATGAATATTTTGATTCTATGTCAAGTTCTTATAGACTTTCATAAAGCTTATTATTGATTTATTATAGATACATATGGTAAATTGTAATCACTATATGAAGGTGAATCAATTATTTATGAGTTTCAAAATAGGAATAGAATTAAGACCACATTGTAGGAAGAAATGTGGTGAGAATTGTGGTTATAAAATAACATGCCTAGGAACTCCATGACATATTGAGGGGTGTTGCAGATAAGAAAAACCTTTAAAAATAATGAGACACAACCACATTATAGCCATGTACATGGTCACTCAACATTGAAGATAATTATTCTATATTTCATAATAGGGATCTACATCACAATCACATAATGAAAGAATTGATTTCAAAGAACTTTAGGATGCAACATACAACTCTTACATCATAGTAGTAGAGCTTCATGTCCTCATGAATGTCACATGTAGTATTCATGGAAAATAAATAAACAAGAAATAAAATATATTATCATACTGAGATTTCATGGAAGTGATGAGGCTGAGTCTTTAAAAAATTTTATGGGTCAAGAATTAAGTAAATAATATTCACGTGTTTTTATAAATATGTGAGATGATGAATAGAAAGAAATAGGGTGTTTAAGAATTGATGTACCTATGAGAGAAAACGTATTAATAATATCAATGAAAGGTTTTATTGAGAAGAAGAAGAAGACCCCCCTCAGTCGATCACAAAAAATCCCATGATCTCCATTGATGATATATCTACAGATATTAGTTTATGGTTCCATTAAAAAAGAAATGCATTTTTTCTTCACTAGTTTGTGAAATTAGTATGTATAAAGAACAAGTTCATACACTTTACTATATCTATATTGATAATAAAATAATATCAATGCATGATTGGGTCAAAAAAATCCATAAAATAGGGATGTAGTCATCCTAGGGTAGAAAACCTTGTTAACAAACTTGTTGTGATCCTCATTTTATTCTTTATTATTTGTGAGATGAGATATGTAGTGAATAAGAAGAATAAGGTCATAACAGTTAAAATTTTATAACACTGATTCACCCTCCCTCTTAGTTCTTTATACACATATTTGGTCTTTTTCATATGTCCATGCATTAGGTTGTAAACAACCCCAATATTTTCCATGAATTATATTATGAAAAAACCCAATCATGTCCACACTTAAAATCATTATATCATGAGATATAAATCTAAACTAATGCATTAGAAGCCTATATAATAACCTCCCATTATATAATGAAAAAACTTAAATTATTATGCCACATAAAATCAATCATTTATCATATCATGAAAACCTAGGAAAAGAAAATGAGTCCCATATCATTTCTAAGTGGAATAAAATAACTAGATATTTTTTATTTCTGATAATCCCTCATTTTAACTAGGTTAAGAGGGAACCCTTACTTGAATCAAAGGCCTAGAGGCATATAGGCCTTATAATTACATGAATCATAGTATTAGAGGAAACAAACCTTACAATTATTTATTATGGACCAACTACACTGAAATAATCCCTCTCCAACACCTCTACCAGTTTGCACCCAACTCACCACATGAAATTTCTATTAGATTATAGTTACCTATGAAGATATGAATGGGATGATGGTGTGTTTTCTATATCCCTACATAAATATCATTCCTAGTCATCTCTTCATGGTGAATACCTTCTACTTTGATTTATCATCTTAGGGCTACTCTAGTATAGGAAATCCTATTCTATTGTGTGACCGGGAGGCCCATTGATTCTAAATCCAATTCATATAGAAAAAAATCTCATTTTGTTTGAATATTATTTCATATATAGTACCTTCCAAATAATCCACATTTCTATAGTGCTAAATTCTGGCTTTAGTTCATGTGTAAATTCACTCCAACCCAGATTTCAACCCGAGTCCAATGTAAGATTATGGGGAGTCTTTACAATTCGGGTAATCCCCCAATTAATTAAAAATGGAATCATATAATATAGAATCAAAGGTAGATTGGTTAATATAAAAAATTAAATCTCTAAAAATAATTATATCATAAAATTACTTAGGGGATGATCATGAATAATATTCTATAATATATAGATCCTTTAGAGGTATAGGGAAAATGGAAGTGAATTAATGCTTTGGTAACCTAGTTATAATAAAAAATTTATAATTCACTTCATAAATATATTTCAAAGGGACAAAAAAAGGAAATTATAAACCTAAATTTTCAAAATAATTCCAAATATTTAACCCTTAAAGAGAAATGAACTGAAAATTAAAAAATGTGGAGTAAAAGTTATATTTACACAAGTGGAATGAAATCTATTAATTTATTATTTTAAATCTTTAACCCTTATTTTTTTTAAAAAAATCACCAAAAAATGAGATTAGAAATTTATTTTGAAAACCAGGAAACTTAAAGATAAATCTTCATAATAAAAATGATTATAAAATTGAAAAAATATGCTCATGTGGTAAGCATTTAAAAAGTTAGATACTTTTAACACTTTTGCAAAGAAAGTAAAAAATGACCCATGTGGAAAATATTAAGAATATTAATCAAATTTTCTTAAATTAATTAATAGATAGGTAAAATTATCTTAAATAATTTCTGAAGTATTGTTAATAATATTCTTTAAATAATATAAAGAATACCGATATGGATGAGAAAGATACATTATAAAGGGTGAGAATTATTCTTAACTACATAATATTTTTATAGAGAATGAAATCCATAAAATAAGAATATGTATTTCATTTATCTATATAGAAATATGAAATACCTTGAAGAGTATATAAATGATAGAATAAAAGAAACTTAAAAGATCACTGTCAAGTAAAAATGTGTATGACCCAAAGAAATGGAAATTGAGTCGAAAAAACCCTTACAACATTAGTAAAATTTTATTGAAAACCAATTTGAAGTTATTAATTGAAATTAAATTTTAAATAAAATTAATAAATATGTAATAATTATATAATATTTAAAATATGTACTATATATACCATATAAATGGAAATAGGTTCAGAATAAGAAACATGTTACAAATAAAAAAATTTGAGATGAGATAACCTTACCTCAAGCCTCGATTGGATTGGTTCATGCATCTTACCTCATGAATAAAAAATTATTTTTGTTGAATAATTTATTAATAACATATTTTTGATATATTTCATTTTCAATGATCTATTTATTATCACACGTCTTTTAATTATTGCATAGTTTTTTCTATACTAGACCACTTGGGGTTGTTTGGTCAATTCCTCTAAAAATACATCTACACATTTACTATAGAGAAATGGGTTATAGAATTGTTTCACCATATATATAATTTTATAGATGTATTATCTTTATAATTCCTAGAGAAAAAAATTTATATAGTTCAGTTGGTTTGAAAAAATAGATTGAAATTAAGAAAAGTTTCTCGGTATGATTTTTAAGAGGTTAAATCTATAATGTCAATTTATTATTAATATTATTAATATAATGATGAATTTTTATTTAAAGAATCATAATCATATCATAAATATCATAATAATTCATTAAATTCTATTTTATAACCATCCATGTAAGGTGGTGATAAAAAATGAAATACATCATTCATGGAGGTTGTAATCTGACCATAACATGAGCAACATTTTCATTTTCTAATGAATGAGAGGAAGGTAAATAATGGTTATTACATCAAAATAATAACATTTAAAAATAATAATGATACTTATTTTGTAAGATCCCGGTTCTTATTTTAGAGGTACGAGCTTCTTCTTTTCCTTTTCCTTAAGTGTTTTTGAGAAAATATGGAAAATGGGAAAAATCATAAATTTTGGAACTACATGCCGTGTACCTTATCCACACTCTGTGTACTTTTGGCCATGTTGGGATGAGTACACGGGGTGTGTAGCCATGCCGGCGATGAAGGGTGTAGAAACTGACTACACGCCGTGTAGTGGTACCTTACACGCCGTGTAGTCAGTCGGCAGGCTTGAACAGTAAGGCAGTGGCGTCGCCACTAGCTAGGTGACAGTACACGCCATGTACTCGAGAGTACATTCCGTGTACTCATTTAGACGTATAAACAGTGTGGCACTGCCGCCATTTGAACAGTTAAATGAAGGGAGTACAGACCGTGTACTTTGAAGTACATGCTATGTACTTTGTTTTTTCGTCTTAAAACAGGCAGTAGCCTCCTCATTTGGCAGAGGAGGAACTTGAGCCATTTTGGAGCCAAAAGAGGAGGCTAGATCTTTGAAGATCCACTGGGCGTTCATCTGGAATCTATTTTGTCTTTAGACGATCTCATTGGAACCACACGGGTGAGGCCTCTCCCCTCCTGGTACCGTTCTTGACAATTATTCTCCTAACGTAAGTTATTTACGTTTGAATGTGTTTTTTTCTTATTCAGATATACGACGTTCTTGGGTGTTTCTGGAGTCGGCGTTCAGGTATAGCGTTCGTTGGCGTATAAGGTAGGTGGCTTGGTGTTATTTTTCCAAATGTCGTGTGTTTTTGTGCATTTTTGAGCTACGAACCCATATTGGGGTGTCATGAGGCTGAGGCCGTGGCTAATTTAACTACCTAGAACTGTATAGGTAATTAAATAAAGTTGTAAAAATTCTGTTTGGGATCATTGCTTGGATCCAGGACCATCCCGAGGGGTGTGTTCCTCTGTTTAGCCATTTGGCCAGGATACCCGAGGGTATGCCTTAAATGTAGTAACTGTAGAATTTCCTTGAGAGGAATTACTTGTTTATTACATTTTTATATGTTGGGCATTGCCCGGTTACCTATTAGCCTGAGGGAGTTGTTGTGATTGGCCTGAGGGTGTGACTGTTTTAGCCCGAGGGCTGTCGTATTTCGCCTGAGGGCAACCTTTCGTGCCTGAGGGCTTGACTTCTATGCCTGAGGGTGACACTTCGTACACCTGAGGGCAATTTCTGTTATGCCTGAGGGCAATACCTATGGGTTGGATTCTGTATGGCCTGAGGGTAAGCCTGAGGGTGTGGTTACTATTTTAGCCTGAGGGCACGGTACTGGTTGGCCTGAGGGCTTGGTGCTGTTGAGCACAAAAATGATACTAAATTAAAGGAATTAAGTGAATAATAAAATGGAAATTTAACTGTTAAGTTAGTTAATTTTGAGTACTGCTTAGTTATTGCATTTTACTACTGCACACTTGTTGCATGTTTTACACACAGTTGAGCACAAGACTTTGGTGGGTGCCTACAGAGATATATTTCTCACACCCTGTTTGGGTCATGCTTTTCAGCCCAAACAGATTACGTTGCAGCAGGTGTAGATAGGGGAAAGAGTCCCTATACAGATACTTGACTGTTGCTGAGGAGTAGGAGGGCATGGGACCGAGCCTAGGCTCGTGATGCCGCTGCTAGCTGTTTTTCTTGCTTTGCTGTACTCTGTTTTCTGCCATACTGTATTGTTGTATAACATATTCTGGATGTTTTCTTAGAACTTGAAACATGTAGCATCATCACTTATATACTATTGGTTATATCCACTGCTGTAGTTATTTCAGTTGTGTATGTTTACTGCTTCTGCTGTTGTTGTATGTTTATTTTGGTATTCCACTGTGCTACACTTTGACAAATGAGGGAATAGTTTCCCAACTATCAGAACTGGGCCCTCACTGCTAGTCGGCAGCCTCTGGCATTTGGGGAAATGCGCTTGAGGTCACGTGGCGAACCGGGCTCGGGGCACCCGTTGCGTGGCACCCGGGTCCGGAACGTTACAAAGTGGTATCAGAGGAAGGTTTCGATCCTCCGACCTCTGGGTTATGGGCCACAAGTTGATCCACTAGCAGAGCCAGATGCGGCACCAGCTGTTATACCGAACACAGGCGTAGAGGTGCAGTTCCGTGAAGGCTTATTGCGGTTCATTCAGACCTTTCAGGGAGCACCGCAGGCTGCCACATCTATGGCCGAGCTGATGCGTATCTTTCAGCAGCAGCATCCACCTACTTTTTCAGGGGATGGCGGACCGCTGGCTGCATAGTCTTGGCTAGGATCGATGCAGACTATTTTCGAGCATCTTGAGATGACTCTAGGGTGGAGGGCCAAGCTCGCGACTTACATGCTGCGCGATTCCTCCAAGAGGTGGTGGGATGTTACCACCCAGTCAGAGCATCATAGGGACATTGCGTGGGAGGATTTTCAGGAAGTCTTCTATGAATTATTCTTTCCTGAGACACTAAGGGTAGATAAAGCTCGAGAGTTCATGAATCTGCAGTAGGGTGCTATGTCGGTGATGGACTACTCTGCTCATTTTACAGAGCTTCAGCGTTTTGCACCCGTGCTGGTGGGTGATGAGATGTTGAGAGCCAGACGTTTTGAGGATGGTCTTCGGTATGACATCCGAGTACTGGTAAATGTTTTCAGGTTGCCTACTGTACACGTGATTGTGAACCAGGCGTTGATTATAGAGAGGAACCTGCTGGAATTGAGTGGTGTGGGCCCGGGCGGTTCAACACCAGTTACTGGTACTATTTCTGCGGGCAAGAGGAAGAGACAGATGGACTTCTCTTAGGGTGGCAGTACCAGCCAAGCAGCTTCTTCAGGTGGCCCGATCAGGTGCTACCAGTGTGGAAGAGAGGGGCACAAGAGGCCGTAGTGTCCACGAGACCCAGTGGAGTGCCGAGCTTGTGGAAAGATGGGTCATCTGCAGCGCTTTTGCAGGGTGTTTCTACCAGTGGCTAGTGAGAGGGGTTTTGTGCATACTCCGCGTGCAGGAGCAGGACCAGTGGCTTCTTACTAGTAAGGGAACTGGAATACGTCAGGGCGTGCAGGCTGAGATGGTGGTCATGGCCGTGGTATCCAAACACCAGGATCTCAGAGGCAATAGGGTAGGACAGCTCAGGGTAGCCAGGCTGTGTCGTAGGGCCGCAACACTGGACAGGCATATGCAGTGCAAAAAACCCAGCAGGAGCAGGATCCCGGACCTTTGACAGTCAGAGGTACTATTCTAGTAGCTTCTGTCTTGTCTTCAGTACTTTTTGATACGGGTGCTACACATAGTTTTATATCTGTACCCGTTGTGGAGAGCCTTGGGCTCGGAGTTTCTACTTCTTCTTATATCTTGACGCTAGACACTCCGTTGGGGACTAGGACGGTTGGTGTGCGTCAGTGTAATGAGTGCCCCCTTGAGGTTGGTGGGTGTCACTTCCTTTGGGGCCTATATATCCTGGAGATGACGAGCTATGACGTCATCCTCGAGATGGACTGGTTGGTTCTCTTTCGAGCCTTTGTAGACTGCTATCGTCGCAGGGTGCATTTCACGTCACCAGAGGGTGGGGAGTTTCTATACAAGGGCGAGTGGGATGTTCAGGCGAGTCGAGCTGGACCAGAGCATCATGGGTGAGGTGGAGTCACAGCCCAAATTGCAAGCTTATGTCTAGATGACCAGGGGACTTGTCAGATGGATTTCCCTCCAGTTGTCGATCGTTTCAGGGATGTCTTCCTGGACGACTTTTCAGGTCTACCTCTGGTGCGTGAGGTAGATTTCTCAATCAAGCTTGTGCCAGGAGCAGCACCGATGTCCATTCCTCCTTATAGGATGACCACGCCTGAGTTGCAGGAGCTCAAGAGGCAGTAAGAGGAGTTGCAGGTAAAGGGTTTTATCCGACCCAGTACATCTCCTTGGGGTTCTCCGGTCCTTTTTGCGAAGAAGGCAGATGGTACCCTCAGACTTTGTGTGGATTATCGGAAGCTGAACCAGTTGACGGTTAAGAACTGATATCCCTTGCCGAGGATAGATGATCTGTTTGATCAGCTTCATGGAGAACGAGTGTTCTCGAAGATTGACTTGAGATCCAGATATCATTAGCTATGCGTTAGACCATATGATATACCTCTCACAGCTTTTAGGAGTAGGTATGGTCTGTATGAGTATACGGTTATGCCGTTCAGACTGATGAACGCGCCAACATTTTTCATGGCTCTGATGAATCATGTGTTCCATCCGTATCTTGATTCATTTGTGGTAGTATTCATGGAAGAAATCTTGGTGTACTCTCACACTCGACATGACCATGCCACCCATCTTGAGATCGTATTGAGTATACTAAGAGAGCATCATCTATATGCTAAGCTCTCGAAGTGCCACTTTTGGATGGACCAAATTCACTTCCTGGGTCATATCATCTCAGAGGCAGGAGTTGCAATGGACCTAGAGAAGGTGAGAGTAGTAGTTTCCTGGGAGCAGCCCAAGAACGTGTTTGAGATACGGAGTTTCTTAGGGCTGGATGGTTACTACAGACGCTTCATAGAAGAATTCTTTCGCTTAGCAGCACTGTTGACAGGTCTGACTAAGAAGGGTGTGAAGTTCATTTGGTCAGAAGCTTGTGAGATAGCTTTTCAGGACTTGAATGGAAGGATGACATCAACACTGATCCTGATACTCCCAGAGCAGGGGAAGAGCTATACAATTTACTGTGATGCATCAGGGATTGGGCTGGGAGCCGTTTTGATGCAGGGCGACCGAGTTGTTGCGTATGGGTCTCGGCAGTTGAGGCCACATGAGAGGAATTACCCGACACATGATCTCGAGTTAGCTGTAGTTGTTCATGTGTTGTGCTATTGGAGACATTACCTGTTCGAAAAGCATTTTGTGGTTTTCACTGACCACAAAAGCCTAAAGTATATCTTTACTTAGCATGACATGAATCTGAGGCAGAGAAGGTGGGTCGAGTACCTACAGTCCTTCGATTTTGAGCTTGCCTATACACCTAGTAAAGGTAATGCAGTAGCCGATGCACTAAGCAGGAAGACTCAGATACAGGCAGTGCAGGAGGCCAGTGGTGAGTGGCAGCTCATGGCTTTGTTCTCTGAGATGCATCTGGAGGTGCATGATAGTCTGGGGCAGACTTATCTTTCCTTGTTAGCTGTGACTTCTACCCTCCTAGACAGAGTGAGGATGAGGCAGCTATCGGTTTCAGAAGGCCTAGTTCTACGGGATTCGGTGGCAAGTGAGGACCCTCCTTCCGGTTGGATGATAGGCGATGATGAGGTTTTTCATTTCCATGGATGTTTATGGGTTCCAGGGTATATACGCGAGGAACTGATGAGGGAGTTTCATGCTTCAGCTTGGGCAGTTCATCCCGGGGTTACCAAGATGTACCGAGACTTGAGACGTTAGTACTGGTGGCTGAGTATGAAGAGAGAGATAGTTGGTTTTGTTACGAGGTGTTCCACCTGTCAGCAGGTGAAGGTAGAGTATCAGAGACCAGCTGGGCTGTTATAGCAGTTTCCCATTCTGGAGTGGAAATGGGATAATGTCACGATGGATTTCGTGATAGGATTGCCAAGGTCACCTCAAGGCAATGACGCTGTATGGGTTTTTGTGGACATACTTACAAAGGTAGCTCACTTCTTGACGATCAAGGAGACATTTGGTGTGGATGATCTCGGAAGGCTGTATATCTGAGAGATCGTACGTCTGCATGGGGTCCCTTGTTATATCATTTCAGATAGGGACGCCAGATTTACATCTCGTTTCTGGTAGAGTTTTCAGAGGGCGCTGGGTAACAGGTGCTTCTGAGCATAGCATACCACCCTCAGACAGATGGACAGTCAGAGCGGACGATACAGGTACTGGAGGACATGCTGCGCGCATGCGTCCTAGACATTGGGGGCTCGTGGGAGAAGCATATACCTTTAATAGAGTTTGCCTATAACAATAGTTTTTAGGAAACTATTGAGATGGAACCATACGAGGCTTTATATGGTAGGCCATGCCGATCACCTTTGTGCTGGTTAGAGGCAGGTGAGGCAGCTTTACTGGGGCCACAACTCGTGCATGAGACATCTGAGCAGGTCCAGTTGATTCAGAAGTGGATGGCTACCACACAGTCTCGTCAGAAGTCTTATGCTGATCGCCGCATACAACCTTTGGAGTTCGTGGTCGGGGATTAGGTTTTCTTGCATGTTTCGCCGAGGCTGGGACACAAATGGATCAGGAGATAGGGTAAGCTTTCACCGAGGTATGTGGGACCATTTGAAATTCTAGAGAGAGTCGGGATGGTTGCCTATCGGGTGCAGTTACTGCAGCGGTACCGAGCCATGCATGACGTATTCCACGTGTCTCAATTGCGTCGCTACTATTCAGACCCGTCTCACACCTTTCAGCCAGAGGAGGTTGAGCTTTATCCTGATGCGTTTTTTTAGGAGCATCCAATCCGTATCGTTGATAGGAGCACAAAGGTTCTCCAAGGCCGGTCAGTTCCTCTCGTACGAGTGCTATGTCAGCATGACCGAGTGCAGGACGAGACATAGGAGAGGGAGGCCAATGTACGTGCTCAGTGGCCAGAGATGTTCTGATCTTTCTCTTCACCACCCTTGAAAGGGAAATTTGGGGACGAATTGCTATAAGGGGGGAAGTTTGTAAGAACCCGGTTCTTATTTTAGTGGTACGGGCTTCTTCATTTCCTTTTCCTTAAGTGTTTTTGAGAAAATATGGAAAATGGGGAAAATCCTAAATTTTGGAACTACACGCCGTGTACCTTATCCACACACCGGGTACTTTTGGCCGTGTTGGGATGAGTACACGGGGCGTGTAGCCATGCCGGCGATGAAGGGTATAAGAACTGACTACACACCGTGTAGTGGTACCTTACACGCCGTGTAGTCAGTCGGTAGACTTGAACAGTAAGGCGGTGGCATCGCTGCCAGCTGGGTGATAGTACACGCCATGTACTCAAGAGTACATGCCGTGTACTCTTGTCGACGTATGAACAGTGTGGTGGTGCCGCCATTTGAATAGTTAAATTAAGGGATTACATGCCGTGTACTTTGAAGCACACGCCGTGTAACTTATTTTTTCGACTTAAAACAGGCAGTAGCCTCCTCATTTGGCAGAGGAGGCACTTGAGCCATTTTGGAGCCAAAAGAGGAGGCCAGATCTTTGAAGATCCACTGGGCGTTCGTCTGGAATCTGTTTTGGCTTCGGACGATCTCGTTGGAACCACACAGGTGAGCCCTCTCCCCTCCTGGTACCGTTCTTGCCAATTCTTCTCCTAATGTAAGTTATTTACATTTGAATGAGTATTGTTCTTCGTCAGATCTATGCCGTTCTTGGGCGTTTCTGGAGTCGGCGTTTGGGTATAGCATTCGTTGGCGTATAAGGTAGGTGGCTTGGTGTTATTTTTCCAACTGTCGTGCATTTTTGTGCGTTTTTGAGATACGAACCCATATTGGGGTGTCATGAGGCTGAGGCCATGGCTAATTTAACTACCTAGAACTGTATAGGTAATAAAATAAAGTTGTAAAAATGATGTTTGGGATCATTTCTTGGATCCAAGACCATCCCAAGGGGTATGTTCCTCTGTTTAGCCGTTTGGCCAGGATACCTGAGGGTATGCCTTAAATGTAGTAACTGTAGAATTTACTTTAGAGGAATTTCTAGTTTACTGCATTTTGATATGTTGGGCATTTCCCGGTTACCTGTTAGCCTAATGGCGTTGTTGTGATTGGCCTGAGGGCGTGACTATTTTAGCCCGAGGGCTGTCGTATTTCGCATGAGGGCAACCTTTCGTGCCTGAGGGCTTGACTTCTATGCCTGAGGGCAACACTTCCTACGCCTGAGGGAAATTTCTGTTACGCCTGAGGGAAATACCTGCGGGTTGGATTCTGTTTGGCCTGAGGGAAAGCCTGAGGGAGTGGTTACTATTTTAGCCTGAGGGCACGGTACTGGTTGGCCTGAGGGCTTGATGCTACTGATCAAAAAAATGCTACTAAATTAAAGGAATTAAGTGAATAATAATATGGCAATTTAACTATTAAGTTAGTTACTTTTAAGTACTTCTTAGTTATTGCATTTTACTACAGCACACTTGTTGCATGTTTTACACACAGTTGAGCATGGGTCTTTGGTGGGTGCCTACTGAGATATATTTCTCACACCCTATTTGGGTCACGCTTTTTGGCCCAAACAGATTACGGTGCTGCAGGTGTAGATAGGGGAAAGAGTCCATTTATAGGTATTTGACTATTTCTGAGGAGTAGGAGGGCATGGGACCGAGCCTATTCTCGCGATGCTGTTGCTAGATGTTTTGCTTGCTTTGCTGTACTCTATTTTCTGCTGTTCTGTATTAATGTATAACATGTTCTGGCTGTTTTCTTAGAACATGAAACATGTACCATCATCACTTATATACTGTTGGTTATATCCACTATTGTAGTTATTTCAGTTGTGTATGTTTACTACTTACGCTGTTGTTGTATGTTTATTTTGGTATTCCACTGCACTACACTTTGACAAATGAGGGCATAGTTTCCCCACTATCAGACCTGGGCCCTCACTGCTAGTCGGCAGCCTCTGGCGTTTGGGGAAATGCGCTTGAGGTCACGTGGCGAGCCGGGCTCGGGGCACCCGTTGCATGGCACCTGGGTCCGGAACGTTACATATTTCATTTTATTAGGATGGATATAATAGAGTTATAGGAGGTGGAAGAAGAAATAAACTTGAAAGAACCCAGTTAAAAAAATTACATCATCCTTCGATCTATTTTTTTAAACTACTCCTTATGCCTTCTTAAATTGGTATTTTGGGGATAAATAAACCTCTTGGATATGTGAATGAATTTTAAATAGGCATTTTAATAAATCTTGGTTGATCTAGCTAGGTTTAGATGTGAGAAGGTGTGGGGTGGTGAAGGGGTCCTTTTATAGGTGCGAGAGGTGGCATTTTTGTATATATTAATTTATTAATATAAAAAGAGATGCATTATTCCAGGAAAGTGGATCCAAAATTTATAATTGGAGAGGAAAAGTTAAGTTAATTTTGATAAATACCATATAAATTTAGGTGAATGGAGCATAAAATATATAAATATTTCATCATTATAGATGAATATTCAAAACATTTCACAATAATACACACCTAAGGACAATAAAGGTTTAGTTTATTTGAAGAATATATAAATAATAAAATTATTTCATGTATGATCTTAAAAATACACCAAAAATTTATTCTTTAATAGTACCCTTATTAGACATAGTCTACTTAAAAACTTTCTTCATAACTTGTTAAAATAAAAACATAATAAAGGGTAAGCTCAGATGCTCAATAAGGGTAAACATTAGAGTTATCGATTTATGATCATATGAAATCATAAGATAAGAACAAGCATATAATATCATGAAAAAAACCTTTAAATTTAACACTCAATCATTTATATATCATAATTCAAAGTTCATGACATAAATATCTATGGTTTAAAAAGACACGTGTTATAAGAGTGAGGATTCGTCAGTAATCAATCACTTGTCATGAGAATATATAATAAGCAAAAAAACTTATGTTTTTGGAATATACATAACTATATAAAATCATTTCATTAGTCAAGGTTCACTCCCAAGAATACCATAATGGAAAAGAAACTTATGGAATTGTGTTCACTTATCATTCGAGTCCAAATTATCTCATGAGACATCAATCTTTACCAAATGCAAGAGAATGCTATACAATTATGAACCCACCGATCACATAATTAAAACTATATATATTATTGATATAATATTATGAAAACATACATTATATTATCATGTCATAACCAACCTAGATAAAGGGAATAGGTTTCATAAACATTTCATCATTTTATCATAGCATAACTGGAGGAAATGAAATTGGTTTTATAAAGATTTCATCAAAACTTAATTAACCTATGAGAAATAAACAAGTTTCATAGAATCATCCTTAAATCATCATAATAATAATCCATACATATAAATAAATTTGATGATATCATAATATCATACCCCTAGTGAATCATAAAAACCCTTAAAGGATGTTTACATAGATGAAAAATACCTTTAAAGTAATATGAACAATTCTTTGAAAATAGGAAAAATACCCTTTTCTTTTAATATATATAAAAATAAAAAATTGAAATAATATTGATAAAAATATTTTATTTGAAAATATTAATGAAAATATATAAAATAATCATCAAATGAAATAATATTCATAATGGTGGGAAAAACAGTTTTTGCAAAAAATGTTAAAATAAAGATTCCTTTCACACTTTTTTGTAAAAAATAAAATATACCACATCTGAAAAATAACAAGAATATTAATTTTAAAAAATTTAAAAGATAATAAAATATTATTTTAAATTACTTTAAATAATCATTTTATCATATAAAATAATATTTTTGAAAACATTTTAGAGAACATGAAAATTGAAGAAAAAAATTGCCGACCAAAGAGAAAATAAGGTTGGCCTTTGTTAAACAAATTTCTTGATACTTTTATGTAGTAAATTGTAAAATGGTAAAATAATTAAAAATTAAAAGAGTAACTAGATTATATGAAAATATATGGGTTTTAAGGGATAATAGCCATATAATTTCTCTTAATAGAAATTTAGCATAGACAATCTTTAATAGAAATGTGATTGTAACATAAACCCTTACCTCATGCCCCATCTTGATTTGTACGCTTTAAAAAGTAAATTATAATAAATATAGATTTATTTTAATTATATATAAGGAATATATTAATAAATAACATAAATGTATCATTCCATCATTATTTCAAATTTTCCTTTTATTAACAATTCTTCATTAAAATGAATATTCGGGTGAAAATCAATTCATTTTCCATGCATGTTTTGGTTCGATGGTTCTGATATCTATATATTTTTCATTATTTAATCATATATAGAATATTAATATTTTTATAATTATAATATTTATTCATTATATACACTTTTATAACCATTCATATAAATTGATGATGAAAAATTAGTTACATCACTTCGTGGATATGGTAGTCCATACGAACACATGAGTGGTGTTTCCACTTTTTGATGGAAAAAATGAAAGGATTGAAAATAATAATTCATCTTTGAAAATTATAATTATATCATAAATATTATATATATTTATTAAATTTATTCTTATGACTATCCATGTAAAGAGGAAATGAACAACGATTCTCATTGATTTGTGGAGGTGGTAGTCCACACATACACACAGGCGACATTATCATTTTTCAAAGGATATGAAGTATGTGAAAAATAGATATAATATTGAAATATAAAAATATAATTATAGTAAATATAATATTTACATTATATTAATATGGTTATATAATATTTGGAGGCTGTTTAAGAAGATAGAAACATGAAAAATATTGGTAAGAATACATTTTTATTCTTTGGGTATCCTCATTTGAAACCCACATTAAGGATTCTTGGATTGGTATTTTAGGAATACTAGCACCTCAAGGTCATGAATAGTGATATTGGTCAAGGTAAAAGTCTTAAGAGGTGTGTATAAGAGAGTAGAGTAGGTTCCCTTTTATAGTTTAGTGAAGCGACACTCTTGTAAATACTTACAACATTAAAATATAATAAAGTCCTGTATAATTTCAAGTGGAACCAAATAAACCCAAATTCTATGATAAGATAATGTTGGGTCAAAATACACTTAAACAATAATATTTATATAGTTGTTTTGGTTATTTTAATGAGTTCATTCTAGGGTTTTCAATAAAAAACATTACAAATAGGAATAGGTTTATTTCTTTTCAAAGTGGTCCTTAAAGGAGTTGAATCCCTTAATGCCTGTAACCACCTTTGATATAGTCCAAATCATGTAGGGGATTCAGCATATTAAGCCTTAGTTAAGAGCTAATGGTGTTGGAGGCTCTAATACCTTTGGGTTCAACTTAATTTCTTTTAGTTTTAAAATTTATATTTATATTTATATTTTGTTATATATACAAATAAAAAAAATTAGAAATAATTTTACTCATATTATATCTAGAATTACTTATGTTAAAGAAATATGTAAATGTTACTAACATCCTCATATAGGGCTCCCTTTTATAAGGGAGGGTGCTCAGAAAATCTTGATGTATTTTCAATATGAGATTCAACTTTTCCCTTTCCTATATATGAATAATATTAGATTGTTATTAATAATTAGTAGTTAATTACTAATGAATATTGATTACTAATTAATTACTAATAATAATAATAATAACTGAATAATAATTTATATTTAATATTTACTATCAAATATTAATGGATAACTAATTAATATTAATAATATTAATAAAAAATTAATAAATAACTAATTAATTAGTAATTAATTATTAATAGTTAATATTTATTAATTAATTATCAATTAAAAACTATTTAATTACACAATAAAAATAATAATTAATTATTTAATAATTAATTATTTGTTAATAAATAAGTAATAATAATAAATTTTAAGAAATTACCAATAAATATTTAAAATAATTATTTAGTTACTAAATATTAATAGTAATGATTAAATTATTAAATTTAAAATCATTAATTAATAATTATTAAATTATTTATAATTAATTAACTAATTGTATCTAATTTTTAATTTTGAATTATAATTAATTAATTTCTAATTATTTATTAATTATTTTATCTATGTAGGGGAGAATGCCCCCATTTTATGTAGAAAATAAGGCTATTTTTTAATAGGGTTGAGGGATAACCCTTACATGACCCGAAGACACAATGTCATGAAGACTCAATGCAATTTGATGGTTCGAATGTCTTGTGGCATAAGAGATAGAAAATGGTACAGAGGAAGAACACTTTATACCAAGCACCAGTTCAAATGCCTCGCTGCCCCCTTCCATAGTAATTTCACAAGTGCTATTAGTCAAAGATGACGTGTCACCCCTAGAGTGAGATGCGCCATGCTAGTCCAACACAACATGACAAATCACCCCTACATCCTACATTGGAATATAGAAGAAGGAAAAATGATAAGTGCCATCACACCTTTCTATCAAATGATTCATCCACCTGACGATGCTTGTGAGGCACTCGATGCACCATATTATGTTGATTAATAATGAATAATTATTATTTAATTACTAATATTTATTTATTATTTGTGATTACACTAGTGAAAAAAAAGTTTACCACATCAGCGTTTTTACGTCGGTTATATGTAACTAACATACAAAGCTGTAAAAATTGGTTTATCACGTCTTTTATTTTTTAACCAACATAATAAATGTAGAGAATCGATCTATAACATCGGTTATTTTATAACCTATGTAAAAAATATAAAAAATTGACTTATCACCTTGGTTATAAAATAACCAACGTGATAAATCAAATCTTGGCAATTTATAACGTCAGTTATTTTATAACCGATGTGATAAAGTAAATATCGGTGATTTATCACATCTTTTATAGAATAACCGACATGATAAATCAAATATCGGTGATTTATCAAGTGGGTTATAAAATAAACAATGTGATAAACAAAAAAAATAGTTTATCATGTTGGTTATTAAATAATCGATGTGATAAATATTTTAAATGATTTATTAGACCCCGTATTTTGTCGTTCTGTTTTCTTCGATCGGGAGACCTACAACTCTTCCCTCTCTCATGGAAAACTAAAAAATGATTTTTTGAAGTCGTTCCATCTAACCTCATTTTTCCAACATCATCCATCATTTTTATTATCACCAGATCTATCAGGTCGACTTACGACACTCAAGTAAGCCTCACATGCCTCAGTTTCATTCTTTATTTTTCACGATGCCCTAAATTTATATTTTGAGATATTATTTTTATATCATTGTTATTACTATCATGGTAAGTGTCATAGTGTTCTTTTATACCATGCTAAGTTCTTTTCTGGTAAAATAAACCATGGGAGTGATATCATGCAAGTTCTATGATTTTTGTTGCTACCATGTGTGTTCTATCATGTGTGTGTGTGCGTGTACTTCCATGTGTGTGCTACCATGAAATCATTATCATGCAAGTTATTCCCTATAACCTTACAAAAAAGGAATTTATTCAATACATTTTTTTACTATCAATGATTGCATCATTCTTTAATTATTAATTTTGGTAATATATTCAAGTTAAAATTCCTTTTATATTCAATATTTTATTTTTCCTTATATGATAAAACTCCTTATTAAGTGTTTGAATATAAACTAAATTACTCTAACATTCTATTTAAAAATAAAATTGGTTGGATATAAGAGATATAGAGGTAAAAATGGTCATCATATTGAGCTATGTAATCCTCTCTTGTTGTCTCTAGGAGTTATTGCAGAAAAATAAATTGAAGGTGAATGATTGTAAATATTGCTTATGTAGGCAGTCATTAAATGATAAGGATATGTATATTTTTCTCTAATAATGATATCCCATTCTATCCTAGACTATTTTTTACTTCTATTTACATGTTAAATATGAGTTTCGATAAATGAAAGACTTCAATAATGTATATTTTGTGTATAAGAGCTCATAATATCATCGAATGAATGGGTTTGGTGATTTAAATTCAGAATTAAGAAGTATATGAAGATTTACATGGTTATTTCCTTATTTTACATATAAGGATTCTTATTGAGGAAGATATTTGAGAGATCACTAGAGATGTTAACCATTGAATACCTATTTCTTTAGATCAAGATAGTGAATGTATACATATTTTAATATTTATACTTCATATTTCATATTTATGAAAGGGTGAATTTGGTATCCAGTTTCACTGGGATATATTCTTTGTGTACCTTAAGAAGAAAGGATCCAAGATGAATTTATACTATTATATCATGATCCACATGAGAGAGATATGTAATCCTAAAATTATTTTCATATTATCCCTCCAAACATTGATCTATTCAAGAGAATATTCTAATTTAACAATAAGGTTTACTCTTCTATCAACATCAGTGATTTCATTATTAATTTCTTAATTTTTTTTGTTTATAATAGGGGTAATAAATTATAACTAGAAGTATTTATAGTTTTCAAATTCCCACACTTCAACTTATTTAGAGATAACATCTTCTTAGGAAATAAAGTTCTTCTTTCTAAAGGATTTTCATTCTAAATTAAACTTTCCTTTCACACCCTTTGATAATTTTTTTCATGGGTTTTTTATCATCAAAATATAATAATTTCATTGGAAACTTTTCTATAAGATAACTAATTTTTCTATATCGATAGAAACCGAGTGGAATATTTCCTTTAAATGTTCCACAATCACTGATTACTAACACATCTATTACCAATTGTTTTTTTAAAAGTGTTTTACATTAAAATTATGTCAATATTTCATATAAATATAAAACTGTTATATCTAACTATATTTTCATTGTAAAATTATTTCCATGCACATATTTTTCAAATACGCATATATTTATTTTATATTTCAAAATTGTTTTACAGTCAAATTATTATATTTTTCATATAAACCTAATATTCGCTTATCTTAACAAGATGTATGATTTGGATATTTGTTATAGGTAATAATGAGTCAAAGTTGGATTATAGAACATCAAATGTGTAATGAATATGAGGAAGGTGCTGATTCCTTTTTGGAATTTTCTAAACAAAATATTTTAAGTAATGACATTTTTTTCTATCCATTCATGAAATGTTTGAATATGAAGAAGTTTAAAATTAGAGAGATCAAAGATCACTTGATTTGTCACGGTTTTAATTTGAGTTACAACCCATGGATTTGGCATGGTGAAACTAGAAATAATGTTAGATCTACTGATGATAATGATTTGTAAGATGGTAACTCTGATGGAATTGAAGAACTGATTCATGATACTATAGCAGAACAAATTGAGATAGAACCGATAGTTACACATTTATATGGTGATGTTGAAAAACCATTGTATTCTAGTTGTATGAATTTTATGATTTTTTATGGTGTTAAGATTGATTAACCTGAAGGCGAAACATAGATGGAGTGACAGAAGTTTTACAGAGCTTCTAAAATTATTAAAAGACATTCTTCCAAAAGAAAATGATCTTACATATTCACATTTTAAGTCCAATAAAATATTTTGGCCGATGGTATTAGGATAAAAGAAAATACATGCTTGTCTGAATAACTATTTGATATATAGGAAGGAATATGAATTTCTGTCAGAGTGTTCTAAATGGGGGACATCACAGTATAAGTTGAAAAAAAAATCACAGGTTGATGTATAGATTACAGAGATCCCTACCAAGGTATTTTTGTATCTTCATATAATTCATCATTTAAAACGTTTATTTGCTAATTCCTTAAAATTCTATTTTTATTTTATTTTTGAAAACTGCTTTTTGGGTGAGCAGGAACCTGACCATACAGAAGATACCAAATCACTAAAGTCCAAAAACCGCGTAGATGAAAATTAAAAATTCAAAATAGTGGACAACGAACCACTTTGGGACACGAAACCATGATCATCCTCCTTGATCCGTGCCCCCAACGCCATCATCATCGTTATACAATAAACAGAACACCAAAATCAACATCAACTTAGAAACTGATTCCATCACCACCCTCGCCTTACCGCCAACGTCGCACACACCAACCTGATCCTTATTCCACTGACACCACCATCACCTCGATCAATCACCGTTGACATCGTCATTAATGAGTCTTCCCTATTGGTCACTTCTCAGACGTTTGCCACCAGTCTCCATCTCCATCTGCCACCACATTGTCATCTTTGTTCAAACATCCACCCAGAATGCCGAAGCCATCAATAACATCAAACTCAACACTGACTCATCTGCTCACCAACAACAACCAACACTAGGGAATGATACCACCATCATAGAACAAATCATCCAAAACATCGAGGAATGACCCACACCTCTCTCCACCTATGACCTCCGAAAAAAAATCACCGTAATTCAATGAAACAAAACTCCATTTCCTATAAACACTAGCCACCAGTAAAATATTCGTCTGCAGGAACCTAAGGGAAAGAGTGAATCCAATGAGGATGCACCTATTGGACCACCATCGACCGCTCGAACAACACATCCCAAAACTTCCTAGTAACCACCACACCAGTCCAGAAAGGGAGAGAAGTAGGGGAACATGAAGCCAGAGAAGAGTAGGAGTGGACAGAGGCTTCAACATAGAGGCTAACCTTCACCAGGACCACAATACCCTTCCACCAGGACACCTCCAAATGAACAACACACCTGCAGAAACACCACCACAAATGAAGAACCACCAGAAGAAACTGCAGTGAACAACCCAACCACAAGGAAAAGCATCGCCAGCAGGAACCCAAGGGAAGGAGAAAATCCAACAAGGATGTGACTCTTGGAACACCATCATCCTCTCAAAAAACACATACCAAAACTTTCTAGTAACCAACACACCAGACAAGACAGGGAGAGGAGTATAGGAACTTGAATCCAGAGCAGAGTTGGAGTGGAGGAGGGCTTCAACAGAGAGACTTGACCTTCACCAGGACCACAATCCCCTTCCATCAGGCCACCTGCAAATTAACAACACACCTGAAAATTGATGAGCAGTATCTTACATTCAGAAATGAAATTATAAATCTTAGACTTGGGTTGTGCACCGATGGAATGAATCTATATTGAAGCCTCAGTATCACACATATTTCATGGCATATTTTATTGGTAATTAGAACCTCTCTCCTAAAGTTTGTATAAAGCGCAAATATTTCATTTTGAGTATAATGATCTCTGGTCTGAAGCAACCTAGAAATGATATTGATATTTTCTTGTCACCATTTATTGATGATTTGAAACTTTTATGAGAGGATGTTATTAGGGTGTATGATTATTATAAAATAGAATATTTTCAACTACAAGAAGTGCTTATGTTGACTATAAATGACTTCCTAGAATACATAAATTTTTTTGGATATAGTTTTAAGAGGCATAAAGCATGTCCAATTTACAAACAACATACTTCATATTTTCAATTGGATCATGGGAGGAAAACAGTATACATGGGTCATCAAATTTTTTTGCCTATGGATCAATCTTATAGAAGACTAAAAAAGGCATTCAATGGATCACAAGAATCTGATATTGCTCCAAAAAATTTATCCCCTAATGTGTATTTTGTGAGGGTGAAAAACCTTGATGTGACATTGGGAAAGGCACATAAATCTGATAATGATAGACATATTTGAAATAAAAGGTAAATATGTTTTGAGATACTATAGTGGAGATATCATTAATTGAAACCTAATATTGATGTCATGCATGTGGAGAAGAATATTTGAGACAGTTTGATTGGAAAATTGTTAGATATTAAAGGAAATACTAAATATGGGTTGAATGCAAGATTAGACTTACTATCAATGGGAATATATTTGGAGTTAGCTCCCACTCCTATTGGAAGACAAAAATTTCTTCCCCCAGCTTGTCATACATTATCCAACAAGGATAAAATTAGCGTTTTTTAGTATCTTCATGATATGAAAGTTCATCAAGGTTATTATTCAAATGTAAAAAATTTTGTTTATTTGATGGATTCAAAGTTGATAGGTATTAAATGTCATGATTTTCACGTCATGATGAAAAAACTTCTACCAGTTACATTGAATGGAATATTGCACATCTGTGACAGAAAAACTATAATGAAGGTGTGTTATTTTTTCAATTCAATTTGTAATAAGGTGATTAATGTGAATGATTTGAAAATTTTGGAATTGGATGAAATTTGTATAATTTTTAAATTGGAAATGTATTTTACTCCATATTTTTTTGATATAATGGTGAATTTAATGGTTCATCTAGGTCGAGAAATAAAGCTTTTTGAACCTGTATATCTTCATTGTGTGTATACTTTTGAAAGGTATATGAAAATATTGAAGGTGTATGATAAGAATACATATCTACGTGAATCCTAAATTATTGAAAAGTATATTTATGAGGAGGTTTCCGAGTTTTGTATGAGCTACTTGGCTGTGGTGGATCACATAAGTTTGCCTCTATCTCTCCATGAACGAGTTAATAATGAGGGAAATGGGATTCGTGGATTGAAAGTCAAAATCATTGTCCGCTAAACAAATGAAGAAGGTACATTTATATATCTTGAATAACATAACTGATTCTCAAATGTATATCACATTGCATATTAATGAGTTGAAACATTTTGATCCAAAGAAGAAAGAAATTTGGATTTTGAATGAGCTCAACAAAACATTTTTTCCATGGTTTAAAAAGGCCTTGCTTGGTATATCAGATGTATCAGATACGTTAAGATAGTTAGTGGGTGGTCCAAGTTTAAATGTGATAACATGGTCTGGGTATGAAATTAATGGCTATAAATTTCATTTAAAATTTTAGGACAACAGAAGTGCAGTTCATAATAGTAGTGTATTGGTGTTTGCAGAAGTAATGCATTTTTCAGGTTCTAAATAAAAAAACCCAATTTCTACATCAAGTTCATATTATAGAGTCATTTAAGAAATATGGGAGGTTTATTACATTAATATTAAAGTTTCTATTTTTAACTGAAAATGGTTTATCGGTAACAATAGTGTCAGACATGATGAATTTGGAATGACAGTTATTAATCTGAATAGAGGAGAAGATACAATAGATTATTTTATAATGGAAACACATAAAAAAAAAGATTTTATATGTAGTTGATCAATCAGATATGTAGTGGTCTATTGTTTTACAAGGGAAAAACAATATGTTGGTGAGGATAAACTTGATGAAGATACTGATTTATGTGAGATCCATAATTCTATGGAAAGATTAGTAGAAAATAATAATGAGCATGTTGAAGACATGGTTTGTGCCATAAGGAATGATCCTGATGAAGGAATTTGGGAAAACAATCCAGTTTTACATTCCTAATATTATAGGTAACATATGTTTATTTCTTGTTTACATTTATTATTTTCATAAAATGTTATATATTGTAATTTTTTTCTTTATTAAAATGCGTATTAAATAAAAATAAGTAGAAATTTTTGTTTATTTTAATTTTTTTTTAGTTTAGTTTATCATGTTTACCATTATGTAACTTATATATTTATTGATTATTTTGAATAAAATTACTTTATCATGTTTACCACAGTTCACATTTACTTAAATTATATATTTATTGATTTTGTTGAATGAAAATTACACTACCATGTTTACCATGTTTACCATTGTTTAACATTTTTACCATATTTATCATGTTTACTATTATGCAAATTATTTCAGTTTTTTATTTTGTGTTTACATTAGTATTGTAATATTTGAATTTGTATATTTGTGAACTAATGTTTTCTTTTTTTAATTGAAGGACAATGATAGATCAATCAGTTGATCAACCACATTATTATAGAGATGATCATCGTGACTATACCTCTGGGGAAGAACATTCAGATACTCCTCTTAATGTTCCCCAATCTTCCTCATGTTCTCCCATAACGACAAAGAGTTCAAGAGATAGTAAATGTGGCTGCACATGTTTACCAAAATTATCACTTTCCCGTAGCTAGGACCAGAGGATACTCGTTGAGTTTGATGAGAATGATATTCCTAGAGGTCCAAATGAAAAATATTTTAAGAGTTTTGTATCAACTCTAGGTAAAAGAAAAGTAAGAATTTTGTATAATTATTAGATAAGTGTGGACAAAGTGATAATATCTCAGTTGTGGGAGAAAACTTTTGTAATATATTTGGCTATTTTTTGACTAATATTTAAATTTTTATAGTATAATATGTTTTACCTATTCTTTATCAGATGACATTTGATATTCCTGATACTAGAGGAGTATGGAGGAAATTTTTATCGATGGCTGCTAGGATATGGATGGATTTCAAATCAACCCTCACATCTGATTTTATTTTTGGTCATAGGAAACATGAAAATAAATCTCATACATATCCTTTCATAAATGAAGAAACATGGAAAAAATTTGTTGGAAATAGAAGAAAAGAATCATTTTTGGCAAGGGCAATGTAAACTTTTATAAGATTTATTATATAAATGAACTTATTAATGTTTTTTTAATGATTTATTATTCTTAATTTAAATAAAACAAGGAAATATCATCAGAATATCCAATATAAAAATGTATACCATCATTGATTATCTCGGGGAGGGTATAGTTTATTGGAAGAACAAATTATGGTGAAAAAATTACAAAAACATAGGGCTAAGTCTTCAAGTTCTTGAGAGGTTTCCCCTCCATCCCCTCTATCTAGACATGAAAAATGGAAGAGATCTCAGATGGGAAAAAAGGGGCAATATATTTCATATGAATAAAGAATCGTATCTAATAGTATTATAAGATTTTTATTTTATTTATTTAAGTTAATTATATTCTTTATATACTTTGAATCATTACATAAATGTTCAATTAATTAATACATGATTCTCTCAAGGAGTAGAGCACACAGGGGGTATTTATAGTTACTGGGAGGCAAGATATTTTATCTATAGCATTGGGAAATCCTGAACACTCCAGTTGTGTATGAGGATACCCAATAGGTGTATTGGTAAGAAAAGTGTTTCCACGTTCTTCAACTTCTTCCATTGAGGGTGTTTATAAAAAATAGAATCCTTGGAGGATAAAATTTATAAAATTAATGTGATGATGGAGGAAAAGATTAGAGCGTCGGTACAATCTATGTTTGCAGACATGCAAAGAAAATTTTAGAATATAGTTCCCACTCTTCTACTTCACCCTACAAACCCCATTATTTATCCTCCACCTCCTCCAGCAGCTCCCAATCCCCCACCTCATCCTGTGGGCCCCATTTTTTGTCCTACTCCTCCACCACAACTACCTACTTATTGTGAGTTGTATGTTGATGATCCTCACCATCACATAGTTGCATATGGGCTGGTATATTGTATAAGAGATACAGTTCATCATCAATAGTTAAAGGTAGAACATCATAGGGTCACTGTACATGATATTATAGATATATTAGCTCGAGTACCATTACCTACAGATGAGGTGATGAAAGTTAGGAATAATATCAGCCACTTTTTAGTTTGGCCATCTAGACTTCTGTGACTCATTACCATAGAGGTATGTATGTTATATCTTTTATTTTATTTTTTTTATTAAAGTTACTTTAACATTTTAAAACTAATATATTTTTCTATTTATTTGTAGGAATAATTTAAAGGTAAATAAATACTATATAGAATAAAACAAAGACAAATGACTATGAAATCAGATACAAAATCTAGTTGTATTGACAGATTGGCAAGATATTAAATTTTTTTGGTGGATCATTATTCGTTTCCAATGTAAGATCATTTTTTTGGATGTGCAATAAATGTGGGGATTATGAAAAGAATTATATCATGAAGCTTGTTACTGGAGATAAGTTGGGCATCAATGTGGTGCATATTTTTTCCATGTAAGTATTAAGACCTTTCCTTATGTTATATTTATTAAAAATGTATACTTATGTATGTTTTGTATAAGGTATATTTATAACATGTGTGAGAAGAATGAGAAGACAGATGTATATGGATTCATGGAACCACATATGATTTCCCCTAAAGCACATGCATTGGATGAGGAACAAAGAACACATTATATTGCTGAATGATTTGAACAGAATATAATCACACAATGTTGGATGATGAATTTTTGTGAGAGGTATGAAACATATATCTAGAAAAGTGTTCTTTATCTTTTAACATAAAAAACCACTAACCTTAAATTTTCTTTTATATCAGTGATCATTGGATGTTAGGTGTTTTTTTTCCAAGGAAGAAAACACTTTATTGGATATGATCTATCCATGGTGATGTGCGGGGAAGTTTTAAGAATATGTTAAAAAAGTAAGTTTCAATTTATTAATATTTTTTTTATATTATAATTAATTTTAAATTTATCCCATTCATATTATTTTCTAATAGGATATGGGCCTACTTTCGAAAAAACACAAAGAGAAAGAGTGCGAATATCAAATATGTAAAAGTAAAAGTAAATATCTATTTATAATTTGTAATTTTCAATGTATTAAATAAAAATGATATTTTGAATTGACATTCATTTAAATAGAATTTTCATTAACAAAAAGTCTTCATCGAATGTAGATATTATATGCTAAGATTTATGTATGAAATAATTACAACTATAACTCTTTTAAACTTTGACTATGTTATATTTCCTTATAAACTTTTCCATAATATTTCATTTGATTTATTAATTATACATGTTTACTACTTTCCTTTTTGATATATAGATATTTGATGACCCTCAACCCTATAGTTATCAAGAGGTCAAACACTTTAAAATGGAATGGTCAAATTATTTTATAGGTATGATTGGATTTTAGTTAGTTTGTAGTGTAAAATATAATTTTGAATAATTTAATTTTAATTGTGTATTGAGTAGTTTTTTTGGTTGTATTTAGGTTTTTTAGTTGAGATTGTAATTTTTGAATGTTATAAATGCGATTTTTTAATTTTTCTCTGGTTTTTCTTGTTTTGGTCTAGTTCTAATAATTTTCTAGTATGGATTATGGTCTGGTTTTGGTATTCTTTTGGTCTGGTTTCTGCTTGTTTTAGGTATACTTTGGAATAGCATAGTAATGGTTTCACGATTTTATTAAAAAAATTGGTTTTTACGTCGGTTATTTTATAACCGACACACTAAATGCATGGGGAATGGTTTTTTTTACATCAGTTATTAAATAACCGATGTCGTATGTCATTTTTCACATCAGTTATTGTATAATTGATGTAAAAAATGGTTCTCAGACTAGTTTTTATGTCGATTATTTTATAACCGACATAATAAATTCTTTGGGGGATGTTTTTTACATCGTTTATTTCATAACTGATGTAATAAATTACTGAAGAATGGTTTTTTACATTGGTTATTTAATAAACGATGTCGTATAACATTTTCCATGTTTTTTATTGTATATGCGATGTGAAAAATGCTTCATAGGAGAAATATATTACGTAGGTTATGTAATAAACGATGTAATAAAATATATACCAAGTTTGTTATTTAATAAATTATGTAATAAATCGAGTCTCCAAAGCATTTTTCAAGTCAGTTATTTAAGAACTGATGTAAAAAATTCTTCGGATTTATGTATTTTTATATCGGTTTTAAAATAACCAACATAAAAAACAATATTTATAATGTATCCTTTAATAAAATCTGCTAAAAACTGATGTAAAAAATAAAAAATAACAGACATAAAAAACATTTTCTTCACTAGTGTTAATTAAAATTCATTAATAATTATTATTAATAAACCATATTTATTTTTGTTAAGTTTATTATTAATTAATATTTATTTATTAATAAATACTTAAATAAAAAATAAATTTAATAATTAGAATCCAAATAATTAATTCATTTTAAATAAGGAGGGACCAAACCCCTTTATTAAAAAAATAAAAAAGAAGGCTAAATGGAGATGATGGGGTCAGAAAAACTATTACTACTCTCATCTAAAAAGAAAAAGGCTAGTGGTAGAGGATGCAATCAACCAGTATGAGAATGGGTACTCATACTATGAAAAGAAACTTGCCAACCCTTACTGCAAGGATACCCCCTTCTCCATGATTTGAATTGCTACCAAGGTCCTCCACCACCATCAACTGTCCCATCATAAAAATAATATAAATCAAATACTAATTTAGATGAACCATCAGTTCTTTGAACCTATTAATCAATTGTTTCAGGAGAAATCAATTCAAAATAATTGTATATAAGAACCCTACCACTCACCTGTAGTGGATAAAATGGATCTGAAATCTCTAGGTGTGGTGTCTCCCACTTCTACGATTCTTTGAGATCTATTGCAGTATCAATCACTTATGTTTGACTTCATTGGTGGAGGTTTGGTGGAGGTTTGGTTTCTAGTGATCCTTTCTGTTAGATATGGAGGACATTTCATTGAAAAATATTCATTGAATACTTATCCCATCATTGTCTATGATTGGTTTCCCTCATCATAGCCATTGGTCTCCTACCGCTTGTGACCTTCTCGACTTCCCTCTTTCCTAGATCTTGTTTAAGATATGGTCTTCCCAATGTTGATAGGTGTTCGGGTGAAGGTTCGTGGTTCATGAATGTTTCAAGAAATAATAATACAGATATGGGTGAAAATTTTATAGGGTATATCTTAGGTGATTATGTTCAAATACCAGGTGGTGTATGATAGTTTTGGTGGTTAAGTTCAAGTTTTAGTTTTTGGGTGTCAATTATGGTTCATGTGAGGAATGCTATGGAGAGATAATTGGAAATAGAAGGGAAATTTTATGGATAGATGTGTGTGGGATAGAGTTTCCTGTAGTATTCTATTCGGTGAATGATAGGTGGACATCGAGATTCAGTGGAAGTTTCATGTGTGGTTCAATAGAAATATATCCTATTCATTAGGAATATTTGTTTGATTGGTTCATAGATATCCTTGTGTGCTTTGGATTTTGTCTTACTATATTTGGTTAGTGGTGTATCATTTTGTAGAAACTTATAGTTTGGTGGACTCAAAAGAGGTATGGGTGTGCTAGAACCCATCATTCTCCCATCTATCCTCTTTGGATGAATGGGAAGATTGATTTTATTTTTCACTATGTTCTTGGCCTGGTTCTACAATACATCAGGTTGATAGTGCAGTGAGTTCCTCATAATCATTTTCGAGTGGTCAATTTGAAAGAGGGATAGGTGTGTTGGCACATGTCATACGATCCTCACTCCACATGTTTGTGTGAGTGTGAGGGGTGATTTTCCATATTGTGTTGGACTATCACCACAAAAATTCTTGTTAGGGGGTGATGCATCATCATTGAATGATATCACTGTTGCAATATCTTTTAGGGGGGTAGGGGTTAAGAGGCTTTTCTTACTTCTCATATTGATGTTTTCTTTCCATTTCACACTCAGGACCATCTTAATACCTTCAAGTTATATTTCTATTAGGTATTTTTTCTTTTGTTATTATAATGAGTTTCCTCGTTTTTCATTTTCAAAAGAGGTTTTCTTCTTTTCTTTATTAAATAAAGGGGGATTTACCTCCAACCTATTAAAAAACCTTATCACTCACCCAATAATATGAGTTTCATGTTTCCCTAAAAGAGCTTCATCCATTATTTAAATGTATAGAAGATTCATGACCCATTGATAGAGAAACCAAACGAAAAAGCATCACCTTGGGTTCATAACTAGTAATTACTTGAACCCCTATGGTATCACCACTATTATAATATTTTTATCATGAGTAACCTCTCCAATATGATTGATTTCAATAACCTTAGTAGACTCAACTGTGACTCGAGTGAATTTTTTTTATTTTGTTATTATAGCAATTGTGGAGTAACCCTCAATCTATTTCTCAAACCTCAAAATATAAGAAATAATCAATTCCTTAAAATCAGACACATTAGGCCCAATAACCTCAGTATTTTTCTTGATACCCTAAACAGTTGTTTAATCCCTTATGAGAGAGGGTCTAGCCTTTTCTTCATCCTAATTTGAGGCCTTCATGGACTTACTTGAGGATGCGACCATGATTTTTGTCTTCCCTTTTCCTTTAAAAATGGAAATAGTTTTCTCCTACCATAATTCCACACCTAACAAGGATTGAGAAACATATTCATAGTCAGATTGATCATCAATAGAGTTTACAATTTTCATCTCCATATTGATTATTTTGAAAAGAGTATACCTAAAATACGTCTCAATACAAATCAATTGGCCAATAGCCTACTCTACTACTATAATGTTATCCTAATACCTTTACATTTGGGTTTCGAGGACACCCTAGACACCAGGGTTATTAAAATTAATTACTAAAAATATAGGGGTAGGATATTTCCAAGATGTATGAGAAGTACCAACGATAGAATGTTCTATAGAATAACCCCTACCATTGATTGGAATCCCTTTATTTTTTCACTCATTATCCCATGTACATACCAATTACAAAATGATTCTAAGTGGATTATTCTAAAATTAGAGATTTTATTACCTATAGTTATACAATCTGAGAAAAAATATAGAATCCTTTCATACATAATTTTTAAAGAAAATTAATCCTTAAAAGTAAAGAGGAAAACCTTGTCAATTAGAGTGGAACCTAGATTTAATTCCATTAGTATTTGAACATAATTCTTAAATTTAATGCTCTCCATTTCATTGTCTAACTTAATTAGAACACAAATATAAAAAGTACTATCAAGAAAAATTATTGGATTCCATAATATCTAGTGGTAAACATAAATTCTAACCTAAAACTAAACTTTTTATTTCTTCTTTGTTGGATTAAGGTTGAAGTCCCCCTACTGATTGTGTAGGAAACCTGGATTGAAGAAGATGGACCCAAAACCTTATGCCTTCATTTTCAGTTCCTCATAGAGAAATAATAGATGAAAAAATCCTTGAACCATCAATATATAAGTAAAATTTTTAAAACAAAAAATATAGTAAATGTGCTTTTACAAATCATAGATCCTCCATGGATTAGATCTTCTCAAAATAATGAGACTCTCGATGATAAAGTAATTACCTAACATAAGACAATCATATTTTCCTTACTCATTTTCTACTATGTGAACTATATTTCCCTTCCTTGAGATTATTCCAGAGTCTTCACCCCTGAACTAGGAGAAATATCATAACCCTGATTATTTTGAATATTTAACTATTGATCAGGGTCACATATAAATTTTTAAAGGAACATATGGAGGACTTGAAATCCTAAAAAAAGATCCTTTTTGACACCCAACTAACTAAATATGACCATTTGATATAATATTATTCCCCAAATAGTGTAAAATCACCATTGAAATGAAGAAACCCTACATATCACTGACATCTCCATTGGATATCACCCTAAGACACAACCTACAATATAAATAGTTAATAATAATAATAATTCAATAATTTAATTATTTTTGAATGAAATGACTTTATTTTGGATCAATTGACATACAAGGGGAAGGATAATCTATTTAAAATGGAAGAGTTGGGAAGTCATCACCTATAAATTTTGGGCTTTGGCGGATGGAGGATAATCATGATTGGTAAAAGTTACTTTAATATAGTTTTTAATTTAGATGAACCTAAATCTAGAGTATGTGGCTTAGTATTTGTCTCTCCCAAATATTGTACTTTGTGGATCTAAGATTGGGATATGTTATTCAACCTAGCTTTAGTGAATAATTCAATTACTCATGTATGGATATGAATTCATGATCTACCTTCTTTTTTTTCATCCTTATTTAATTTTGGAAACTTTTTCTATGGTTGGGGAACCACTTAAATTTGACAAGGAAACCCAACTAGCTCAATACATGAAATTTTATAGAGTGCTTTTTGAGATCAACCTATGTTCAATCTTAGTTGATTCTATCATCTATATGGCTATTGATATAAGGTTGGATCTCTCTATTGAGTTTGAAAGGAAGCCTGTGTTTTTTAAAAAATGTTTTAACATTGGGAACCTTGATTTAGAGTGTTAAAATAATATTCACTACTCCAATTATAGGGAAATCATGTTTTCCATTGAAAATTGCGATATCAAGATTCAAATTATTTATTCCCATGATTTTGAAGTGATGGGATACATGACTCTACTTACTGTAGGGATTCTTGAAATAACCTACCTAAAATTACTAGTGAGAATCCAACTCCATATTTTGCTAATTATATTTTTAGACCTTTAGATAACAAGGATCAATGTGCTATGGGTGGACACAAGAACCTAAATTTTGATGGGGTATATCAGTAGGTAAACATTTTTATTCATACCAGGAAAGTGGAGGTAGCTGCAAATGGCCTTACTCCTGATAATGAGGATGATTCTTTGTCTCTGGGATGTGAAGGGAGGATCAATGAAGTAGATTACCATGAGGAAAATTTTATAAAGTATGGTGATTCTAGGGGATTTTTTTTCTCTTGTGGGATACTTCTATATACCAGGAAAACATAAAAATACCCCCCCTCTTATATATGGTACTTTTAAATATCATTCCAAGACCTCCACCCCTACATGACACATATGTAATAACAATTCTGTGTAAGAGTCTAGGTCTTGAGGAAGGATGTGTTTGAAACTATAGACAAAAAACCCAACCAGGGAACTTTGCATGGTCATAATGACGTGCAAATTATTGATCCAAATAAATTTATTGAGAAGACTATGGGTGAGATAACCCCTTGTTCTAACTTGCTTGACACCTCAGTGTAGGGTGATAATTTTGTTGCACAGTACGAGGGACTATTTATCAATAGGGAAGGAAAAAAACGTAGGGAAACCACTTATAGGATAGTGAAGATTGAGGGATATTACCCAAATGAGACTAAATATACTACCAATGAGTCTCCCTTGATCCAGGTCCACCCAAAGGTAGGGGAGAATCCACTTAATCTAACTGAAATTTTAAATTGATCTAGTATAAGTATTTGTTCCTTGAGGAATTTGAAAACCCTCAAGGAAATATATGAGAGAAAATACAATCCCCAAGCACTGAGATTGTCAATAAAAGGAGTAGTCATGACCTGCAGATATTATCGGAGGACTTAGTTCTGACTAGAGAATAAGATCCCCGACCCCTTAAGGATCCCACTTCATTGACCCTCTTGTTGATGATGAAAATACATGAAAAAAATCCAAAAAACTGGAAGAGGGGCCTTTATCTGAGAGGTAGGGGTGGTGGATGATCTCATTTTAACAGATGAATATTTGTCTCTTTTTTACTGTGCAACTGTTTTCTTTGATTTTTGTGACAATGATCTATTACTATTCACCACATTCCTTGTCTTCCTATTCTTTATTTTTGTCTTATATTCAATAAAATTTGGGATCATGGGTAATAACCCATGGTTGGTGCTATTTTGGTTATTATAAATTAATATTATTAAATAGTAAATAATATTATTTAATTACGAATTAATGAATTATTTATAATCATTAATTTTTTTATAATAATTATTAATAGTTAATTATCATTTAGTTATTATTAATATTATTTATTAGTAATTAAATATTATTTAATTAATGATTAATTAAAACCTATTAATTATTAATAATTAATTAGTGATTAGATAGTAATTATTTAGTTATCTATTAATATTATTAATTGTTAGTCAATATTTACTAGTAAATAATATTATTAATTTGTAATTAATATTATTTAATTACTAATTAATTATCAATTAATTATTATTAAAATCTAATAATAATTATTAATTATTTTTTTAACAGGTAGGGGGAACCCCCCTTTATTAAACACAAGAAAATCCTCACTTTTTACCAGGTAGATGAATCTCATTACATGTCCTTTATATGTCTAGGGGCACAGAGGCCTAAGAAATTGGCTCAAAGACCCAGACCCATAATTCCAAATATGGTCTGAAGGCCTAGGCCCACTAGAGATGGCCTAATCTATGCAACCGTTTGGCTGGTCCACGCCACCCACTATTGCCCTTTCATGCCCTCGCCTCTCTGATCATTGCATCCCTATAAAGGACCATCGTCTCTAGCTAACCATCATCACTCGATAGATCTATCATCCACCGATCATCGTCACCCTGTGTCCCAACCTCCATTATCATCCTGCAAATCTCATCACCCATCACCATGGCTCTCACTGCCACTAACAATGGGAGATAACGCCCCTTCATGCCATTGCTGATGTTTCTTTCACATCACCAAGCCACTACTCACCGTCATCCACTGTGCACCAGCCATCACCCCATATGGTTTCATCGATAGAAGATCCTATAAGTGAAACCCTACAGAGGCCACCACCCAAATTAGGGCATGTGGGGGATTGATCCCTTAACATTGATGTAGTACAGAAGGAGGTAGACCACTCATCCACCATTGTAACCACAATAATTATTAATAGTTAATTATTATTTAGTTATTATTATTAATATTGTTAATTATTAATTTTTTAATTATTTAATAACTATTAAATAATAACCATTTGATATTAAGAACTAATTAATAATGTATTAGTTATTTATTAATATTATGAATTAGTAATTAATATTATTTAATTAAAAATTAATTGTTATTTAATAATTATTAATATTTAATAGTAAATATTAAAAGTTAATTATTATTTAGTTATTATTATTATTATTTATTTTTAATTAATTAGTAATTGATATTTATTATTAATTAATTACTATTTATTAAAAATAATAGATTATAAATTCTATGCAGGAAAGAGGAAAGCTGAATCCAATATTGGGAATCTATAAGGATTTTTAGGGTGCCATCCCTTATAAAAGTGAGCCTTAATTGAGAGTTTTAGTTATATTTTTAGATTACTTTAATATAAGTAATTCTAGATATACTAACACTTAAATTTTTATAAATTATATATATATATATATTAAATAAAATAAGAATATAAATAAATATTTTAAAACTAATTTTCTTAGTTTAATCTCAAGGCATTGGAGCTCTAATGCCTTTGGCCCTTAATTAGGGTCAAACACACTGAAACTTTCAACACCTTTTCGTGATTTTTGTATTACCGAAATGGATTGAAGGATTCAATTCCATTAATACCTATTTAAAAAAAATTAAAACCTATACCTATTTGTATTATTTTTTTGTGAAAAATCCATAAAAACCCTCTTTTAACCCTTATTCTCTTTAGTTTGACCCATTGTTAACCATTTTAACCTTTACTGTAGTAATTAATATTTACATTAGTTACTATTCATAATGAAAAAATGATATTAATCTCATTAATAAATTTTAAAATGGTAATTCAAAATATGGAAACCTTTATAAAAGATTCAATTTATATAAGTGTAAAAATTAATTTTAAAAAGTGTGCAAAATGCAACAAAAACCATTTTTAGATAATTTTGTTTTAAGCATAAAAATGAATTTATTCTTATTCACTGAAAAGTAAAAACTATTAGATGTATGTTAATTTTTGATTGAATATATTTTTTACACATTCCATTAACATCATTAAATAATATATATTAATTTATTTTTTAAGGATAAAAATACATTTCATGCATAAAAATAGTTTTTTAGAAAAACACTTCTTTTTTACTTTCAAATGCTTTAATTTCATTTATAACCAATTTATAACCAATGATTTAATTTTATAAGTTAGTAAATAATTTTTTTTATAATCTTGTGAGTCCTATTCATATACACCAATCCAATAACTAGGCCATAACTATCACATTTAATAATAATATTTCAATTATATGTTGCAGTTTTTTAAAACATGATATTGAATGTAAAAAAATATGTCAAAGAAATCAAAATTATTTAAAGATAAATATAACATATAATATATGGGTGTCACATTATACCCCCTTATAATAATTTTTCCATTTATATTCCATCACTTTTTCATAAAAAACTAAGGATTCTTCCACCTCATGACATCCTCAGTTTCCCACATAACTTTCTTAAATTCATGGTTTTTCCACAAAACATTAACCAAGTGTGTTATCATTCACACAACACTTTATCTCTTTGATATAGAATCTCCATATGTTTTTACTCATAAGATATTTCATTTTCTAGTGGTACAACCTCTAAATTAAGTATATGTGAATGATATATTTTGTACTTCCCTAGGATAGATACGTGGAACATAGTCTGAGCTTGAGAGAGATTCAGTGCAAGTGCCAAGAAATAAAAAACTATATCAATATTATTAAGAATTTAAAAGGGATAGGTATATATAGGGATAAAATTTATCTTCTTTACAAATCATATAACATTATTCGAAGAAGATATTCATAGGATTACCTTATTACCAACATCGAAGTTTGGATATCACCAACGATTTTCAGTATTGATTTTCAATCGACTCTAAGATTCTTTGATGTTTTGGTAAATGAATCTAACCTTATCTTAAATTTACTCATATAGACCAAGTACCAATATTTTTTAACCTAATTTAATTCAACCGCATTGTAATTCTATACTTTTTTCCATTATGGTCTTCAAAATGATCCATCAGAATGTTTGAGTGAAATCTATTACTGTACGAAAACTCAAATAGAGAAAGGTGTTGATACCAACCACTTTTTAAATCCATAGAACATTATCTCAACATATCTTCTAGGGTTTGAAATGGCCTTATAATAATAACCATCTCTCTAAAATGATATTTAGTGCTAAAGTTCAACTCCATATTCAAATATTGTTGATGAATTCTACGAAACTTTGAGGTAAACCTTAGATCCTAATCTGATAGAATAAAATGTGGTACTTCATGAAACCTTACCACTTATTTAATATATATCTTGAAAATCTGATCAAGAGATAAATCTTCTCTAATTTTAATGAAATTTTTTGACTTCATAAGGTGATCAACTATAGCATAAATAACATTATGTCCATTATATGTTTTGGGGAGTCTAATGACAAAATCTATGGCAATGTTTCCAAATTTCCATTTTGGTATGGGTAATGGCTGTAACATACCATTAGACTCTTGAAAATCATCCTTAACTTGATTATATACCAAGATTAGAGATACATAGAGCACACTATACCTTTTTATGTTGTCCCATTAAAAATAATCATTCAGATCCTTATAAATATTTGTACTTATTAGATGAATAGATAACGATGAATAATGAGATTTTTCCTAAAAATCATTCATAAAATTTTGTGTTGAAGGGAAAAATTACATGTTCTTGAAGCTTATAACTCCATCATAATCATGTTTTAACTTAGAAACATTTCTCACCTTCTTCTCCAGTTCCAGATCCTCCTTCTATGCCTCTTTATTCCTCACATGGATGAATGGTTGAACATTCATGAGATAAAGATATGATCTATACCCTTTCATAATTATTTGAAGATCCACATTTTATAAATCCATAATTATTGGATCTCTTTCAATCCTTATAATGGAAATACTACAATAGACCTTCCAACTAAGGTAATCCGAGACTATTTTCACCTTTCCAGGTTTGTAATGTATTGAGAAATCACTATAGTTAATGAACTCAAACCATCTCATTTGGTTCATATTTAACTATTTCTATGTGAATATATAATTCAATATTTTATGATTAGTATATATATAAATTTTTTCACTATAAATATAATGCCTCTATATTTTCAATGAAAAAATTATTATTGCAAACTCTAAATATTGTGTTGGGTAAATTTTCTCATGGATTTTAAATTAGAATGAGGCATAAGAAATAACTATATCATTTTCATGAGGATTAATTTGAGTACCTTATTTGATACATCACTATAGATCACAAATACTTCTCTAATAAAAGGTAGTGTGAGAATAAGTTCACATACCAACCTTCTTTTCCACTCCTTGAAATTTTCCTCACATTTATCTATCTAAAGGTACTTGGATCACTTCTATAAAAACTTAGTAATTCGATTTTAAAACCATTTAAAATATCTCAAAAAGTATCTATAGTATCTAAAAATCCAAGAAAACTATAGATACTAGTCACCATGGTTGGTCTAGGTCATTTTATAGTAACTTCTTTCTTTAAAGGTCCCACTGATATATCATCTCTTAAAATTACATAACCCAATAATGAAATATTATATAAAAAAATTCACACTTACTAAATTTGAAATATAACTTGTACTTCCCCAGGGTATTAAAAAAAATACTCAAATGATCTTTATGATCTTCCTTTACTTGGAATAAATAAGAATATTATATATAAAGACTACCACAAACTGAGTGAGGTAATATCTAAAGACTATTAATTAAATCCATAAAGATATTTAGTGATTTAATAAGTAAAAATGGAATCAAAATAAATTCATAATGACCATACCTCATATAGAAGTCTATATTTGGTATATACTCTTTATTAACTCTCAATTGATGATATCCATAATGATGGTCAATTTTGGAAAAAGTATTGATCTCTATGTAGTTGATCAGATAATTTATAAATATTTGGTAGTTGATAGTTATTTTTGATTATTACCTTGTTATATTATAAATAATTAATGAAAATATTCATCGAACCATCATTATTCTCAACATAAATAATAGGTACACCATATGATAGAACACTAGGGAATATGCATCCCTTTTATAGATTCTTCTATAACTGTTTATTTAATTACTATAACTCTTTTGAGTCCATTTTAAATAGTGTATTTAAAATAGGTGTAACACCATGTATGCCTTACATTAAAAATTCATCTTTATGATTTGGGGAAATAATATAAATTTAATTAATAAATACATCATTATATTCCTAATAAATAGGCATATCTCTAATATTGAGTTTCTCACAAACCATTTTAGATAAACATTCTTCATGAATTGGCAGTAAGTCCTATAAAACAAAAGTAATTTCCATTGAAAGTTCATATTGATCATCATATTTAAGATTACTATAATTTGATTTGGAATATGAAATGTGAATTTATTTCCTTGGTAGTTGATATAAGCTATATATAAAAAAAGATAATCCATTCACAAAATAACATCAAATTCAACTAGAGGGAGAATCACAAGATTTATAGGAAATACATTTCCACAAACTTCTAAAAGAGAGGTACTATATACTTGATATGTGATCATTATACCATTTCCTATTTTTATTTCTAACTCAACATCTAATATTTGAGGTGGTGATGATATTCCCTTAGAAAATTATTCAGATAAAAAAGAGTGGGTGGAGACATAATAAAATAAAACATATGCGATTCTTGAGTGGATGGTAAGTGTACCTTTCATCACTTCATTCACATAAACCACTTTAGTAGGTTTTATAACATGATATTTTCCATTTTCTCCTATATTAAGTGGTTGTTGATGATAATTTTCCTAATTAATCATCAGATTCATGCATTGATTAGCATGATTTTTACACTCCTTGTAATTATGGAATTAGAGTATGGGTGGCACCTTTGGTTGATATTTATATTTATTCATTTAATTGACTAACATGTTCACATCAATTTATCATTATTTTACTCAATGAAATTATTTTATATATTTAAACCATTTACCAGAACCCATAAGTAAATTTTCTTAATGCTTCCTTCCAGACTTCTAGCATGAAATATGATTAATTTTATTTCTTCCATAGGTTTTATTGTTAAAGTTTCTTAGAAATTAAATCTTTATCTTCTTGTCCCCCAAACAATGATCATAATGAGAGTATAAAATCTATACTTGTATATTGGTATTAAATCAAATGATTTAGTCATATTTATCAAAGTATCTTATATAAAATGGATTTCTAAGGCTTGGTCTTAATCCTCAAAAGAACCAGTCAAGTTTTCTTCCAGGGTTGATGATAAAACTGTAAGTATAACTTTAAAGTCTAGTTAATTTTAACTCATAGGTACTAACAGATTTCTAATCCAATTTATTCAATTCCAAAATTTACCTTTCCATTTTCATGTGATGATTTTAAGGAAAGTACTTATTGAAAAATACCTTCTTAAACACTTCCTATTTCATGGAGTCAAATTAATCCTCTTGCATCATATTTTTTTATAAGATTACACCATTGATAAGATTAATCTTACAAAAGATGCACAACAAAAATAGTAATATCATATTATAAGTAATATAGAATTTATAATATATTTTATATAACATCAATCCATTTATTAGTAATAAGTGGATCAGAGAAACCATTAAAGGAAGGTGGACGTTGGAATAAAAAATAATCAATAGTGATTTTTCCTTATATTAATCATTTTAAAGTTAAAAATTATTATAGTTATTATTTATATAATGATAGAGTTGGGTGAGAATAAATAAAATATTTCACATTCCATATCCCATTTCAGTTAGTTACTGATAAGGGTGGTTTTTTCATTAGACTTAATATTATTTTTTCACATTATTTCTCCTAGTTCCATCCATTAACTAAAACCAAAAATATAGTAAAAGTATTAAACACAAATAATAATATTAAGAAATCATATGATTATGAAAATCATTATTATGATGTCTAAAATTATGAAACCATCTTTTAACCCATGACACTTAAAGTTCATCTCATATCACTTTGACTTATTATAGGTTTTTATAGATTATATCCTCTCATTAATAATAATGGTTCATAAATAGAATGAACATTATACAAGCATATCCCCCATTAGTATCTATCGAAGATTCCAATCTTCATCCCACTTATCATACACCAAGTGAAGATAAATTTGATACTTAAATTAAATTTTTAGGATGTCTGTCCCTAAGTGCATCTATTCTATAGCTTCATCCAATTTTAAGTATCAAAATAGGGGTATCATTAATAAGAAACCACACAATCTAAATTTTACTAAAATATCAGGATTTTATCTGATACTTAGGCTTATTACTAGGGTTTTCAAATTTTTTTTCTAATATTTATATCCAAAAAATAACTGAATCATCCTTCGATACCAAATGAGGAAACCTGAGAATAACATACATAAATATTGAATCATTATAGATGAATCTTCAATACATCTCATAATAAAACATGCCCAAGGATAGTAAAGTTTTAGTGTCATTAGAGACTAAATACATAGTAAACTTATTTCTTGTAATATATTAAAAATATTCCAAAAATTTCGTTAATAATAGTACCCGTCTTATACATATCCTACTTAAATTCTTTCTTCATATCCTAGGGAAAATGTTAACATAATAAAGGGTGAGCTCATATGCTCAGTAAGGGTAAATATGGGAGATATCAATTGATGATCATATAAAAGCATAAGATAAGAATAAGGGTGTGGGATCATGATCATAACTTATAAATTTCATAACCAATCATTCATAGATCATAATTTTTGAGTCATGGAATAAATATTTATATTTTCCAAATACATTATTCATAAGATTGAGGAATCATCAATAATCACTCATGATACATGAGAATATATCATAATCATAAGTCATAGGTTTTAAATGAATTTAAATAAATACCCTTCTCTTTGGTATCTTTAAAAAATTAAAATTTCTATTATATTGGGTATTTTTTTTATTTTAATATAAAAATGGTAAAATTTAAATGAATATTCCAATAAAAATATATTAATGATGGTGGGAAATGTAGTTTGTGTGGTAAATATTAAAACAAATATTCATTTTATACTTTTGGTAAAAAATTAAAAGTACCTCATTCAGAAAATGAAAATAAGATTAATTTTAAAAAATTTAATAGATAGTAAAATATGGTTTTAAATGAATTTAAATAAACATTTTATCATAAATAATAAAATTCTTGAAAACATTTTAAATAACATGAACATGGAATAAAAAATTTTATCGACTAATGAGGAAATAAGGATATTTTTTTATTAAAAACATTTTCTTGATATTTTTAAGTAACAAAGAGAGGAAAATGGTAATATTAATGAAAAATTCAAGGAAAAACATAGCATAAGAATATATATATATATGATTTAAGGGATAAGTTCCTTATGATTTCCCTTATTATAAATTTAGGATAGGCAATACCAAAAAGAAATGAGATTCTAACATAAACCTTTACCTCAAGTCCCATCTCGCTTTATAAATTTTAAAAAATACTACATAATAAATATATATTTATTATAAATATATTAAATAACAATATTAATATATAATATAATATTTATAATTCCATTATATTTTTCAATTATCCTTTTATTAATAATTCATCATTAAAACAAACATTGAGGTGAAAAATTGTTCGTTTTCCATGCATGTTCAGTTTGATGGTTCCGGTACTTACACCTTGGTTGTGATTTAATTGTCTATATAATATTAATCATATAATAATTTTAATATATATCAATTAAATAAAATTTTATAACCATTCATATAATTCAGTGATGAAAAATGAATTACATTGCTTCATGAAGACGGTATTATGAACATACGTACGAGTGATGTTTCCACTTTTGAATGGATCGAATGAAAGAAAGGTAAATAGTAATTCACCTTTATAGAATTAATATTATATCATTAATATAAAATATATTCATTAAATATATAAGTATAACTATATACATTAATAATAAATGAAAAATGAACTACATCGCTTCGTGGAGGTGGTAGTCCACACATATGCATGATGGATGTTATAATTTTCAAAACATTGAGAAAGAGATGGAAACTGTATTTAAAATTAACATTAAAACAAATAATTATAGTAAATATAATGATTACATAATATTAATATGATTATATAAAATTTTTAGGATGTTTAATAGGGAAGAAACCTGAAAAATATATCTAAGAATGCATACCACTTCTTTGGGTATCTTCCTTTGAAAATAACCTTAAGACTTCTTGGGTGGTATTTTGGGAAAGAAAACAACTAAAAGTTATAGAAAATGATTTTGGGAAATTATTATCTATCTCTTAATCAATATAAATGGATCAAGTGGTGTAGAGAAGGGAGGAGAGGAGGTTCCCTTTTATAAGTGAGGGAAGTGACACTCTTGTAAATACCTAAATGATTAAAATATAATAATGTCATATTCAAGTGAAATTGGTACCAAAGTAACCCAAATTAAAATATAAGATAATATAGTGTGTAAATACACTTAAAAAATAACATTCATATAATTTTTTATATTATTTTAACCCTTATCTGTTTCGTTTAACCCCTCATTGACCTTTTTAAACATTACCATAACAATGAATTTTTATCTTTGTTACTATTCATAATGACAAAAAAACAACAATGAAATCATTAACAAATTTTTAAATTATGATTATAAATATGGAAATCATTTTTATATGAAATTTATATAAGTGTAATATATTCATTTTTAAAAAGTATGCAAAACACAATGAAAACCATTTTTATAAAAATACATTTTTAAGGATAAAAATAAATTAATTCTTATTCATTTACTAGTAAAAAATATTATATAAATGTTAAAGTATTTTATTTAATATATTATAAAAATGTTTAATTAAAATAATTCATCAAAATAAATTAATTTAATATAATAATACAGAAACCCATTATGCACAATTTTTTTTTTCAGAATAACATCACATTTTTACATTCAAATGATTTTATTTTCATTTCTAAACGACTCATAACCAATGATTTAATTTTATAAATTTTTATAAAATCAATTTTCATAATTTATTAGGCCCTATTAATACCCACCAATCCAACTATTAGGCAATAAATATTATATTTAATAATAATATTTCAATAGTATGTTGTTTTATATTTAAACACGGTGTTGCGTATAAATAAATACATAAAAGGAATAATAAATTTTCAAAGATAAATATATCATAAAATATTATGGTGTTACATAAACCGATTTTAGAGTTTTTTTTGTAAAATTATGACACTTTACCTCTTGTTTTAACATTTTTATCTCATTTTAACCTTTACTGGGGTGATTAACTTTTACATTGGGAATTTATTTTTAAAACCAAAAATAGAATCAACTTTATTACCTAATTTATACATTCTAATTAAAAATATTGAACCATTTTAATTTATTAAATTTCTAAAAGTGATAAAAATTAATTTTTATATAATAATTCATCGCATAAAAATAATTTTTATAAATTTTTTTTTAAGAAAAATGTGAAATTATTCTTATTCTTTTCCAAGTAATAATATTTAATTGAATTTTAATTCTTGTTTTTACATTTTTTATAAATAAATTTAATTAAAATAACTATTTAAGAGATATTAACTTATTTTATTAAGATAAAAATACATACTATAAAAAAATATAATTTGTCGAAAACTGTCCCTTTTTACTATTAATTAATTTTATCATCATTTCTAACAAATTGATAATAATTTTATGAATTATTATTTATTTATTTATTTTTATAAATTAAATTAATTTAATTTAATAATCTAAATCAAATAAATTTATTTTTTAAATAAAAACATATAATATGTAATAAAATAATATTTTTAAGTAAAAAACATTTCATTGAATATGAATCATTATATTCTTATTCCTTATACTTACTTTGGTATTTCTTTAAAGTTATTTACTTATTTTTACTATTAATTAGTATAATTTTATTATTCCATTTTACTTAAATAAGTCTTTTAATTTTATACACTCACACACACACATACACACATATGTATAATGTTTAAGAAAAAACATTTATAACAAAGAAAGTATTTATATGTCATCATTTCATAACTATTAAATAAATATTTTTTATAGATATAAAATATTGTATTACATAACATAAAATATTTATTAATTATAAAAATAGAAGAAATAAAAGAATTTTATAATGATTTTATATAAAATCACCAAAGAAAAAAAATATAAACTAAATCATGATTCGTTGAAAACCCTTGTATTTTGTTATTTATACTAATTTTCACATTCTAAAAGTTTTATTTTCATCCAAAGATTAATTTTAAATTATCCTTATTATATATAATATTTATCTTTATTATTGATTATATGTTTATGGTTAATTGTTTTAATCAATCCTATGATATTTATTATTGAAATTATGGAAAATATTGAAATTAAACTAGTTTCTTATTTTATCCTAGATCAAATATGTTATGTATATTTAATTTCTTTTAAGAAAATAATAAAATATTGTTTAGATTATTATATTCATTTATTTATAAATATAAATATTATATAATCATTTTTTTACACTGAAATAAAAAAGTAAAATAAGATTAGTCATGTATAATTTATTTTTAGTGATGTGTCAATAAATTATAAAGAAAATAATAAGTAAATTAGGTAAATAAAATGAATACCTAATATTGAGATGTTATAATCTCCATACTAAAATAAATTGCGTCCTCTCAATATTAATTATTTTTCACTGATGAAATTAGTTGAAGGTATCTATAGTATTAAAAAGACTCAAGATATATTTTATAATGAGATATCAACCTCAATAACCTAGGAAAAATTGAGAAACTCGAATTTCCTTAGAAATTAGAATATATATATATTTTAAAATATGATTCTATAGTTGGTTATAAGACTTAGGATTTTATAAAATATGATTCCAAAGTATGAAAATACGATATTTAAAACCTTAATTTTAAAATAATTAATAATATTTTAACATTTAAAATAAATTAAGTGAAATATAAGAAATGTTTAGTAGAAGATAAAAACATACATAGGTGAAATTAAATCCCTTTATTTATTATTCTAAAACTTTATGATTTATTTTTAAAATGAAAAATTCACAAAAAATGGGATAAAAAAATTATTTAGAAAATAATGAAAACATTAAAAAGAAACTTTATTAAGAAAAACAGTTTTAAAAGTGGGAAGATGCATTATTATAGTAAATTTTAAAATTATCAAACAACTTTCAAACTTTTTCAAAGGAAGTAAAAAATGATCCATGTGGAAAATGTTAATAATATTCCTTAATTTTTTTTAAAATAAAGTAAAAGGTAGTGTAAAATGACCCTAAAAAATAATTTAAACATATATAAGAATACTATTGATTCAATATAAAGAATATGGATATGGAAGATAAAGATACATTAGAAAGGATGATAGTTGTTCTTAACAATATCAATATTTTATAGAGAATGAAATCGATTAAAGAGGAATACTTTGATATAAATTTATAATTTTCCCAAATGTAAAGAGTAAATAATTTCTTTATTATATATATGTAATAATAAAATAAACTTATAATATCATAGTCAAGTAATAAAGTTTATTATAAAAAAAAGAAAATTGAGTCGACAAAACCCTTACGACATTAGTAACATTTGATTCCAAATACCTTGTAATATAGAACCTGAAATGAAACTTTAAATACCATAAATAAATATATAATCATGATATAATATTTAAAATAGGAATATTATTTTCCATATAAATGTAGATACATTCATAATATGAAACATGTCGCAGAGAAGGAAATTTGAGATGAGAAACCCTTACCTTATGTACCAACTCATTTGGTGTATGTATATAACATAAGAATAACAAAATAAGTATACTAAATACTTGATTAATTTTTTTTTGGAATATTTAATTTTTTGAGACACATTTATTATCGTATTCCATTTATTTATTTATTATTTTTCTCTCCTCGACCACTTGGGGTTATTTGGTCAATTCTTCCAAAACAGATTCATTAAGTTGATCATGGTTAAAGGGGTTATAGAATATCTTAATAAACTCTAAAATTTTATAAATATACCCAATTTATCATTCTCATTTTACAAAATGTGTATCGTTAATTATATTTCCAAAAAATATATTAAAATTAAGAAAAGTATCTTGGTATGCTCGTTTTAGGAGGTTAAATTTATAGAGAACAATTATTGTAAATATTATTAATAAAATTTATAATTTTTATTTCATTAATAATAATAATATCCTAAATATAATATTTATTCATTAAATACACTTCTATAACCATCCATATAATGTGGTTATGAAAAATGAAAAATGTCATTCATGGAGACTATAATCCGACCATAACTCGGGTAATGTTTTCATTTTCTAATGACTGAGAGGAAGTTAAATAATGAATATTACATAATAATAAAAACATTTAAGAATAATATTTATAATTATTTTATTTTATTAGGATGGTTATAACATATTTGAAGGATGTGGAAGAAGAAAGAAACTTGAAAAAACTCGGTTAAAACTATTACCACTTCCTTTGATATCTTCTCTCGGAGAACTCTTTAAGCCTTCATAGATTGTTATTTTGGAGAGACTAGAAACTATAGGATGTGATAAAGAGGTATGTGGAGGTATTTTGTAAAATTTTAATCAAGATAGAAAGGTTTAGGCCTAAGGTGGAGTGGGGTTGTCAATAGGTCATTTTATAGGCGAGAGGGGTGACATTTTTATAAATATTAATTTTTGAATATAAAAAGAGATGAATTACTCAAGTAAAGATGATTAAAAATTAATAATAAAAGTGTAAAAGATAAGTTAAGGTCAATAGATATCTTTTCCACCAATTTATAGATAATATTTTATGAAATTTTGAGACTTTACCTCTTGAGTTAACATGTTTACCTCATCTTAACCTTTTCTATGCGATAATTTTTTACCTTGGCAACTTATTTTTTTTCAGAAAAAATGAAATTAACCTTATTAAATAATATGGAAATTATTTTTAAAAATATTAAATCAAATTTACTTGATTAAAATCTTTAAAGTGATAAAATTTAATTTTAATATAATAACACATAGCGTGAAAAACCATTTTTAGAAAAATGTATTTTAAGAATAATGTAAATTTATTCTTATTATCTTACAATCAAAAAATTAAATATATGAATTATTTTTATATATATAAACATTAAATTTCGTTAAATTTATTATTCAAAATTAATTAATTTATCTAATTAAGATAGAATACATAATACATCTAAAAATACAATTATTTTAAATATATTTATTTTTTTATCATTAAGTGATTTTATCTTCATTTATAACCAATTGATAATAAATGTGTGAATAATTATTGATTTTTTATATTTATATATAAATATTTCCATTAATTTTAATAATCAAATTTTGATAAATTTATTTTTTTTAAAAATATTGTATAATAAAAAAAGTTAATGTAAACATATTTCATTGAATATGAATTATTAAATTATTATACCTTATACTTCCTTTTGTTATTTATTGAATGTTATTTAAATTTTTTTATTAATAATTACTATAATTTAATTAATCTAATTTACTTAAATAATTATTTGGATTTTACATATATATATATAAATATAATATTAGAAAAAAGAAACTATTTTCATTTCTTAAATGTTAAATGAATAAATATTTATACATATATAATATAATTTTATATAATATAAATTATTTATTACATGTAAAACAAGACAAAAACTATTTTATAATGACTATATTTTAAAAAAATAATAGACAAATAAATCAGGATTCTTTCACAACCCTTTTATTTTTTTAATTTATACTAGTGTTAACATTTTATAGGTTTGATTTTATTTAAATATTTATTTTCCATTATAATTTCTTTGGATGATATTTATCTTCATTATTGATTATTTATTTATGGTTAATAGATTTTCTCAATCCTATAAAAATAATTATTGAATTTATGGGAGATATTTATATTAAACTAATTTATTATTTTATATTTGATTAAATATGTCTGGTTTATATTAAAATTCCATTATAAAAATATTGAAACCATATTTATATTATCATATTCATTTATTTATCTATATTAATCTTATATGTTCAATTTCGCTGCTTTTAAATGAATAGTAAAATAAGATTTGTCCTGTATGATTTATTTTTAGTGAATTTTTTTATACATTATAAATAATTAAATAATTAAATTTTAGAAATTAAATTCATACATAAACCTAGGATTTTACATTCCATATCTTATCCCATACCCAAAGACTCAAGGTTGGGCATCCACCAAATCTTGACCACTAGTCGAAGGTGCTGAGTAAGGTCCCACATCTAAGTACTAGACTCACATTCCCATTGATTGAAGTCCTACCAACACAATATACCATGAGGTAAGGCCATTGATGTCTTAAACACTACCTTATATCTCAAGGTAAGGTATACTATCCACATCACATCACATCACCTTCTGAGAAACCCTTCTCACTCAAGGTGGTCACACATTACATCCGTCACCTTATCACTTAGGGAGAGGTCAAAACCCGACCAGTCCCCTCTCCCATGGTGGGTATCACATACACTGGTGGATCTATACCCACTCAATTATGGCGGTCCCTACCAATACCCACCCACTTAGGTAAATTCCACATAGGCCTCAATTCACATTCTCACTCTAGGTTAGCCTAGACTTTACACCTGACTAGGAGTCCATCTCACTCATGGAAGTCCTACTAGAATCACCTTACACATAATAGGGGTTGGTCTTAGGACCAATTTAAAATTATTCTATCACTAAATAGGTACGTGAAAACCAAATAAAGGAAACAAAAAATAGGGTCTATAGACTGTCACACAAGATCACTACATCATTAGTAGGGCACTAGTTACTTGGGACCTAATCCCTCATCCCTAAACATTGAAACCAACTCACAAACATCACCCCTTAGTGGAATCACATGCCAAAGGATCCATATGACCTTATCATTAATAATTAAGGACCAATTCCTCATCCAAATGCCCCTTGGAATCCCAATTCCAAGTCTTTAAGTACATTCTATGACCCATACCTAGCTGTCATTTCAAATTTAATAAGGTAGATATCATAACCTGTTAAATAGTGGAAACCCCTCTCTGTCGTACATATTAAGTCTCGATGAAATTATCTTACTGTTTCACTGAACAAAACTCTACTATAACCTCAATAGGGAGTTTCTCATAAAACATGAGATGTATGACCATCTTTCCCACTAACACATGTCCCAAAGCCTCTCATGTTTTCCTTATAGACTTAAGTAACTCAACTAGGCTACCCTTGTAGCATATCATACCTTGAGACTTACCTAAGACCTATATTCAATATATATTTTCACTTTCATCCCTTGGAAACCTAGCCATCAAGAAATCCCAATTTACCTAAGTACTAAAGGAAAGTTATTCCAAGTATATAAGGCCTCAATCCATCGTATCTCTTCTAAAAAAAGAAACCTATGTTCCAAATATTTATGATTTAAACCATGAAATTATGAAGTAATTCAGGATCTTAAATAAATATGCACATAATTTTTTATCACTGGGGCCTCCTACCTCCAAAATGGAGTATCTATCCTCACTGAGCTCCACAATACCTCAGCCAATACCATCAATTCCTCATCTAAGACTGTACTTCCTATTTACCTCCTATATCATTCCATAACATCCAAATAATTAATTATAACATTTTATAAATAATTATCCAAAATTAATCTAATGATATATTACCATAAAAAACTAAAAATGTATCATCGCAACACTAAAACCACTCAAAAACCTATGAGTTAATCCTTTTGGGCCTTCCTATCACCAATCCACATGAAAGCCCCATAAATCATGCTTGATTCCACCATTCTTTTATAGAATTAGAGCCAAAACCTTTCCCAACTCACACCGAAATTAGGGTCCAGTAAAGAGGAACCAAAAAAGTGGAAGGAAGAGGAAAAATATAATCATAATCTCTATGAAACTACAACTAAAACACCCATTTACAAAGGTTATTTAAGGGAGGGAGGAGAGGGGGAGGAGTCGACTAAATGTTTCCCTTTTCATACCTAATTTTCCATAAAATTGAAAGGGGAAAACTCAAAAATTAAAAGTATGCATCTCTAAAAAAATATATGCATGGACCCCTTACAATGTATCTATATTAACCATAGAACATTATCCCTTCCTATCCTTTGGATATGAAGGAGAGAAGGAATCCATGTCACATACCACCTGAGGGGGTAGCCTGAGGCTCTTCTTCCCAATCACCCTCCACGATATACCTACATTGGGATAAGTTGTGGTTGTATCCTACCATAAACACATTATGACGTGATCCCTGTGTTGTGTTGAAATAGACCATCATGGGGTAGAGGGCCCAAAATCGATGAACCCATTTGTAGTATGGCCCCTAAGGGGTATGTTATAGGGTATCCTCCCACGAGATCCCCATAGTAAAACCTCTAGGATATAACATGGTCTTTCCCCCACAGGAAGTACTATGGTGAAACACCATATTCCATAGTGTAGAACTTATCCACCCTCCAAAAACAATCTCCCACAACCTAATCCATGCCAAAATGCCTATAGATTATGGTGTGGTCTACTGTTTGCATCCACAACCAATACCCATGTCACCATGTCCCTTCCCTAATGATTATTTGAGAACACATAACATTAAATATGCCTCATTTTATATCTAAAAAAAATATCCTTTATATATTTCAATTCTTGAATTCTATATCCCAATCATAATCTATGAATCTTCCCCTACTTCAGTATGAAAATTTTAAATTTCCTCTATAATTCACAACCCGTAATTATATAGGTTCTTAAAATTATGTATAAAATATCCTAAGACACTAAAACTATGAGTTATGGGGTGTGATTTATCATATTATTTAATGAAAATTCATAAAAAATGATTTAATATGTATTTATGCTATGTTTAGGTCATGTGAACACCAGTTTTTTAGTGTAACTGTATTGAGATTAATAATGGCGTGAAACCTAGTGATTTTAGATTTACAATTGTTGATTTGAAAATATTTTATTGTAAAGAGTAACCATTTATCATAGAGATGTATTGAAAATAGGTATGTTATTTATTCATAAAATGATCAGTTTTATGTTATTTTTCATGGTAAAAAAGTCCATTTTGTTGATGATAATACTTATGTTATTGTGAAATTATGGGAAATTCCTTATTTTATTACACAATTACCTAAGGATAATGATGACTATGGTGTATACATGATTTATTCTATTTAAAATGAAAATGTATAAGGTATATGGAAAAAACCCTATTATTCTTCAAAAAATTTAGGCAAATACCAAAATTTTAATGTTTTTAGTTAAACTTACACTTGTAAAAATACTTGATTATATTTATATTAGTATTCAATCTATTAATACTGATTAATTATTCCATTTTTTTATTAATTTTTATATTCAATATTCTCTAGTATAATTTTTTTTTGTTGAATAATCCAAACATCATTTTTTTCCACTACTATTTATTTGTATTAATTATTTGGAGGTGAAAATTTTTTTAGTGGTATTAGGTGAAAAAATATTTATAATTTTATTTCTATTATAAATTATCAAATATTTAATAGCTTTTAATCATTTATTTGTATCCAAAAAAGGTATATAAAATTCTATTAAATTAGTATTCATCTATTTAATTGAATGATATATAGGTTGACGAACATTCACTAAGGTATGTGTGCATCACTCTATATAAATATTCTATTGGTAATAAAAATAAATTAATAAAATTTAAGTAATATTTATTGAAATTATTTACATCACTATAGGTGAACCTATTTTTGTTGAGTATTATTCTTTTATAGAGAAGAAGATAACCAAATCTAGTAGACATGAGATTACATGCTTACAAAAGCTTTCACATGCTCATGGGGAGGCGTAGTGGATACTAATATAATTTGATGATAATAATAACCTATTAATGAAAAATATGAAGAAATTTTAGTGTTTTGTGTCCATGAAACATTATAGGTAATATTATCATATTATATATTGATTGTAGGATCATTGACCAGGTGATGAGAGATTAGTTGTGGGAGTACATAACAATAAAATATCTCAACTAATTTATTTTTTCCTAACGTTTTACGTATTATATATTTCATATGACTTGAATTTCATATATTCAGCTAGATGTGACATTTTAATTTCATGATAAGAAATTGGTTAATAAGAGGTGGATGTTCTTCAGAGTAATTATATTGAGGAATTTTCATTAAAATTTAACTTTAGATTAAATTTTCAAGAATAAAAAAAATGAAAATTCATTCCCTAAAAAATATTTTATATATTTAAAGGTTTGAAATAATTTTTTTTTTCAACCTTTAGTAGGAATAATTTTTGGTTTGATTTTTTTGTTTATAAAAATAATTTCTAATTTTATTTTAGTTATTTAAAAAATTAACTATTTATTCCTATATGATAGGCTTCTAAGATATCACACGAGGATATCAAGTCATAAATTATATATCCTCATACTCTATCACATAGAGGGTATACTTGACTACAAGTTTAAATGATTTATAAAAGGTTTGAGGAAGTAATAGGTAAATCAAATAGTGGCTTCAAAGAGGTTCTATCTATTCCCCCCACTCTATATGAAAAATAGAAAAAATGATAATGAATAAAGGGAAGTACCTTACTAATCAATAAAAATACATAGTCCATAAGATAAAAAGAAATTAATCATTTTTTTCACATATATATATATTGTAAATTTATCACACTAATATGGAATTTCCATATTTCATTTTATGATTCTCTTTAGGAGAAAGTGATTAATGTGCCCTTCAATCTCGAGGGTATGAAGGACATTCTTTTAACTGATTTAGGTAATGAAAAATAAGAGGTTCACATAAGAGGATATGATGTGGGTATTAATATTAAGAAAGTATTTAGTCTTCCTAGTACCAAATAAAGGGAATAAGAATAAAGTAGAGAAATAGATTCCTTTAAGGGTTATATATGAGAGTTTAATCAGTCAATATATAATAAACCTAGATTATGTATACATTATATGCTTATGGATATGTTGATATATACCTAGCTTGAATAACCCACCTATGAAGCTTCACTACCTCCTCACTCAAATCTGAATGTGAAGTGTGAGTTACATTATAGGGATTATAATTTAAGAAAAATAACATATATAATCATATATAATCTTTAGTATTATGTAGATCACCATAATATGAATTCAGATCATGTAAGAGTGATAATAAATGAAATTACTGATCTTACTTCTCCAGTGCAATTTCTTATTGAGGAGCTGACCATATTTATATAGAGTCCATCTCATTTTTTAATTTGGACAATTATTTTTACCTGTTAGTTGAAATATGAGGTATGTTTTATTTTTATAATTTTTATTTAAAATTACTTGAAATGTTTTCTTACATTTACCTTATATATGAGAAAAAAAATCTAATGAAAATTTGAAAAAAGGAAAAAATGTTTTGGGATCCAATTTTTTTATACTATTAATATTTTCCATAGGAAAAGGATATCGTTAATGAATTGTTTAATATTGATTTTTTTATTATTTTCCAATTATTTTTGATATATTTGGGGGAGACTATAAATTAATAATATTTAAAAAATAAATCTTTAATGTTGTTATTATTTATGAGATCTTAACACCATTGCTATAATTGTTTTTTATGTAAGTAAATTTCAATCTCAATTTTAATTTTATAAATTAATATAAGTTATAGTGATTTAATTTATTAATTTTCTAATTTGGTATCATTAAACTATTTTAATACCAAATGAGATCAATTCTCTTTAGAATTTATAGATCTATAATATATTTTAATGATTATGAAATACTTGGGTAATCCCATAATATTTTAGTACATATCACAAAGATCAACTAAGAGAGATATTAAGTGTTGGTTCCTTCCATTCCATGATTATTAATAATACTTATATAATTACAACCTATTATTCATTATAATTTCATTCATGATTAAATTTTTTATTTTTCATGAAAATTGGATTTTACATTTATTTTCCCATATGAATATACTGCATATTGGTTATGATTCTTACTCAGTGAAGTTAATAAAAATTTAAAATATTTGCAGAGTTAATAAGTTTTTTTATATTGTTATATTATAAATATAATATTGGTTTCTTCATTTTAAACATGTTTTAGTAATTAATATATGAAAATTTAATAGGTTATATAATCTATTTTATATGGTTCACATGTCGATAAAGAATCCAAATTCAATTTATTATATAATGGTATAGGTATATAAATTTTATTTTAGTTAATATATGATTTTACTTTCATATATTGGTAGTGTTTGTTATTTTAAATTTCTTGTTTCATAATCACACCATCATCCTAAAAAATGAATTGTTGAATGTGGTTATTGTGCTTTACGATTCATTTTTTGACATTATAATGATAAGAATGCTGATATATTTTCATAGGGCTAGTAGCACTATAAATAAACTATTTTAAACCAAAATTTGTATTCTTAATGTTTCAATAGCTATAATTTATATATATTTAGATGACGTTTCATCATATTTGTCAGAAGACTTGAACCATATCTGAAGACTATTTGTAAAATATTTTATTGGTTTGATTAATTTATTTAAGTATAGCTAAAATTTTATTGTATGTGTATTGTCTTGGTAAATGATTTTGTATTAAAATTTTGAATGAGCTTATATTTTCTGTTTAAAACTATTTTTTAATATTGGATATACTTTATTTCCTTTTGTAGGGAATGTGGCATTCTATTCTAATAAACTTTTTAAAAAATTCATTATTATTTTTACATTATTTGTTATAATGAATGATGTTGAAAGGACATTTTAATAATGGTTATTATAATAACCAATGTTGAATGAAACTTTTGACATCAATTATTATAATAATTGATTTAAAAAGTGTTTATATATCTCTTATAGGTCCAAATTTAAACATAGGATATTATAATAACCAATTTTGAAAGTGTATTTTAAAGTTAGTTTTCCTAAGAGATGTTAAAACCATATTTTAACATTGGTTGTAGTGACTTGATCCCTGAAATACCGAAGTAGGTGTGGTATTACATTTATATTGTCATAGATACAAGAATTAAATCCCAAAAGACTAAATGGTTTAGTAGCCTTGGGAAACTATATACATACATGAGTCTTGTATTAAAAATGAATAATAAAATTACAAACTAATTTTTTTCTAAAATTATATATTTATTCCATCAAGTATATCCTTGCATATATTTCACATTACACTTCATGGAATCCCGGGGAAAGGAAACAAGATAAGTGTGAACTCAAATTCTTAGTAATGATAAAGTACAACTAAATCAACAATGAATCAATGAGAATAATTAATATGTAATGGTAAATAACTAAACACACATTCCATGTAATCAATAAAAATGATAAGGAAATGCATAAATAGTGTGGTAAGTTAAATAAATGAAGACACATTCCATTTAATCATTAAACTGAGAATGAAGTTCATTTATAAATTTTTTCATAGTAAGAATACTCTGGATAATAATAACTAAAATAAAAGAAATTATTAATTATTATATATCATTTATCTGTAACATGAACCACTATACCTTCAAGATCTATTCTTAATACAATTTAAACTACTCTGATTCTTCTTGGATACAAACTTAAAGGGTTTATCACCATCTAAGTTCATATCATGAGACTACCAATACATCAAGGGGATTACCTTAAATAGTCCCCAACCCATGTCACTCATGTAAAAATAATTTCTTATATATCAAATAATTTATTTAATTTACAAACAATGTTATTTGTCCAATATCTGTATTGATTAAAAGATACATATTTATCAATATTTCTTCAATTAATCAAATAACATTCAATGTAAACATAGTATGTCAAAATGGTATATGGTTTAGAAAATAATCATATAAACTACACAAGAATATGTATATTCAAGATAATTTTATTTTACAATAAAGAAAATGATTATATAGAAGTGATTGTTTCAATAGAAAGTTAGAAATCACAGAAGAAAGTGGGATTGAAAAGATAACTTTTACCACTTGGTAATTTTTTAGTCAAAACCTCTGGGATGAGATAATTCAAAGTGAAATTTAAAATAACATAAATTATTAGAGAATAATTATATTAAATTAAAAATGGGAAGCATATACACCAAATAAATGTGAATTGGTTCATAATAACAAATAAGTCTCAATGGAATGTAAATCGAGACAAAATCCCTTATAAATTTGGTAACATCTAAATCAAAAGCCCCGAAAGTAATAATCATAAAATAAAAATTTTAAATAAAATAAAGATAAAATAATTCATGATATAATATATCAAAAGGGTTAGTATATACACCACAAAAAATATGTAAGTGGTGAATATTAAATTTATCTCACAGATGTAAAAAGTGAGATGAAAATCCCTTACCTTACGCTTCTTTTTGGTTGAATGATATTTAACCTACTATATAATGGTTTTAATAATGTTATTTAATTATAAAATAACCATAATAATACTCATAATATAATATAATATATTATTATAATATGTTATTACACATTTTTTAATAATATTTACTTTATTTTCAATATTTCGGGTGTTAATTGCCTAGTTTTTCGAGTATGTTTTGACTTGTTATTTTCTATTACTCTTTCATCAATAATGATTTCATCATATAAATAATAAAAAACATGATTTAAATATTATATATATTCATTATTTATGTATTTGTAGTAATCCATAAAATGTGGATATAGGAAATAAAATACACTGTTCACGGAGAAGGTAGTCCGTACGTATGCATGAATGCTGTTTTCATTTTTTTTGTCATATTAAAATAACTAAAAGTACATGATATATATAATATAATTATATTATCATATTTATGTCATATATGTCACATATATTTATGAAATAACAAATATTTTCCATAATTTTACTTTTAATTTCAATGTTTATAATCCCATAAAAGTGTTATTTTAAAGTAATTTCATGCATCTTATGATTTTAGTGGTATTTTGGGCTCAATCAAAAAAATGGTCTATTTTTAATTTTAACTATTTTAAAATTTTTACATGTTTTGGCCATAAATTATTCTATACTTATTAAAATCATTAATTTCTTTATTTTTATGATTCTATACATCTTGGGATTCAGTTCATTATTTTGGATTTAAAGCTAAATCCACCATTTGGTGCCCAAAACCATCTCACAATTTGGGCCTTAAAACTGTTCATAGATCTGGCTATTTTTTATATATCTTGATTGGAAATCCAAAATATTCTAAAATTTGGAATTGATATGGGAAATACATTTCTTAACAACTTTCATGAATATGGACACATGTGAATTGGCTGTTTTCAAGGCTATTAATGCATGGGAAATCAGAGACATGGACTATGGAGAGTCTGTCTATAAAGATTAAATTCTTGGAGTTAAATGGCTATAAATCACTATAAAAATGTCCAAATACATTGATTTTTTAGGGAATAAAAAAAATAAATTTAGGAATAAATTTCACGAAGGAGTCCACCTATGAATAAGCCCTTTAATAGGTCTAACATTAAAAAACTTTTCAAGTGAAAATCTAGATATAAAAGGAGGATAGATTCTCCTACCCAAATGATTCTAATCCATCCCATACCATCATCTAGGGCACCAAGGAGGATATCTACACCGAGGAAGGCTAACCGAAAATCTCCCTGATTTCTTCACCTATATTTTTTTGAGTTTTCTTTATTTTAGTTTTATTTTAAATTTTAATTATAATTTTAGTTTTATTAAATTAATCCATGCATTTGTGTTTATCCATCCATTCCACAATTATTCTTCTCAATTTTATTCTTTTAATTATAAGTGTTATAATTATTATTAGTATTAGTATTAATATTAATATTAATATTAATAATATTATCATTATTATAATTATATAATTCTTATTTTAAAATTATTTTATCATTTTATTTCTTCTCTCTGTTTCAATTTTTTTTCTCTTAAATATAATAATAATAATAATAATATTAAAATTATTTGTATTCTATATAAATTTAATTTAATTTATTTTCTTTTCTTCTATTTTATTTTACTCTCTCTCTCTCTCATACCCATTCTAATTTTGTTTTATTATTTTATTCTCTCACCGAGATTCTTTTTAAATTATTATTTCTTTTATTCAATTTCTCTTCTTCTTCTTTTCTTCCCACTTACACTAAATGATCTCTTACTCTCAGAAACAAGAGGTTGACCCCAAGGATTTTCCCGGGGGGAGGTCATGGTATTATTAAACTTTCCTTAAAGTTTATTTTAAGTTTTTAGATAGAATTGAGTAGTATGAATTTGTGAGATTAATGTCTCTAATATGGTTACTACCCCTAATAACATGCAACTCAACCAATCTCTATTATTTTATTTAATCACTTTTATCTATATCTATTGGTTAGTTCTTCACACATTGGATTTTGACTAATCAATGGATGGAACAACATCGATAGAGACAAGTCCTAGAAAATGGAACCTCCTATACCAATGAGTTTCATCAACCTTGATTAAAATTGGAGGTGGAATTATAGATGCTCAAGAATTTAATGATATTACACAATTTTTAAATAATGAATAGTAATTTAAACCATATATTTTATGTTTGGATTATCAAATTAAAATAAAACCTATCAAGAATACTTATTATTGAATCTAAGGCTAAACCCAATAGCATGTGATTTCTTTCCTTAACTCATTCTATCTTGTTTTTATATTATTAAAACTTAGAATTTTCATTATTGCATGAAATTATTCAAAAAACCCAAAAATATTGTCCTTGTTTTCATTAAATACTCAAAACCACAAAAAATGTAGTTTAGGTGATTTAGATAAAGTAATTAAACAAAATAAGAGGCTCCTCAAGTGAGATGACCCTAGTCGGCCACTATGCTGTACTAGGAAAAATATAAATTTCTTTTGACCATGTCCTATGACAGGTGTGCATAAAAAATAACACTGTTACTAGGGATCTATTCAGTAGTTTACTTATTTTTTCTATTTTCACATTTTAGATATATTTTCATTATTTTTATTTGAAAAAAACCCATAAAAAATTATTTTTCCATGATGTTTACAAATGATCATTTTTTTCTATGCATGGAACAACCATTAATCACAGGTGCTGGAACCAATGGATGAAGCACCTTGGTCATTAGAAGAAAGTAATTTTTTTTGGATAGAGAGACCCGGGGAGCCTAGAGACAACTTGGAAAAGAGGAGGAATTCAAATACCTCATCCAGTATCTCAAGATACCCTTGAGTAATCCATTTTATAAGTATTTTCTAGATAACTAATTTAATTTTGGGAGTACTTCCTAAAATTTTATCAAGAAGTTTCCAAGAACTAAGAAGAGTGCTCCTTTATTCCTCCAAACACAATTGAAGAAGTTACCCTAGAATATTTCTAAAAAAAAGTGAAAAAACACAAAATAAAATATGATATTCAAGAGCATTAAGATATGGGGAATAATCAACTGATAAAATGAATTAGATAAATAAATATGTCTAAGCACCATTAGATAAATATGAGTTGGAACCAGAAGATGATCCAATTTTCTTACCTAAGGAGGACAAGGAGGAAGTCTTTCCTGTTGAGATACATGTGGGAGATCATCCAGAATTAGATGACTTTTAGAAAGAATGTGAGGAAATGATTGATCTCCCTATATCATGAAAAGAATAATATCAAACAAAATTTATGGAGAGGCCATCTAAGTGGTGGAATTTGAATTGAAAATGGAGGATCCAAACTACTTGCCTCCATCCTTTAATAACCTACTATATAATGAACTTACCATTGAGGAATTTATTGAAACTGAACAAAAATAAGGAGTTTAACCTTTATTTGGCTTCATGTCTTCTGATTTTATTGAATTTGAATTATGAATCACTCCTTATTGTTTTGATTTTATAGAATTAGATAATATTTGTTATGAATTGGAGGAAGAAGAAGAACCTATATGTGAACCTATTGAGGAACACATGGAGATCCTTTATTTTAATGAACATAAATTTGGGGAGCCCCATCATGAAGAGATCCAAGTTTCTGAGCCTAAGGAAATCAAGAAATAGGCTGATTTTATGAAAGGGGGAAGTTAATTTTTAATAATTCAAATTTTATTCAAGTAAATATACATATTTACTTCTCCTTTTATCATTCATCTCATGTATCCAATGTTTATCCATCACTGGAAGAGGTTTCACAAGTAGAAACCGAGCAGGAGGATGATCCATACCTCATCCTACCCGCACCATGAAAGATCTACCTAATTGTGAAGGGGGAGGACCTAGTATACTCTATTAATAGATCATTCCTCAATAACAATGAAGTGGATTTTCAAAAAATCTGCATGTGGTGGTTCAAGTCAAATAATCCCCAACCACCATCATACTTTGGATAACAGCTGGTAGTTCCATCTAGAGGTAGTAAAAATTCTGGGCCCACTTGGGGGATCATAAGAAAATTTATCTTTACATGGTTTATAGGAATTTATATTTCAATATAAATTATTAGTAGGTAGTTCAGTATGTATCCCACTCCCTCATATATTTTTGAGATTTAATGACATGATCCTTATGCTTAATTGAGTTTTTTTCTTTTATAGGTTTATGATGGAAAAATTAAATCCCAAATATTTAAGAAATAGGACTAAGATTTATTTAAAAAGTTAGTTAACTTTTAGTTTTTATATTTTAAACTCCTTAATTTTTTGTCTAAAAACATGTAATGAGATTTAAAGATAAAATTTCATGCCCACACTTGAATTTATTCTTTACTTGACTAATCTTAGAGACATGAGTTTCTTAGGAGTCTTGTGATGTCATGTTTTAGATTTCAAAGTAAAAAACATTGAATGAGTAAAATAGAGAATTTAATGATTAAATTTAAGAATGAATATTAAAATGAGGACTCATGATTTTAGGAAATTAATTCATGTAAATTAAATTTCCCAACCATTTTTCAAGATTTAAATTTCTGAAATTTATGTGAATTGATTTGTTATTATTAATCATTCCTTGATTGATTTTACCTAATCATATATCCCATTATATATAGAATTTATAGAAGAAGTATTTTCTATTATATTCTAGATCATATTTCCGAAGTGATCTTATGACATTACACCTTCTAAAACTTGAATTTGAACTTGTTAAAGCTATGATTATGTAAAATCACATTTAAAATGATTGAGGCATATTTTAGAAAAACTTTTTATCCTTAAAAGACCACCTTTACATAAATCATTCTTTATCCCATATATAACATGAATGATCTTGTTAAGAATGATCCATGTTTTAAGCCATTTTTATCCATTCCTACCTTACTATTAGTAATTATGTGATATTTTAAAGTTAAAGTATGAGTGTAAAGGGAATCATGGTAAATGGGATGATTTAAATTGTAAGAAAGAAGTGTGGGGGTGCTTATTATATGAATTGTAAAAGGTTGGGTCATCATTCATTGTACTCCATTGTTTTTCCCTATTGAATAAAAAAATGAAAATGACAAAAAGAACCAAAAAATGAGAAAAATGGTTTGTGATTTGGATAAAAAAATCACTATTACTAGACCTATGATTTTTATCATACGTCGTAAAGTAGTGGATGTGAGGTTTATTCTAACCATAAAATTTTTAAAAAATAAAAAAATCTAAAGGTTCTCTTAAAAATAAAAAAGTGTAAAAATAAAAAAAATATATTCAATAGGGGGAATGGATCATTCATTATGATTAAATTGATTACAATATTTAATTTAGAATTTTGGGGATGTTGGGAGTTGATATAAATTGAAGGGGGAATATTATTAAACTTTTACTTTGAATATCATTATTTATGTTTTAAGAGATAAAAATCCTCCTTGAGATTTAATTTTTAAAATAAAGTCCGGCTAACCTTATGACATAGAGACAATTGATCCTTGATTACAAGACCTTAGGATTTTATGTACATTTTTCCTATACAAAGTGGAGAAAGTTTTTCTTTAACAAGATTATAGATAAAGAGCATGTTCTCATGATATGAGCATAAATCTACTTGAATTGTATAATGAGTGATGAGATAAAAGAATCAAAATTGATATAGATCGTGATTTGACGTGTTTAATAATAATGAATTGAGGAGTTTGAAAGAATGAAATGAGAAGTTCCATAATTTTTAAAAGAGGAAAAATAAAATACATAAATTTATTATTTCATTGAAAAATAGGAAATTGAACTTATATTTTATGTCGAATTAGAAAATTTTATTTGATATTGATATTTTTTTGATTATATTGAATTGAAATTTGAATATTGATAACATTATGCCCTTTGATTTTTAATGTTGAGATGTTATCTTGAGAAAAATAATGGTTTAAGTGTGGGGGAATTAACAGAACTAATAGTTTCCATAATTTTACATTTAATATCAATATTTTTAATGCCATAAAAGTTTTATTTTAAGGTAAATTCTCTCATTTTATGATTTTAGTGGTATTTTGAGTAGAATCTAAAAAATGAACTATTTTGAATTTTTACTATTTTAAATTATTTATGTATTTAGGCCATAAAATATACTATAATTATTAAAATCATTAATTTATTTCTTTTTATTATTCTATAAATCTTGGTATTCATTTAATTCTTTTGGACCCAAATCTAAACCCACCATTTGAAATCCCAAAACCATCTCACAATTTGGGCCTTCAAAACTATTCACAGATCTGGCTATTTTTTATTATGGGACCATATATATATTTTTGAAGGACCAAATTCACTATAATTTATATTATATTTGAGAAATAAATTTCATAACTACTTTCATGAAGGTGGCCATGTGTAAATTGGTCATTTTCTAGGCCATTAATTCATGGGAAACCATCGACATGGAATATATAAAGTCTGTATGAGAAAATTAAATTCTAGGAGTAAGATGTCTATAAATCTCTATGAACATGTCCAAATATAATAAAATTTTAAGGGGAGACACTCAATAATTTTAGAAACAACTTTATTTAAGTAGTCTATGAATTAATTGGCCATTTAATTGGTATAACATGTGAAAACCTTCCAAGGGAAAATCTGGCTTGTAAAAGGAGGAGAGAACCACCTTTTGAGATGATTCCAATCCATCCCATTCCATCATCGGAGGCACTAAGGATGAGATCTATACTGATAGAGGCTAGCCTTAACTCTCCCACATTTATTTTTCTTTATTTGTTTTTAATTTTATTTATTTTTGTTTTACTTTCAATTTCAATTTTAATTTGAGTTTTATTAAATTATTCCATGCATTTTTGTTTCTCTATCGACTCCAAAATTCTTCTTCTCAATTTTCTTCCTTTAATTATAAGTATTATTATTAGTATTAATATTAATATTAATTTTTTTATTAAAATTAATATTAATATTTTATCATTATATTAATTATAACATTCTTATTTTAAAATTATTTTCTCATTTTTCAATAAATATTCTCTTAAATATAATAATAATAATTATTATTATAAAATTCATTATAATCTATATAAATTTTTTTCTTCTATTTTATTTTACTCTCTCTCTTATCCCCATTATATTAATATTTTATTCTTTTATTCTCTCACCCAAATAATTTTTAAATTATTATTTCTTTTATTCTATTTATCTAATTCTTATTTTATTACCACTTCCACCAAGTGATCTATTACACTCATAAATGAGGGACTAAACTTGAGGCTTGGCCCGGGGGGAGGTCAAGGTGTTCTTGAATTTTATTTAATGTTTATTTAAAGTTTCTAGATAGAATTGGGTGACATGAATGAGTGAGGAAAATGTTCCCAATATGGTGACTGACCCCAATGAAATGAAACTCAATATATATATATATATTCTTTTATTTAATCACTTTTCCCTATCTCCATTGGTTAGTTATTCACCCATTGGATATGAAATAATCAATAGATGAAACAACATCGATAAACCTGGGTCCTATAAGATGACACCTCCTAGACTAAAGAGTGTTATCAACCATTATTAAAGAAAGAGGTGGAATTAAGCGTTCTTAGGAATTCAATACTATTAAAAAATTTCTAAATAAATAATATTAATTCATACATGATATTTCATGTTTGGATTATCAAACTGAAATCAAACACATAAAGGAGAATGATGATTGAATCCAAGGCTGAACCCAATATTAAGTGATTTCTTTCCATAAATCATTCTATCTATTTTCCATGTTATTATATATTATAATTTCCATTACTTCAGTTCATTATTCAAAAAACCCAAAAATATTTTTCTTGTTTTCATTAAATACTCAAAACCACAAAAAGAAGTGGTCTATGTGATTTATATAAAGTAAGTAAACAAACTGAGAGGCTCCCCAAGTGAGACACCCTGGTCAGCCACTATGCTGAACTAGGAAAAATATAATTGATTTTAACCAGACCCCATGATAGGAATGAATCAATTTATTTTACCCATCCTAAATATATTACATATAAATCATGAATTAATCACATCACTTTGAGGATACAGTAGTCCACACATCCATAAACAATGTTATTGCATTACCACAAAATGGAAAGAATGAAGGTATGTATTATATAAGAATTAAAGAATAATAAATAAATTATAAATATTATATATATAATATATAATATATTAATACATCATTATTCCCAACCTTTAAAGTTGGTAATGGAAGAACGAACGACATCAGTTCGCGAGACGGTAGTCTGCCGTACACATGAAGTATGGTTGTGTATACCATTTGATGTAAGTGGTTGTGGGTTTAGGTAATTATCTTAAGATAAAAACATATTATTAAATTTATTATTATTAGGTTATTATTTAATCAATATATAATAATAATTTAAGGAGTAGAGAAATAAATAAAACAAAATTGCTCATTGAAGAACTTTGCCTCTTCTTCGGGTAACTTATTTTAGTTTATACCAAAATCTATCCTTGGATAGAATTATACCCAATTTTATGTTTATATTATAAGTTTAGGTATTTTTTGAGTTTATTTGGGAAGTTTTTTTTGATCAAAAAGTCTTTATAGGTTTGAATAAGTGAGGGGGTGAGTTCCCTTTTATAGTGGAGGAGGGGTGACATTTTGTAAATATAAATAGGAAAAAACTATTGGGAGGTAGGTATTACATTATGTACCTAAAATAATATAAAATATTTGAGAAAATAGATCATATTTTCTAAATATGTCTATAAAATAGATTTTTTTACAAGTTTCTAGGTCATTTGCCCCCTTAAGATTAATGTTTAACCACTAAATAAACTCATTTTAACCTTAATCACTATAATTAATTTTAATTTTTTTCATTAATATTTTTGGATAAAAATTAGTTTAACATAATATATATTACATATTATTATAAATATAAATATTTAATCCTTTTTTGTAAATTCTAATCATAGAAGTAGAAGAAATTAATTTAAAATAAATTTCACAAACGGGATGGGAAAGCATAGTTTTAAAGTGAAAATGTTCAAAAGTCCACTAAGTTTTTACATCTAAATTAGATATAATATGATTCCAAAGACCTATATTGTATTAATATATGTATAAAATATCTTATAATACTTTTAAACCAATTAATGATATAATTTACACTATAAATTATTTATATTAAAATTTAATTTTTAATTAAAATTTAGTATTTTTCACGATTCATCAAAAAATGAAACTTCACAGAAAAATACCAAAAGGTCACCCAAATATAATTTTTACATTACTCTTTAAGAAGTAAATTTTATTTTTTTATATACAATTTAAAAAATTTCCAAAATTTCTTTTTAAAATAGGTGTGCCATTAAGAGGATGCAAAACCGTATTTAGAAAAATATAGCTTTTTATGCGTAAAATTGGATTTATTCTTATCTTATAACTATCCAACCAATTAGATGAATGTAAAAAATAATTTTTTGAATATATTATATATATATTTCATTAATATAATACTCTAATAGAAACCAATTTAATTTATCAAGAAAAAACTGCTTTTGAAGCATAAAAATAGATCTTTATGAAAACATTTCCTTTAAATTCGATTGGTTTTTATATTCATTTATAATTAATTAGTAACCAAAAAATTAAAATATTTATTTAATATGTTAGTTAGTCCAACTTATAACCACTAATTTAATGATTATGTTATATCTTATTATATAAAATAATAATATTTTAATAATATATTAGTGTTTAGTAAAAATTGGTATTGCATGTAACACAAGCTATCGAGGAAAATATTTTACAAGTGTGACACAAGATGACTTAGTGTTGTGTAAATTTCAAGCTATATCATAGATTTCCTTTATTTAAAATAGTAAATATATTTTAATGTATTGTGATGTTATATTACCATATAATATTGGTGTTTCACATCATACATGCTATGGAATAAAATGTTATTATTTTAGAATTTTCGAAGTGTTACATTGGCCAAATTATATTGCTTTTTAACGAATGTTAAAACTATAAAAAAAGTAAAATATTAAATAGTTTTTTATAATATTTTTGTTATGTGAATTTATAAAGATAGACATGTGTATGTAGATCCACTTGTAAATAAAGATAAATTATGATGTGATACACAAGAAATCAAATCCTGAGTATTATATTAATTACTTTAAATATCTACTCTTTTATTTTTAAATTTTAGATTTTTTATGATAATTAATAATATATATTTAAGTATGTATTATATATATATATTATATATGATTTTCCTATTTTAAAGTAATTTTTACAAAGGCGGGTAGGAAAAGTCTTACTCAATGATGACTCTATAGTTTTATCATCATAATTACATAGAAAGGATGGTGGATGAAATGTCCCACATAGGAGGGGTTATGAACTTATAGGGTTGATGATTGATGTTTTTTCATTGTTCATTTATTTGGATGAATTTTCTTAAAAAAATTCTCTCAGTTTTATGCAAGAAGTTATCAGTCATGCTATAGTTATACTAAGGAACTATTTTCCCGCTCTTTTGTTATTGTGGGAGCAAGTACTTAGGGATATATGGGATCCCATATTTTATTATTAGATATTATGAAAATATAAATGATTTTTTTATTAAAAATATATTCATATTTGAATTTATTGTTCTTAATATAAATTTAGGGTCTTTGTTATCCTAATGCAATATCTCACATTAAAATGAATGTGTTTTTGAGAAAAAGTACTACATAAACTTAGGTGCATCCCCAAACACTAAAAATATGTGATTATTGTAATAAATATATCATAATCCTTGAGGGAAAATTTACCATATAATAAAATAATAACAAATAAAAAGTGTAATAATTGAAGAAATAATTAAGCAAAGTGGAAATGAAACCATAACAACATAGCCGAAAATATATCAACTCCCAAATATGAATTTTATATCATACAATAATAGATCATAAAATCTAATCTCATTTAATGAGTTACCATATAAAAAACTAAATTTAAATAAAATACACAAAAAAGACCCAATATATCAAAAAATGATCCATAGACTCACTACTAAACCTAGTATCCTTGTATTTATTTATCTAAACAATACTAAATTATGTAACATAGGTACCTTACACTTATCCACACCATGAGAAGTGAAATATTACCATACATGTGAAATGTGTATGCTGGGTGTAAGTATTACTTAGTAGGATGACAAAATTTACCCCCCAACAAATCACATGATATATTATGTATGCATGTGTAAATGATAAATTATATAATTTCATTAATTAAATAAAAAACAAACATTCTAAACTATTGTGTTCTTAATAGAACACTATGAAAATTAATCTCACATAAACCAGTCATTTATTAAAATATAAATAAAAATAATTATTGAATAAGATAACATTACCATGGAATAACTTAACTAATCAAAATTCTCTCTTCTATGCTGTGATATAGTTAATGAAAATACCAGAAATTCAAAGTGTAACATAGATCAAGTAATTTCTATTAGTCAACAGTGTAATATAAATAAATAATTTTTCTCATTTAAAATGTAACATAGCTTATAGAAATCCTAAAATATGTCCACAGTGTAACATATTAAATGGAAATATATCTTTTTTAACATCAATATTCATTAATAATAAAAGTTAAATAATTTAACCCATATAAAATTATTATTTTAAAAAATTACAAGTCTATAATAACCAGTATGTAGCATAATAAAAAACTGACACCACCCAACCCTTTTATAAATTAGTTTGGGCTCAAGCGCACATGGTTTAATTCATTAGTCATTATTAGTTAATATTTCAATTTATTTATAAATTAATAGACCTATTTTCACTAATATAGTATTTGTTTTTGTAAAACCACAAGAATATAAGGGCTTAAATGTCTAAGGGATAATATACATGTCAAAATGTTGCTCCTATCTTTTTTAGGATCCTGCCTAATTAAAACCCCATAGTTAATATTATTTGGCCTAAAAAAATGTTGAGATGTGCGAGATACTTGGAATCTTCCTAATGTGATTATGATTTAAGATAAAACACACTAAAATAACTAGTGTTTTCCATTATTGGTAGTTTCTAGTCTAATAAGTGATCATTTTGGCTTGTGAGAGGGATATAAAATGGGAGAATGTAAGTATATAGGTAAAATATTTATACTTAATGGGTCAGGACCCAAGGGCCAAATGGGATGGTGAGGGTTCTTGTGCCATTATACATATACTGATTATAACAAATGGCATTAGAACATGTTTTTTGTTAGGACAATGTCTGTAAAAAATAGAGATAAAATGCTAACACTTAAGATGAATTTTATGAGAATTAATGGTTAACATGGCTATGGTTGAAAGTCATGTTTCTATGGGATATCCTATTTTTGGAATAGAAAATCTAGGTTGATAGAGATTTTGGTATAGGAATTATAAAATAGACCAAATGAAGGATGTGGAATATGGCTCAAATTATATCTAATGGAATTGTTTATACATAATGACAATGGCATGCTTGGGGCATGATACATGCATCTATGAATGGTTTTATTTGACACACTACCTCAAATGGGTATATTATTAATTGAATGAAAAAAATAATCTATTCAAGGTTTTATTAAATATATTTCTTGGGGTAGATATATTTATATTTATTAGAGATGTATATTTGTTGATATTTTTTTTGTATTGTTCTTGATGGACCGATATGAGGAAATGGTTTGAGTATTTTGGTTTTCTAATAGAAATATAATTTTGAAAAGAAAACTCTTGTGGTGGAAAGAGGCTTATGTAAAGTGTTTTTTTAAAATGACTGGTATAGATGGGTTTTAATATTTTTTCAATTTAAGGAAAATTTAGTAAATTGATGTTTGAAATTTGATTTCAAAATATGTTTTTAAAATATTTTTTAAGGAAAACACTAATATGGTCAGAAATCTTTCAATTTTTGGTTTTAATGAAAATCCTTAGTTTCCAAGGTGGTTTTTCAGAAAACATAGGTGATTTTGGTGTGAAAAGAATAATTCAATTATTTTTTCAAAATAAGTAAACTTCGATGTATAATTATGTTTTCTTAGGGTTTTATCATTTGGACTGGAAGTGACCAAGTCATCATGAATTGTGTGTTTTTTCTTGTATTCCATGATTTATTTGAGAGAGTTGCTTGAATAAGATTACAGAACAAGTGTTTAGTTGAGGCTTGGGTAGTCAAATATGTTATTGATGGTTTCATAGATTTAACTTCTTGGGATAAAATTTTAGTAAGTGATTCCTATAGTGGGGAGAACCATTATACATAATCAAACTTTTTTCATGAGTCCTCATGGTAGGGAGTTACATAAGTATAGCTATGAGTATGCCATTAATGTTTCAAGATTTTTGGGTGAGTTCATTTTATATCTCAATTTTTTAGAGACAAATATTAGTGGGGAGATTGTACGATCAGAATTTATTTATGCGAGCCTTGATATATAATATAGATTAAAATGATACAATTAAGGAGATTGCGATCATTGAGAAATTAGTGGAAATATCAATGATTAGGTAACATAAATTTTGGTAGATATTATGATATGTGTTTTAAGTTATATATATGAACAACAATATATATTCAAGGATAAAAAAATGTGTGTAAATGATGATTTAATGACTGATAAAGGTTAATAATTATGGGTGAATTATGGGAGATGATTTTTGTGGATATAAAGCATTATGTTTATTAGTTTGTAAATAAGTTAGATATTATTATCATTGTAATATAATTGATTTCAGTCTTTAATGGATTTTGTGATAGAATAAATTTGAAATTTTGGATTTGGATCGAAGGTGGTAAATTTAAGCCCTATTTTAAATGTATAAATAAATGTTTTGGAGGTGAATATAAGGATAAAAAATACATGGAGTGAATTTTTTAGTGTTTGATAAGTTATTTTTTTATGAAACTATCAATATCCACCACTTAAATGATATAATTCTATCATGTACTCGATGAAGTGACCCATGGAGATTCCCCACTAGTTTGGACATGAGTTGTTTAGTGACCCTACACTAGGAACCTGGTTGATTATGTAAGGACCAAGCCCTAGGTATTAAAAAAATCCTATTTTTTTATTCATTAATTAATTTTCTTACATTCCTATGGATATTTTTATTTTTTATTTTTAGAGAATTAGGTTATCAATATTAGATAACTAAATATTACATCACTAAGTTGAAACTTCCATTTAGTATCCATTTTCTTAGAATTCAGAACTGTTAAAATATAAAAAGTTTCATTTTCATATCACATCTTCAAAATTTTCAGTTTGACCATGTCCTTGTCCATACTCATCCTTAAAACCCTATGAAAAAATTTTAAAACATTTTATGAGCACAAAATCTCAGTATGGGACATGAAAATAAAGCAAGAAACTATTAGTCCATGAATACTTATATTTTTTTTGAATTTTTTAAAACAAAATTTGGGTTCATAATAACTGTTTTATTACTCAAGAAATATAATTTACCACCTAAAGATTTTATAAAAAATGTTATAAGAAAATCATAAATTCAAAATAAAACTCAAAAAGTTTTCTTTGAAATCATGAAAATCACATTATTTTTTCACAGAGCCATACTTTTTTCCCTTAAAAAAGGATATACTTTTCTTTTTAAAAAAAAGATCATTTCTCACCACTTTGAAATCCTAATATTTCCATAAAAACTCATATAAATCATAGATAAATTATATTGGTAACTGGAAGTATCATTTTTATATCACTCATACATATGTAATAATCATCATGATTGTACATGGAGTAACCATCATAGTTACACTTAGAGTAACTATAATAGTTACGCTTGAAATAAACATCACAATTATACTTGGAATAACCCTCCTTGTAAAATTAAAAATATTAATATTACCCAATTCATTAGAGGGATATCAAGTACATAATAATACTTGGTTTATAATGGAACCACCCACCATCATAAACAATGATCAAGAATCATAACACATATAATCTTGCTGTTAAATAACTATTCTATATTAAAAAACTTTTTGAAAATAACCAGAACATAGTGAATGAAAGTTTTTTATTGAATTAAACAATAAATCTTATAAAACAAGTTAAATATCTAATAAAGATTATAGAAATGTGAAAATTAATTATCGTCGTATACATTAAAGTAGAACATTCCTTTTGTCTTTTGTAAAAAAAATCAAAATGTTCTATATAAAACATGTAAAAGGATTCCTTTAAAAAATTTTTAAAAGGAACATAAAAATTCCTTTTCATTTACGGTTATATAAATACATCGATAAAATAATTTTAAAAATATGGACATGAAAAAAAAGAGTAAGAAGGGAAACATTAAAATAGGTTTTTAAAAAGAAAGTCCCTTACCTCGAGTCTGAATTTTCACGTACATTATATGTCTTCATGAATAATAAACTTATTATAATCTTTTACTTGATTAAGAAAAATTTACAAGTTTATTATTTCTTTTTATTCACTTATTACCATTTTATATACAATTATATGATCAATTAAGTTCACGTCATATGTTTTAACGATACTCAGGTCAAATATCCAAAATGACTTTGGTAGGTTGAACATGATCAAAGAGGCCATTATGTTATCATATTAATAATAATAATCATGACATAATTAAAATTTTTATATATAAATTACAATTTAAAAAATAATGATATATGGTAATGAAAAATTAACTATGTTATAATCATAGAGACGATAATCCATATGTACACATGAGTAAAGTTTCTATTTTTAACGATCATTATATAAATATGTTATGTATAATTTTATATTTAAAAAATCATAATTATATCATAAATAACATATTATTTATTTAAATACACTTATATATATCTTCTATCTAATGTGGTGATGAAAAATGAATCACATCATTTCGTGGAGTTTGTAGTCCACACGTACGCACGAATGGAATTATAATTCTTTAATGGATAAAAAATTAATAAATTATATGTTATATAATATTTTTATAATGATAAATATGGAATAAATAAAAAATATATATGTTAAATACATAATTATAACCATCCATCATAGGTGGTGATGGAAAACGAATTACATCACTTTGTGAGGCAATAGTCTATCGTACACACGAATGACTGTTTTGTTTTCAATTTGATGGAGGTTGGAGATTGATAGTGGTTATGAAATTAACAAAATAACATCAAAATATATTGTATATTATTATGTTACTCTATTATTATGGTTAAGTAATATTTTAGGGATATGTGATAAGAAATAAATCAAAAACTATCGGTTAAGAACTATACCTCTTCTTCAGAAAACCTCTTTTTCTTTACACCTTAAGACCTATAAGGTTTGTTTTATTCCAAAATAAATTCCTATAGAAATTGGGGAGGGATTTAATTAAGGTATTTGGGATATTATTGGACTGAAAAAATGGTTCTTTAAGTATGAATAAATGAGAATAAGAGGCGACCCTTAATAAATGAGGTGAGGGGAACTCCTGAGAATTCAAAAAATATTAAATTAATATAAATTAATTTTGATGTCAAAATGGATTTAAATTGATAATATTATAATATAATATTATGATGAGTTTAAATAAACTAATATAATAAAATTTGGGCAATTTTATATCATGTTTTTACATGTATCTTTTAGTTTCAACCCCCCCTAATCGTTTTCACACTTACCTTGATAAAAAGGGGATTTTACACATTGAGGGTCAATATATTTACTATAAATGGAAAAATGAACCAAAAATGGATAATGGGTGATATTTAAAAACAGTTTAAAATAATTTTTTTAAGGATAATATTTTTGAGAATTTTAAATTATTTAATAAAACATTATTTATTATAAAATATCAATAATGTCAATTCTAGAATTATTCATTTTCACTAACTTCAATAACACCAAGAAAACAAAGGAATTTGAATATAATCAATTAAAAAATCAATAAAATGTTATATTTATCTAAATAATTAGTGAATCAAAAAAATCATTTCAAATCATATTATTTTTAATATTTTTAATATCATTTATTTCATTTTTCTTTAATTGAATAATTACTCATTCAACATTGCGTATGTTTTTAATGTAATTATTTCATCACTAAAAATTAAAAGTAAATTACCATTATATAAAAAACCATTTAAATTTCAAATTAATATTTATAAATGAAAATATGATCTATTTATTCCTATGGTGAAAATATTATAGTTATTAAATTCAAGAGTGTGACATTTTTATATTTATATTTACATAAATATTATAAAGGTCAAAATCATGTAAAAATGGATAAAGATAAATATATTTGACATTAATATATTAATGTATGAGATAAAATTATATAATAAAATTAAATAAATTGTTAGGGTCAATTTTTAGTCTTTATCGTATCATATTTAACCTAAATTTCTCGATTTACCCTTACTATGGTGACATAAAATTACTATAATTACAATTTATAATGATAAAAAAGGTAAATATTTAAAAAATTTGAAATTAATAATTCTAAATATTGAATAAATTTTTTAATATTAAAAACACATTAGTTTCATAAATTAATGTAAAATTAAACCGATAAAACGTGACAAAAAAAATAGTTTTTCATAAAAAGGAATTTTTAAGTATAAAATGTTTTTATATGAAATTCAAATATAAAATTAATTTAAAAAACAAGAATTATATTATTTTAATTTGAAAGTATCTAATGAAAATTTTGAAACTAATAAAAAATATAATTTAACCTTTTAAATAATTTAAAATAAAACACTCTTTTCAATAAAAATTGGTAATTTTCACTATTCTTTGAACTATTAGACTTTTCCAAAAAAATCTAAAAATTTCACCATATGATAATTTTGAAATGATGATTTTAAAAATGATATAGTTTTTATCAAATAAAATTTCTAAAATTTTAAGAAATTAATTATAATATTTTATCATGAAAAGAAATAAAAAACCATTTTTGAAGAAAATGTATTTTGGATGAATAAAATTAATTCACTAAAAATTGATTTATTGAGAATTAATAAATAATTTTTTATTGATAAGGAACTTTATATATATATTTCAAAACATGCTTAATCCTATTCATACCCTCTGATTCAACAACTAGGTTATAACGATTACATTATATAATAATATTTCCTTGTTTGTTTTTTATCGGTATTGCATTTCATATACACCATAGAATATAATGTAATTCTTTAAAAAATATTTTGGTGTTATATTCTCCCCACTTTAAAAAATAATGTTCTTGAAATTTTAACTTGGTATCAGTAATCCATGGTTTTTTATTAGAAAATACCCTTTTTAAAATCCCACATCATAAAAAGGGGTAATAAAACCCCCTCTTAAAAATAGGGAAAGGGAAATACAAGGTCATCTAGAATAACACATAACTAGGTTTCCAAATAGGAAAACATTAGTGAGAGGTGAACATATCCAGGAGAAAGGTAACAACCACAATACCATAAATCCATGATAGATGAAAATACCATGAATTCATCAGAAATGATCGTAATAGGATATTTTTTTTGTTCAAGATCCTTTTTTAGAGTTTAGGAATTAATTTACCATATATAATAATAAAATAAGGTAATGTATTTACCTAAAAATTCTATTTTCATCCTTTAATAAATTTACACCACAATATACTCTTTTTATTCAAACTATGAGTATTCAAGATCATTTTTTATACCAGAAGCAATAAAAGTAACTTCTCATAGAAAAAATAATCTAAAAAAGGATTACAGGATATTACTCCAATCGTTAGACATTAATAAAACCAAAAATGGTTAAAAAAATATAAGATATTCCTAAAATGAATAAACCTTCAAATGATGAAATAAAAAATTAATCTCCAAAGGCTCAATAATAACACCAAAAGTGAAACTTAGACCATTTGATCAATAACTATAGTTAAAATTATCCAATATATTCTAAAAAAAGTTTGAAACCAAAAATTCGATGGATTTTATTGCACATAATTCTGTGAATAATTTAATATTTATCTTCAATAAATATTTTTCACTCATAAAGTCCTATACCCAAAAATGTATATTACTTAGTCCTCCATAAGCACCAACACTAATTTAATTTACCATTTGATAGAGGTTGGATATGGATATTTGTTTATTACATTAAAATAATAACATATAAATATATGTGATATAGTTATGTTATTGTATTATCATGGTTATGGAATCTTTGAAGGATATTGAAGAGGAAATAAAACAAATTTTTTTGGTTAAGTGTTATACCTCTTCTTAAGACAACCTCTATTTCTTTAAACCTTAAGACATTTAAGAATGGTATTATGCCCAAAATAATTCCTCAATAAAGTGGTGTTGGATATTAAGAAGATATTTTTCAAGTTATTATAAAAAAATGGTTATTGAAGTGTGAAGAAATGATAAGAAGTGGTTCCCATTTATAACATAGGGGAGAGCTAGTCCTAGAATTTATTAAAATATTGAATCAATCTAAGTTTATTTTGATGTAAAAATGGTTAAAAATTGATAATATTATAATATAATACGAGTATGATTTGAAATAATATATTAAAATATTTTTTTTACAAGTTTTGACTATGTTTGTACCCTTATATTTTGGTTTTAACCCCCCATTAACCCCTTTTAAACTTATCATGATAACGTGGGTTTTCACTCTTTGAGGGTCAAGATAGTTTCTATAAATGGGGAAACAGACCTTAAATGGAAAATTATTGATATTTTAAACATATAATAATAAATTTTATAAATATAGGTTTTTTTTAATTTTAAATCATTTAATAAATTATTATTTATTATAAAATATCATTAATGACAATTTTAGAACTATTCATTTATTTTGATTTTAATCACATAAATACAATAATGTAATTAGAATATAATACCTTAAAACATTCTTAAAATTTTGTATTTATTTAAAAAATTAATTTACAACAATAATACTTTAATATTATGTCACTATTAATATTTTTAATATCATTTATTTTATTTTTCTATTAATTGAATAATTATTGATGACCTTCTTCCGTTTTATGATAATGTTTGTAAAATTATTAAATCATTTAGACTTTGGTAATCCCCATTATTTTTATTTATAATATTTTGTGTCTTTTTAATTGACAAACACATCATCTCTTTTAAAAAATATATTTATCCCTATGTTAAAAATATTATAGTCATTAAAATCAAGAGTGTATCATTTTTGGCTTTATATTCACTTAAATATTTTAAAGGTAAAAATCATATCCAAATGGAAACATAAGAACGCATATTTCACATTTGGATATTTATGAACTAAATATAATCATAAAATAAAATTAATATGAGTGTTATGGTCATTTTTGAGTCCTTATCATATTATGTTTTACCTAAATTACTTGACTTACCCTTATCAAGGTGACATAAAATTATTACGGTTAGTATTCATAATGAAAAAATAAAAGGAAACTATTTAAGAAATTCTACATCATGATTAAAAAATATATAATATTGTTTAATAGATTTAAAACATAGAAGTTTAATAATTTAATTTAAAACTAAAATGAAAAAACACGAGGAAAAACAAATTTTTTCAATTTTTTTAAGTATAAAATGTTTTTGTGATAAATTAATGTGTAAAAACAATTAAAAAAATATAATTGAATTAATTTAAATGAAATTAAACTAATGAAATTTTAAAGATAATCCATAATATTATTTTAATTTTTAATAATTTTAAAGAAAACACAGTTTTCAATAAAAATTAGTATTTTCACTATTCATTGAAAAATCAAACTTTTTAGAAAAATCTCAAAATTTCACCATAATATAATTTTGATATGATGATTGAAAAAATGATATTATCTTTATAAAAAAATATTTATAAATTATGCAAAAATTAATTATAATATTTTCTCATGGAAAACAATAAAAACCATTTTCGAAGAAAATAATTTTTTGATGAATAAAATGAATTTAAAATTTATTTATGAATAATTAATAAATAATTATTTATTGATTAGAATATATATATATATATTTCAAAATTAGGTTAATCCTATTCATATTGATGAATTTAAAGGCTAGGTTATAATTATTACATTATATAATAATATTTTTTAGTTCATTTAAGCATAGTGTGCTGTGTCATATACAATATCGAATATATTGACCTTCTTAAAAAAATATACTCATTTACATAATATCATATTAATGACAATGAAACAATTATAGAGTAATTTTATCATTTTTAATATGGTTATAATGATAATTTGATGGTGGAATCAATTAGTTCTTAGATAGAAGTGGCACCAAGAGGGACTATTTTCATCCAACCACTAACCCACCTCACTTTGTGTTTCCTCCTTTCCTCTTTGATCCAAAGATGTTTGATAAGGGTTTGGTTAATAAAATTGAAGGTAATACTCTCCCAAAATTTTCTCTTCTTCTTATTCTTCTCCTACTTCTTCTTTTTATTTTTATTTTTCTTATTCATCTTCTTCTTATTTTTCTTATTTTTCTTATTCTTTTTCCTCTTCTTATTCTTCTTCTTATTATTTTTATTATATTTATTATAATTTAGTATAGTTTATTAAAGATTTGATATGGAATTACACTAGGTAATAGTGGAATCACTTTATAAACATTAGGCTTCCATGTGTAATGCATAGAGGAGGATCGAGAAGGGTCGATTCTTAACCTTACTTTACATTTTTGATTGAGGTATGTCTTTTAGTGAATTTATTTGGGAGATTAATTAATTTTGGGATAAAATGACCATCAATTTGAGTTTTAATATTGATGATTGTTTAGATTTTAGGTTTGGGTGAGCATTAGGAGTGGATAAAACCTCATTGATTATAGTTTTCTTGCATCGTATTGTTTATTTGTTATTTTGGAATTAGTTATTATAATTAGAGGTATTGTTTTAAAATGATTCTTTTATTGAATTATGATGGTTATTAATGAGGTAGGTGCCCTTTGGAGTCGATGGTGGTTTTTACAGGCTCTATATTATCAAATAGATGTATGAATGTGGTAGGTGGAATTTATGTATTGATTATTTTGATCACTTTGATTATTTTATACTTAGATGATGATTATTAAAGTGGGAATGGTTGTATGACATCAGGTGACTTCCACTTCAAAAAAATTACTATTGGTGAAATTTCATTTATAATGGAGGTCATTCCCATTATAAATAGAATTTAAGAAAATATTTTTTACAAAAAAATAACAATTTGAATGCAAATATTTTTCTTTCCTGATGGGTATTTGCAATGGAATTAATGTTCATTATAAATACTTTCTCTTCCATTACATGAGTTATGTAATGTTAGGATTATTTTTGATATACTATCTTATGTTTTTTTAAAATAATATCAAAAAATAAATATTGAATGGAAAATATGTCCTTCACAAATAATGCATCAATAGGTTCATTTGCGACAAAAAATTTCCATTTGAAATAACTTTCATATAAGTGGAAAAAATTCTTATGGTGTGAATATATTATGATGGATATTTTTTCCTATGCAATTATTCATCACAAATAGTCATTTTTATCACAAATAAACTGTCATAAACAAAAAAACTCACTATAGATACAATCCCACGGCTTTTATTCTCAAACTTTTTTACCATTCCAAACTCTCAATTTCTCTACTCTCTCAATGTTTCTAATTTATTAAGGAAAATCTTTTCAATTTTTAGATTTAGATTTTATGGTACAGACTTATGTTATAAGGTAGTTTTTTTAATGTTTTTTAAAAAAGATATTAATTTGATTTATTAATTTTCTATTATAATTTTGTTTACAAATTTAATTTATTAGCTTATAATAATATTTGAATGACGTAATATTTATTATAATTTTATATACATTGTCCATTATTTAATTTATTATAATTTTGAATATAAAAAATATTGTACATTTTAAAATTATTCTTAATATAAAAATTTAAGTTAATAAATAATTTTCTATTTATAATAATATTATTATAAATTATAATTTTAAAATTTATCCGATTATAGAAAATAATAAAAAATAGTTAATAAAAAATGATAAATGTAAATAATTACTAATAATAATTAATAATTACAAAAAATTGTAATAATTAGTAAAAAATTGTAATAATTAGTAAGAAATTGTATTAAATATTAAAACAATTAGCAATAATTATAAAATAATTATTTAATAATTAATGGAAATTAGTAGTAATTAGAACTAATCAATATAAATTTTTTATAGTTAGTAATAATTTGTAAAAATCAGTAATAATCAGTATGAAATTAGTAATAATTAGTAATTATTACTAATAAAAATTAATAAAAAGTAATAATAAGTAATAATAAGTTATAATTAGTAATAATTACTAAAAATTAACAATAATTAATTAAAAGTAATAATTTTAAAAAATTAGTAATAATTAGTAATAATCTGTAATAATTGCAAGATATTAGTAACATTTAGAAATAAATAGTAATAATTAATAATAATTAGTAATAATTACTAAAAATTAGTAATAATTAATAATAATTAGTGATGAAAATTATTCAATCTTTATTTCCTTCATTTATTCTAAGTGTGAACTAGTGGAGATAGAAGTGTCATGGAAGTGGTAGTTATGATTTAATTCTGGTTTTCGGCTTGGTTCATCACCAATGATTTTAATGCAATTTTGGATAGATCAGAGAAGAGAGGGGGGGATCTTTTTGAGGAAATCCATGTTAGATTTTAAAGTATTTTTTTACTGTAACAGTTTATTGGATATTGGTTTTACTGGGAATAAATATACTTAGTGAAATAATAAAAGAGGGTTACAATATATTTGGATTTACCCAAATCAGATTTTTACCAAATTATATAGCATGTCCATTTATCAAGATTCTTTGGTTTTTATTCTTCCCAGGGTGATATTAAATTATGTACCTATTATTATGGTGCTTATGTTCAATAAAAAAAATCAATTTCTTTTTTAGAATAAGTGGATGCATGATGATGTTTTTTTTTGAGTTGTTCAGTCATCCTAGGTCAAGCCGATGCATGTCTACGCATGGTATCTCTAATATAATAAGCTCCATCATTGAAACGCGAGACACTCTATCTTGAATAATATTATTTTGAGTTCTCAAGAAGGTATTAGAGATATTAAAAATGAGATATTCTAAATTAATCTATGTCTATAGGAGAAATGGGATGACACTACCTTTGCAATTATCATGTGTAAAAGAGATTTTCTTTCAGATTAATTGGTTAAGATTGAGAGGAGAGATAGGGTGATATCGAGGAACCATTGGTTAAGGTAAGGATGTAAGAACATTGTGTTCTTTCATGCATGCATCAAGGAAAGACAATATGCTATAAACTCAAACTTGAATCATGATAATGGGTCCTTCATTAATGATTTGGATGAGGTGTGTAACCTATATGTTTCCCATTTCTAGGACCATTTTTCAGAACATTTATGAGATAGGAAAGGTAGATTTCTAAGGAGCAGTAAAGGAGTTGGAGTTTCTAGGAATAATACTAGGTTTGTTGGGGATGATACTAATACAAGTTTTATGATTCTTCTAAGAAAAGAAAAAGTTAAAGGGACAGAGCTCCACTTGAAGCCATGTAGTGCACCTAGCCCTGATGGGTTTCTAGGGGATTTTTACACCCCATCTTGGAAAATCATCAAGTAAAAACTCATTAAATATATTTTGGATTTTTTAGGGGGGATTACACATGAGTAGTTTATACATCTATTATTATTCTTATCCAAAATGTGAAAGACACCATTTATTTTGAGAAGTATCATCAAATTTATTTATAAAACGTGTCATACAATTTCCTATCCTATATAATTAATATAAGTCTTTCTAATTTGATACCCATCCTTATTTTTTAATAGAAACATGGATTTAATTAAAAATTCAAGAATTCACGATTCTATTGGTATTTCTAAATAAATGGATGAATAAATCAATAAGAAGTATATTAGGTCTAATATGATGGTCAAGTTTGGTATGGATAAATAATTTGGTAAGATTGAATGAAATTTCATTCTCAAATTCATTAGGTGTTTTTATTTCTCTAAGGTATTTTTTGACTTGGATTTTTGTTGTTATTCATCTCTCTAGTTTTAAATTGATATAAGGGGTAAGAAGTTTGGTTTTATAAAATCCAATAATAGGCTCTACCAATGTGATCCCATATCGCCTTTTCTTTTTATTATGGACCTTTATGTGTTAATTAAGGTATTCAATTCATCACTTGTGGAGGGGAAAATACTACTTATAGTGGTAAGTAAGGTTTTTATGGAGTGTATAACCTATTTTTCTTCTAATGATATTTTGTTCTTATTAAATGGTTCTTCTATATCTATATATGTTTTAAATTTAATTTTAGATAAATATAATACTTGGAGTGGTCAAAGGATCAATAAATATAAGAGTAACATTTATATACCAAATTCCATATATAAATAGTGTATATGGATAATTAAGGATAGGATGGGTATGGTTTGGAGTCAATTTCCTATGGATTATTTAGGGGCCCCTATTTCTCCTATTAGAGCCAAGATCTATCATTTTTAATCTTTGGTGAATCATATTACATCCCAGATTGACAACTTAAAGAGCACATTTTTATCTTTTTTGTGGTATTGTTATATTGGTTAACATTATTCTCTCTTCTATTTCTATGCATGCGATGTTTGTGATTTGGCCACCCAAAATGGTTAATAGATATATTGAAAGAGTTTTGGATAATTTTATATGGGATTATCATAGTGAAGGTAAATTTCATCATGCATGTTAGAAAAAGTTAGCTAAGACTTTTGAGGAAGGGGTATTATTTTGAAGATTATGGAGTAAACCCTCTCCCATCTATAGGCTAAGCTTTCATGGGATATTTTGGAAGGTTGTTCTCTTTGGTCTAGAGTCATGTGGGGAAAGTATCAATTCAATGATAATTTATCTTCTCAATTTTATGGTAGGACATAAAATATTTTGATATGTATACAATGAAATTTTCCAATCCTCTTAGATTGGATTAGGTGGATTTTGGGGAAGGGTGCAATTAATTTATAGAGAGATAATTAGAATAACGATTATCTCTTTTATCTGGGATGTCCTAGTCCAAACTATACTCTTTGGGATGATAGTTCTTTTTATATATTTATTTAGGCATTTCTTAACAATGATTAAAAATCAATTTATTATAATATTTTTATGAGGAGTTTAAACACTGCATCTTTTCTCCTTCCACGTCTAGATTTATCATAGTGGAAGATCTTTGTAGCAGCTTCCACACAGAACATGGTGAGAATATTGGGTCTGAGTTCGGGAAGATTTGCAGTGAAGGTATTCCTGTAAAGAATAATTTTATGGTTTGACATATTTATGATCATGCTCTCCCTATGGGAAGTGAGGTGAAAAAGAATAGTATATAGTTTAAATAATGATGCAGATTTTGTTCCTCTTTTAGGGTTGAAATAGTTTACCATCTTTTTTGTTTAATGTGAATGGGTAAGATTTATATGTAACATACTGGGTGGATTTGTGGGGTATGATCTTCATATAGATAATTTTCATGGTTATTTGGAATGGTGGTTAAAGGATAGTATAGGTGTTGGAGGGTTCAAGTTTTGTTGTCTTCTACTTTCTATTGGGTGCTGGGTTATTTGTGAAATAAGGAATAATTCCACATTTGATGACTATCATTTTTATCTTCTTGGTATGAAGGTTAGAACAATATGACTCATAGAGGATCTTGGTGGTCTACTCAAGTGGTTTGATTGGTATTCTATTCTTAGAAGCCTCACACATTATTCATCTTTCTCACAGGAATCTATTGAAGGACATGGCCATTGGGTGTGTTAGAATAGGATAATCTATGGCTGGAAACTCAATATAGATGGGTCTAGCATATAGGGGATCATTAGAGTTGGTGGTTTGGTAAAGAATAGTTAGGGTACTGTTAAGGTGTTCTTCAATTCAGTTTATAGACTTGGTTCTTATCTTATGGATGAGGATATATCCCTTTTCAGTGGGATCCTTATTTTTAGTCTTTATAATATCATAATTCATAAAGTTGAAATGGATTCTGGTTTTTTGCATGGATTTATCACTATTCATTCTACCCCACATTGGTTTGTTTTTTATCATATTAGATCATGTAAGGATCTGTTTGATTATAGTGTAGGTATCATGCATACTTGGTGAGAGATAAATATACTAACTGATGTTTTGGCCTCTTGGGGGTCTTATTAGGATACTATTTTAATTTATTTTTGTACTGAGTTGCTTACCTATGACTGTATGTGTATTGTAAGAGAAGACACCCTGGGTCTTCACCATTTTAGGCCTCCCAAATTTTCCAAGGTGTGGACACTCCTTTAATAAACGTCTTTATTTTTTGTGTTAGTAATAATTAGTAATAATCAGTAATATCCTTTAAAACAAAATCAAATTTTTCATAATGAGGGAAATTTTGATGATGTCACGAACAATCAATTATCATTATTTCATCATCCTAAGCTTAGCTTTGGTCATGGTCATTAATGATGGATTTTATAAGATGAGAAACATAGAGCTCATACATATGTTCTACTCAATAGTGAATAAATAACCTGATTTCTGTTCTAAGTGCTACTTTTCTATATTTTATATTTTAAAAAAATTTATATTAATTATTTTTTATATTATATGATTATCATATCAGAAAAAATTCACAAAAATTACTCTATATTCTCTTGAAGAACATCAAAAACATAATTTTTTCTAATGGTTTCAAAAGATGGAGAGTTTAATTGTTTATGGATATGGAATAAATTTTTTATGGTATATATTAATAATTTTTTATTTTTATAGGTATCAAAACTTGTAGATAAAATTGATAGTCAATTATATGCATTGAGTAACCCACTATTCAAATTAGATAAATACATATGTAGTTAATGGATTTAAATCTCATACACACACATATGGTGAATCCAAAACTTCAATGAAAAATGTTGTTTGTTTGGAAGTATCCCATCCAAAATTAAGTGAAGTTTAATTTTATTGAATAGTGGATGAAATAATTGAGTTATGTTATCTAGGATAAAATTATGTAATAATGTTTGAATTCTATTGGTCTAATACTAATAGAGGTTTGCACATTCATCCATGACATGGAATCATTGAAATTAAATATAAAAGTATTCTTATAACAAATGAATAATTTATACTGGAACATTAAGCACATAAATTTTCTTATACAAATTACTACAAATCTTTAAGATATTTTACTAACTGGTGTAGTGTAATAAAAAATTAAATATAATTAAAATTGTTTTATAGGAAATGAAATTGGTTCCATTAAAGTGAAAGATATTGAAAATTTTCTTGATATAACACAAAATATATCTTTTACTCAAAGAGAAAAAAAATATTGATTATGAAACCCCACAGTTAAGGGAAAATGGTGCCGATAATGTTTATGGTCTAACCAATGAATTTTAAATACGTTGAGATGTTGAAATTAAAGTTCATATGGAAATTAATGATATTGAGGAGGAGGAAGAAGAAACTGACACCGATGAATATGAAGAAAATATAAAAATTGATACATTAAATTCTCATATAAAATGTATATATTATTTATATTTTGTAATTGTATAAAAAAATATTTACAAATGACATTATTTTTATTTATTCTATGCCTAAAGAATATATAAATGAGTTATTTCATGCTGTCACAAATGTTGAGATTTTGGATGATAAGCACAATGACCTATCATCTAACCCATAGGATTATATTATCACTGCTTTGTTGACTAAGAGGGGTGGAATCCTAAAGATATTGATGATTCTAGACCATATTTCCAAATTATGTCCCTCTTTTGATTGCGATCTATTATTTTTGGGATATGTTCAATTATGTATTTTAATTAATGTGAATTTATTTATTTATGTTCTAATTATTTTATTATCTATTATTGTTAAATGTTATTAACATATTGATGTTGGTTAGGTGGGTGAGATTTTATAGAATTATTTTTAGGCCATGGGTTTCATGGGGTTAGGTTCCAATTGATGTTCAATCACTGGATAAATATTTATTTTAAAATTTACTTAATTATTAACTTGGTATTATTAATTATTTGTTGGGTTTGTGGAATCCAATAAATTTTATCTTGGGAACATACATTAAGGAGATATGATATATTTTTATGCATGATAATTTTCATCAGGTTTTACTCAGTCTAAAAAAGAGATCCATGGATAAGTGTTCTATTAAATATTTTGATAAGTCTTTCTTTAGTCATTGAATTGACTCCATCACATCACATGATTGGGATGAATTATGATCCTACTAGATAGGAGAGAATTTTAAGAGGAGGTCATCATTATGTAGAAAAAACCGAGGGAGGAAAGAGGTCACACACCAAACTGGGAGTCATATGTTTGATATTCATCGATGAAATATGGTAGGTATTTTTTTAATATATATATATATATATATATAATTTTATATAAAATTTTTATGTTATAATTATGTTGGTCATTGTTTATACCAATGTAATAGAGTATTATGTTTACAATTGGTTGTAAAACAATCCCATTATATGAAAGATAATTTGTGATAGATAATGTCAAATTGTGGTTTGTATTTTTTTTGGTTTTTAAAATTAAATTAAATTTAGTTTTTTATTATTTTAATCTCTAATTTCATTTTAAAAATAAATATTTTAACATAGTAAGTCTATATTTTAGGTATTATCTTTGGTTTTTTTCTTTTCATTGAGCCTTATGTCGGCTGTTTTTAGTTTCATAAGTGTTGGTGGTGCATGGTGGCCAAAAAATTATATTTTTTCATTTCGGTGAAAAATGGGTAGCACTATGGTTATGGTGTTCTTTGGAGCCTCTTGTGTAAAATATCCAAATCCAATACACCCAGTTCTAGGTGATGTCTTTAGATTTTAGTGAAAGGATTCCCTCTATACACCAAGAATAAAAAGGCCAACACCATCCCATTGTGGAGGGTGTGGTGGGCCAAAACGACCTAGATTTTTTCACCAAGACATGGACAGTCTCCTAAGTTAATCCACTAAGTTGTGGTGAGAAAAACCAGGTCATGGTGATGTAGATTTCAAATTTTGAAACTTTTTAATGAAACTTGATCTTCTAGGGATAATTAATCTAGTCGTGTGTAACCTTAATAAGGGGTTTTTTTTGCATAATTGTCCTCATTTTTCCTCTTTTAAACCAATTTCCCTCATTTATTTGGATCAGATTTATGTTTTTGGGTGTTCTAGGAAGTGGTTTTATTGTTATTATTTTTCAATCAGTATCTTAGGGTGACCCATTTTTATTGGTATTTTTTTGTATATTTGGACTCATGATGGCCATATCTCTTCAACTTCCATCACTAGTATTGGAGGAATCAAAGTTTTATTTTTTATTTAGGATTGTGGTTTGAAAATATATTAATTATATATTGAAATATTTTTTTCCTGGTTTATATGAAATTGATTTCTAAAGAATTATTCAAGATTATTGATAGATTTTTAAAATTTCATGGTTTGTGATGAATCCTCATTGCCAATGGATTTCAAGTAAAGTGTTGAATTATAGAAAATTATGTCTAATTGAAAATAATGATTTAAAGAATGATTTTGATGAATATCCTTAATAAATAGAATCCTAAAATGTTTTATAGATTTTAAATGAAATGAATTATTTTTAAAGGAATGAGTTTTGATGAAAACCATATGATTTTGGTTTTAAAAATAAAATGGTTTATTTAAAAAATTGATTTGGGGATACTAGAATGATGTATACTGAAACTAATTTGACATGAATGATTTCACACTTGATAGATTTATTTGAATCACATAAGAGCTTGGGTCGTTTGGTGGTTGGATTAGGATATGCATCCTAGGCATGTATTAGCTCTACTTAGCAAGGGATTCATGATGAAAATTCTAGATAAACCTAATGATCGCCTGAGGATTATTCTTAGTGTTTAATCCTATTCCCCATAGGCTTGATATATAGGGTAGTGTTCACACCAAGATTCATATTTCATACAGAGTGTTTGGAAACTTGAGACTTATTCTAAAAAGCCTTAGGTCTTATAACCATGATGCTATAATTAAAAATGAATTATACATGATAATGTTTATGGAATTATTTATCCATGATTTTTTGGTATGAGATTATCATTCATGATTTCTTTTATGGAAACACTTATTTATCCATTATTTATACATTCCACTAAAATTATTTGAAAAAATATTTTATTATTGTAAAGAACCAGCCTGGGTGCCCTGGTAACCTGATAATCGAGCTAGTCCTAAAATGGATTGAAGGGCATTCCAGATCCCCATGGTTTAAGAGTAACACCTGGTATTATACAAAATAAAAGTGGGAATGATTTTTTTCACACACATTGCATAAGTAGATAAACAATTCAGTATGCATACAATGAGAAAAATCTATAGGGAGTAGTGTACCAATAGTCAAAAAGGTAAACAACCCACAAGTAATATAATAAAGTAGTAGAAAAAGCACAACTACCCAAGTCCCAATGGACGCAACTCTCTAATCCCTAAGGATAAACATATTCAACCACCAAGTGGCACCTTACCCTTACATGAACTTAGAAAAAGATAATATAAAAACACCTGAAGGAATAGGTATGGTGTGAGATAAAACACCAGTAGTATCTCACCAAGGATTCTATAATATATTATAACATTTAATTAACTAATTAAAGCTTTAAAGTTCAAATAAATAGGTATGAAAGTTCAGATAATAATGAAAAAAATTCATGATTTACATTTCAAATGATTTAAATACTTTAAAAAAATTGATTCACAAAAAATTAATATAAAATATTTTATATAAATTCATTAGGAATGTAAAACAGTTTACAAACATTTCCACACATTTATATCTTATATACAAATAAGAGAGAAACATATTCATATCATAAAAGGTATGATAGTTTTAGGCTATTGGATCCTCACACACTCTAAGGTGATCATGACAATATGTGTATACATGTTCCTCTGATACTAGATAAAGGATACTCTATAAGGGTTGGTGTCCTGAGAACCAAATATTTTGTACTTTGATTACATGAATGTTCACTTATTATATATTGGTCATTGTTTTGCATAACTATAATATAATAATGTCCTGGAATATTTGTTGCATTGATAAGGTCATGGAAGATCCTCACTATGATGAGAACCTTGAAATGCTATAACAATATTCTAAAATAAAGTTCTATGGTTGGATGACATACTATGATAGGACACGTAGTATACAGACCATCATGTGCAAGAACTTGTAAAAAGAAGAGACTCTCTCTCATGGAGTTCACACTTGGTATTCTCCAAGATGAAAGATTATGAGAATATACCCGCCAGTAGCAATTCCATATGTCTTGGTGTCATCGGACATTTCTATATACGAGCATGTGTAATAGTCCTTAGACAGGAAGATTATCATTAACTCATGTCATGACTCGCACACTTAGATTTACTGACAAAAACCGTCACGTAGATAGTTGGCGGGAAGTAGGGTACGTTGGGTGCGTCACGAGTGACATGTTGTTAATAGATAAGTCAAGGAAGGATTTGTCCCTTCCATTTATGGAAGTTGATATCTCAGCTCTTTGATTGAAATAGAACTGTTGCATTAAATTCCATGGCCATGGTGTAAACGACGATTTTATTTCAGGAAGTCAAAGAACGACGGATCAAGCATATAGGTTTATGACACTTCCATGAAACCTGCTTGATGAGATATCAATACAAAGGGATTAAATTACATAGTAAGCATTCATATGAGGTGATACATCAATGCGGCGTCAACTTCTTTCTCTTAGGTGTGTTGACCCTTTTCTAGACAGTAATCTTGGAATTTAGGCAAGCCCGCCGAATGCCAACGAGAAAGAGGCCTAGAGGGTCACACACTAAGTGTATTCAAGTATCTCAAGTAGAATAAAGATTATTCCCATACGTGGTTTAATAATTATTCAAGGAATCCTAGATTTTCTTAATGATTAGAGGAAGAAGGAAATGAAAAACAAGATATACACGCCATGTATTAAAGATTACACGTCATGTAGTTTATCATGGAAAACAAGTACACGCCATGTATTAATTATTACACGCTGTGTAGTTTTCTTTATGGAAAGGAAATGAATAAATGAAAACAAGATATACACGCCGTGTACATTGAATGTACAAGCCGTGTAGATTTCAATTAAAAATAAGTACATTCCATGTATTTATTAATACACTCCGTGTAGTTTTTCCCGTTGGGATTTTTAGGATATAATATTGTTTTAAATGATATTTATTATAATCAGCATGGGCGCATGTCATGGAATTAATTATTCGACATGGGGTTTTAAATAAGAGTCAATGAAAAAAATAAAATGCCTAACATGTTTATTTATTGTCATAACTCTACAACCTCAAACCTGATTATAAATATCCTCATAACTCCAACTGTTTTCCAACACACAAGAGAGTCGTTGAGCACAACAACTCTGGAGAATTCTTTCAAGGAAGAAAGAACCTATTCCTCCAAGAACGCTCTTAAGACCAAGAGAGATCCTCTTCCATCGGATCAAGACGATCTAAGGTGGACAACGCAAGAAAAGTTTTCTCCACGCTAGCACCCGAAGACTCCTTTGGAGACGTCCCGAGATACGAGGTACATGTGTGGATCACCATTGGAGGAAGTCTACACTTGGCTTCTGTGACGCAATGACGAATCACATCAGAACGTGATCAAGAACATCAAAAAAGAAAGAACACCCAAAAGGTATTTCTTTTCAATTTATTAAATTAATTATAATCAATCGGTAACGATCCTACTTTGTGGTTCCAGGACTTTCCTTTTCTTTGTCTATTTCTGTGATTCGATCCGTGGAGACTGGCATTTATTGTTCTATTGATCCTAGATTGATCATTGTTAATGACAAAAAAAGCCAAGTGGGAACATCCACCCACATGATTCCGCTGTTCCCGGAACCTTCAAATGGTATCAGAGGGAGGTTACAACATTGATTATAGTTATTTAATTTTCGTTGATAATTTAAACATTTATATTTTATTCAATTCGAAATATATCATTCTATTAATCTGAATAAATGAGATCTATTCTTCCTCATTCGTTTCTCGATTCATATCATAGAAACGGCCTTTTAATTTTAATTTTTGATTAAAATAAAAATGAGGAACTCATTCGGAGGAGCCTCTCTTTCTGTTTGTACAACAAGGTATTACATGGCGTGTAATTAAAATTACACGCCATGTACTTAGGCTCAATAAACCGGCACTGGTCCGCCAAACCACACCATGTAAATTTAATATGCCTAAGTATTAATTACATCGTGTTGACCAGAATTGAATGGTGCATGGAACTGGAATACACGTCGTGTATGTCGGAGCAACACCACTTCTAGTCCGTTCTAGCCCAGGTGAAACCGTGTACAAAGATAAGCCGCATACCGCGTACACGGGATCGCCAGGCCGGTTACTGCGTAACATGGAAGTACATGCCATGTATGATTCATCTACATGCCATGTACTCCAAAATTTCCAAAGTACAGAGAACATGCCAAAGCCCCCAACATGCACTTTGGATAAAAGGTGAAAAGAAATACATGCCGTGTAAATATAAACTACACGCCATGTACTTTCTAGAAATTTCACCAAGTTTCCTCCAAAAGTACAATGACCTGTACAAGGGATATGGATGAGAAGAATCTCAAGGAAATTCAGAAAGGAATTTAAGATAAATAATTGATTAATTATAATATGATAATTAATTTAATTCAAGTTTGACTTATCTTAAATAATAGAATGATTAATAGAATTTGAATTTTAAATATGCGTAAATGTCATTGCATGCTATGGATGATCATGAGCTAGACCAAAGACCCTTTGTATGAGTGTATGGTTTCATTTAAATTTGTTTAATTTAATTTTTTTGGCCTGCGAGCCTTCTTCCAATAAAATATAGGGCCTACGTGCCCATGGTTTCTTTAATGCAAACCCATGTAATGGAGGATCTCCCAAGCTAGAGGAGACAACGAAACCAACCCAAGAAGATTCAAAGGTGGACAGGTGGGAGCTGCAAAATATGAACCACTAGGTTCTATGTGTTTTTCCCTAAGTCGGGGTTAGATTATCAAAACTGCTAGATAATCTAACCAATAGAAGCTCATGATCATGCCATATTGTTTTATTTCTGTCTAAATTTCATGGTTTATTTATTATGTATTTTTTTTTGCGATCACATAGTTAATAAAATGAACAATCATGCAAATATGGAATAAAATAAAAACTGGACTATGTGTAAACATTATCATAACATGGTTAATCACTTAAGCAAGTATCACTTAATATTAACAAGCATGTGATAATGAAAAACTACGCATAAAGGATTAAAATCCCTCAATAGCATATTAAGTCAGACTTAGCCTTCCGTTACCTGATTAAGGGAAAGACTCAATAAAACTATGTGTTTGACCAAACCTTGTTGGGACACTTCGTTTTATAAAGGATTCCCTTATGAAAGGTTTCGGATTGACTTAACCATATTACATCAAGAGGAGTAGCCCTTGCTAGACTTGATGTAATATTGGAGGCAAGAGTTGAGGAAATACAAGTCAGGATTTCAGGATTGGGGAGTACACTCAATAGATCAAGGAACTGTAAGCTCACAGTTGGCAAAGACCTGCCTACCTAAAAACCTTTAAATAGATTGAACAACCCTTGTTGGGGTTATGCGAAAGGGAATATGGATCCTTGCCACTAGAATTTCAAAGCAACTAGACATTCTGAGTTCAATGGTGAGGTCCATTAGGACTTGATAAAATAGTGGGAGACATAATAAAATTTATTATTTCTCATAAAATGTAATCAATAAAGTACTGATAAATCTGATCTGTTAATTTGTAGAATCAAAATGACAAACACATCAACCACATTTTCTCTGTGATCAATTCTAGATAATGACAACATCATCACTAGTAGTAACATTCAGGAATGGTTTAGGTGCATTCGGGTTATCCTATTCCATGAACGAAATTTTTACGTGCTGGAGTCCTCACTTCCTGATTCCCCTACCCCAGGGGCGAGTGATGAAGATTTCATAGTCTATGATCAACATTTTAATGATTCACTTGATATTCAATGTTTGATGCTATCATCAATGTATAGTGAGCTCATGAAGTCTCATAAAGACATGGATGCCTATAGCATGCTTGAGAACCTCTGTGGTCTATACCAGGAGAGATCAAGATAGGAAAGGTTTGAGATCTCCAAGGTTCTATTTCAGAGAAATCTTGGAGAGGGTACCCCAGCTGGGCCTCATGTAGTCAATCTCATTGGCTACATTAAGTGCTTGGAGGTTCTAGGGTTTAAACTCCCTGAAGAACTGGGTACCGATCTCATTCCCGCATCAGTCCCCCAGAGCTTCTCAAACTTTGTTGTGAACTTCAACATGAACAACATTGAGAAGTCTCTGTCTGATATTCTTATCCTTATTCACCAAGTGGACAATGACATGAAGCATGAAAATACTTCTTTCCTCATGGTGAATAAAAGTAAAGGGAAGGCGAAGATCTTTAATCCCAAATCTTCTTCAAGTCCTTCCAAGAAAAGGAAGATCAAAGGGGAGGCAAAGGAACAAGATGCTGTTTGTTTTGCATGTGGCAAGAAGGGCCACTGGAAGAAAAACTGCACCCATCCAAGGAAGCAAGGGGAAGCTTCAGGTGAATTTGTTATCAAATGAAATATATCTGTTTCTACTAATTGGGTATTAGATACTTCTTGTGGTGCTCACATCTGTATCCAAATACAGGAACCAAGTAGATTCAGGAATATTGATCGAGGGGAGGTAGATCTACGAGCAGCCAATGGAGCCAGACTTGCTACTGTAGCTGTCGGGGACTACCACCTCACATTGCATACTGGGATGGTCTTGGTTTTGAAAGGATGTTATTATGTACCCTCTGTAACCAAAAACATTATTTCAGTATCCAGATTAGATACTGATGGATTCATCTTCAAGTTTGGAAGTGGATGTTACTATTTTTATAAAGATAGCATTTGTTTTGGTAGGGAATATTTATATAACGGCCTTTATGTGTTAGACTACACAAACCAAGTAATGGAAATCGATAACAAAGTTAATTCACATGACTCATACCACACCCAACTTTGGTATCATTGGCTAGGTCATGTCAATGAGAAACATTTGACAAAATTACATCAAGATGGGTATTTAGATTCTTTCGAACTAAAACCACTTAGTGTATGTCATGCGTGTTTACAAGGAAAAATGACCAAAGCACCATTTAGTGCGAAAGGTGAAAGAGATAAAGAGCTTCTAGAATTAGTTCACACAGATGTGTGTTGACCATTTCCAGTTGAAGCAAGGGGTGGGTTCTCATACTTCATAACATTTACTGATGATTTTAGTAGATATGGATATATCTACTTAATGAGGTATAAATCAGATTCTTTTGATCGGTTCAAAGAATAAAAGAATGAAGTTGAGAACCAGCTTGGTAAGAAGATTAATAAACTCCACTCAGACAGAGGAGGAGAATATCTTAATCAGGACTTCATTGATTTTTTACGGGAGTTTGGGATTCTATCTCAACTCACTCCTCCTTACACACCACAGTGGAATGGTGTAAGTGAAAGGAGGAACCGCACCCTATTGGACATGGTGAGATCAATGATGAGTCATCCGAGTCTTCCATTATCCTTTTGGGGATATGAATTACAGACAACATCGCACATACTAAACCAAGTAGCAACTAAATCGATAAATGGTATTCCATAAGAGTTATGGAGTGGATGCAAAGGCATGTTATCGAATTTACATGTGTCGGGTAGAGAAGCATTTTTTATGGCCTCTTCAGGTAACAAACTTTCACCCCGAGGCACAAAGTGTATTTTTATTGGATATCCCAAGTAAACAAGGGGATATTACCTATAAAACCCCTCAGACAAAAAGGTTACAGTCAAAAGACATGCCATATTCCTTGAGAGGGAGAACATCTCCAAAAGAGATAGTGGGAGAGAGATAGAATTCGATGAAGTTGAGGATCAAGATACACAGGAGTTGGTACAAAAACAGATTTCACAAAGCCCCGTGGAAGAATAATCTGTTCCAGAGACACAAAAACTGCGTAGGAGCACAAGAGAGGTGAGAGAACCAGAACGATATGTTTTTCTTGTCACTGAGGATGGTGAATCATTATTGGTTAACAATGATGATCCTCTTACCTATAAGTAAGTAGTTAAAGGCACAAATGTTGCCAAGTGGAAAGAAGCCATGAATTCTGAAATGGATTCCATGTACCAAAACCAAGTCTGGATTTTTGTAGATCCTCCAGTTGATGTAAAGCCTATTGGTAATAAATGGGTATTCAAGAAGAAACTGGACATGGAGGGGAAAGTTAACACCTATAAGGCACGACTAGTTGCAAAAGGTTTTAGACAACATCAAGGAATTGACTATGATGAAACTTTTTCACCGGTTACGATGCTAAAATCCATCATAATCTTATTGGCCATTCCTACTTACCATAACTTTGAAATTTTGAAAATGGATGTCAAAACAACATTCCTTAACGGGAACCTCCAGGAAGATGTCTACATGACACAACCTGGAGGGTTTGTGACTCCAAATGATGCCAACAAGGTATGAAAGTTTCAAAAATACATTTATGGATTAAATCAAGAATCAAGGTCATGGAACATTTGTTTTGATGAAGCTGTAATAGAATTTCTCTTTGTTAAGAATGAATGTGAGCCTTGTGTCTACCAGAGGTTTAGTGGAAGTGCAGTCATTTTGCTAATAGTATATGTTGATGACATATTACTAATTGGAAATGAAGTACCTGTCTTACAGCCAGTTAAGGCATGGTTTCATAAATGCTTCTCCATGAAAGACTTGGGTGAGGCAGCATATATTCTTGGGATCAAGATCCATCGTGATAGATCCAAGAGAATGATGGGCCTGAGTCAAAGTACATACATTGACAAGATACTGAAGAGATTCAGTATGGAACAGTCCAAGAGGGGATTGTTTCCAGTGTCACATGGCATTCATCTTTCCAAGAAAATGTGTCCTCAGACACATGAGGAAAGAAAGGGAATGGCAAGGATCCCTTACGCATCCGCGATTGGGTCAGTCATGTATGATATGCTATGTACGAGGCTATATGTTGCTTACGCATGAAGTGTGGTAGGCAGATATCAAGCTGATCCAGGAGACCGCCATTGTATGGAAGTCAAGACTATACTTAAGTATCTAAGGCGTACTAAGGATATGTTCCTGGTTTATCAAGGAGATGAGGAACTAGTCATCAGAGGACATGTAGATGCTAGTTTCCAGACTGATCAAGATGACATGAAGTCACAGACTGGATACATCTTCAGTTTGAATGGAGGTGCAGTGAGCTGGAAGTGCTCAAAGAAATGTGTGGTGGTAGATTATAAAGTGGATTCCAAGTATATTGTAGCTTCTGAGGCAGCTAAATAAGAAGTATGGATGTGAAGCTTCGTCCAAGAGCTGGATGTAGTACCAAACAGTAAAGATCCTATCACACTGTATTGTGATAATACTACAACGATGGAATTTTATAAAGAGCCAAGGTCACATTAGTGGACAAAGCACATACTTTAAAAGTATTATCTCTTGAGGGATTTTTCTCAAAGAGGTGAAGTTGCAGTGAGCAGTATTTCTACGGAAGAAAATGTGGTAGACCCCTTGACTAAAGCCTTGACTCAACATAAACATGATCATCATGTGAGGTCTAGCGGACTAAAAGTCATAGGCAGTTGGCTCTAGTCCAAGTGGGAGTTTTTAAGGGTTGGTATCCTGAGAAATAACTATTTTTTACTTTGATTACATGAATGTTCACTTATTATATATTGTTCATTGTTCTACATGACTATAATATAATAATGTCCTGGAATATTTCCTTCATTGATAAGGTCATGGAAGATCCCCACTGTGATGAGAACCTTGAAATGCTATAACAATATTCTTAAATAAAGTTCTACAGTTGGATGACATACTATGATATGACACATAGTATACAGACCGTCATGTGCGAGCACTCATAAGAAGACGAGACTCTCTCTCATGGAGTTCGCACTTGGTAATCTCCAAGATGGGAGATCATGAGAACAGACTCTCCAGTAGAAATTCCGCATGTCTTGTTGTCACCAGACATTGCTATCTACGAGCATGTGTAATGGTCCTTAGACTGTAAGATTATCATTAACTCATGTCATGACTTGCGCACTTAGATTTACTGACGAAAACCGTCACGTAGATAGTTGGCAGGAAGTAGGGTACGTTGAGTGCGTCACGAGTGACATGTTGTTAATGGATAAGTTGAGGAAGGATTTGTCCCTTCCATTTATGGAAGTTGATATCTCATCCCTTTGATTGAAATAGAACTTTCACATTAAATTCCTTGGACATGGTGTAAATGATGAATTTATTTCAGGAAGTCAAAGAACGACGGATCAAGCATATAGGTTTATGACATTGCCATGAAACCTGCTTGATGAGATATCGAGAAAAAGGGATTAAATTACATAGTAAGCGTTCGTATGAGGTGATATGTCAATGCAACATCAACTTTTTTATCTTGGGTTCATTGACCCATTGCTAGACAGTAATCTTGGACTTGAGGCAAGCCTGCCTAATACCAACGAGAAAGAGGCCTAAAGGGTCACACACTAAGTGTATTCAGTTATCTCAAGTAGAATAAAGATTATTCCCATACGTGGTTTAATAATTATTCAAGGAATCATAGATCGTTTTAATGAATAGAGGAAGAAGGAAATTATAAACAAGATATACACACCATGTATTAAAGATTACACGTCGTGTAGTTTTTCATGGAAAACAAGTACACACCGTGTATTAATTATTACACGCCGTGTAGTTTTCTTTATAGAAAGGAAATGAATAAATGTAAACAAGATATACATTCCATGTACATTGAATGTACATTCCATGTAGCTTTCAATGAAAAACAAGTACACACTGTGTATTTATTAATACACGCCGTGTAGTTTTTCCAGTCAGGATTTTGAGGATATAATATTTTTTTAAATGATATTTATTATAATCAGCGTGGGCGCATGTCAAGGAATTAATTATTCGACATGTGGTTTTAAATAAGAGTCAATGAAATAAATAAAATGTGTAACATGTTTATTTATTTCCATAACTCTATAACCTCAAACCTGATTATAAATATCCTCATAACCCTAAATTTTTTCTGACACACAAGAGAATCGTTGTGAACAACAACTCTGGAGAATTATTTCATGGACGAAAGAACCTCTTCCTCAAAGAATGCTCTCAAGACCAAGAGTGATCCTCTTCCATCAGATCAAGATGATCTAAGGCATACAACTCAAGAAAAGGTCTCTCCACGCTAGCACCTAGATACTCCTTTGGCGACGTCCTGAGATACGAGGTACACATGTGGATCACCGCTAGAGTAAGTCTACACTTGGATTCTGTGACGTAAAGATGAATCACATCAGAACGTGATCAAGAACATCAATGAATAAAGAACACCCAAAAGGTATTTATTTTCAATTTATTAAATTAATTATAATCAACCTGTAACGATCCTACTTTGTGGTTCCAGGACTTTCCTTTTTATTGTCTATTTCTATGATTTAATCTGTGGAGATGGGAGTTTATCATCGTATTGATCTTGGATTGATGATTGTTAATGACAAAAAAATCCAAGTGGGCACATCCACTCACGCACTTCTGCTGCGCTCAGAACCTTCAGACTCATCACCATCCCATCGGGGATGTGACATACTGTAGTAGGTTTGTTTTAGTTGTAAAGTGTCAAAAGAGTGTTATCCAAATAACTCACTAACTACCTATGATTTCATTTTCTCTAGTACAAAAAATATAGGAAATTTATTTTAAAACTATTTAGATTACCATTCATCCCATTACCCCACTTCAAAAGTGTCAATATTCCATTTAAAAACCAAAACACATATTTTTAATAAAAACATGTCTTTCTCCCAGATAAAGCCACTAGGTTTATATAAAAAACCATTTAAATCCATTTTTTCACATATAACATTGAAATAAATTTCAACAAATTAATTCAATAATTTAAATTACAAAAATCTCCATCAATTTCTCAAACACATACCTATTCAATGGAATTGAGGGTTTCCCCAATTTCATTATAAAATTAAACTTTCCATTCAAATCCTATAATTAAATGGAATTGGGTTTTCAATAAACCAATTAAAATAAATTCAAGTAATTTAATTTAAATAAAAAAATTTCATTTAAATTAAGAAATTCATGGAAAATAAAATTTGGCCATCATAATAGAACCACCTACCATTCTCATATAAACACAAAGCTCACAAAAAAACCTACCAACAAGAATGAAGGAGAAGAAGATATAGGAAGTCAACCTAGAAATATGATTTGAAAATATAGAGTTTATCTATATAAATACCTATATGATCTATCAAAATCTAAGGAAGGATAGAGGAGATAAATAAATAGGGAGAACACTTACCCAGCGAGTCACACCACAACCGTAATGATGATCAATCATTGACTAAAACAACCTGTAAGGGTTTTAGGGCTTCAAAATCACATAGAAATGGATCTTTGGTCAAGAGAAATGAAAAATGGAGGGGATGAAAAGAAAAATTATCCAGACATCCTGTTAAAACACAACAATTGAGACTTTTTAAGATGTGTAACCCAATTAAATGTCATAAAATTGAAAAATCCCAAAATCACTAAAAAAACCCATCACTATTTGATAAAATCATGTTAATTATTATTTTAGAATTTACATGTCGTGTAACCACATTACATGGGGTGTAAATTCACAGAATATTGAATAATAAGTAGTTTTTTTTCTGAGAATCCAACAAATCTCTGTCTTTACCATTATAGGTACCCCCCAATTCCTTCTTGGCCCTACCCAGTTAATGAAAAAAGAAAAACAAGACATGTTTTTAAGACATACCTATCAGGAAGGTAATGGGATGTTACAATATCCCCATCATAAAAAATTTCTACCCCTAGAAAAAAAATCAAGAAGATTCCATATAAAAAAGGTGAGGAAACTATTCTCTCATCAGCGCCTTGCACTCCCATGTTTCACGAAAATTAGAACTGTGCTTCCAAAAAACTCATACCAAAGGTATCACCCTGTGAAATAGTACCTTGGTTTTAGAATCAACTATCATGACTGGTCATTCAATCATGGATAAATCAGGTTCAATATCAATATCACTCCAGCTCAGAACATGAGATGAATTAGATAGATACTTTCATAGTTGAGATATATAGAACACACTATGTATTAACCTCATATGTGGTTGAAGTGATAAACGGTAAGAAAATTTTACCACCTTCTCAAAAACCTCAAAAGGTCCCAAAAAATTTGGAAAAAGCTTACCATACCTCCCAAACCACCAATGAACCAACTGAGGTGAAAATTTCAAGAAAACCTAGTCACCATATGAGAATTAAAATGGCCTATGATGATGATCAACATAATATTTATATCATATCTATGTCATAAACATCATTTGATGAATTAAATGAATCTTTACTATCATCTCTTAAACCAATATTGGTCCAACTAAGGAATTTTCACTAATTTCTGACCAACACTATAGATATCTGTAAAGAAATCCATATAAGGCCTCAAATGGATCCATTCTGGTTGGAGACTGTTAAAAATTTTTATAAGAAAACTCAACCGGTTTTAGATGGGAGTCCCAATATTCAACAAATTCAAGAAAAAAAGCACAGATCATATCCTAAAGAATATATATAGCCTTTTCAGTCTAGAAATATGATAGTGGATCATACACTATACTAAAATGGACCTGAGATTGTAGCGCCTCCTGAATGCCACTCTAAAACCAAGAAGTAAAACAAGGATACCCGTCTAATACTATAGGATATGGAACTCCGTACACATGAATGACCTATTTTACATAGAGATTATCTAGCTCCTCAACTTTGATTGTATAAAAAATGGGTATAAAGTGTGCTGATTTAGTCAGCTGATCGATCACAACCCATATTGCATTATTCATCCTATGGGTGTGCAGAAACCCTACCAAAAAATCCATTGAAATCTCATCCTACTTCCAAGTAGGCATGATAATTGGATGGAGAAAACTTAAAGGTTTTTGGTGCTCGACCTTAACCTATTGGCATGTAGAACAACAGGAGACAAAATTAGTATAGCCCCATATCATAGCTAGCCACTAGAATTTATACAGTATTTCATATAAAAAATTCATGTTTCTTGGGTGAAATTCCCATTGGGAGTTATGGAAATATCTCGCAATAGCTTTTCATACCACTAACAACACAAAAAAGATATTCCCATAGCATATAATTCCCTTCTTGGAGAATGAACAATAAAAAAATCTCCCCCACCCTAAAGAGAGTCTCTAATGATGCAGAACTCATTAACAAGCTATTGCTCATAGAGAATCAATTAGAGAAGAGCAGAGGTCAACTGAACGTTATCCAAAGATACCATAACCCCTGATTGTTGAATTCCAATATGTCACTGTGAAAAGAGATCCATCATGTTCCACTGTTCAAATGATTCTTTCATGGCTTGAGTCAAAATTTTCCTACTCAAAGCATCTGCAATGACTTTTCCTTTCCCTGGGGTATAGGTGACATCTATGCCAAAAGTCTATAAGTACACTACCCAATTCCTTTGGCAGAGATTAAAATATTTTTGAGAGAAGATATAACTCAAGGTCCTGTGGTTTGAAAACATGGTAATCCTTTATCTATAAAGGTAATGGTACCAACTCTTAATTACATGAATCAAAGCTTCAATTTCAAGGTCATGGTCCAGATTATTCTTCTCATGTGGCCTAAGATGATGAGATCCATAAGAAATGAAATGATCACCTTTTATAAGAATGATTCCCAAAACTAAACTTGATGCATCATAGAAGACCACATAGCCTTTCTCGGACTCTGGAAGAGTCAACACCAGGGTAATAGTCAAAAGAAATTTCATCTCAATAAAATAATTCTAACATCTTTCAAACCAAGAAAACTTTTCCCCTTTCTGAGTTTGAGCAATCATCAGAGAATCCAACTTGGATAAGTCCTCAATGAACCGACAATAATACTCAACTAGAACGAAGAAAGTTCAATTTTATAATACATTTCATGGTTGTTCCCATTTGATAAAAATCATTACCTTTTCTGGATCAACTTAAATACCATGTTTTGAAACCACATGTACCAATAATGTTACTTCCCAAATACAGAAATCACATTTCAAAAGCTTGACATAAAGTTAGTGATTTATCAATAATTACATCACTTATCTTATATGATTCACATGACCCTCCTTAGACTTATAGTAAATAAGAATGTTATACATAAAGACTACCAAAAAATCATCAAGGTACTCATGGAAAATCCTATTCATTAAATCCATAAAAACTGCAGGAGTGTTGGTCAGACCAAATGAAATGACAAGGTACTAATAATGGATGTACCTACTCCAAAATATAGTTATCAAAATGTAAAATTATTTTATTCTCAAATTATGGTAACCAGATCAAAGATCAATCTTTGGGAACCATTTCTACCCTTTCAATAGACCAAACAGATCATCAATTTGTGGCAATAGATATTTTTTCTTCACTGTGACTATGTTGAGATTTCAGCAATCCACACAAAGGAGAAGCGAATCATTATCCTTATCAGCAAAGAGAACCGACTCCGCCCAAGGTGACAAGGTTGGGCATATAAATAATTCCTCTAAAAGATCTTCCAACTAATTCTTTAACTCTTTAATTTTATCTAGTTCTATATAGTATGAAAGAATTGACACTGGTTGAGTACCATACACTAAATTGATAGAAAACTCTACCTCCCTTATCGGTGGTAGACCATATAAGTTAGAAGGAAACATGTTGATAAACTCAATAAAAACTAGGGGGAGATCACTACTCAATGATTCTCACTCTAGATCAAAAGAAGATATTGATGTTACTTTTCCCAAATCTAGATAAGAAGGTCTGAATCTTCTCAACTTTGGGTCCCATTCTCCTTGAAAGATTCAACAAACCCCATTGACTACAGTAAATGAGACTCATCAGATATAACAAAAAATCTGGGATTTATTAGATATGATCCAATCCATTCTAAATATGACATAAATAGGCTTCATGTTGAGAACCAGAAAACTCTAAGAAGGCTTGACATATGATAAAGAGAAATCATAAGAGGGACTATGAATACCTTGATCTCTCTTTATTACAAGGGGTGTTGTAATATCCATCACATAAGATAAAATATCCATAGGAATATTTATAAGATTAATGATATGGGTTGAAATAAATGAATGAGATACACTGGTATCAAATAAATCAGTCACTAATGGAGAAGCTATAATGATGGCACATCTCACAGTCACTAGACCCATGTACGATTTCTCTAAAGACTCTTCCACTATGTGAAGAATATTTGTTTCAGATGCTTGTGGCTAGAAACCCTTTTCTCATGAAGAATTTTATTGTGATGATGTGGAGTGGAAAAGATACAGAAGAACTTCTTTATGGGACTTCAGTGTCCATAAGAGCCCCAAATCTTAGGTGGCTTGGTGAAAACCACCTTTGAGTGCCAAGACTTTCCACACTGGTAGAAAATAAATGGGCATATTCAATAAAATTAATTAGGTTTAGAAAAACCTTACTGTTAAGGGAAACAATGAGAATCATCACTCTTGATCTTTCCCTTAGAGGAAAACACATTTCCATTAGGAGGAGAAGAAACTCCTACCAACCCTCACTTTCCAGGCAAGTCTATTTCAACCATTAATTCTCTATCTAGAAAATCAATATTAAAAGGATGATTCAATAAGAAAATACGAGAATGGATATCATCTCAAAGTACCAACTCAAACTGTCAAGTCTTCATCTTCTCATTTGATACTACCTCAGGTGAAAACTACAATAGATCTTCAAAATAGTTCACATATTCTATCAAAGTTTTTTCAGCCTTCCCATGTTTGAAGAACTCTAAAACCTTGTCTAATAGTATTGAATCTAGATAGAACTAGTTTTTGAAATGATCCTTGAAGTCATTCCATTCTAAGAATACATATTTATTCATCATCACCATCATGTCCCACCATCTCATCATCGGTCCCTTAAGCGTGAAGGTGACACACTTCACCTTAATATCCTTAGGTGTCTACAAGAATTAAAATAAACACTCCATAATAATCAACCATTCCTCAGACTCTTGAGGATCATTGGAGACTTTTAACTCTGGTGGATTTTGGTGAATGAACTCCTGAGAACGATTCCAGATAACATCCCTCTAAGGTTACACAACTGGATCCTGAACAGGAAATGATGCAAGTTCCTGTCCTAGATCTTAGATAGTATACATGATCTCTTAAACCATACTCAGGTCCACGAGAGGATTTTATCACTGTGGTTCATAACTATCTTTCTCGTGGATCAGATTCACACATCTTCTCAGAGGCATGATGCTATACAACATTAGAAAACAACGTTAAAGAATTTAGATTCACAGTAAAATATAGAAACAAGGGAAAATAATCCCAACAGAAAACAACAAGAGTTAGATTTCAATTTATCTAAATCAAAACCAAGGAAAAAACTAGAACTAATCCTCAAGATGTGTTTCCCAAACCACCCCTGGTGACATAATAATGTTCATTGTAGTATGAGATGGCTAGGAACTAAATTGCAACTACCTCAAAAGTTCTAATAAGAAAACACAACTATATACTAACATCAAGACAAGAAGCTTAACCTAGATCTATGATACCAATTTATCATGAACTAGCCCGGGTACCTTGGTAACCCGATAACCGATCTAATATTAACATGAAACTAAGGGAATTCTTGATCCCCATGGGTTAGATAATTGCAACTGGCATCATAAAAAAAGACACTGGGAACGATTTTTCCACACACATTGTAGAAGATGATAACCAAGTCAGTATTTATACAAAGGGAAAACTCCATAGAGAGTAGTGTACCAAAATTCAAATAGATAAACAACCCAAATTTACTACAGAAAAGTACCGGAAAAATAGGATAATGGCCTGAGTCTCAACATACACAACTCTCCATGCCCCAAGGATCAACAAATATGACCACCAAATGAAACCTTACTCTTGATCAAACCTAGAATAAGATAATATAAAAACACTTGAAGGTACATTTATTGTGTGAGATAAAATACCAGTATGACCTCACTAAGGATTCCATAAGATATTATATTATTTAATTAACTAAATAAAGATTTCAAGTTATAATTAATAGGTATGGTAGTTTAGAGCATAATAAAAATAATTAATTCTTTAAATTTCAAATGATGGAAATAAAGAAAATAAATGGGTTCAAAAAAAATTTATATAAAATAGTTTATATAATTTCATTAGGCATGTAAAATAGTTTACAGACATTGGAATATATTTATATCTCATATATAAACAAGTGAGAAACATGTAAATCTACCAAAAGGTATAACAGTTCTAGGCTACGAGATCCTTACACACTCAAAGGTGATCATGGAAATATGCGTGTACACATGTCCCTATGATACTGGTCAAAGGAAACTAATCACTATCCCAGCAGGGATGTGACCATCTGCACTAGGTTTGTTTCATTTATAAAGAATCAAAATAGTGCTATCCCAATAACTCACTAACTACCTAGGATCTCTTGATCTCTCGTAAAACAAAATATGGGAAATTTATTTTAAAACTGTTTAAAATACCAATAATCCCATTAACCCATTTTAAAATTACAATTTTTTCATTTAAAAACCAAAACATAGGTTATAAATCAAAACATGCCTATTACCAAGATAAAATCACTAGGTTTCTATTTAAACCATTTAAATCCATTTTCTCAAATAAAAATTTGAAATCAATTTCAACCAATCAATTTCATAACTTAAATTCAACAATTTAAATTTGAAAAATATTCATCAATTTCTCAAAAACACCATAATTCATTGAAATTGAGGGTTTCCTCAATTTTATTCTAAAATCCAACTTCATATTCAAATCCCCCAATTTAATGGAATTGGGTTTTCAATTAAACAATTGAAAGAAGTTCAAGTAAATGATATAAAAACAAATAATTGAATTTAAATCAATCAATTCATGGATAATCAAAATTTTCCATTATATTAGAACCCCCAACTATTCTCATGGAAACACAAAACCCGCAATGGAACCCGCGAAAAAGAATGAAGGCGTAAAAGTATCAAAACTCAAACTAGATACAATATTTAAAAACATGAAGTTTAGATCCATAAATACCTAGATGATCTATCAAACACCAAGGAATGAAAGAGAAGGAGAAAAAGAGATAAAGAGAATTCTTACCCAGTGAGTCACACTACAACTAAAATAATGATCAATCACTGATTAAAACAACCCAAAAGGTTTTGAGTGCTCTAAAATTTCCTTAGAATGGCTCTTGGGTCAAGAGAAATGAAAATAGGAGAGGATGAAAAGAAAATTCAACTAGGATGATTGTTAAAAAACAACCATTATTACTTTACATGATGTGTAACAAAATCACTCATCACGAAATTGAAAAATCCAAAAATCACTGAAAAACCCATCACATTTTGTTAAAATTGGATTTATTATTATTTTAAAATTTAAATATCGTGTAACCACATTACACAGTGTGTAAATCCTCAACAGACTTCATAATAATAATTTTTTTGTATCGAATCCAATAAATCTATGAATTTACTATTATAGGTATCCTCTCAATTACTAATCAGCTCTACCCAGTCAACAAAAAAGGAAAATCATGACATGTTTTTAAAATGTACATGTCAGGAAGGTAATGAGATGTTTCAATTATGAATCATTAAAACATTACCATGCTAATGTTTATTGAAAATGGAAAAAATTTGGTTTATTTGATATGGATTTATTATGAAATGTCTTGGCAGGATTCTAATAGGCTTGTGTTGCTCATACCCTACTTTTGCATTTGGGTTTTTGTAGAAATTATTTTTCTAGGACTAGAAAAAGGGAAAACACTAATTTGAGGTAGTGGGTGTTCTTGAAAATGGGACCTTGGAACTTTGTGGTGATATACAGTGATGTCATATTTGGTTATGTGATATTTTGGATTGTTGATCCATCTCGAGGTTTGCACTTTCCCTTTTGTGGTACATTTCTCTTGTTGACTCTTTTGGCATACCAACTATTTATAGATTATTATCCACTCATTTTGAGTTATATAGTTTTTATGATAGTGAAATCAATCCATTTAAATATTTCTTGATTCCCAATAACTAGTTTCCATCCCATGGGGATCAAGAACGCCCTTCAGATTGTGTTAGGGTTGACTCAAGTAATAGTTTAATGGGTTATCTATGTTGGTTGTGATATATTTTTATCTAAGGTAGGCTAGATCTCTTCTTTGATGTTAGTATTCAGTTTAGGATGTATTGGTAGATAGGATATAGGATTATTCAAACTTTAGGGGTAGTATATGATTGAGTTCCTAGACAAATATCATTTTAATGATCCTTAATATACCATGGGTGGTTAGAAAAAATGTATATTTGGGAGTTTTTTGATATGATCCATGATCTTTTCCAAAATATGATATGAGATTTGTTTTCCTGATTTGAGTTTTGATTGATAGGGTTAATGTTATTATGTATCTCAATTGATTTTTTATTATTATATATTGATGTTGTGTAGTGTTATTCCTTCAAGAGGATTTATAATTAGAATTTAGGATGGAGTTTCTAATGAAACTCATTGGGAAATCCATCCAGTTAACCAGAATATCATAGTGGTAGTAGTGCATGTGGTTCATGCTCTGGGATAAGGGGCTGAACCTACCCCCATTTAGGCTGCAGAGGTGGTACCTTGAAGGGATGATATTAGAGATAAATTCCATAGGTTTCTTTATTAGAAACCACCATCATTCCAGGGATTGAATGATTCTTAGGAGATGAAGGATTTGTTGGGAAATATTTAATGACACTTTGGGACCTTCAATATTCTTGATTCTAGTAAGGTGAAGTGTTCTACCTTCAAGCTTGAGGGAGCTAACAGGAGATGGTGGGATGATATAGTTTTTGATTAGAAAAATGAGATATTGGAGTGAAAATATTTCAAGCCCCTTTTTATGAAGAAATTATATCTAGAATGGATGTAATTATATTAGTCCAAGGAGTTTATAAACCTTTAATAAGGTTATTGGATGATGACTGATTATGCTAATAGTTTTTATGAATCTTCTTAGTTTTCACCGGAGGTGGTCTCTAATGAGAATTTGAAGGAAATGGGGATTCAGATGGGTCTTTGATTAGATATTTAATATCAGGTATTAATGTTGAATAATACCTCTCTTTCTAATTTTCTAGATAGGGATCATATTTAGAAAATTGACTTAGATAGCATGTTAGGGATGAATGGAGTTTATCCTACTCCTAGTGGAAGCTTTTGTGGTCCCTTTATGGGGAAGATAAAGTGAATTTAGCCATGTATTGGAAACTATGGTGGTGGTATTTGGTAACATACTCCCTCTATATCTATAAATATGTTGAGTAAAGGTCTATTGAGTTGTTTCCAATATGAAAAGATCATCCACTCTGAGTGTTATTGCAAGAAGGAACCAAATATTTGTAGCTAATGTAGATCTTCAAGCTAACTAAATATGTTTTCCATGTTTTTTTTGAACCATATAAGTTCTTAGGATCATCAATGATGATAAGAACTATGGTGCAGTTAAATGTTTCATGAATAACAGGGTTCCAACCACAAGGAATAGGAATGTTGCTACTTCATAAAGTGGATGAATCAATAATGGGAACTAATGCAGGTCCTAAAATAGTTATTTTTATCATTTTTATTTCTTCATAATTGGTGACTAATTTAATTAATACTAGTGCCCCTCATTCTTTCATATTGACCCACACTATGGACTAATTGGATCTTCTAATAGAGCTTATGGCGTTTTTGGTGGAGATTGTAACAGATAATGGGATGAAGAGGGAGCTGGGTATACAATACCCCTATTATGAATTTCTTTATCCATTCAAATTTAAATTTTTGTTAAAAACCATTTTAGAAAAAATAGGAAACCATAGATTAAAAACAGGATACCACTATGTCCTGAAAGGGTATACAAACTGGTTAAACACAAGACTAATATTTCTTGACCTAGCTACTCTATAAAGTTCCCAGTGCACCGTAATAACCTGGATAGCTGAGTCTTCTTTGATAAGCTCTTCAAGGTGAGAGATCATACTTTCCATTGTCAGAATAAATTCATCTAAGTTGACTTTACTTTGATTGAATCCTCGAGATATAATTATATCTTGTTTGTCTAACCACACTTTTTGATCCTTTGTGGAATCAACTTGCAACCTTCATTCATAAATCCTCTCGATCTCATCTTTTTAGACATTGAGTTGTATGTATTGCTCAAGAATATATTCCTTGGAGTGTATAATTAGTTTCAAGCATTCCCTATCATTTTCTTCTATGTCTGTTTTGTATCTATTTTCTTCGTCACTTTGTCCCTTTTATAGGACTAAACTTTCTTTGTTCCTTCCAGTCTTGGATGACCTAGTTTCCATAGGTTTTTTCAAGTAGGATCCCTTGCGCCCCTTTATCTTTTTCCATTGAATCATTATACATTTCCTTGAAACTCTAATTCCTTTTACCCCTTCTTCCTTCAAGGGCTGTGAGGACCTTTCCCTTAACATAAATCCATACTATCCACTGAAGGGAGACTAAAATTGTCATCCCCTAACAATTTGTCCTACTCATTCAAAGAAGGTTCTTAGAATTCCAAGTCATAAAAATGATTCCCTAGCTTTATTGTTGAGTAAACATTGAGGGGCCTCTGATTACATAAAGACTCCTCCTTATTTTCCATGTTCTCCTGACCAAATTCCTTTCCTCCAAACCTAGCCTTCAGATGGGCACTGTAGGTGTTTGGGTCTAAGACCCTCAAGAAATTCGCACCATCCAGCTTCCCTTGTCCATTATGGAATGTTGTATCCAACAAGTAGGACTTCCCCTGCACCAATTATGATCCAGTGTATTGCTTATAACCTTGGCTCATAAACTGATACTGCTTATTAGTGTCCTCCCAGCCTTTACTTTGAGATCCATAGAGACTTTCGACCTCACTCCTTATCAATCTCGACTCACCTTTCTCAGTAGAATTGGAAGTAGTTGTTGGGTTCATTGTGGCCAATACTAAGGGACTCTCTCCTTCAACTCCAATGATACCCAAATCATGCTTAAACCGGGTGAAGATGTCCTCAACCCACGTTTTAGCCTCCTTATGCTTCAATTTCTCCACAAACACTGTAGAAATCAAGGGAGTTCGCTGCTTATGAGCCTCCCCGATACTGGCCTCCGAAACTAAAGGATCATGGTACCTAACCAAATACATCTCCATTGGGACCTCCCCACATACATCCTCATGCTCACCCAAAACACCACTATCCTAAAACTGATGTTCCACCACTGTATCCACCTACACCAATGATGGCCAATCCCGGTTCACATGATGACATCCAATGGTCAAATGGACAAGTTTGTTGCATCCTGAGTAGAATGCTGGCCATGATTCGAACACCACTCTCTACTTCCATCTAAGCTATTCTCGGACCTAAATCCACAGCCACTCTGAATGAGGTTTGTAGACATCGACCTCAACACATACACGAGACAAAATAGGGTGACAGATCACTGTTGTGTGATTATCCAAACACAAATACCTTCCAACCAAATTCTTGATCATACAAATAAAGGAAGGATTATGAAAATTTAGAGGCAATTCGATAAAATTTACCCACACTACAGTCGAAGATGGGTCATGATTCAAATTGAGATCAAAGGACCATCGCCTGAGAAAAAATCCACATCCATTGAACACCCGTGGAGCGCTGGACAAGGTGATGACCAAATCCTCCTCCGATGAGAAGTGAATCATCAATTGATGCCGATCGAGAAGACCCACCACTGCTCGGTTTTGGAGACCCCATTCTTCAAAAACAAATCTATCGAAAGTGTCTACCGATGGAAAACATCCCCTGAATCGAGCCACAAGCATCGATCTATAAAGATCCGATGCTGCATTAAACTCCTTTATAGAAATATCGAGATGAGGAGAGCCTACTTGAAGGTTGGGAACCTTAAGGAAAAGAAGGATTAGTGGGAAAGGGGGAAGATAATAAGGGTTGGTGAAGGGGATGAAGGGTCGAGCCATCAAAGAAGAAGGAAACATCCACCCTCCCCCACTAAGTAGGAGGGGGCTAAAGCCTTAGGCATATCCGGGCAGGGCATCACCACCATCGAGGATGAAGAGCACCCGCGAGTTCCTCTAAATTTAATTTTATTTATCATACATAGATCTTGTTTGGAAAATTTTGGTTCTTGAAATGAGTTCCCAATAATTTATTCTTAGAATAGACTGGTTGGTTTATCATAAATCCAAGATTGATTATCATCATCAATGAGTTTCCTTTACATCCTCTATGGGGTGTTCCATGTTTTTCAAGGAGAATAAGACTTAAGGTATATCTGATCCAGACCTTATCTTCTAGAGTTGGGTAAGATGATATCCTTGTGTACTGTTGAACTAGAGTAAGAAGTATCTTGTTTTGAACTTCCTCTAGTAGATATTGAATTCTTAGAAGTGGTTTTGTTTGAATTTTTTGTCCTACCACAAGAATGGGAAGTAAATTTCTCTATTTAATTGGTTCCAATTACTCAACTAATATCTACCCCCTATTATCATATAGTATCAGTTGATATTTTGGATCTAAATAATTAGTTAGATGGATTTATGTACAATGGCTTCATTTGACCCATTATGCCACTTTAGGTAGAAATAATGCTTTTCACCAATATGGTTGAAGAAACCCTTTGCTTGTGTGTTGGCTAATAAAATCTCAATTAGGTTATAGATAAGAAAAGTTATCCACTTTTCACACATTTATAAATTATTTGATCATTTGAAAGGGGAAAAGTGGTTCTCTAAGATTTATCTTTAGTCTTATTACCACCATCTCAAGACCAAAGAGTTTGATATTTCAATGAACACATTTTAGAGTTGGTATGACCACTATGAGTATCTTGTTATGCCATTATGACTAACCAATTCTCTAGTCATGTTTAGGGAAATGATAACATATATTTTTCAGCAAAATCTTGAACATTTTATTATGGTATTAATTATTGAAATTTTTGATTTTTTCAAAAACTGAGGAAGATCACATGCTTCATCGGAGAGCACATTTGGACATCTTGAGAAGCCATTGACTTTATACCAAGCTATCAAAGTAATAATTTTGGATTTAAGAGGTGAAGTTTTTGGTTAACATGGTCTTAGAACAAAGTTTCTCAGTTGATCCTAAAAATATAAAATCTTACATGTCTTGATAGGAATCAAAAAATGAGTTTGAGATTCAAAACATCTTAGGATTGGCAATGTATTATCATCGGTTTGTGAAAGAGTTATCTTAGAAAGCTACTCTGTTGACTACTCTTACTTGAAAGGTAGTGAAGTTCATTTGGTATTTGAAATTATACACTTCCTTCAATGATCTACAGGTACTTTTGAATTCATATTCAATGTTGGATATTCCTAAGGTAGGGAAGTTCTATGTGGTCTTCTGAGATACTTTAGGTTTGGTATTAGGCTATGTTCTCATTGAGGGTGATATTGTGGTAGATCATGGTTCTTGTCTATTTTGGACACATGATAATAACTATACCACACATGATCTAGAATTCAAAGTTATGATGAACACTCATAAGAGTTGGCATCACTACATTTTTAGAGAAAGTTTTACCATTTACTCTGATCAAATGATTTTGAGTTATATATTTTCACAGAAATATTTGAATCTTAAGTAGAGGAGATGGGCAGAGTTCCTAAAATATTTTGACCTTGAAATCACATATAACCTTAGGAAGGGTAAAATTGTATCTAGAACTCTTATCCATAAGTTTCTATCCTAGGATACGAAGGAGTTATCATAATATTATAATCTCATGAAACTCTTTTCCCATATACTGTTGGGAGTCTGAGAGGAAGAGATCAGGTTTTCTATAGTGATTGTTCAATTGAAATCCTCTAATATTAAGATTATCTTCTAAGAGAAGTATAATAATGATGAGTTTATAGGTATGAATAATTATTTATATAGTGGGAATACCATTAGTAAATGGTCTCTATCGCTAGGGGAATTCATTTACTCAGTAAATATTATATCATCCTGCCACCTATAAGAAAGTATGCGATAGGGGATTTTTATATTTCATAGTGGGTAGTTCACCCAAGCATGACTAATATGTTTTATGATATTACGAGTTGATTATGGTGGCCATGTATGAAATAATATATCACTGATTTTATTTCCCTTTGTTATACATATCAACAGATCAAGGTAGACCATCAGAATCCATTGAGTTTTATTCAACCTATTTCTATGATGACAAGGAAATGGGATGAGATATCATTGGATTTTATTATTGGGATTGTATTTAATCCTCAAAGAAAGAATTTTATTTGGGATATGATTGGATGATTGACCAAATCTTCTCACTTTATTACTATTCATGACAACACCAAAGTAGAGGATTTGAGAAATCTGTATACGATAGAGATTTTTTGTGTTTCAAAAAGTTTTATCTTCTATTATTTTTGATATGGATCCTTAATTAAAATGTCATTGGTGAAGATAATTTTAGGAGGTGATGGGATTCAAGGTGAAGTTTAGAAAAACATACCACCATCATAAGGATGGTCAGACAAAACAACCTATATCAATTCATGAAGTCATGCTTCATACTTGCATTCTTAACTATGGAGGTGTATGGGATTTCCATTTGGTAATGGTTTAGTATTCATAAAAATATATATATTGGTATTATATCAAAATAGACCCTTTGAGGCCTTATACGGTTTTCCTTGTAAATCTCCACTCCGTTGGTTGGACATTGGTGAATATTACATGGTTGGACCAAGCTAGGTTCAAGAGAAGATGAGGAAGATCCTAATGTTTATTAAAAGGATAAAAAAATAATAGATGGTATAATTATTATTTATATTTTTTTCAATATCCTTCAGAGTTATTGGTTGGTTACCATGTTTTATTGAGAGTCTCACCTTGACTAAGTCATCGACGACTTGGAAAACCAAGGAAGTTGGCACTGATATATGAAGGATCATTTGAGGTCATTGAGTGGACTAAGAAGGTGGCATATCTTTTATAATTAACACCTATAATTACTTCAATTCATAATGTTTTTCATGTGTCACAAATCAAGAAATATCATTCTGAACCATCTCATGTTTTGGATTGGGAGGGCCTTGATGTGGAACTTGATATGATTGTGTTTGAGCATCCAATTTGAATTCTTGATTCCCAAATGAAGGTTCTATATGGAATGTCTATATCATTGGTTTTTATATTGTGGTATCATGGTTTTGATAAACATGAGATATGAGACTGCGATTCGAAGTTGATATATCAATGACCTCATCTCTTTCTGGACAAGTCTTCTTGACGAGGCTTTTTGGGGGAAGATAGGATTATGGTGTGGAGAATTAGAACATATCTACTCTTTATTTTAGGTATGATATTTTTTTATTTAATTTAATATGATACTTAAATTTTATTTTTTATTTTTTAAAATTGTTGGAGGTATATGGAGGCTTCAAAATCTATTTTTAGTATTTTTAGTGTAAAACCGACAACACCATGGTCATGGTGGAGGATGCAGTGTTCCTTAGAGCCTTCTTTATAAAACAAAAATATACACCATTCCTAGTGATGGGTGTGTTATTTAGAATAGAGTGTGGGGATTCCCCCTATGCACCACAATAGGTATGTCCACCACTACACCATTGGCCAAAATAGATTGGATTTTTAACTCTAGACCATGACCGGTCCGTGTTGTTAGTGTCATGAATGAAGATACCATTCCCTAGTGAGAAACACTAGGCCTTAGTAATATTTGTTTTATATTTTTAAACATTAAAAAATTTCTTGATCTTATGGGGGAAGTTACTTCGGCCATATTCAACCTTAATAAAATGTTTTAGTGCATCTTTTACCTTATTTTACCTCTATTAAACTAATTCTATCCTCTTGTTGGTTGGGATTTCAAATTGAAGGCATCCTAGGAAGGGGTTTGGGAATTATTATTCATAAATATTTTTCTTAGGGTTACCCCTTTTTTATTGGGATTGATATATGTAGATCCAAACTCATGAGAAATAAATCTCTTCCTCTTCCATCACTAGTCTTAGAGGCATCAATGTTTTCTTTATTATTGTGTTTGGTGGTTTTGTAATGTAGTTCCTATCAATTGAAACTATTGTTAATTGTTTGATTTCAAATGGATTTATAATTAATTTACGAAGAATTATTTGAGATTCCTAATAAATTATTTCAAATCGAATGGTATGCGCTGAAACATCTTTGAAAATATATTTGAAGTAAAGTGTTGATTTATAGAAAATGATTTAAAATTTAAAAGAATGATTTTAAAAATATTTTGATTATAATTATTAAGAAATGAAGGCATGAAATTTTTGATGTATTTTAAATTAAATGAATTGTTTTTAAATGAATCATTATTGATAAAAACCATTTAGTGATGGGTTTTTAAATGAAATGGCGAGTTTGAAAACTTGATTTAGGGATTCTCAAATGAATAATGATGAAACAAATTTGAGATGAATAATTTTCCCCTAGATTTATTTCTTTGATGCACATGGGAGAAAAGGTATTTAGGTTGGTGGCCAAGGATATTACTTCTAGGAATGTATTAAATCTAACTAACAATTAATTATTGATGAAAATACTAACTAAACATGATGAGAGTAGGGGTTAATTCTTTGGGTTTAATTCATATTCTCCCTAGCCTTGATTATAGAGAAGTGATAACATTAGGAGCTATATTTCAATGACATTATATGGAACCTTGATCCTTTTTAAACAAACTCTAGGACTTATAACCATGGTGCAATGATTGAAAATGAATTATGAATGCCAATTCTTATGGAATTATTTATCCAAGTCTATTTAGTCTTAGATTTTTATTCATTCCTATTTTGATAAAAAATAATTTATTACTGATTTATACATGCCATTGAAATTATTTGAAAATAATATTTTATTATGAATTGAGAAAATATTATTATTCCATGTTTTATTTAAAATTGGGAATATTTGGTTCATTTGATATGGAATTTTTATGAAATGTCTTGGTGGGATCCTACTGGGCTAGTGTTTATCTTAGCCTACTTTTTATTTTGGGTGTTTGTATACATTTATTCTAGGAAAAGGAAAAGGGAGAGCATGAAATGGAGGTGATGGGTGATCCAGAAAGAAGCACCTTGATATTAAGTGGTGATATAACATTATATCATCTTTGGTTATGTGATGTTTTGGACTGTTGATCCATTTTGGGTTTTGTATTATCCTTTTTTGGGTTACTTTTATATTGTTGACTATTTTGGAATAATGACTGTTTATAGATTCTAATCAACTAATTTTGAGTTCTTTGGTTTTTATTATAGACAAATAATTGATGTTGAATGTTTCTTAAGGCCTAAGTACTAGTCCCTATCCCATAGGGATTATAAAATCTCTTAATTTTATGTAATTATTGATTTTGGTACTAAGGTAGTGGGTTATTCAGGTTGGTTCATTACACATATGAGGTATTGAATTATCCCACATGAGAGAGTCAGGATAAGAATGAGGGTGAGGCTTATATGATTCAGGTTTTAATGATAAAGATTAGATGCAGGTGACTATGCATGTATCAAGAAATGGTGTGTGATCAACATTGGTTTAGAATAAATTACTTCCAATAATGTTACTGTTTCTATACAGATAACCACTAGCTTAAAGGGTATTGATGAAAATTCATCATCAATTGCAGAGTATGAGTAGAGATTATGATCATAGGATGGTATTATAGAGTGTATTTTTATATGTCAGGAAGTAAATTGTTAATATGAGGATTAGAAACATAAAGAAAATTGTTAATACCATGAGAAGATAAATGAGTACATGTAATGACTTGTGTATGGTTTAGAGATGGATTTCACACTGCTCGACCCTTCAGATGACCCCCTCCCCCAGATTGAATTTAGGTTGTATATGTTTATAAACATATTATGAATTAAATGGTAATTATCTTTTTTATGAAATGTTTTATATATATATTTTTTAATTTAATTTATCTAAAATTTTAATATATATTTTTTATAATGAATAGGTAATTCCATCTCAAAATTATATTTTTGATTGAATTTACTATCTAATATAAAAATTAATATTGAAGGATAGGTAATTCTATCAAAAATATTATTTTCATTTTTGGTCAATTTTTTTATAAAAATTCATTAGTGACAAAAAAATATTCATTGCAAAAAAGAAACTTATTGGGATTCCATTTTCTATCCTGGGTAATTTGATACGAGGTTTTTCACAAATTACCCATCACGATGATTAAATTTCCCTATAAAGATCCCCTATAAAAGGGATAGTCTTGAGTTATTTTAATATCCAATAGATTACTCTATAAATTTCTAAATATGTTTTTGGTGGCACCATTGATGAATGTGTGTGGGTGAACCATACTATGGACTTATTTGTGGTGTAAGTTAGTTTTTGATATGTCTTGAATAAGAAAATACTTAGACCATTAACATTATATTTTAAATTAAATATGGATTTAAAATCAAGAAATTTAAATGAAATTAAATTTTATAGTTGTTTAACCATTTAAATGGTATTTAAGGAGGATAGTTTAGATTAAAATTAAATTTTAAATGAATAGTGTATTTAAAGTGACTAATTGAAACTATGATTTCAAAGGGAAGAGTGTATAGTTTTCTAAAGTAGATTTCAATAGGAAATTTTCCTAGATATTTGTATGGGTATATTTATAATGAGATGATTTTTGATACAATTTATAAAATTAGGGTTGAGTGGTATTTAAAATGAATGTAAAGTAGTATTGTTTCAATATTGTTTTGGTTTTATTTATATAGAGAATAAAATTCCATAATTTCCAAAGCATGGGTGATTATGTGAGACCTCTTTATTTGTGGTTAAATTGTATGTTATCCCATATTTACTTATGATAAATGAAATCATAGGATTCAAATGTGAATCCTTACCTTTGATAAAGGGTTGGTTAGACTAGGATATGCCTAGAAAGATTCTTTGTGAGGGGACCTTCGGAGGCACCCTTTAAGGAATGGTTAGTGAGAATAGGACCCTTTTGTAACCCTGAAATCTTGGAATGATTTTTTGTGTTTAGTGACTATTTGATTTAGTGTTCACATTATGGTTGTGATTAGGGTTTGGTGTGACTCTTATGATTGGCGTGAGATGACTTTATTGATTCAGTTATGGGTGAGATCATTCATACCTAGCATTTGGGTAGTATTTTATATTATTAATGAGTGGTTGGACTTTATCATTATTGTAGGAGTGACCGATTGATTAAACTTCAATAGTTGAGGTGGGATATATTACCTAGGTTTTTATTGATGTTTAATTCTAGATTCATTAGAGGTAATCCTATTATTATGGTAATCCTTGGTGTGTATATATACATGAGACTATGCGGTGAGTGGAATACCTCTTCTATGATTTTGATCTGTGGAGAATTGTTATCCTCCTATGAGGTTGTATTTTTTCATGACAAACCTATTTATTAGTATATAACCCTATGGAAATTGATGTTGAGGATGACCTTAGGGTTCTTCTTAAGATGAAAGAGAATGAATACATTTACTTGTGATATAATATGAAATAATTATTACCTAGTTGAGATTTGAATTTCCCTAGGTATTATTTATTTGTTGATGGTCTAAATTTGGAGTGTTGACTAATAAGGATCTAGGTGATGAAATACAAAGTGATAGGGGGTAATTTTTGGTTGCATGTGACTGATCATACTCACTTCCTCTGAGGATCCACCCATGGTACGATCATTACTATGGAACACAGTTATTGATGATGAAATTAATACATGATTCAAGGGATTAGTATGAATATTTAATTAATATATATGATTAGATGGATTTGTGTGCATCCAAATTTTTATACTAGAATGTAGTCTGATTCAAACCTTAGGATGACTTGTGATATATTGTATAGAGATATATGCACTTTATTGGTAGTCTGATAAATAGATATATGATGATTTGTGAGACTAAATATGGAAGGGTGAGGGTAATGGTATTTTTATTTCTTATGATTTATACATATTTTTACCTTTTCACATTAATTTTTTCAAGGTACTATGGATTTGTTAATATTTATTTACTTGGCCCCACTTTGATTTCCATTTTTTAGTTTTAATCATTTTTGTCAGTTTTTTTATTGATAATTATTTCCTCTTTGATTTTTAATTTTTGGAATTATTAATATGATCACTACTACTCATGTTATTTTGGATTTTTATTATTGATAGAAAGTATGATCATCGATGAGCCCAACAGTACTCTAATGAATGAGAGTCTAGGGATATGATGGGATCACTTTGAAATTACATTTAATGAGATGTAATGACCATGCACTATATACACATGGGGTATCTCATTCATTTCACTAAAACACCATAGGAACATATTCTAAACACATAAGGATAGAATAAACACCAAGGGATCAAGGATTTATGTATGGAAGATGAGTTTACTCATGCTTCTAAGAAATAACTCGATATTGTACATTCCTATATTTTTCATGACCAAATGGGCCTTGTGAATTCCATAAATATGTATTGTTAAAACTAGAATCATGTGAGGTAAATAAACCAAAAAATTCATTCCATAATATCAATATACAAAGATATATCCTTGTAGGATCTATAAACACTCAAACAATCATCATAAGTATAACATTAGATATAAGTAGAATTTATGAAAATTTTACCAGAAAAATGGTCCAGAAAGTTCCAAAAAGTTATCCCTGTGAGTAGGAACTCTTGATCCATCATCAATAAAAATACTCATGATGATTTCATAATTTTACCATCATGAAAATTTCTATGACTTCAATTAGTACACCTACTCTAATAATACTAGTACTTCATGATTGGTTTCCTTTCCCTTACTTGTATCATGATAAAAAATGTATTCATACATCCCATAGAGACTTGTGTTATGTGTTTTAATGTCATACCTAGTAGGTGGTCACCACCTAACCTAACCACATATCATAAGATATAGTTTATATATATAAAAAATATATCTAGAGGATATTATAAATAAAATAAAAAATATACTCTAAAATATTATTGGATTTAATTACCAAAATTGATCAGGAGATCCCAATACCAGAAGGGTCTATACCTTGTACACCTGCTTTGATCCTATACCATAAATATGATACAATAATATATAATAAGTTGGGGTATAAAATATGTCCCAAATGAATTCAAATAAGTAATGGTAGCCTGAACACCTACCATGGGGAAAGGGAATCAAGTATAATAAGTAGGGTATCCTTACTTCCCATCCCTCAAGGAAAGAGATAAGTTGTATAATAAATCAAGGGAATTCCATGCCTATACCAAGTCATATACATATTCATAAATAAAAAATTGTGACTTAGAACCTATTACATAAGTATTTAATACCATTATCCAAGATAATTCTTTATTTTTAGATATACATGAAATAACATATATCAAAATCATGAGATCTTACCACACTGCTTTTTTATCATGTTCAATTAATAAAGTATAATCTTGTTAGAGAGTATCTAATGCAACTATCATTCTCATAAACTAAAAATATAATCGTATTCTAGAATCACTACATTATTTACAAGTGATATATCAAAGGGAATGATAAGAACTAGTCAAACAAGGAATATATGTATAAATAAAAATAAATTAAAAATGTGATTTTCAAAATTTCATAAAACCTTTCAAAGAAACTTTATTAGAATGAAAGCATTTAGTTTTAATTAAATTTTCTCGAAACGATTCCATTACTATCCCAAACCATTAGAATATGAGTGATGAAATGTGATCATATAAAAAAAATATTATATAATAACCTTAAGAGTATGAGGGGAGAAACCACTTTAAACTATAGAATAACCTATAATCAAAGAGGAATTTAGGGCTTGAGACACCATTAATAGGGAATATGATATTAAATAAATAAAATTAAGATAGTAACTTGTTACAACCTAATTTAACCTCATAAAACATCTAAATAGGAAGGATATTAAAGAAACTAGAAGTATTAATAATCCCTAAAATTTGGGAATGTGATATTTATACACTTACATGAAATGGTAAAAAATAAAGGATAATTAAACAAGAAACTTGGGATTAACTCATCAAAAATAGACTCCTATGAAAAATAAGAGTCACTCAGATCAAGGATTAATTATGGTTGGAATGATAGAGAAGTATATGAGTGGGAGGTCACGGAGGGGATGAAATGGATAAAAAATTAATAAAAATACTTAGGGTTAACATTCAAGGGGTTAAAATTAGGTCATGAAATAAATGAATAACCATATTGTTATGGGTTTTCCCCAAGTGTTTATAGGGTTATAAATGACCCCTAAAAAACCACATATAACCACAAAACCCTAATTGGGTACTCGATACTAGACCACTATTTACATATTTCCTTATACTCATCTTCCCATTCTATGTTTCCCTCTAAATTCATACCAAAACACCTTAAATATCTTGGTAACTTAAAATTTCACATGGAATAAAAATTTAATACAAAAATCAAGGGGAAAACATAACTATAAAGGTCATGGTCTTTACAATATATCCACTATTGGGTTTCTCATAATCAATAAGATTCAATCAACTTACTAAGGGAATAAGATCATCTATTTAGCATTTAATTTAACTTCGGACTCCCAAGTATCATCCCAGAGTCTTCCATATTTCCAACCAAATCAAACTAGAGGAATCACCCTACCCCACAATAATTTCTGGCTCTGATTTATGATACAGAAAGAATTCTCATTATAAGAATCCTAAGTTCCAAGCTTAATATCATTATAATATATTATTCACATTGGGTCAGAGATGTATTTCCCTAGTTCTAAAACATAGAATGTGTTCTATATGGAATTGAAGTTTTGAAGTAATTATAGTTGATAATAAACCACTCTAACTCTACCCAAGATTTAAAAAGACCCAAAAAACTTGGGGTCAGCTTCCAGTGCTTACACATTCTCCAATGACCCAATTTTGGTGAAATCTAAAGGAATATTTTGTTACCAAATTTTTATTCGAAGGGTCATATTTGATTACATTTATAGTAATTTTCCTTTCTTTGGGAAGTTATGAGATTATTCTAAATCAAATTCACCAATTTTTCCATATACTAGATGATAATATAACAAGTCACTAAAGATTAACCAATTTAAATCCAACTAAGAGTATAAGAGAATGGTCATCCATAAAAATCCTCAAATAGATTCATTTAAATAGACTTTGTTATTTGTTATTATAATACAATTCTACTAAGGATATGTTATAATACCATCAAAAATCTATTGTAAATACATTTTAAATAGATATATTTTATTTTATGATATCCCTGGGTCATAGGAATTGACATGAGAGAATGAATGCATCAATAAAAGCCTATAATTGGTCATCATTGTAGTGTATGATGGACATGAAAAATACATTATCACAAGCATGCATTTGGCCACATCTTCCCACTTGTTTTCACCAATTTTAAATCAATAATATTGATCTATTCATGGTATGAGAAACCATATGAAAATTTTAAATTGTAACATAAACAAATGTGAAATAACTTATGAGTGCCTTGAGATGGTATTCAATGTTCCATCTCTCCTAATCTCTTCATTTAATAGAAAGAGTATATAAAATGATATTAGCCCTCCCATTAATGGTACTCAATGCTTTTATATGACAAGATAAAGATGTATTTATATTGGAACATAATTTTACTTTGAGAATAATGTAGTATAACCCCTTAGTTGATTTGCGATAATCTCATTGAAAACAAGGATTCAAAGGATTTTTTAATAATTTTGAGGGTAGATATTATTTTTTATGTTTATTCAGTGATTCCAATCAAATTTAGTTCAAAAAAATGAAATTATAGATGCCACTACATTTAATTGACACTCATTTTTAAGTTGTTCATTTTAATATGTTGGTTCATTTGAAAGACCAGGTATATTATGGGTTCTTTATACTGTGAAGATAATACATCCATTAGTCTAAATCTCACCTGTGTTGTAAGATACATGTTCTTCAACAGATCAACATGATATTAAAATATTTTTCAAATAAAATCCTTATCATAAATTTTTTTAAGTCATATCATAGAATATGATATATTTATTTGATTTAGTTTTCTATAGTTGTAGTGTATAACCACCATATATTGTATGATATGATATATAGAAATCCCATGTTTTTGTTTAATTGTATAGGATCTGATATATGATATCGTATGATATGAATAAAACCTATATTTCACGAAAAAATCATTATTTATTATTTATGACACATCAACTTGAGTCTAAAAAACATATTATTACATGATTTTAATAAAAAAATCTATAAATAACAACATAGAAATATAGAGATCTATTCACTTTGGGAGATTAGGAAAATAATATATGAATAAAAAAGATAAACTATATAATATTTATTTAAATATATTTAATTTTTTCTTAAACCACATTTATCTTTTATTACTATATAGGATACACTAGGGTAATACATAAAAAAATATGTGAGCTAGAAATCCTAATAAGGGAATAATGATGAAGTCTACCAATATATTCAAGTGGCATAACATGGAATAAATTCCAAGGAGGATCTTATATAATCACATGAATTCATGAAATATAGAATTAGAAATCATAATTAATGGAATCATAAGTCAAGGATCATTTCCAAGACAATATAACATAGTGTTCAAGGATTATTGCTCATGAACTATACATAGTGTCTCATGAGATGAAAACAATAACCCATGAATTAAGGGGATTTATAATTTTTATCCCAATACATCACGTCAAAATATGTGAATGAATATGTGTGCAACATAAATAAATTATATAGAAGGAATAATTGGAAGAAAAAACCATGAGAGGAAAATGGGTTACATAATCATATCTTAAGGCATAACCAGATAATGAATTATAATGATTCCCAAGGGAAAAGGGGTTAAATATTATTTTTGATATTAATATTTTAATAAATAATTATAATACATTAATATGGATTTTAAGAAAATAAAAATTTACAAGAAAGGATTATATAAGTAGGTATCTAATGAAACTCTTAAAATATGATTTGAGAAAAGTGTAGAGAACCTTAAAAAAGGTGGGAACAAGGTGTTTTACCTAAAACCTAAAATGAACTAGAATTATTATATATAAAATAATAAATTTATTAGAAATAATATAAGTGAAAAAAATAAAATATTAACTCATGAAAAGGAATATTTAATATAAATGTTGCCTTTAATATGGTTTTCTTTATATTATGGATTAAGAAGGTAATAAACAAACATGTATGACCATATAAAGAAGGGAAATTAAACTAGGTATATATGAAAGGGTCATATATATGGAATATGGAAGAAATATATGGGAAAATAGATATATAAAATGACTTATAGAGAGAGAAATCACAATCTAAAAGAAAAGTTGGTGGTTTAGAAGCTCTATTACCTTAGGTCTCGACTCACTTGATGTGCGTGTCAAAATTTCTAAATCATAAAATTATGCTTATTAAATATGTCCTATGGAACCATTTATAGGTATATTTTGTTTATTATTATTATTTTATATTCATTTATGATCATTTTATAAGGATATTAGGTTCATGTTTACAATCGTTGACATGTTTATTTGATGGTTTCAAGGTCACATTAATTTCTTAGTAATTATAGATATTCTTATAAAATGGGTTTATAACTCAAGAAGTGAAATGATATGGATTACATATGTTTTGTGATGTTAAAATGTATCAAATATGAAATATTAATTAAAAATAATAATTATTCATAAAGTATAAATATTATCATTTAATGATTAGTTTATTTATATAGTCTTTACGACCATGTTGATATTAATTACTTTAATTCAATATTTATGATTATTTAATAATTTTAGAATATGTAATGGAATATAATATACTTATTGGGATAATATTTAACCATAAAATTATTATTATAACTATCCATTAAGGAGGTGATGAACAATTAAATACATCGTCCATGGAGGCGGTGGACCAACCATAATATAGGTGAACTTTCCATTATAAAAAATATAAGAGGAATGAAGATAATGACTATTACATTAATATAATAAAATTTTAGTATATTTATTATACTTATTTAATTATATAAAAATATATGAAATTTATTTTGAAGGAGGTATACGAAGAATATTTAAAGGAATAAAAATGAAAGAGAGTGATTACAAGCTCTTACCTTACTCCTTAAGAAGAATACTTTTCTAATTGAATTATTCTTTAAAAGAGTGGTATTTTTATGATACCAAAACCTCTCTGACATGTATAAGAGTATTGGGGATATATTAACATATATTTTCGATAACCTAATATTTTTAATGTGCGATGAAAAGTGAGATGGTGAAGGGTGGAAATCATAAGGGGACGAGAGAGGTGTTTTTGAATAAAATATTAATTAGTTTATTATTGTATCTCAAGAATAGCAATAGCGATGATTATTGTAACTATAAATAGTAATTGTTTATGTGATTATGAGATAATGTTTACTTATATCATTACATCTGCAATCAGTCAAGTATTTAATTTATAATGTAAAATACTATATTTTTTCATATTTTACTATTCACTAAAAATTCATTTTTTTAGAAAAATATCAAAAAACCACCCTATTATAATTTTTAAGCCATGATTCCTAAAAATATAATTTATTTTATAACTATAAATTTTAAAATATGGGATTTATTTTAAATAAAATCTTTAATTTTTAATTAAAAATAATTTTTATGACACGATCAAATTTATGACCCTTAGAAAAATTATTCTTTATTTTATAAAATTATATCATCAATTTATATAAAAATAAGTAGTGTTTAAGAAATATTTATGAAAATATATATTTTTTTAAAATAGTGATAACTTTTTATTGTTAATGAAATTAAAAAATATGTTTTCCTTAAATATACAATTATGATTTCATTGTATAACACATTTATTTTATCATATTTAACTCCTTTAATTAATTTTATTATTACAAATATTTTTTTATTTCACAAGCTACACAAATTTTAGTTTACTATCCCATCAGGCTAGTCACTATTCCAAAAATTATGTTACTATTCTTAATGATCACTTTTACTATTCTATTAGTTATATTTCCATAGATCATATTGTTTTTTAATTCCAATAACTAGATCTTATTTCTTTCATTCACCATTCACTTCAATTCCTATCAATATTTTATATTCATTATTTTCAAAATTTCAATTACATTAATGTTGTTTTATTTCTTTTTTATAATGTTTTTTTGGGTGTGATCATTCTAGTAGACCAATATAGAGACCCATTTTTTTCCTTGTAATAATTTTGAATATTTCTACATATATTTCCAGATTTGGCACTAATACGTTGTGTTATTATGATGTATAGTGTGATCGGAATAAATTATAAAAAAATATTATGTTTTTTATACTATTTATAGGATAGGACTGAGACATCTCTTAAATGGTAGCTCAGATCGAAAATACAAGGCCACGATTGAGTCCAGAGCATTCTGTTTACCCTAGGTGGGTGATAACTTTATTCAGTGCATGCTTTCTATAGAAAATTCCAGGGAGGACATTTCCTTAAATAAAATAATTGAATTAAAATTATTTTATCTTGATGTAGAATCAAATTACTTCTAAATGGAGACTCAAATTGGAAATTTGAGACTACCGTTGATTTCAGAATAGGGTATTTTTCCTAGGAGTGACATAAAGTGAGCGTGCATAGAAGTTTCTGATTTCATGATCGATGATAGTTTCCCATAAATAGGAGTGAAGAAAAATGAGCTAGAGTTAGCTCATTTCTCTCTCGGATGGAGGATCTCGGTCTAACCGCGATCTGATGTCCGAACTTCATCGCAATGAAAAATTAGACGCTAGTAGATCATATCACATCATACACAACGAAAAATCCAAATTTGAGGTAGGATTTCTATTTCAGATTATTTGGCCCCCTAATTGAATCATTTGTTGTCATTTTCAATTTCTGTTGAAATTTTCTGCTTTATAATCCTTTATTTATGACCGAACTAACAATGACCATCGTCTGTTTTGATTCGGGATCTCCTGTTCATCACTTTCTTCGTGTTCTTCATCGTTCTTCAATGATAAAATTTTCACCCTACTCAAATGATCTCTGATCATGGAGAAATACCCATATCTGTGAAACTAACGATCCTATGATTCCTAATCTATGCTTAGATTCATGTTTTGGGCACCAAAGGATGCATGCCAGTTATAGGGAGATTCTATAATGTTTCTTCATTTTGAAACATCAATGATTCTTCGAGAAGATTTTACCACCATGTAGGTTGGGTCTTGGGGATCCTAGATCTGGTCTCAGTTTCATTTTTGGATCAACAAAGTGATCACAGTGGTCCGTGGAAATTTTTTCGGCACAAGTTCTGGAAATGGTGGCCCCAGAAGGTGGCGGTGCAGCAGCTGGGTTCGACGGAAGGCGACGATGTGGGAGATTGTGTGACAGAGGCACGGGGCAATATGGAGACATGAATTTTGGGTGCACTGGCATAGAGTAGTCTAGTAGGACGAGGGTGGTTTGGATGAGAGTGGGCGGTGGGCTGACTGAGTGAGCCAGACCGGCCATTCTAGGCTAGTCCAATTGGTTTAGACGAGGTTTTTTTATTAAAAATCGAGTATCTCCCAAACCAAGGGTCCATTTCATGTGCCATCTATAGCCACCTGAACCTTTCTTCAAGGATGATCTTTTTAGGATACTTTGGGAACTTTTTGTTTTGAGCTCTAATTTTGGTGGTAGGAAATGTTATATTGTAATAATAATAACATAATTATTGTCATTCGAGAAACTTGTATTGGACCGTACGTCTATATACGATGTCTGATTGATGCATCGTCAGATGTGATGTGACCCTAGAGTTTAGGTGGAATTTTCAAGACTATTTTTAGGCATTTAAACTTAATTTTCTAGTGTCGGCCCCATGAGCCCTGTTTTGGGCGTTTACGGTGAAATGTCACTTTTTCACCGGGTGTTTGTTTTTGACAAATGAATAGCCAATCCTGTTTTTTTCAAATGGAATCTCAACAGTACAAACTGTATGATGTGCTTCGGGATTGAGGCCTGGCCCCCACGGGGTAATGTTTGTGCATAGTGGGGTGCAATGGAGTTTTTTCACCGGGAGTCTGATTCAGGTGAATGATTAGTCCAACCTGTTTGTTTTTATGTAAGGATAATGAAAATGTGATCTGTTTGGTTATTCATGGATATTTTCAAGAGGCATGTCATTAGAATTATGTTTTCACCCTTCAGATCATTAACGTGCAATGTGCGCTTGTTAGCTTTCATCTAGAGGTGTCATGTACTTTGGGAGTATACTATCATGCCTCGTTGGTACTAGTTCTTAGTTTAGTACCCGAGTACAAATAGGTGCACAACCATATGATGATGCGGGTTCAGATGTCATGTGGGCCCCACACATGTCATGTAATACTCTACAAATATTCTACCTCTTGTATCTCCTTTAGTTGGACTTAGATTTTGGCATGAAAGTAGTCTATCCTGAGTGTTTTCCACATAGAACGTTATGGTTTCCTCCATAGTGGTTTTCGAGATATGATTCAATATTTTCCAAGCATGACGCCTACTTGTGGTGATGCTCAATGAAGATTGTGATCTGGCATGATCACCAAAATAGTACCGAGCTTACCCTCTAGTGGGACTGGGCCAGGGCATTCTCGATGATCTTTCTGAGAGGTACCATCTTCCAGGGATAGAAATTGTAGTTTCTCAATTCCTTCTGAGTGGCACCCTCCAGCTAGGATGGGCATGGTTCCTCGACAAAATTAGAGCGGAACCCTCCAACTGGGCTCGGAATGGGTACTCAATGTCATTAGAGTGGAACCCTCTAGCTGGGATGGGCATGGGTCCTTGATGACATTAGTGAAACCCTCTAGCCTGGATAGGCATGGGCCCTTGATAGGACTAGAGTGGAACCCTCCATCCGAGATGGGAATGGGTCCTCGACGACAGTAGAGTGGAACCATCCAACTAAACTGGGCATGGTTCCTCAACCCTTCTTAGAGTAGAACCCTCCAGTTGGGCTGTTCATGCATCCTCAATGTTGAGATAACCTTATTTCTTCGATTTCGTGATGATACATACTTTGACGTCACCTTGTACTCACCAGTGAGAGGGGAAATTTCTCCACCAAGACACGTCCTTGAGATGTGACCTAAAAAAGTGCAGGCGAGACAGAACCACCCAAAGTAGATAGTATCAAGGTGTGGTGTTTGAGGCACTTTGACTCACATTTTATGGAAGACATGTTGGATGTTGGACATTGTTGTTGGTTACTTTTGGAACTATTAGCAACTCTTTTCCTAGGCTGAGCTGTGAGATTGATACCCCCTTACTTCCTTGTTTGAGCTTCTTTGGTTGAGCATATATTTATCTTGGTTGTTGTGCCCACTCCTTTGGTTTTGGAGACTCTACTTCCTAGAGAGGTGAAGGCATGCATGGTATGGAATGTGCTTTCCATGTCTAGATTCTCGTGGTTGGATGAGTCTAATCTCCTACTATAGGTAGTGAACACTCTATGATAAGTTCATCTTATCACTGTTTATATCTCTTTGTGCTTGAATGAGCCTACTTTACTATATCGTTGTGTTAATCTATACTATATTACTGTAACTTGTTCTATATATTTCTCCCTTTTTAGTACATATTTTTTTGATCCCTTGAGCCTTTGGGGCATCATAATGGGTAATTTTGTACTCACCCCTACTTGGTATTTTCCTACACTTAGTGTGCCATTGCATATGACAGAAAGGTAGGTCATGACTTCATAGGAGTTTAGGGATACAGGGTGCTCGGACAGCGAGCAGTGTTCGTAGCTTGGGATTCAGGAGAGGTACTCTACCATCTATTTTACTTTTTCATATATTACCATGTTTTGGAACTTTTCTAGTTGGGAATGTATATTTCCCCTTTTATTCTTATTTAGTTTTCTATACGTGTACAATTTATAGGTTGATGTATGTTTGTGGTTTATTTATAGTAGTGTTTTATCTTGTTTCTTTTTCTCTCTACACTTTTGCATTTAGTTGGATGCATGTGTGTGTATAGGTTCTTAGGAAAAGTCATTATTGAGTTTTTTGTGCCTTCAACACTAATATCCAGCCCCTGGCCTATGGAGGAAGGCTTGGGGTAGTTGTAGATCGATCCCCAGTGTGGGTCGGTGTAGAGACCCGAAGCTTGACGTACATGAATATTACATTACTTTTGCGGAATACTTAATACATAAGAAAAACAAACACACAAGGACCATAATAGTTTAGTTTCTTTGGAAACTCGGAATAAAATCTTCTAATCGTGGTGAAAGATCTTCAACATCTCCCAATAAAGATCTTCCCTTTTTTTTCTTACCTAAAACCTTTATTTATATCCTGTGGAAAAGAAAACATAAAAGGGTGAGCTCAAATGCTCAGTAAGGGTAAACAAAAGAAATATCAATCACATCATATTCATAAGAACATATCTTTTGTAAATCTTAACCTGCAAAAGAGATCATGATTTCATAACATGGGATAAATCATAGTAGTGAAATGTAATCCCAATAATCATAACTTAAAAAATGAAACTTTGTGGCATACACACATAATCATAGAGAATCATTTCTTATTAGTCAAGACTCATTTACAAGACTATCTTAGTGGACAAAGTCCCTTTCTGAACTGAGTTCACTCCTCATTTCAGTCCTGTTTCACTGAACCAGTATAACCTACCATTCCAGCCATGTATATCTCATGAGATATAAAATCTTTACCCAATGAATTGGAGGGAGATATAGGTCCCACCCATCTCATAATGATACCATTCTTATGTGTGCCACAAAATCATAACCATACATCATAGCATAACCCATGTAATAAAAATGGGAATCTTAAACATCGTGACATCATAAAACAATTCATATAAGATAAAGGAATTCATAAACATAATTCCATCACAACATAATAAAATCAATGTAATAATAGGGATAGAAACAGAACCCTTTATTATCTTAGATGGAAAATAATTTTGATAAAACACTTGAAATCCATTCTTGAGGAAAATATCCTTTCTACTTCAAAAACACTTTTCCTTTCTTAACATGTCGTAAAATTCTAAACTAAAAGAAGTTGATTAAAAATAAACTTGAAAACTTGTAAATAAAGCCTCTTGGAAATAATGATTTAAAAATAAATTCATGCCTTATAAGTCAAAAAAAAAACATTCTTCTCGTACTTTTGTCAAAAAAGTCAAAAAGTACCTCGTACGAAAAACGACAAAAGATTCCTTTCATATCTTTTACTAAAAACTCACTAAAGGGTAAAATTGGATTTAAAAAATTATAGGTGGATGGAAATAATATTACATATTGAGGAAACATGGATGTGGATGATAAAATGCACCCCAGTAAATGCCAAAGTAAAAACAATCTCGGATAAAAATGAGATTGTGATATTTCCCTTACCTTAGGTCCGATTTGCTTCGTAAGTGTCTGAACCTCCTCTTCTTTGAAGCGCCTCTTTGAGATCTCATTTTAGGGCACTAAAATTGGTCTTTGAGGAAGAACAGAACCTCTAGGATATTTCTAGGGAAGTGGAGAAGAGAATTTGGTAGGGGTTGGCCGAGCTTGAAGGCTCAAAGTTGTGTGAGGAAGAGAGGGAGGAGGTGCCCTTTTATAAGGGAGGAGAGGGGTACCTTTGGAAAAACTAAAACAATTATTTTATTATAAAGTCAAATTCGGTTTTAAATATCTCCAAATTGATTTATTTAGAAGCTAAGGTGGGGATGGGTCGAAATCCTCTCATCCAATAGAATTTAGAAAAGTTTAGGTTCCTATTTTAACCGTATCATTTAGATTTAACATTAAGGTAAATAATTTTACTTTTACCGCGTCTTCTTGTGTTCTTATACTATAAGGTTAATAAACTTACTATAACAATCCAAACGAACCCCAAGTTGTTTATTATTAATATATATAACCTTATCTAAGTAATTTGTCCGAACCTTCGATTTTTAGGAATAAAATAACAATTAATAATATAATATTTGGTTTAAAAACTATTTTATGTCAATTTTGACACTATTTAGTAATTGATTTTTGTGAAAATCATAACAGAATGATTAGTTCAAAAAAAGTTAATTAAATCGATAATAACATGTCATATTAACCTATAAAATTATTTGAATTCATAAAAAGTTTCAAATTACATTTATTTGGGTATTTATAACATCAATTATGTCAATATTTCATTAATAAGATAATTACTTCATCATCATTGTGTCATAAATAAATTAAATTATTTAATGAATAAAAATTACAAATAAAATACTATTATGTAGGAAATCTTGTTAGATTTATAATTAATATTTATAGTCGAATTTATCTTATGTATAACCCTATATTAAAAATGACTTACTTATTAAACTTTGATTTTAACAGTTTTAACCCTTCTTTAAATAAATTAATAATAAATGTCCTAATCTAATCCAAGTGAGCCTAAATGGTCATATTTTATTCCTAAGGTTGTTTTTGGTCTAATTAAACATATCCAATAGAATTAGGACATGTTTTAGGGTAATAATAATATCATTTTTACCCTTAATTACCCTATTTACTTTTAACCGTGGTAAAAAAAAGTAAAAAGTTCCTATTCACCAAAAATTATTTTCATCTCATTGAACCACATTTTAGTCCTTTATATTAACCGTGTCTCTCGGATTTTCAAAATTCCACTCACAGAAGCGGTAAAATTAAGTTTTATGAAAAATTCAGTGTTTTAACTACCACTTAGTGGTTTCACTATTCATCAAAAAATGAAAGTTTCCAAAAAAATACCAAAAATTAGGCCTAATCTATATTTGATATTAAGAATTCAAAAATTATGTCTATTTTACCAAATTAAGAACATATCAGTTTCATTAATTAATTTAAAAATTAGTTCTCGTCGTCAAAACAAATAGCGTGTTTTTAAGAGATAATAACTATCAAAAGATTGACACTTGTTTATAACTGGTTTAAATGTGAAATTACATCCAATGACCAAAATTGTATTAAATTGTAATAATATATTCTAAATATACTTTAAAACCACTCAAATTAAAAATTTATCACTATTAATTATTTCTATTAAAAAGTTCTTTTTAATTAAAATTTAGTAATTTTCACTATTCATCAGAATATGAAAGTTATCCGAAAAGTACCAAAATTTTACCCTAAGATAATTTCGATATTCCGAATCCAAAAATGAAGTCCATTTTGAAAAATAAAATTTAAAAAATTTCAAAACGTGGTAATTACTATTCATAACAGCTAGTTTTAATAATATTTTAATAGCATATCATTGTTTAGTGAAACTCGGTATTGCATACTACACACGCTATCGAGGAAGGTCGCGATTGCATGTAATGCAAGGAAAGTCAAGGATGCGTATTGTGAAAGATCCTTTTGGTTTAGCGTACAACACAAGACATTAATGAAATGAATATTTTTCATAAAATCACGGGGTGTTACATTCTACGCCCCTTAAAATGAATTTCGCCCTCGAAATTCGTCGGGGTTATAAATGGGTTACTACTTGAAAGTTTCTTTAATAGAAACCCACATCGTAAAAATGAATACCAAAACCATTCTTTAAAAACAAAAGTATGAAACGTAACGGTTACCCAAATAAACTAATCACTGGGTTTCCACATAGGTGAAAATATGGATATGGAAGAGAAATATAACCATCATGTTCTGATGGAGAGTGGTAGAGAATATGGCTATGGAAAAGCCAGTAATCACAAAGCCATAAATTTGTGACGATCTAAGGTACCATCTAATTCATCAGATATAAGAGCACTAAGAAAACATTTTTGGTTTTCAAGATCATTTCCCTAAAGTTGATGAAATTGGAATTAGAAGAAATGCTTTCGTGATTTTGGTACTGTGTCACTGTTGGTAATTCTTTGGACAATTTACACTTCAACTCTTAAATAAATGAAGTTGGATTTGTCATTCGTGAAGTGTTGGCAGATCATGTGATAGAATGATGGGTCATTCCATCAGTCTCAAACAAAAGGTTACAAAAGTTATCAAAAATACATAAGACCATCTATGGTGAAGTTAATCGTATACGATTCCAAAAATGAACTTATACATCATATATCATACCGCGTAATAAAATAAAACTAGTTTCTACTAACCAGGGACTTCTTGTAGGCTAGTGGTAGGCGATAAAGGCCAGTCACACTTCGGTTGTGGGTTCGATTCCCACAGCCTTGTCCAACGTGATGGGCGGTCGCCCGTCCTGCAGGTTTTCCTTTTTCTAAAACTACATTACTATAACATCCCATCAATAATATCGAAAAAACTTTTATCCTTAAAAAATAATAACTTATGTCCAACATATTCCATTCCAATCTTTATGCTTATCCATAATACTGTTGTCCAATCTCATATTATAGTGAAAACGATTACTAAAGAGTTCATGTAACAAGCATTTTAATTCCATCGTTGATCCCCGTATATCATGAGATATGTCTTGTTGGTCACATTCCAAACATTTGAAGGCCTTAATCATGTATTCTCTTGAAAAATGAATACCCATTGAACCTTAGTGAAAACATTAATGCTGTTAAAAGTTAACACTTTCCATATACCAAAATCCTCAAAATTCTATATACTCAAACCATGATATCACTTAGTCCTTATATCAATCATGAGCTCATGAGTACTGTCAAATATGTCATTTTCTCGTTTTCACTTCATTATACGCATATCAGCTTTTTTTCCAAAAATATCTCAGTCACTTTCCATGGTTACTGGTATAAAATTATTGAAGACCACAATAGACCAATACATAAATATTCCAATACTCAAAATTATTTTGGAATCCCATTACATAAACACTTAATCATTCCACCACATCGTTGTCATATTCAACATCACCAATGGTGATCACATGTGACTTCCCTTTTTCCTTTTCCTTAAGTGGTTTCTCATGTCGATCATCACTAACCCTTGGATTAGGGCATTTATTGGCATAATGTCCCATCTCCTTGCACTTGAAACATTGAAGTGTAGTAGGTTCATTCTATGTATCCCTTCCTTTGTTTGCATCATTATACATCTTCTTCCCATCATTGCGTCATTCAAATGCCCGATGACCTTCCTTTCCACATTTGAAACATTTACTTGCCCCTTTAAGACAATCTCCACCATGCTTCTTTCCACACTTTGAGCATAAGGAAACATTCATCTTCTTTTCACCATTATTCTAAGATTTCTCCTTGAACTCCATCTTTCGTTTCTTGTCAAAACTACTAGATGGATAAGTAACACCAACTTCCATTTTTACCTTGATAGCACAACACACAATTTCTTCATAGCTACTAAAGTCTCTTATAGCTAATGCCCTTCAAAGATTTGGTTTTAAGCCACTGAAGAATCGATCAACTTTACTTTCAGGTTGGATGATAAAGCCAGATGCATACCTTGAAAGCCTTGTAAAATTCACTTCGTACACACCAACAGATTCATAATCCTTTTGCTTTAGTTCAAGAAACTCCTTCTCCAACTTTGTTCTAAGAATACGAGGGAAGTACTTATTAAAAAATAAGTTCTTGAACTCGTCCCATTCCATGGACTCAATTTCATCTCTTTTCCTCGCATTCTTGATAAGATTCCACCAATGATCATCTTCACCTTCCAAACGATATACTGCTAAGATGAATTTATCATGTTCATAACATTGAAGAACTAAAAATATCTTTTCAGTGGTACTGATCCATTGTTCAACAACAAGTGGATCAGAAGACCAACTGAAAGAAGGTGGACGTTTCCTCATGAAGGACTCAATAGAATATTGTTCCCTTCTCTGCTAATTTGGAAGTCCAGAATGATTCATAGCGTGTGTAAGTATAGCAATAAGATTTTGCACTCCATCTCCCATAACATTTGTTTGTTCAGGAGGACAATCATTGCATTGTCCATTGCATTGATCAATACAGTTCCTTCGGGTTCCAGCCATCGTCTAAAACCCAAAAAGAATAGTGTGAGAGGCAAAAATAATGCTAGGGAAAACCACATAATAAAGGTTGAGTACCTTCAATATCTAACATCTTAGGTTTAATTATATGATCGTTAGCGTAATTCTAGGACTATAACCTATACGTATACTTAACCTTAGGGACATCCCTAGACATACCTTATAAATATCTCTAGGGATCTCACTAAAGTTCTCGCATCCTAGTTTCCAAAGGTTGACTGAACCTTTCCTCTGATACCAACTGTAGAGACCCGAAGCTTGACGTACATGAATATTACATTACTTTTTCAGAATACTTAATATATAAGAAAAACAAACACACAAGGACCGTAATAGTTTATTGTCTTTGTAAACTCAGAATAAAATCTTCCAATCGTGGGGAAAGATCTTCAACATCTCCCAATAAAGATCTTCCCTTTTTTTTCTTACCTAAAACCATTCTTTATATCCTGGGGAAAAGAAAACATAAAAGGGTGATCTCAAATACTCAGTAAGGGTAAACAAAAGAAATATCAATCACATCATATTCATAAGAACATATCTTTTGGAAATCTTAACCTGCAAAAGAGATCATGATTTCATAACATGGGATAAATCACAGTAGTGAAATGTAATCCCAATAATCATAACTTAAAACATGAAACTTTGTGTAATACACACATAATCATAGAGAATCATTTCTTATTAGTAAATACTCACTTCCAAGACTATCTTAGTGGACAAAGTCCCTTTCTGAACCGAGTTCACTCCTCATTTCAGTCCTGTTTCACTAAACTGGTATAAACTACCGTTCCAGCAATGTGTATCTCATGAGATATAAAATCTTTACCCAATGCATTGGAGGGATATATAGGTCCTACCCATATCATAATGATACCATTCTTATGTGTGCCACAAAATCATAACCATACATCATAGCATAACCCATGTAATAAAAATGGGAATCTTAAACATCGTGACATCATAAAACAATTCATATAAGATAAAGGAATTCATAAACATAATTCCATCACAACATAATAAAATCAATGTAATAATAGGGATAGAAACAAAACCCTTTATTATCTTAGATGGAAAATAATTTTGATAAAACACTTGAACTCCATTCTTGAGGAAAATATCCTTTCTACTTCAAAAACACTTTTCCTTTCTTAACATGTCATAAAATTCTAAACTAAAAGAAGTTGATTAAAAATAAACTTGAAAACTTGTAAAGGAAGCTTCTTGGAAATAATGTCTTAAAAATCCATTCATTCCGTATAATTTTAAAAAAACAATATTCTCATACTTTTGTCGGAAAATTCAGAAAGTACCTCGTACGAAAAAAGACAAAAGATTCCTTTCATATCTTTTACTAAAAACTCACCGAAGGGTAAAATTGGATTTAAAAAATTATAGGTGGATGGAAATAATATTAAATATTGAGGAAACATGGATTTGGATGATAAAATGCACCCCAATAAATTCCAAAGTAAAAACAATCTCAGATAAACATGAGATTGTGATATTTCCCTTACCTTAGGTCTAATTTGCTTCGTAAGTGTCCGAACCTCCTCTTCTTTGAAGTGCCTCTTTGAGATCTCCTTTTAGGGAACTAAAATTGGTCTTTGAGGAAGACCAGAACCTCTAGGATATTTCTAGGGAAGTGGAGAAGAGAATTTGGCGGGGCTTGTCCAAGCTTGAAGTCTCAAAGTTGTGTGAGGAAGAGAGGGAGGAGGTGCCCTTTTATAAGGGAGGAGAGGGGTACCTTTGGAAAAACTAAAACTATTATTTTATTATAAAGTCAAATTCGGTTTTAAATAGCTCCAAATTGATTTATTTAGAAGCTAAGGTGGGGATGGGTCGAAATCCTCTCATCCAATAGAATTTAGACAAGTTTAGGTTCCTATTTTAACCTTATCATTTAGATTTAACATTAAGGTAAATAATTTTACTTTTACCGTATCTTCTTGTGTTCTTATACTATAAGGTTAATAAACTTACTATAACAATTCAAACGAACCCCAAGTTGTTTATTATTAATATATATAACCTTATCTAAGTCATTTTTCCAAACCTTAGATTTTTAGGAATAAAAGAACAATTAATAATATAATATTTGTTTTAAAAACTATTTTATGTCAATTTTGACACTATTTAGTAATTAATTTTTGTGAAAATAATAATAGAATTATTATTTAGAACAAAGTTAATTAAAAAAATACTAACATGTCATATTAACCTATAAAATTATTGGAATTCATAAAAAGTTTCAAATTACATTTATTTGGGTATTTATAACATCAATTATGTCAATATTTCATTAATAAGATAATTACTGCATCATCGTTGTGTCATAAATAAATTAAATTATTTAATGTCTAAAAATTACAAATAAAATACTATTATGTAGGAAATCTCTTTATCTTTCTAATGAATATTTATAGTTGAATTTATCTTATGTATAACCCTATATTAAAAATTCTTTACTTATTAAACTTTGATTTTAACTATTTTAACCCTTCTTTAAATAAATTAATAATAAATGTCCTAATCTAATCCAAGTGGTCCTAAATGGTAATATTTTATTCCTAAGGTTGTTTTTGGTTGAATTACACTTATCCAATAGAATTAGGACATGTGTTAGGGTAATAATAATATCAATTTTACCCTTAATTACCCTATTTACTTTTAACCGTGGTAAAAAAAGTAAAAAGTTACTGTTCACCAAAAATTATTTTCATATCATTGAACCACATTTTAGTCCTTGATATTAATGGTGTCTCTCGGATTTTTGAAATTCCACTCACAGAAGTGATAAAATTAAGTTTTATGAAAAATTCAGTTTTTTAACTACCACTTAGTGTTTTCACTATTCATCAAAAAATGAAAGTTTCCAAAAAAATACCAAAAATTAGGCCTAACCTATATTTGATATTAAGAATTCAAAAATGATGTCTATTTTACCAAATTCAGAAAATATCAGTTTCATTAATTAATTTAAAAATCAGTTCCCGTCGTCAAAACAAATAGTTTGTTTTTAAGAGATAATAACTATCGAAAGATTGACACTTGTTTATAACTGGTTTAAATGTGAAATTACATCCAATGACAAACATTGTATTAAATTGTAAAAATATATTCTAAATATACTCTAAAACCAATCAAATTAATAATTTATCACTATTAAATATTTCTATTGAAAAAGTTCTTTTTAATTAAAATTTAGTAATTTTCACTATTCATCAGAATATAAAAGTTATCCGAAAAGTACCAAAATTTCACCCTAAGCTAATTTCGATATTCCGAATCCAAAAATGAAGTCCATTTTGAATAATAAAATTTACAAAATTTCAAAAAGTGGTTATTACTATTCATAACGGCTAGTTTTAATAATATTTTAATAGCATATCATTGTTTAGTGAAACTCGGTATTGCGTACTACACATGCTATCGAGGAAGGTCGCGATTGCATGTAGTGAAAGGAAAGTCAAGGATTCGTGTTGTGCAAGCTCCTTTTGGTGTAGTGTACAACACAATACATTAATGAAAAGAATATTTTTCATAAAATCTCAGGGTGTTACAGTCGGGTAGTGAAAAAGTGGTATCAAAGGTGGTTCCACACTTGGGATGTTGTTCAGATGTTTCTGAAAAAAGTCCTTTATTGGGTTAGGGAAATAGTTTTAACATGTCTCAAGAGTGGATCTTAGGCTAGGGAGTCCAGTGATAGTGTGACGACTGACGAAAACATTCACTAGGACCTTAATTACCCACTTGTCTACTCAACATGATGATATATTTGTTGTAGGAAACTTTGGTACATGCATCATATAAGATTGAGTCATTGTGTAATGACCCAAACTTTCATTAATGGGAATTCTTCTTGATATAATTAAATGTTTATTATGGTTATATAAAATGTGAACTTCATTTCTTTTATGTTTTTGAATTTTAAAATACCATTATAAATTGTGACCATTTCTAATATAGTCGTTGAACAGTGATAACATGATTAGTATAAATATAGGACTTTAACAAATCCAATTTACTCAGAAAAAGGAAGGAATGAACTCATCTAGTAGACTTTCCCCGTACAAAGACCATTTTTCGGTGCATGTAAAGGAGGTTTCATAATTAGGATTCTTTCTTGACCAAGCCAAAGTCTATCTTGAACATGTTAAGCTTGAGCGGAACCAACTATGGGAGAAGTGGAAGTTAATAAAGATTACCACCCGAGCAATGTTATCTGAGACACCCCATGAGTCTGTCACCATCGCACACCTTACCCTTCGATCTTATGTAGGTGTTATAATGGGATATGTAACAAGACCATAGCACTATGCCTATGTATATTATTATTGTATAAAGAATGTGCATTCATTTTATTATTGTTATTTGTAAATAGTTTTAAAAGCACAAATCATATTTTTATTTAATATTCAACTAAGAAATCTTTTTTGATGAATTAATGGATTTTTGATTTAAATAATATTTTATTAAAATATTATTATAATTAAATTACTTTTTATTAAATATAAATTATCGTATAATTTTATGAATGCAATTGTAATTTTTTAAGGTTTGAAAGCTGTTTTTGTCAAAACCCATGAATTTTGGATAAATGTAATTTTTTATTATAAAATTAAAAATTCACATATTTAGAAAATTATTTAGATAAAATGAATATTATTTTTGGAATCAGGATGTCGAAATTATCCATTGGTGAATTTTTCATAATTTTTTGAGATAGTTGAATTTTTGGGTAAAAATTAAATACTGTTTAAATATATAATGTGTTTTATGAAATCATAATGACCCAATAGTGATGTAATAAAAAACTATAAACATTATGTTCTCCCAATATATGTTTTATCATTAAAATAATGTGATTTTGGGTTATTTTGATTTATTTTACAAAGCTTTAGTGGACCCTTCAAGGCTTATAAAACATTTTGTCTTTTTAAATTGTTTTCCTTGAGAGTGTGATACACCTCCACATAAGCAAACCTATTATATTAATAAGTTTGGATATTGGCCTTATAAAATATTTTTTTCCACTCCCATTTGAAAAAAACCATGGGAAAAAACCATGGTCTGGTTTGTGGTTTTGATTAGTTTAATGTGAGGTGTCCCAAACCTAAATAATAAAGAATTCCCTCTCTTTTCCTATATAAACCCACCCAAGATCCAACTTCCTATTCACTCAAAGCCTTTGTAATTCTACCAAACTCTTAAATACTCCCTATATAATCCTCCCATGTTTCCCCAAGCTCCCAAGAAGCCTCTCTCAATCCTCTCGCAAGCCTTTGGATCACACTTCCAAGTAAGAGATTTCTTCCTTTCTCATTTTTGTCCAATTTTATTTAAGTTGTTATGAATTTTTTTTCTAAATTAAAAATATTGGGGTATTATTTAACACCTCCCTCATACTATAATATTTATTTTTGGATGATGGGAGACCCCTTTCTCTCTCATTAATTCCCCCCATGTACACCAATTACCATACTGAAATTCCTTGAGGGATTTCTCTCTCCTCTTTTACATCCAAGTAATTATTTTGTATTATGCATCTAAATTCCATTATGTTTGTTGGGACATGTATCTATATGACCCCCTTACTATCCATTTAATGTATATATGATGATACACCCTTTTATCTCTCATAAACCAATTTCATGAGTCCTTATGTCACACCGTTATGTTGCCGAAATAACACCACATTTTTTTCAAGCCAAGATCATTGTGCAGTGAATACCATACCCATGTATCTATAAAGTGTATTCTCTTTTATACAAATATACATATTTAATGTTACTTTAATGTATTTATTCCACATTTATTAATCGTGGAATAATTTATGATGTTGATTGATTCCATGATCTATGTGGAACACTAATGCATGAATTGAAATGTTTAAGAAGGGTGCACCCTGATAGCACTCCAATGCATTGGGTAAAGTATAATATCTTGATATGTCATGTGTAATGAGTATTTAATCATGATAATTAAAGTTAAATGAGGGTTTACTCATGATTCATGTGCAATAAGGGTTTAATCATGCTCCATGTGCAATGAGCCTTGGCTCATGCTAATTCCATGTTAAGTGTTGTTTCCACATTTTAATTTTATGATTATCATGATTTATCATGAATTTATGTTAATTTTTATCTTGTACTACATTGATATGCCTATTGTATAATATTTATTTTATTCCTCATGTTATTCCATGTTTATTCCCTTACTGGTCTTTATAGCTCACCCTTTTCTTATACATGTCCTTAGGTTATCCCATGCAATACTAATTATGAGGGAATGTGGTGGTCATGTAAAGGAAATTTTCAATAAAGGTATTGAGTGTTTTATGTTCTAATCTATATGTAATGTTCCTAAGCCCCAAATTCACTATACCTATCAATCTTTTATGTTGTATGAAGTGAATATTTTATGTAATAAATCAGGTTTAAGTGTGTAATAAAAAGCAGGGTTGTTATAGTTAGTATCAGAGGATAGGTTTAGTTATTTTTGGGATTAGGATTAGAAAACCCTAGTGAAGAATTAGAGAGAAGAATAAGTATATTAAAAACATACCTAAGTATTGGTTAGTATTGACTAAGTGGTTTATCAAGAAAATACATCCCTGTCTGGATATGAGCAGGTAGAGGCAGCTTTGACACAGATGTATCCTAGAGGTAAAACCCGAAAACACTACTTTGAGCTAGACTCGAACGGGAACTGGTGAATGACAACGAGACTTAATGAACTATTGGTTATGACACTTCTGGGGGATATGATTTTCTAAATTCACAATCTTAGTACGAACCCTTATTAATGGAATACAAAAATTCCCCTAAGAATATATGTTAGAAAGTAGATCATGAATAGCATAGATTGAAGCCTATGGATTCATAAGTTAAGGAAATAAAAGTTATTTGTAATTCATAAATTTTGTCCTTGGATTACCCTTTATGTGTTACCCCTAAATTTCCTTTTATTATAGCCAATGACTGGTAATAGGAGGACTAGGGATAACAACCAATGTGAAGATCAATGTGATGACTGTGCTAATGAGATGCCCAATCTGATAGGAGTGGGGATCACGAACGTTTTCATGCTTCTCTCTTAGTTAACTCAAGATTTGAATAGAAACGTAGGTCAAGAGGAACGTTCATCCCCCCCAAGAAAGAATAAGTCTCTATCGAGAGCTTCACGAGACAAAGGCCTCCTACTTTTAATGGATCATCTGATCCCTCAATCGCCAAACAATGAATCAACTCCATTAAAAATATATTCTCCATCCATCAATGTTTGGAACAAGAGAAGGTTATCCTGACTACTTATCATATGGAGGGTGAAGCTGATCAATGGTGGACGTTGATAAAAAATACGAAGCCTGAGGAGGAGATCAAGGCATTAGAATGGAAGAATTTTTGGAGGATGTTTTTCGATAAATATTTTCCTTGCACCCTCCGACTTAAGATAGAAAAGGACTTCCTTGACCTCAAGAAAAAATATGATGAATCTGTTGGAGAGTAGGAGGAAAACTTCACAAGGCTTGCACGATATGCCTCCTTCTTTGTCCTTACTCTTGAATACAAGGTTTACCGCTTCTTTGGTGGGATGAAACCTAGCCTACGGAAAGAATTAGCGATCCGTGACTTTGACAACTATGAGGGAATTGTCCTATGTTCCCTCAAGGTCAAAATAGAGATCAGAGAATATTAAGGGTATCATGAGGATAAGAAGCATAAGGTGTACTTCCATGCTGGCAGTTCGATGGATAAATTCAACAATGATAAGAAGATCCATCACCCCACTTTCCAACGGTGTGGAAAGAAGCACCCCTAAAATTTCATGAAGGGGAAGAGGAAATGCTTTAGGTGTGGAAGAGAAGGCCACCTAGCTATTAACTGCTGACAAGAAAATCCCATGAATGCAATAGAGGATAGGAATGCTCTGTTCGAACCTCAATGTGTTCTTCATTGCTATAATTGCAAAGAACAAGGGAATCTTGTAAATCAGTGCCCTAAGCTAAGGGTTTTCAGAGGCAACCAACAACCTCCAAGGCATCAAGGGAGAGATTTTTCCATCACTACTGCCAAAGTGAACTCCGAAAAAAAGTGGTGATAGGTATGCTAATTATTCATTCAAGAATAGTGAATGTAATTTTTGATTCAGGTTCTACACATTATTTTATATCTCAAAAGTTTAGTAGAACAATCCCAACACCACCAAAAATCATGGAAGTAAATATGTCGGTGAGTATAAGAAATGGGGAAATCATTGCATCCCAAGAATATAACTCCTCCCCTATCATAATTTATGGATTAAATTTCTCAGTGAACCTCATCATACTCACTCTAGTGGAATTTTATGCAATTATTGGCATGGATTGGATTTTCTTATATAGATCCAACATAAATTTCCGTGAGAGGGAAATCACTCTCCATGTAGAGAATCGACCCCTGATTCTATACAAGTGCAAGGAGGAATATTAATCTTCTTTAGCTCCATCATCTCAAGCGTGGATAATACTACCCTATGATCACACGTATCTGGATCAGAAGATTGATTCTAAGGAGGAAACCATTCTTAGAGACATGCCTATTGTGAGGGAATTTCCTAAAGTGTTTCTCGAGGAATTTCCTGGTCTTCCTCCTAGAAGAGATGTTAAATTATCAATTGATCTTATACTTGAGAAATTTCTAATATCCAAGACTCTGTATATAATGGCTATTGTGGAGCTTGAGGAGCTAAAGAAACAAATATTGGAAAATCTGTATAAAGGGTTTATACGCCCAAGTGCTTCACCATGGGGTGCACTAGTCCTCTTTGTCAAGAAGAAAGATGGGTCAATGCACCTTTGCATCGATTATTGTGAGCTTAAAAAAATCACGATAAAGAAAAAGTATCCTATCCCACGAATCGATGACTTGTTTGATTAGTTGTGTGGAGAACAATACTTCTCCAAGGTAGATTTGTGGTTGGGATATTATCATGTAAGGGTGAAGAAAGAAGATATCCCCAAGGCTGCTTTTCATACAAGATAAGAGCACTATAAACTCACAGTAATGCCTTTATGACTCACTAATGATCCAACAATCTTCATGGAATTGATGAATATTTCTATAGGGATTACCTTAGAAAATTTGTGGTAGTATTTATAGATGATATTATGATATAATCCAAAACCAAGGAGGATCATGAGGAGCATCTAATGACTATACTAGAGACCTTGCAGAAGGACAATCTCTATGCAAAGTACAACAAGTGTGATTTCTGGTTGAAGGAGGTCTCATTATTGAGCCATATCATCACAAGAAATGAAATATATGTGAATCCCTTCAATACAGATTCAATTAAGGGATGGTCAAGGCCAAAATCAGTAACTAATATCCGTAGCTTCGTGGGTTCAACTGGATATTATCGACGATTTGTGAGAAATGTCTCACAATTGTCCAACCCTCTTACCAAGATAACTCGAAAGGGATTAAAGTTTTCTTGGAGTGATGAATGTGAAGAAAGCTTCAAGGAGTTAAAAAGGAGGCTCATCACTATGCCCATGCTCACTTTACCCACAAGTGAATAACTTTTTGTGCCATTCAGTGATGCTTCGAAGAAGGGCCTGTGATGTGTGTTGATGAAAAATGAAAAAGTCATTGCCTATGATTCAAGGAAATTGAAAGTTCATGAGCAGAATATCCAACACATGATTTTGAGTTGGCTGCGGTGATCTTCGCATTAAAAATTTGGCAGCGTTATCTCTTTGGGGAGAAGTGTGAAATATATACGGATCACAAAAGTCTCAAGTATATATTCACATAGAAAGAGTTGAACATGCTCCAAAAAAGTTGGTTATAGATGATCAAATACTAGGACTACTCAATCCATTACCACTCTAGGAAAGCAAACAAGGTGGCAGATGCTCTATGTATAAAGGACCCGATGATTCTATCATTGATGAGAATTGAGAAGGATCCAATATTCTTAGACTTGATGAAGATGGACATGGGAATCATAAAGAAGGGAACATCATCAATCGTTTCACAAATTATTTCTTAATCGTCCCTTTTAGAAAGGTTAAAGGATGATCAAAAGGATGATGTGGGAATTTAGAAGAAAGTGGAAGCTATCAGAAAAGTAAAATCCTTGGAGTTCAATGTTAATGAAGAAGGAATTGTGAGATTTGAAAATAGACTATGTGTTCCATCAAGTACAGAGCTGAAGAAGGAAATTTTGGATGATGCACATAGTTCAAATTAATCTATTCACCTAGGAAACATAAAGATGTATCGAGATCTACAAGAACATTATTAGTGGGATAATATGAAGAAGGAGATATCTGAGTATACATCAAATTTTCTGGTGTGTCAGCAAGTGAAGGAAGAGAGGCATAATTCTAAGTGGATGATGCAACCATTGCCCATACCAGCATAGAAATGGTAGAAAATCACCATGGACTTTGTCACCAAACATCCGATGACATATAATGGAAACAATTCAATCACGGTTGTTGTGGATCATCTTACAAAGTATGAACACTTTATTACAATTTGGGAGGATTTCTCATTGGATCAACTAACATGAATATATATTAGGGAAGTGGTAAGGATGCATATAGTACCACTATTTATTGTATCCGATCGAGATCCAAGATTTAACTCTATGTTTTGGAAGAGTCTTCAACATGCTCTGGATACTGAACTGAACTTCATTACAGACTATCATCATCAAACTGATGGCCAATATGAGTGAACTATTCAGACACTAGATGATATGTTAAGATCATGTTCTATGTACTTCAAAGGAGGATCAGACCAATATCTTCCACAGGTTGAATTATCCTACAAAAACATTTTCCACTAGACCATCTGAATGGAACCTTATAAAGCCCTATATGGTAAGAGGTGCAGAACACCGACATGTTTGGATGAAGTCGGTGAGATTCATCTGATAGGACCAGAAATGGTCAAAGAAATGGTGGAGAAGGTGAAAACCATTCAGTAGTATAACAATGTATCCTAGAGTCAACAGAAGAGTTATGCAGATAACCATCGATGAGAAATTGCATTTAAAGATGGAGACATGGTAATTCTACACATATCTCCATGGAAGAAGGTCATGAGGTTTGGAAAGAAAGGGACGTTATGTCCTAGGTAAATCAAAGCCTTCGAGATTCTTGATCGTGTTGGGCTTGTGGTCTATAGACTAACACTTCCACCTACCATGACCAATGTACATGATGTATTTCATGTATCTATATTAAGTAAGTACATACCAGACCCTTCACATGTACTCTCTTCAGAGGTAGTATAGCTAGAGGATGATCTTTCTTACGAGGAGCAACCAGTGAAGATCTTAGATCGTAGAGAAAAATTTCTATGAAATAAGACAATTCCCCTCGTCAAGGTGTTGTGGTGAAACCAAAAGTTTTAAGAAGCGACATGGGAATTAGAGGAAGTGATAAAGCAGAGTTACCTGTATTTTTTTAGAGTGGGAAAATGAAATTTCGATGGAGAAATTTCTTAAGGGGGGAAGATTGTAATGACCCAAACTTTCATTAATGGAAATTTATCTTGATCTAATTAAATTTTTATTATGGTTATATAAAATTTGAACTTCATTGGTTTTATGTTTCTAAATATTAAAATACCATTATGAATTGTGATCGTTGCTAATATAGTTTTTGAACAATGATCACATGATTAGTATAAATATAAGGCTTTAACAAATCCAATTTAACCAGAAAAAGGAAGAGATGGCCTCATATAATAGACTTGACCTATACAAAGACCATTTGTCGGATCTCATAAAGGTGGTGGCGTCATTGGGCTTTGCTATTGACCAAGCCCAAGCTAAACTTGAACGCATTAATCTTGAGCGGAACTGACTACATGAGAAGTGGAAGTTAATAGATATTACCACCCGAGTGATGTTATCCGAGCCACCCCAAGAGTCTGTCACCATCGAAAACCTTACACTTCAGTCTTATTCGGGTGTTATAAGGGGTTATGTAACAAGTCCCTTGAACTATGACTATGTACATTATTTTTGTATAAAGAATGTGCATTCATTTTATTATTGTCACTTTGTAAATAGTTTTTAAAGCACAAATAGTATTTTTAGTTAATATTCAAATAAGAAATCTATTTTAATGAATTAATTTATTTTTGAATTAAATAATATTTTAATAAAATAATATTATAATTAAATTAATTTTTACTAAATATAAATTATCATATAATTTTATGAATGCAATTGTAATTTTTATTAAGGGTTGAAAAATGTTTTTGTCAAAACCCATGAATTTTGGATAAATGTCAGTTTTTATTTTAAAAGTAAAAATTCACATATTTATAAAATAAATAAGATAAAATGAATATTATTTTTGGAATCATGACATCAAAATTATCCAACAGTGAATTTTTCATAATTTTCTGAGAAAGTCGATTTTTTGGGTAAAAATTAAATATCGTTTAAATATATAATGTGTTTTATGAAATCATAATGACCCAATAGTGGTGTAATAAAATAATATAAATATTATGTTCAGACAATATATGTTTTACCATTAAAATAATGTGATTTTGGGTTATTTATTTATTTTACAAAGCTTTAGTGGACCCTTCAAGACTTATAATACATTTTGTCTTTTAAAATTGTTTTCCTTGAGAGTGTGACTCACCTCCACAAAATAAAACTTATTATTTTAAGAAGTTCGGATACGGACCTTATAAAATATTTTTTTCCACCCCCCTTTAGAAAAAACCATGGGTAGAAACTAGGTGATGGTTTGTGGTTTTGATTAGTTTAATGTGAGGTGTCCCAAACCAAAATAATAAAGAATTACCTCTCCTATCCTATATAAACCCACCCAAGATCCCACTTCCTCTTGACTAAAAGACTTTGGAGTTCTAACAACTCCTTCCCTCATCTCTCTATAATCCTCCCAAGGTTCCCCAAGCTCCCAAGAAGCCACTCTGAAGCCTCTCCCAAGCCTTTGGGATCACACTTCCAAGTAAGAGATTTCTTCCTTTCTCATTTTTGTCCAATTTTCTTTAAGTTGTTATGACATTTTGTTTTCAATTAAAAATGTTGGGGTATGATTTATAACATCCCCCATACTATCATATTTATGTTTTTATAATGGGATACCCCTTTATCTCTCATTAATGCCTCCCATGAACACCCGTTACCATGCCAAAATTCCTTCAGGGATTTCTCTTTCCTCTTTTACATCCATGTAATTATTTTGTATTATGCATCTAAATTCCATTAAGTTTGTTGGGAAATGTATCTATATGACCCCCTTACTGTCTATTTCATTTATATATTATGACACACCCTTTTCCTTCTCATCAACAAATTTCATGAATCCTTACGTCACGCCATTATGCTACCGAAATTGCACCGTATTTTTTTCAAGCCAAGATCATTATGTAGTGAATACCATACCCATGTCTCTATCAAGGGTATTCACCTTTATAAACATATAAATATTGAATGGTAATTTCATTTATTTATTCCAAATTAATTAATTATGGATTAACTTATGATGTTGATTGATTCCATGATCCATGTGGAAAACTTATGCATGAAATGAAATGTTTAAGAAGGGTGTGCCCTGATAGTGCTCCAATGCATTGGGTAAAGTATAGTATCATGATACATCATGTTCAATGGGTGTCGACGCCTAATAATTCAAGTGAAATTAGGTTTTTCTCATGATTCATGTGCAATGAGGGTTTACTCATGCTCTATGTGCAATGATCCTTAACTCATGATAATTCCATGTTAAGTGTCGTTGCCACATTTCCATGTTATAATTATCATGATTTATCATGCCTTTATGTTAATGTTTCTCTTGTTCTCCATTTATATGCCTATTTTCTAACATGTATTGTATTCCTCATGTTATTCTATGTTTATTACCTTACTGGGATTTATAGCTCACCCTTTTCTTATGCATGTCCTCAGGTTATCCCATGCAATGCTAAGTACGAGGGAATGTAGTGGTCATATAAAGTAAGTTATCAATAATGATGTCGTGTGTTTTATGTTCTAAGTTGTTATGTAATGTTACTAACACCCAAAAACACTAGATCTCTATATCTTATATGTTGTATCATGTGAAGATTTTATGTAATAAATCAGGTTTAAGCGTGTAATAAAAGTAGGGTTGTTATACATTGACTATACTTCTTGAGTAATCTCCCATTTGTTGTTATTATCTATATATATACACATATATATATGGTGATTTTAACGTGGTACTCATTGATAAGTTTTAATATACCTATATGATGAAAGCCAACAAGGATACTAGATCTAGTTCTTGACGCTGACCCTATGAATGAAGAGGCCTCAGTTTAGGACCCATCATAAGATCCCCTTTCCTCTAGGTGGGAAGGTAGCATCACCTCCACATTTTGAGTAGCATTTAGTCCTAGATGAGTAGGCTGGGTGTAACACCCCAGGTAAATAAATAATATGACATCTTTATATTTATCCATATTTGTGAATAAAATATTAATATTACTTTAAAGGGGATGCTATGCTAGATGGCGTACCCAATACGCAACAACGAGTTTCTTGGGAATCTTACGTTGCACTCTAATAATAAAATAATATTATTTTAAATGGTAGTTAATGCCTAGCCGTTGTAATGGCGGGAATGAACAGAACTAACTAAAAAATTATTATATATGTTTGTCAAATATTTTTACTCTTTACAATAAATGTTAGAGATTTAAAAATGAAAATGAATCCGGTTTTTAAGCGTAAACATTCTAATATTCTTTAAAAGGTCGATTAACCGCCTTTTGATGGCCAACCCATTTTAAATCCACTTTTTGAAAATATTATAATCTCTATTTTTCAAAATAAACATATTATTTATTATTGGGAAATTGAAATTTACCTTGGGTTAATTTTTGGTATTTTTCTGACAATGTTCATTTTTCAATGAATAGTGAAAAATACTGCATTTTACATCAAAACTTCTTTTTCATATAATTTAATTATATGGTTATATTATCTTTTTAATTTGTTTTAAAGTGTAATTAGAATATATTTTTACCATGTAATTCAATGATGGTCATTGGGATTAATTTCACTTTGGAATTAGTCATAAACAAGTACCAAACTTTTCATAAATATTGTTTCAAAAAAACCCGCTATTTGTTTTGACGAAGGGAAGTTTTTTTTAATTAATTATTGAAATTTATGTGTTTGGAGTTTGGTAAAATTAATTACATATTTGGAATTAGAAGTTCCAAATTATGTAATTAAGGCTCTTTTGTTTTTGGACATTATGAATAGTAACGACGGTAATTATCTTTAATTATCTTGATTAATGAGTAATCAGGTAGTTAAAGAAAATAAGATAATATCATAATAACAAAACGACCACAAAATGTGTCCTAAGGCTACTGGTTGTCTCATGGCCGACCATGGGATTACTTGTGCCAAACTTGGGGGCCCCATGGAATCACTTTTGTGAGAAAGTGACTTTTTATATTTTTATTTTTAACGAATGTTAAATGTAACAAAGAATGTATCACCTAAGTAAAATATTTTTAATTTTGTTTACATAAATGATCTTTTGTACTATAAATATTAATTGGAAATCTAAAAGTATTTCCTACATCATAGTATTTTTTTTTATAATTTTTAGACATTAAATAAATTAAATTATTTATGACATCATGATGATGCAGCGATGACCTCATTATTTAACGATTTAAATAAAATGGAAAGATAATGTAAAATCTAAGACCTACACATGTCCAAAACCTATTTGATGAGTGGATGTAGAACCCTTATCATCTTATCCCAGAAACACATCAATTTGGGACCTTTAAAATCCGAAAATCATTTGAAAATAAAGTTACATTTTATACCTTTCCAAGAGTGCCGCTCCTCTCCTCTTATAAAAGGCCCCCACCTCTACCTCCTTACCCACACTTAATAAGCCTTTGGATCGGCCAAACCCTTCCCATTTTGTCTCTCCACATCCCTCTATTACTCCTTGAAGCATCACTTTGGGCAGAAGTCTTCCCAAGGAAGCCTTTGAGCTCAAATCTAAGAGAGTTACCCGATTTTAAGGTAATGTCTTCACTTGAGTCCTTTTGTTTTATTTTGCTTCTCCAACCCCCTAAACTCTTTTTATTCATTTATTTTTTAACAAATACAGTATATTCAATATACTAGGATATTTTTATAAGAAGTATTTGAGATACACTTACACACACCTACATCTAATGGTTAAAGAACATACTGTTTCCGTGGATGGCGAATTTCTGCCTCCCGAAACGATGATTGTTCAACATTCTTTTAACACCTTCAAAGGTGGCCATTAAGATGACACTATACTTATATATGATATATAATATGTTTATGTTTTAATTAAGCTTCGGTATTTTTCATTTATGGAATACCTTTATGGTTTCCATTATGGGTAAACGCGATATCTTTATTTAAGGAAGTGCGGACTACCGTCCCCTCAAAGTGATGTGATTCGTTAATGCCATATGTGGGACGTATAAAGGATGGATTTAAAGTTATTATATATGATGTTATAATGGAATTATAATATACCTTTATATCATTATTATTTTCTTTCCATTAAAGTATGAGATAGAAATAAAAGTAGTGTTCATGCGTACGTACGGCTTACCTTCTCCATGAACAGTGCATTTCATTTCTTATCCCCAAATGTAATGCATTATTATGAGTACATATATATAATGGATATATATGATGTATGTTACATCTAAATGATTAATATAATTCTGTAATTAAAATATACATACCTCTCATATAGTTTTAATTCCATTAATATGACATAGAAATGAAAGTAGCGTTCATGCGTACGTACGACTTACTGTCTCCATCGACGATGCATTTCATTTATTTCCTCTAAATGATTATGTGATATTATAAATACATATATATGCTAGATATATATAATATATATGATATCAAAATCAGGAATGTCATTCTGGATATTATGAACCTTTGACCCCACGAACAACATGTAATTGTAAGAAGTCCACTTTCGACTTAAGAACCAAATATCGACAAAACAAACATTATTAACTTAATGATTACATAATGTTTATAACATGGTAATAAGTGATATAAAAGTAATAATGAACTTGAAAAATGGTTCTTAAGGAAGTAAAAATTAACTCACGTTTATTATTCAGGAGATTAAAGAACGATCGAGTCAAGTCGGACTTGAGGTAAGGGATCCTACTCCTCTCTTTCTTTTTAAGTACACTCTTTTATGTCATTCCTTTTAAAGATCATCTTTCTTGTTATTGGGATGTTCTTTTATATTAATATTACTGTAATTTTTATGTTCATGTGATGAGAGACCCTATTCTCTCTCATCAATCCATTTTGGAAGTTTTGAGTGGCGCCGTTAGGTTGCCGAATTTTTGTAAGAGATCTATCCTCTCTCTTTCTCTTTAAGTACTCTCCTTTATGTCACTTTTTTTAAGCTCATATTTGTTATGATGGGGGATTTTCTTTTATATTCCTCTTTCTGTATATTTTATTGTAATATTATGAGAGACCCTATTGGATCTCAACAATCCATTTTTGGAAGTTTTAAGTGGCGCTGATAGGCTGCCGAGTTTTCGTAAGGGATTTTTCATCTCACTTTTATTCCTGTGAGATTTGTGCTACATTTGCCACCATTTCCTTTGAGTGGTATATGTACTTCCCATTATTCTACTATTTGTGTAATATAATTTAATTTATGGGTATTTACATCAATGTTGTATTGTCTTTCTTTCATGGGGTGTATGTTTCGAAAGATACCCAAGTCGGTAAGGGAACCTTTCACCCTCCTCTTTTTAAAAGACTTCTTTTGTTGGGTATTTTAATTTACATATTGTAATGTTGGGATATGTTCTTATATATCCTTATTGATGTAAATTTATTGTCCAAGTTATGAGATACCATTTATCTCTCTCATCAACTCTGTTTCTAAAATTTTATGTGACGCCGTTTGGCTATCGAATTTTACCAAGGGAACTTCTTAACCCAATTTTGATTTCTTTGGGTTCAACATGTAGTTATTGAATATGTCATCCTTTGAATATGTGTGAATGACCTTTGATTGTTTTACACTTAATATCCACATATATTGGGTGTATTTATATTTTTCACACATAATTATGAGATTGATTCATCCTTGATTTAAGGATACCTTCTTTATTATGGATTTCATCTCATTTTACATTTCTATTGAGACTTCATTGTTTTTATGAACCAGTTCACTCTTATATGGTGTATATATTGTCCTTTGGAATATTATATCATGAATCACTCTATTATCAGGATATTATAAAGTTCTAATTAAATGTTATTCCTCAATTATTGTATTCAAGTGTCTCTCATTTTGTTAAAAACACTTTAACTAAAATATCGTTTTAAATGTTTTAATGATTAATTGTTATAAATATTTCTCATTAATATCCATGTTTTCAAAATGGTTTTAAGGATTTATATATATGGATATTAATGGTTTAAAATGTTAAAAGCTTTAAAGTGGTATGGGACACTTTGATTCAAAAATCTCTTTATTAAATGTTTTATAAGGTTTGGAAAATGGTTTTTAGAATGGATTCATTATTTCAATATCTTAAAATGTTATATTGTTATTACAATGTGGGAATGTTATCTTTTTTTTGTGCTTAGGTTATGTTCTATGGTTATGTTATGTTTCTTGGGCATTGTTTATGAATACGGGTGGTTCCGTGATAAACTAAGGGCGGGTGTGCCCAATATAGCTCTCCAATGCATTGGGTAACGCGAAGGAGTGAAACGTTAAGGTTTCTCCGAAGATATTTAGGGAATATACTGTGGTGGGTATTCCAAACGTAACCAAGAGGGTTACTCCCTACGTAAGAATGTTATTAATGCCTCAAGTTACCTTTATGTCTTATGATTTCTATGATTTATTCATGATTTGATGAGGTATGTTAAAGTGCCTATGTTTTATGGGTAAAGTATGATTTCATTCTTATTTATATATGAACTCATGTTTCCTTTATATATTTTTATATCCCTTATTGAGCTTTTTATGCTCATCCCATGTTTTTGAAATGTTTTTCACAGGTCAAGGGAAGGGTACATGATATGATGATAGTGTCAAGGAAGTGTCAAGAAAGAATCTATGTTTTATTTTAAATATGTTTCCATTGATGGGAAAAATGAATACTATCTTTTATGTAACCACTTTGTTTTAATGTGGAATGTAATGCAATTTTTATGATCTAATTCTCTAAAACTCTAAACCTGAAAAGATCCTCAATGTTTAATCTTGTAGTAACTCAAGATTAAGTAAGGTTTTAGGCTGGGGCCTTATAGTTGGTATCAAAGGTCGGTTTAGATAACTTTAGAGGTTAGGGTATTCTTTAAGCATAAGTGACATTACAATAATGGTTAAGATTTCAGAAAGAGTCCTAGTTTTAGATAAAGTGAATGAGTAAGTATATCTTAGTGTTTATCTTCCTCATTAGTACATGATGGTTTTGTTGATATACTCACACTGACCTTTTTGGTTTTAGTAAATGGCTGGATCTAGCAGGAACCAAAGTAACAGTGCAAGTGAAGGAAACTATGACAGTTTTTTGAGCAAGAAACTGAATGATATGGGAGCTGCAATGAGAACTCTTGTGATTATCCTCAACCAACTATCTGGAGTCATGATTGACCACCTAAACCTTGGTGATTTCTCTAAGTCATCATATATGCGAGAAAAAAATCCCTACGGAAGTACAGGTAATAATCATAAAGGTAAGTGTGTTCAAAAACCTATGTGTCAAAGATGTGGAAAGAAACACCTAGGAAAATGTTTCAAAGGGACATATATATGCTATAGATGTGGAAATGAAGTTCATAAAGCAAGAACCTACCATGGAAAAAGGAAGCATCCAGTTGACTCGAGGAAAGGGAAAGAAGTTCTTTCTGAGGGATCAATTGAATGTTTTAAATGTGGTGTGCATGGTCATTATGAAAACACATGTCCTATGAAGAAGTTTTGTGAATGGGATCACCAAGATCTTACAAATGTTCATTTAACAATACCTAATGCCATTCCGATTGAGGATGAAGAAACTAAAAATGACCAATCAAAGGTATGGATTATTTCATAACTATTGTTTTCCTATTTTGTAAACTTAGGATATGATTCATGATTTTGTTTGTAGGAAAGAAGTATTTCAGAATAAGTTGGAAAGGAATGGTTAATGGGTCATGAAGAATGTTGAATGAGTAAGATGTCAACATATAAGGGCTTCAAGAGTTATGGTGAAATTCTTAAGAGTATTAAGTCTCTTTTGATGATGGGGTTACATTAGAAGAATTTTTATAGTATGTGTAACCCTGATGTTTAATATATGAAAATTTTATTCAAGGAATAGTTATCTGTTCTTTTGTGGACATAGTTATAAAGAACCATTTGGGTTTATATGATCCTTACTTTTGAGGTAATTATGGGTTACTATATGTTATGATGGAAGTGAAAGGCATGAGATAAAATTGAGGATAAATTATGTTATGGTTATTTTTGATGATTTTATCCCTTTTTGGGGAATGATTTGAGAATTATATAGTTTTGGAAAAAGGACAACACGCAGACCGTGTGACTACCCGTCGCATCGGACAAAGCTACGAGAATCGAACCCACAACCAAAGTGCGACTGGTATTTATCGCCTACCATTGGACTACGTGAAGTCCCTGGTTAGTTTGACTGATTCTTTTTAGTTATATGATTTTATGAATTAAGAGTAAGTTGATTTTGGGTTATCTATGGAAATTTATTAACCTATCATGGAGGATATGTGATTAGGTTAATTACTTTTCAATACGAGAAATTAAGAGCAACTGATGTTGTTTGGAGATAAATGTTACGATTTAACATGGAAGACTATGTGACTAAATCCTTCAAATATTTGGGTTTCAATCTTAGTTTGGTTTAATTTGAAGAATTTGATGGACAAATTGGTTACAGAATAGTCCTCGTTGAACTTTGGGTTTTTTTGGACAAATTTTGGAGATTAAGCATAGATTTTATTTTTAAAGGGTTATCCTTTTCTGGATTATCTGACCTTATACTAACCTTTTTGGTTTTGGTTTTGGTTAAATCCTAAATACATGGGAAGTATATAGTACTTTTTGGTGGATTAAGTGATTCTCTAGAAGTTGATTATAGTACTCTTAATGCGAACAAGTCTCCCTAAATACTCGTCTTTTGGAAAAAATATGAGTTTGATTAAGGAATCTAGTAAAAGTTGAAAGTCAACATGATAAGTGATTATGTTTCCTTTTGAATAAATTCCTCCATAAAAGTAACTTAAAACAAAAATGTTGTCTATTAACTTTTCCTACTGGGGAATCGAATACCGTTTAACCCATCACAAGTTTGTGATTTTCTTATGGTTAACTTTCTCCTAGACATGTTTACTATCACTCTCCCTCAAGAACATGACCCTTTGCCTTTTCTTCCATGTCCATGTTTTTCTACATGGAATCCTAGTATGGGTTAACTCGGGTGACCTCTGTACTTATCTTCCTTTATTTTAAAGTGATTGTTTTACCGACTCTTGTTCCGATGTGGGACTTTCAATGATGTTTCCAAGCCCAATTTTAAAATTGCGAGGACGCAATTCCCAAAAGGGGGGAAGGATGTAACACCCTAGGTAAATAAAAAATATGACATCTTTATATTTATCCATATTTTTGAATAAAATATTAATATTACTTTAAAGGGGATGCTATTCTCGATGGTGTACCCAATACGCAACAACGAGTTTCTTGGGAATCTTACGTTGCACTCTAATAATAAAATAATATTATTTTAAATGGTAGTTAACACCTAGCCGTTGTAATGGCGGGAATGAACAGAACTAACTAAAAAATGATTATATATGTTTTTCAAATATTTTTACTCTTTACAATAAATTTTAGAGGATTAAAAATGCAAATGAATCCAGTTTTTAAGCGTAAACATTCTAATATTCTTTAAAAGGTCGATTAACCGCCTTTTGATGGCGAACCCCTTTTAAATCCACTTTTTGACAATTTTATAAGATATATTTTTCAAAATAAACATATTATTTATGATTGGGACATTGAAATTTACCTTGGGTTAATTTTTGATATTTTTCTGATAATGTTCATTTTTCAATGAATAGTGAAAAATACTGCATTTTACATCAAAACTGTTTTTCATATAATTTAATTATATGGTTATATTATCTTTTTAATTTTTTTTAAAGTGTAATTAGAATATATTTTTACCATGTAATTCAATGATGGTCATTGGGATTAATTTCACTTTGGAATTAGGCATAAACAAGTACCAAACTTTTCATAAATATTGTTTAAAAAAACCCCGCTATTTGTTTTGACAACAGGAAGTTTTTTTAAATTAATTATTGCAATTTATGTGTTTGGAATTTGGTAAAATGAATTAAATATTTGGAATCAGAAGTTACAAATTATGTAATTAAGACTCTTTTGTTTTTGGACATTATGAATAGTAACGACGGTAATTATCTTTAATTATCTTGATTAATGAGTAATCGGGTAGTTAAAGAAAATAAGATAATATAATAATAATAAAAAATGACCACAAAATTTTTCCTAAGGATACTGGTTGTCTCACGGCCGACCATGGGATGACTTGTGACAAACTTGGGGGCCCCATGGAATCACTTTTGTGAGAAAGTGACTTTTTATCTTTTTATTTTTAAAGAATGTTAAATGTAACAAAGAATGTATCACCTAAGTAAAATATTTTTAATTTTGTCTACATAAATGATCTTTTGTAATATAAATATTAATTGTAGAGATAAAAATATTTCCTACATCATAGTATTTTTTTAAAATTTTTAGACATTAAATAAATTAAATTATTTATGACATCATGATGATGCAGCGATGACCTCATTATTTAACGATTTAAATAAAATGGAAATATAATGTAAAATCTAAGACCTACACATGTAAAAAACCTATTGGATGAGTGGATGTCGAACCCTTATCACCTTATCCTCAAAACACATCAATGTGGGACCTTTAAAATCCGAAACTCATTTGGAAATAAAGTTACATTTTATACCTTTCCAAGAGTGCCCCTCCTCTCCTCTTATAAAAGGCCCCCACCTCTACCTCCTTACCCACACTTCATAAGAATTTGGCTCAGCCAACCCCTGACAATTTTGTCTCTCCACATCACTCTATTACTCCTTGAAGCCTCACTTTGGGAAGAAGGCTTCCCAAGGAAGCCTTTGAGCTCATATCTAAGAGAGTTACCCGATTTTAAGGTAATGTCTTCACTTGAGTCCTTTTGTTTTGTTTTACTTCTCCAACCCCCTAAACTCTTTTTATTCATTTATTTTGTAACAAATACAGTATCTTAAATATACTAGGATGTGTTTATAAGAAGGATTGGAGCTGTACTTACACACACCTACATCTAATGGTTAAAGAACATACTGTTTCCGTGGATGGCGAATTTCTGCCTCCCGAAACGATGATAGTTCAACATTATTTTAACACCTTCAAAGGTGACCATTAATATGAAACTATACTTATATATGATATATAATATGTTTATGTTTTACTTAAGCTTCTGTATTTTTCATTTATAGCATACCTTTATGGTTTCTATTATGGGTAAACGCGATATCTTCATTTAAGGAAGTGTGGACTACCGCCCCTCCAAGTGATGTGATTCGTTAATGCCATATGTGGGACGTATAAAGGATGGATTTAAAGTTATTATATATTATGTTATACTGGAATTATAATATACCTTTATATCATTATTATTTTTTTTCCATTAAAGTATGAGATAGAAATGAAAGTAGCGTTCATGCGTACGTACGACTTACCGTCTCCATGAACGGTGCATTTCATTTCTTATCCCCAAATGTAATGTATTATTATGAGTACATATATATAATGGATATATATGATTTATGTTACATCTAAATGATTAATATAATTCTGTAATTAAAATATACATACCTCTCATATAGTTTTAATTCCATTAATATGACATAGAAATGAAAGTAGCATTCATGCGTTCGTACGGCTTACCGTCTCCATGAACGGTGCATTTCATTTCTTTCCTCTAAATGATTATGTGATATTATAAATACATGTATATTCTGGATATATATGATATATATGATATCCAAATCAGGAATGTCATTATGGATATAAAGAACCTTTGACCCCACGAACAACATGTAATTGTAAGAAGTCCACTTTCGACTTAAGAACCAAATATCGACAAAACAAACATTATTACTTAATGATTACATAATGTTTATAACATGGTAATAAGTGATATAAAAGTAATAATGAACTTGAAAAATGGTTCTTAAGGAAGTAGAAATTAACTCAAGTTTATTATTCAGGAGATTAAAGAACGATCGAGTCAAGTCGGACTTGAGGTAAGGGATCCTACTACTCTCTTTCTTTTTAAGTACACTCTTTTATTTCATTCCTTTTAAAGATCATATTTCTTGTTATTAGGATGTTATTTTATATTAATCTTACTTTAATTTTTATGTTCATGTGATGAGAGACCCTATTCTCTCTCATCAATCCATTTTGGAAGTTTTGAGTGGCGCCGTTAGGCTGCCGAATTTTCGTAAGAGATCTATCCTCTCTCTTTCTTTTTAAGTACTCTCCTTTATGTCACTTCTTTTAAGCTCCTATTTGTTATGATGGGGGATGTTCTTTTATATTCCTATTGCTTTAAATTTTATTGTAACATGATGATAGACCCTATTTGATCTCATCAATCCATTTTTGGAAGTTTTAAGTGGCGCCGATAGGCTGCCGAGTTTCCGTAAGGGATTTTTCATCTCACTTTTATTCCTGTGAGATTTGTGCTACATTTGCCACCATTTCCTTTGAGTGGTATATGTACTGCCCATTATTCTACTATTTTTGTAATATACTTTAATTTATGAGTATTTACATCAATGTTGTATTTTCCTTCTTTCATGGGGTGTATGTTTCGAAAGATACCCAAGTCGGTAAGGGAACCTTTCACCCTCATCTTTTTAAAAGACTTCTTTTGTTGGGTCTTTCAATTTACATATTGTAATGTTGGGATATGTTCTTATATATCCTTATTGATGTAAATTTTATGTCCAAGTGATGAGATACCGTTTATCTCTCTCATCAACTCTTTTTCTAAATTTTTATGTGACGCCGTTAGGCTGTCGAATTTTACCGAGGGAACTTCTTAACCCAATTTTGATTTCTTTGGGTTCAACATGTAGTTACTGAATATGTCATCCTTTGAATATGTGTGAATGAACTTTGATTGTTTTACACTCAATATCCACTTATATTGTGTGTATTTATATTTGTCACACATAATTATGAGATTGATTTATCCTTGATTTAAGGATACCTTCTTTATTATGGATTTCATCTCATTTTACATTTCTATTGAGACTTCATTGTTTTTATGAACCAGTTCACTTTATATGGTGTATATACTGTCCTTTGGAATATTATATCATGAATCCCTCTATTCTCATGATATTATAAAGTTATAATTAAATGTTATTCCTCAATTATTGTATTCAAGTGTCTCTCATTTTGTTAAAAACACTTTAACTAAAATATCGTTTTAAATGTTTTAATGATTTATTGTTATAAATATTTCTCATTAATATCCATGTTTTCAAAATGGTTTTAAGGATTTATTTATATGGATATTAATGGTTTAAAATGTTAAAATCTTCAAAGTGGTATGGGACACTTTGATTCAAAAATCTTTTTATTACATGTTTTATATGGTTTGGAAAATGGTTTTTAGAATGGATTCATTATTTCAATATCTTAAAATGTTATACTATTATTACAATGTGGGAATTTTATCTTTTTTTTTGTTCTTAGTTTTTGTTCTATGATTATGTTATGTTTCTTGGGCATTGTTTATGAATACGGGTGGTTCCGTGATAAACTAAGGGCGGGTGATCCCAATATAGCTCTCCAATGCATTGGGTAACGCGAAGGAGTGAAACATTAAGGTCTATCCAAAGAGATTTAGGGAATATACTATGGTGGGTATTCCAAACGTAACCAAGAGGGTTACTCCATACGTAAGAATGTTATGAATGTCTCAAGTTACCTTTATGTCTTATGATTTCTACGATTTATTCATGATTTGATGAGGTATGTTAAAGTGCCTATGTTTTATGGGTAAAGTATGATTTCATTATTATGTATATATGAACTCATGTTTCCTTTACATATTTTTATATCCCTTACTGAGCTTTTTATGCTCATCCCAAGTTTTTGAAATGTTTTTCAAAGGTCAAGGGAAGGGTACATGATATGATGATATTGTCGTGGAAGTGTTAAGAAAGAATCCATGTTTTATTTTAAATAAGTTTCCATTGATGGGAAAAAATGAATACTATCTTTTATGTAACCACTTTGTTTAAATGTGGAATGTAATGAAAGTTTTATGATCTAATTCTCTAAAACTCTATTCCTGAAAAGATCCTCTATGTGTAATCTTGTAGTAACTCAAGATTAAGTAAGGTTTAAGGCTGGGGCCTTAACTGGGGATGTGAACAGTGTGATCACACTCCATTAGTTCCAACATTAGAGTCTTCTGAGGTTTCATGGTGATCCAGATACCCTCAGGTATTAAAGGTTTTTCTATAGTTAGTGGTTCAACTCTTGAGGCTTGGTTAGACCCCGAAAAATCATAAGGTGGATTTGGAAGCCTGTCTTTTTTCACAGAGTAGTTGGATGTTGGTGGAGTCTAGTTACTCAAATACACGATGAGTTGGTACTCTCAAGGGATAACTTCCATCAGCTGTTCTCTGAGAATTACTACCCCTTCTTATAATCCATCCAGATTAAAGAGATCCTTTAGTTTCAACAGGGAGGGATGATGGTGGCTGGGTACAAGACTAGGTTCGCGGACCTTGTATGCTACTATCTGGATTTGATCCATGATAGCTACTTTCGAGTATGAAAGTTCGAGCAGAGATATCCTTACTATCATAGTACCCTTGTGCATCCCCACATGTGTTAGGGTGATGGAACTTGCAATAGTGATGGAGAGATTTCTAACTAAGGGTCACCATATAGCTAGTTGTTTCATTGGGTTCAATAGAGTTGAGATGTCTACTACAGCTAGCTGGTGTTAGACGATAAGATCTCATCACAGGAGGCATCCCCCTAATCAATCTCAGACACATAGTTGTATAGGTAGAGGAAACATAGAGAACCAGGGCAGCCCTAGATGGGCCAGTGCTATGCTTGTGATGGGTGAGGTCATGAAGCACGAGACTACCAGACTAGATTTTCTGAGTTTTCCTGGAATTCGATAGATGAACCCCCATGGAAGAGGCGGTACCATGATTAGGGATCTCCCAAGTGAGGATAGGGTGGTCCCTAGGGAGGTGGTGATATCAGGGGATTATGAATAACCTTGGTTGGTGGATGATGCTACAAGGTCTTTCCACCACCAGTGGGCAGCCCACACTTGGCTTAGGGAGCTTATAGTCGGGGTTGTGGGCAGTTTCTTGCTATGGATGTCTATAATCTTATAGTACGCAATATAATAAGTGACACACTCTCTATATTTTATAATTTTTTTTCATTAGAACTTGTTAGAAACTATGTGAGGTACTCTTTCCTCCCTACTTCTTAGTTGAGGTTTTAATGGGGTCATGTGGGGCATCTGTGTAACCTCCTATCAGTTTTGTTCAAAGTATCTCTAAATACACAAGGGAGAAGGGTTATTACCCCATGAAGATTCATTTTTTTGATGAGATCAAAACCATGAGGATGAGTTAGTTTCTCCCAAAGTGAATAGTATCGAGCTGTGGGGGATGAGTCCCTCCGACTTGTGTGTTCATGGGCGGGGTTGTGCAGTGGAGTGTTGCATTAGGTCATGACATTTCCAATGGAGTTTTTCTGTTTGAATTTATTTTTCTTGAGGTTCCACTGTTGTGTTCATTAATGTTATTTTTTTGAGGATTACTTTCCTTCCAAGAGGGGAAAAGACGCACGAGGTTTTTCACATGCTTTTCATTTCTAGCCTCTTATTATTGGGTGAGTTTACTCACCCGACCTGTTCGTTGGTACCTTGCATGATCAATGTCAAGTCTTGATACTGTAGTTATCAATTAAAGGTCAAGGTGATGAGCAACCCATAAAAAGAACTACATGACTCATTATCTAGTGTTGGAAGTAGTAGTCCTCACCCTGAGGATGTAGAGGCACTATCTTCTAGAAGAGTTCTTTGTGGTTTTCTCAGACCACCAGAGTCTCTGGTATGTCTTCGATCAGAGAGACCTGAAACTGACGTGGTGATTCTAGTTGAACTTCCTACAGAACTATGACTTTGAGGTAGTTTATACTCCAGAAAGAGGTAGTTTTGTAGTATATGTACCTATTAGGAAGTCCTAGTCTCGTTAAATTTAGGAAGTTTCAAAGTAGTTAACTTCCCTACAATTGACCCTGGTAGAGCAGGAGGGTGAATTTATCTTCAATTGATGGTGTTTACTCCTTCACTCTCGAGAGTGTAATAGAGTCTCGGTTGTGAGACATTGAGTAAGAGATCTGGTGTGACTCAAATATCCATAGGTAATGAACTATATGTATATTATGAAAGAAATAATCATGATACCCTACTCTAGGAAAAATCAATGATTCCGGTTGTGATACACGTGAAGGATGAGCACCAAGTTACATTGGGTTATTGAAACCTCTTGAAATCCCAGAGTGGAAATGGGATGACATATACAGGAAATTTTTCATCAGGATTTCATGCAAAACTAAGGGCTATGACACTATCTGAATAATAGTAGACCGACTCACGAAGTAGGTGCACCTCCTTGTTATCAGGGAGAAGAATTTAGTGAAGTGTTTTGGGAAGTTTTACATACAAGAGATCGTTCTCCTTCATAGGGTACACTCAAAAATTGTCTCTGATCGCAATGTGTGGTTTACATCACGATTGTGGAGTGGCCTCTAGAATGCATTCAGAACATAGCTGTGGATGAGTACAACCCTTTCCCCCCCATAACGATGGGAAGACCGAGTACACAATCTAGGTGTTCAAGGATATGATGAGGGAATGAATGATTCTTTTTGGTCAGGGAGACAAGATATCCCCTAAGTTTCATCATGTAATTTTAGATCGTGAAGAGGCTGGTGAGGTTTCCTACCGCCTTGGCTGACCCCCCGAGCTAGAGCGGGTGCATGATGTTTTCTACATGTCACAACTGAGAAGATTCATGGAAGTTTTCTTCAAATGTCATTAGTTAGAGAAAAATTTACAATGATGAACTATTCAATTGGTTTGAATCCTATGGTACCACTGAAACATATAGGTTTTCCAAGGAGTTGTAGATCCAGGTGTGTGCTTAGTATCATGAGTTTCCCTAGTTTTTCTTTTCAGGGATGAAAATATTGAATGAGGGAATGATATAGAGATCTGGTTTTATACTTGTAAGACTTTGAAATATTTATAAATATATTTCCAAATCCAGGTGATGAGATGACATGCAATTCCAAGGCCCGATGTTCCCAAAAACAATTATACACAAATATTAAATTTATTTTATAATATTCACGCAATGAGAATGAGAAATCTCTTAAATGGTATCTTGGGTCAGAAATTCAAGGCCACAGTTGATTTCAAAGCTTGCCGTTTACCCTAGGAGGGGTATACCTTTTTTCAGAACATGCCTTCCATAGAAAACTCGATAGAGGGTGTTTTTGTAAATAAAATAATTGAACTAAAATTATTTTATCTCAAATACAGAATCAAATAACTTCTGAATGGGGAATCATATTGGAATTTTGAGACCACTGTTGAGTTTGGAATGGGGTGTTTTATCTAGGTATGATATAAAGTGATTGGGCATGGAAGTTTCAGATTTCTCAACCGCTGATAGTTTCCAATAAATATGAGTTTAGAGAAATGAGTCAGGTTTAGCTCATTTCTCTCTAAGATAGCAATGCTCTGGACGGCTGTGATTAGATGTCCAAACTTCATCGGATCACAATTAAAATACAGGTGCTAGTAGAACAGAGCACAACAGACACAACAGTGGATCCAAATTTTATGTAGGAATTCTATTTCGGATTCTACAGCCCCCCGATTGAATCCTTTATTGTTGTTTTCAATTTCTGTTGAAATTTTCCACTTTATAATTCTTTGTTGATAACCAAACTAACAATAAACATTGTATATTTTGATTTGGGATCAACCTTTATTTACATTCTTTGTGTTCTTCATCATTATTCAATGATAAAATTTTCTCTAATCTCAAACAACCTACAATCTGGGAGAAAGACCCATATCTATGAAGCTCTCAACCTGGGGAGTCCTGATCTATGATCATATTCTAGTTTCAGGTATTGAAGGACCCATGGAGGTGATAAGAAGATCCAGTAACTTTTATTCAAATCAAAACATTGACTATTATTTGTTCAGAAGTTACCAATATGTAGATCGAGTCCCAAGTATCCCGAATTTTGTGTTGGTTTCATTTTGGGATCACCGAAGTGATCGTAGTGGTCCATGGATGTTTTTCAAGCGTGGGTTCTGGTGAGGGTGGATCTGGAAGGCAGCAAAACGATGGTTGGGCTCAATGGTAGGTGGCGGCCTAGGAGTTGTCATGGTAGATTTTGGTGGGAAGAGGGACGCACAATGCGCTGGGCGCCGACGTGGTCGGGAGACGGCGGTGGCCCGACGATGTGAGTAGGACCGGCTGGTCCGGGCCAGTCCAGTTAGTTCAGACTGGGGTTTTTATTAAAAATCCTGTATCTCTCAAACTAAGTGTCCATTTTTGATGCCATTTATAGCCACACGACCCTTGATTTAAGGAGAATCTCTTGAGGCCGCTTTAGGAAATTTTTGTTGTAGGTTAAAAGTTAGATGGTACGAAACATCCTATAATAATAATAATAATAGTATAATTATTATTATTCGGGAAACCTGTATATGACCGTACGTCTTCATACGATGTCCGATTGATGTTAAATTAGAGGTGATATGACCCTAGAATTGAGGAAAACTTTTCAAGATTAATTTCAGGTACTTAAATTAAATTTTGGGGCATACACCCCACAAGCCCCATTTTGGGAATTTGCAGTGAAATGTCACTTTTTCACTAGGTTTCCATTTTAAAAAAATGAATAGCCTATCCCGTATGTTTTTTTTGAGGGGATCAAAATGGTGTGATCCATTTGATGTGTTTCAGGATTGAGACCTGGGCCCCACAGGGCACTGTTTGTGCACATTATGGTGGAGTAAAGTTTCTTCACTAGGAGTCCATTTTAGGCGAATGATTAGTCGATCCTGTGCATTTTTCCATAAGGCTCATGATAGTGTGATCTGTTTGGTTATCCAGGTCCATTTTCAAGAGGAATTTCAGTTGAATTAAAATGTTTCCCTTTGAATAAGTAATGATCAACGTGCACTCATAATCCTTTTGGCTAGAGGTGGCATGTAATCTAGAGTACACTAGCACACCTTCTGGGTACTAGTTCTTAGATTAGTACCTGAGTACAATTAGGTACAATAATAGAATATGAGGTGGGTTTACAAGTCTTGTGGTCCCCACACATCCCTTGTACTACACTACAGATATTCTATCTCTCGTATCTCCTTTAGTTGGACTCATATTTTAGAATGAGATTATTCTATCCTGAGTGTTTTTCCATGTAGAACGTGATGATTCCCTCTATAGTGGTTTCTGAGATACAATGAAAGATGTTATGAGTATGATGCCTATTCGAGGTGATGCTCAATGATGATTGTGATCAGGCATGATTACCAGAATAGTACCGGGCTTACCCTCTAGTGGGACTGGGTTGTGGCATTCTCGATGATCTTTCCAAGAGGTACCATCTAGAAAGGATGAACGATGTAGTTTCTCAATTACTTCCAAGTGGCACCCTCCAGCCAGGATAGGCATGGGTCCTCGATGATATTAGAGTGGAACACTTTAGCTGGAATGGGTATGGGTCCTCAATGACATTAGTGGAACCCTCCAGTTGAGATGGAAATGGATCCTCAATGGCACTAGAGTAGAACCCTCCAGCTGGGATTGGCATGATTCCTCGATGACACTAGAGTATAACCCTCAAGACGGACTATGCATGGGTCTTCTACCCTTATTAGAGTGGAAACCTTCAGCTGGGCTTGGAATGGGTCCTCAATTTTGAGATTACCTTCTTTCTTCAGATATGTGAGGAGACATAATTTGACGTCACCTTAGACTCACAATTAAGAGGGGTGCTTTCCCCACTGTTATGAAACCTTGAGATGGGGCCTAAAACCATATGATCAAGACATACCCACCCAAAGAGTATAATATCAAGGTGTGGTGTTTGATCCCCTTTGAATTTCAGTTCAGGGTAGACATGTGGGATGCTGGACATCATTGGTGGTTACTTTTGGAACTATTGGCGAGTCTTTTCTTGGGTTGAGCTGTGAGATGAAGATCCCCTTACTTCCTTGTTTGTTATTCTTTGGTTGATCATATATTTATCCTAGTTATTTTACCCACTCCTTGGGTTTTGTATACTCTTCTTCCAGGAGAGACAAAGAAACGCGAGGTAGGCCACGTGATTTCTATGTCTATATTCTCATGGTTAGATGATTCTAATCTCTTGATATAGGTATTGAAGACTCGACAAGAAGTTCATCTTATCATTATTTTTACCTCCTTGTTCTTAGATGATCTTACTTTAATATATCATTGGGTTAAACTATACTCTTTTACTGTACCTTGTTCTATCTACTACTCCCTTCTTCAGTACATAGTTTTTTTCTACCTTGAGACTTTTGGTCATCCTACTAAGTATTTTTATACTCACCTCTGCTTGGGATTTTCCCTCACTTGGTGTGCCCTTATAGAAGACAAACAATTTCATCGTGACATCAGAGGAGCTTAGGGATATGTGGTACTTGGACCACGTGCAATGGTTGTAGCTTAGGATTTAGGAGCAGGACTCTCCAAGATATTTTACTTCTTCACCTATTTCTAGGTTGTGGTACTTTTCTAGTTGGGTCTGTATCTTGCCCCTTTTTTCTATTTACTTTTCTATAATTGTTCTGTTTAGAGTTCAATTCATATTTGTGGTTTATTTATAGTAGTGTTGTATCTTGTTTCTTTTTCCCTCTGCACTTTTTCATTGAGTTGGCTGCATGTGTGTGTGTATATGTTTATAGTAAATGGTCTCCCCGAGTTTTTTATGCCTTAGGAACTAGTCTCCAGGCCCTGGCCAATGAAGGCAGGCTTGGGGTAGTTGCGGCTCGATCCCCAACATGGGTTGGGTCGTGACAACCAAAGTGATCCAAATATCCCTTTTATAGTTTTTTTATTTATTATAATTATTATCTCATTGTATTATTATCAATTTTATGTGATATAAAAATTCTATAAAGTAATGTTCTATAAAAAAGTGTTGTTGATTCTATATGTTTCAATAGTTTTATACTATAAAACATTACTAGATATGAAACATGTATACTTAATAAGAAAATTCCCTTTATAACTTGGTCATTACATTTTCCCCCATTTAGAAATTTAACCATAAAAATTTCATTTCACACACTAAGTTGAAAATAGACAAGGGTAATATTATTTTATTTCTTCTTCAGGTTCTCATGTTTCCTCTCCATAATTATGATTATTCTAAAGTACTTTGCAAGGGTGAGTTTTATTATTGTATAGAACATTATCTCTATGGTCCAAGATCTTCACTGGCTACTCAATATAAGAGAGATCATGCTCCTACTAAACCACCTCTAAATTTATTACATGTGAGGGATATGGTATATTATTACTCAATAAAAATACATGAAACACATTACAAACTTTACATAGTTTTTTGGGAGTGAAATTCTAAAGGGAAAAACTCTTAAGTGATCAAAAATATCAAATGGGTAAATATTTATTGGACTTATCTTTCTTTTATTGTGAAACATTTTGAATATGTTCAATTGGGATATACATAGTAACAATCTATCTTTGATCTCAAATTATAGGTCTCATCTAAGATAGTCAACATAAATCTTTTATCAATTCTGTGATACTTTTATGTATTTATAAATGGATTTTTATAGAAACTGATTCTAAACATAACATAATTAACACATTAATCTCATGATTTATATTATACATCTCATGATGTCACATAATACAAGGTCCAAGAGGTTTAGTGTCTTAGATATTATTTGCATAAACATTTTATTTTACTAAAATTGTGAACATTAATCCATAATAATTCTCCTTTATAATTTTTTTAGACATTTAACATGATGTAATCATCTTTATAACCCATGGTATAGAAACATAATAAATGGGTGGGATATGTTTCTCAGTAAGGGAAATGTATATCATAAAGTATTAGATAATAAACATGATAGATTTTTTGAGGAAGAAATAAATATATTAATAAAATATAAAAAGTCCTTATATGATAATTATAAAACATGTTAGAGTAACATAAGGTTATAAAAACAAAATTAAGTAAGCGTAAAATATATGGAATGACTCAAAAACATTTCAATAATCATATAATAAGTGACAATGACATAAAAGTGTGGAATAATTTAAAAGAATATCATAATTTGAAAACATGAAATATTATGGAAATGAAGTACATAATGAAAAGTTAAAATAATTTTATGAAAAACATATAAATGTTTCACAATCATAAATATAGGAAAATTATAACAAAAAAATATGTGTACCTTTTTGGGCTTGATATAATTTTCTCGTATTCCGTTAGGCTTGGAATAAAACCTCTTATGTACACTTCTGTCTTGGGGATAAATCCTCTCATGTGCCCTTTGGCTTGGGATAAATCCTCTCATATACCCCTTGGCTTGGGATTAATGATCTAATGTACCTAATTGTATTGGGTTCAATCCTCCCATGTACCTCATTAACTTGTAATAAATCCTCCCATGCACCTCACTGTATTGGGATAAATCCCAATATGCACCTTTTGGCTTGAGAGAAATCTTCTTATGTGCCCTTTTGAGCTCCTGATACTTAAACCTAATCCAATGAATTGGAGGGTGATATATAACCCCACTTTCCATTATCCATACATATGTGTTCCATAATAAAATCAATCATTAACATATCTGAATGATCCCATGACAAAATTGGTTTCTTAAACATCCAAATGAAAATAATTAACTTTTTATAAATAACCCATGGAAATAAAATGAGTTTCAAAAAACTACCAAATGGTATAAAATAATGTCATGAATTAAATCATTTAAAACAAAAAATTTGATCACCCAAATTAATCACACAATATGGACTAAATAAATCATAAGATATCAAAAATATCATTTTATAAAAGAATTCATACCATAAAAAAATATAGAGGGAGATTGAAACATAAATTAATAAAAGATAAACTTTGAAGGGAAGATATAAGAGAATATATAAAAGGATAATTTTTTTTAAAATATTCAAGTACAAATTACTTCCAAAAAACATTTTTGTGAAGTGAAAGGGATAAATTTTGAAAAAATTAATATCAAGAGTTCCAAATAAAAGATTCTTGAAAATAAATAAACGTTTCAAAACAATATAAGTTAAAATTATTTGGAAAAATATAATTTTATAAAAATATTTAATAGCGGAGGCATGAGAAAGACATAAAGTTTTCAAGTAAATCAAGTCAAAACACTTTGAAAAAAATTTCATCAAAAAAAATTTAATAATAGAAACTTAAAAAAAAATTCAATAAAATAAGTTGAAATAATTTGAAAAATTTTATTTTTAAAAATAGAATTTAATAACGGAACATAGAAAAATAAATAAAATTTATTGAAATAAAATGTGTAATTGATGATAAAACTATTTATTTTGAAAGGATGAAATGTTTTTTTGAACATTTTAAAATAACCATATCGAAAAACCACATCAATAAAAATATAATTAAACCGTTATTTTAAAATTATAAAAGGGATGAAAAAGGATAATTTGAGATAAAAAAATTTGAGTTTCTACTAGGTAATGGAGAATATTTCAGGTAATTAAAAACATGTATATGAATAAAAAGTACATTAAATAGAATGATAAATGTTCTTAAAAATAGTTAATTTTCATGAAGTCATATATTCATAAAAAAATAACACTTTTGTGTAGAACATTATTTCCCTAGAAACAACAGTGAAAATAAAAAATTACATCATCATTGGCTATAATATATCAATCTTGAAAGATAATAGATAAATAAGAGTGAATATGATTATAGGAAGAGATTTTGAGTCATGAAAACCTCTTAAAACATGATGAGAATTTAAATCAAATCCTAGTTAAAGATAAATATTTGAATTATGAATTTTTTAGCATTAATAATAGATAATTTATGATATAATATATCAAATTGACTGAATATATTCCACATAAATGTAATTAGGCACATAAAATAAAATGTATCTTAGAGAAGGAAATCTTGATATGAAACCCTTATAACCTTGGTAAAAATTCTATAAAAAATCCTAAAAAAGGGAGAAAATGGAAATAAAATTCAAATACCAAGATTAAAAGACAATTCATGAAATTTTATATCAATTATCCAATATAAACACCACTTAAACAAGAATTGGTGCATAAATACAAAATATGCCTCAATGATGGAAAATTGAGATATTATCCATTACCTTATTTAATTTCTTAGTCGATCACACACTAACATCATTTTAAACAAAAATATATAACTTAATAAAATACTTCATAAAATTACTCATAAATATCACCCTTTTATAAAACTTATTATAATTCTTTATCATGAGAACATTAATTGTTTATTGCGTATGATGACCATCAGGTGTTAGAAACTTTAACTATTTTCCACATGTTTAATTATGATATCATTACCCACAATTTAATTCCAAGTTAATTATTGATATATCATTTATTATTATATATTATATAAATTATATTGATTAATAATTTTCTTATTCCATTCCATATGTGTTTTAGTTATTTTATGTGAAAACAAAATTCATATTGACTTATTTTGGTAATTTTAGCCAATGAAAATGGCACCTTAATAATAATTTAGATACTTAATATAATATTTCAAAAAAAAAAATAATATTAATTATTTAATTAATAAAATAATAATATTATTTTTAATGTTCCCATAGTCATCCATAATCATATTTTAATGCATTATTCTTGTAGGTGGTTAAACCAGCCCAAACATGAACATGATTTAACTCGGTTGGTGAGTATGGTTAAAGAGGTGTTTATTTTGATGTAATATAATTATAAAAAATAATAATGATATTAGTATAATAATTTTTTATTTATGGTGAACCATATTTATAGATGTTTGTATAATTTATGAAAATCTAAATGAAAAATGAAAAATGTTTGATGGAGGTGGTAATCCTCATGTATGCATAATTAGTGTTACCATTTGTCAACGCGTGAGAGGGAGTGAAGGTGGATATTAAATTAACATTTAGAATCATAATTATATTATATTTACCATATTTATTCGTAATTAAAACCATTAATATAAACCATGAAAGTTGGAAATGAAAAACAAATATCATCTCTCCATGGAGGCAATATTCCGCACAATGCACTAACAAAGTTATTTTGTTTTTTTAAAAGTGAAAAAATAAAAAACTAATGCTTATAACATTAATATAAGAACATAAAAGTATAATAAAAACATAATATTCATAATATTATCATGGTGATAAGATATTTTTAAGAGTAATATTAAGAAAAAAATAATAAGAAAGATATAATACTTACTTTAGCATAGAAAAGTTCCATTGAAATACAAGGTCTTAGGATAACTATGAGTGACCAAGGGATTATTTTTGTTGGAGTGGGTTTTAGGGAGATTACTCATATACAGTATTTTTATATTTTCAAAGAATCAATTTTATGTTTAAGTGGGAACCTCACAAAATTAAAACCACCCAAACAAAATTTAAACAAAAGAACCCTCCAACCACTCTAAGAAATATAAAGGATTCAAATTTAAAAATCATGTAGTTATAATCAAAGTAGGAAGAATTCAAAGCCTTGGGATTCAATACTCCTAGATTCACACACCCTAACTATAACCTTCCCGAGGCTATATCATTTCACCATTGCTGTCTAACTTCCATCGTGAAACCAAAACTGAGCCTTTCACCACATCATCATGTCACTGGATTGACACTGCCTTCAAAATCACCATCCAATAATCAATAGAAACACCAGATAAGACCATACAATGAATAAAAAACACTAAAGAAACAACCATTACATGGATAACTGCTCAAAAACACAACCCAATGCGCCGTAAATACCACTACACCGATCCACCTTGGAGAGAGAGGTGGATTTTGGGAGAAAGAGCAGAGAAACAAACAGACGAAGACTGGTCATAACATCGAAGAGACTCATTGAAAACCATATTCACCAAGATACAAACACCACTGTAGATGTTGTCCATCATAAAAAGCCTCACAACCGAACATAGAAACCACCAACAAAGAAACCTCCACCAAAGATGAAATTGTCATCAAAGAAGAAATTGATCTGGGGATGAAACATACAGTAAAAACACCTAAATTGGGGATGAAATCCAAAAAAGAAAAATAAAGAGGAAACGAGGGGGCTAAAAATCTAAAATAATGGGAAAGAAGTTACCGAGATGACCCCTGACCGCTAAACCGTTAAGCCCAAAACCTCTGAGTATCCATCGCTCCAGATCTGACCTAGAGAGGAGCGGTGTAACTTGAGGTCAGATAGAGGTTGAGATAGATATAGAAAAAACCATTACACATTCACTGGAGAAAAATTAAAGAATAATACTAGAAGCAGACCAACCACGAGAGAGAAGGCAAAACCAATTTTTATCAAACTAACATTTTTATTTAGTTCTAAAAATGTTGTACATGGTATTTATAAATCAAATAATATATTAAAATGCACTATTTTATTCCATAAATATATATTTTATTACTTAAAAGGTTTTTAATCTTCAAAGATTTGATTACATAGTGATAAAATTGCAAAAACAATATTTAAAAAAAAATCAATTTTTTTTTCAAAAAAAATAAAAAATTATTACTAAGTAAATTTTCATAAAAGGAGATAAAAAATTAATTTTAATTTCTAAAATTAATATTTTAAAATTTTAAAATTTATTTTTTAAAATAAGGTTAAATATAGGAAAAATAACTTTTATTATAATCTTTTTAATTATTAAGTTATATTAATTATTTGTAAGCTAAAGGTAATAAATATTAATGACATACCATATTAGTGTTTATTATTGATTTATTAATAATTAATTATTAATATGTTGTGGTTTTTATATATTGAGTGTATCATGTGACACAATTTATAGAACATTGTACGTATTTTAAAGGATAAAAAATCTCCAGACATTAAACTTTGGCTTTCTCAACCATTTCTTTGATGTGTTATGGTCCCGATAGCTTACATTATCTAACTTCTTCCCAACATTTTAGAGTTCAAAATTTCTTCCCATACAAGGATTCATAAAGGTATTTCTAAATCCATTATTAGAGTAATATGTTGATCTCAACCTTTTTTGAATTCTATATATATAACTCTCAATATATCTTTGAGTGTTTGGATAGAATATTAGACTAGAAATATTTTTTGGGGTGATAAGTGCTACTAAAGTTCAACTTTATGATCAATGATTGTTCAATAATTTTACAAAACCTTGAGGTGAACCAAAGAAAGCAACTAAAAACAACTAGTAGTGGTGTTAAATTTATATCCACCACTTCTATAACGTATAAATTTCAATTTTATCAAAATAAACTTCCTATTGAATAAAGATAAATTGAGTAGTCTTTGTATGATGGTCCACTAAAACCCATATTTCATTATTCACTTTGGATTTATTCAGATGTACTATGATTAAATACAAATAAATTATCTCCCATTTCAATATATTTATGGGTAATAATTTCATCACCCTTAAACATTTTTCCTTTTCACCTTCACTTTTTGGAAAACAAAGAACTTCAATGTGTATTCAACAATCTTCTTCTTTGTATTGTGTGACACTATAAGATTTTAGTAATTGTAATTTTTTAAATAATTACAATGTTGAATAGTTTGTAACTCACACAACACTAAACTAAAATGAACTAAATTATATTTTACAATATAAGATAAATATTAGTACATCATAATATTTAAATGTGAAATACCATTCAAAAAATTATAAAAAGAGTAAAACCACAAATAAATAAAAAGTTAGTTAGAAGGATTTATTTTAATTCCATATAATAATTATCATTTTAATGAATAATTTTATGTGTTATATAAAAAATTAATTGAATAAATTTAATGGTTATAAGATAAATAAATATTTTTAATGAGATGTGATTAAAATCATTTAGTTTTAAAAGGTCAATTTTTCAGAGAATTTTATTTCTCTTTATATTGTGTATTTTTATTTTAATAAATTAAATTAAATGTTTTAAAGGATTAGTGTAATAAAATATTTTGATGTACAAAAATAAAATAAAATTATGCTTATTTAATTTATAATTGAAATGAAATAAGATTAATAACACTTAATGATTAACCAATTAATTTTCCGATAAAATTGTTTTCCATTATTTTTTTCATTAAAAATTTAAAATTATAAAATTTTGAATTTAAATTTTTAAGAGGAAATAATTTTTGGATTAATAATATTTAATTAGTTTAGGATGAATTTTTTTTTTCTAAATAGGTTTCATCTTTAGGTGGATAGTGAAAAATATTGATTTTACAAATATGTAACTTTTATGAAATCATCATAATATAAGTTTGACATAAAAAGTTTTGAAACATTTTTCATGAAAAAATATATTTTTTAATAAGTTAAATTATACATTTAAAAATATTATGTTGAATTTTGAAACCTATGTATTACTTTTTAGAACCCCATCTATATTTTATTATAATTAAAAAAACTATGAACTATTCTTTTAATTAAGTATTCAAAGTGTTGAACTAAGTCTTTTCATGATTTATATATTCATAAAACTCTTTTTTTGTTTAATAATAAATCAATAAATATTATGGTATTTCAATCTCTAAATTATTTTTTTGTAAATTAAATTTTATAATTAAAATGAAAATTTTCTAAAAACCATCTCTATTGTATTAAGAACACCATTATTAAAATTATTTTTTACAACCTAAAAAAATTGAAACTTATAAAATGGTTTTAAAATTACAATTTTTAAATTATTTAATAAGTAAAATTTCATTTTTTATCATAAAAATAAGTAATCAAGGAAAAAAATGATTTACCGCAGTAAAAGAAAATTATTGTAAAAAGATATTTTTTTTAGAAAAGGCCTAAAATATCTAAAATCATATATATTATTTATATTTATGGATGTTTTATCAACCAATAATATATCCCTATCCATTATTATCCACTATTTTAGCCACTTGACTTTGACAATTAAATTCCTTTGATTTAAATTTATGAGTATTTACAAAAATGCCACCCCACTTAATTATAAAATGTTCTCTTCATCACACCACTTATATTCACACCATAAGACATTTATCTTGACCTACCAAAATAAGTTCTCAACCCTATTTCCCATTTTATAGTTGTTCTGGTCTCACCAAGATATCATTCTATGAATTCTCAAGGATTTGTCTCGAGTAGTAAGGTAAAATATTTTAATTACTCATTTTATTTTATTTTTATTTGTTTATTACTTTACATCATAAAAAATATATCATACCCATACTAAAATTATTACATTAGTATCATAAGTATACTAAAATATTATGATTTTGACTTAATAACTATTTTCAATCTTTTTCCCAACCATTTAAAAAATGGAAATTTTGCTAATGTTACGTACGTACTACCACATCCATGAATGGAGTATTTTGTTTTTTCCATCATGAAATTACATGGTTGGATATAAGAATTTATTTAATGAATAGTGTTTTTGAAATATTTATTATTATTAAGATAAATTAGGTATATAAATAATAAAATTAACAATAAATCATCACTATAAATTTAACGGCCCGAAATGGGCATACTAAGAGGAAAAGAAACTTCTTCTTTATAATTAATACCTCTTTATCTTAGATTCTTCTTAAATTTTTCATCAATTCTAATTTATATCTTTAATAAAATCTAAATAATAATATTATACTTCTATAATGGTGATATTACAATCACTTCATAATAAATTTTATTTATTGATTATACAATGTTCTTGTTTGGGTTGGTTTAATCACCTACATAAACGACAATATATAATTTTTACATAGATGGTATTGGAAAATTAATTATTGATTATATGTTATTTTAATAAGTAAATACTTTTTTTATGTAATTTTAATATTAATATTTAACTCTTTATTAAGATAGCTCTTTTTATTCATTTTTTTTGAAACAAGACCTTTATGGGTTTCTTCTATCAAAACGGTACATAAAAATTAGATGGAAAAAAATTTGAAATTCAAAAGGGATTTTTATAATTCTATCACTCTACTTTTAATAATATGTCAATGATAAATTTTTTATCAATAAATAAGATTCAATAAGGAAATTACGAGACTTATGCAGAACAAATGAAATTATTAACAAGTGATAACAGAAGTAAACTATAACTAAATAATATGTGGGAGTAGAATGATTAAAAGTTAAGATGGTTATATTTATTATATTTTTAGTTAATGTTAATCCTTGGAAGTCAAGATATAAATTGTGGTTTTTTCTCATATCAATTTTCTTTCTTTGATACATATTCCATATTCATCACTAATTTTATTTTTTGTGGTATATATACTACCAATGTGTTAATTTTTATTATAATTATAATTCAAATAAATGTATTTGAGATATCCATATAAGGTTTTCTCATTAAAATTATTTTTATTCAAAATCTATCAATTTCATAATGGACTTTGTTATCTCAAATCACCTTTTTTGAGTAATAATGTTTCCTCTTAAGTTTTTTTCTTCTATCTTTGGTTTATTTCTCTATAATATTTTATTATATAATAACTTTTATTTCTATCTATGGAAATTGAAAATTTTCTTAAAATATTTTTCCATTATTAATTAATTTATCATAAAATAATAACACTATTATGAATAATCCCCATCCTCTCTAATGTGATCATTCTATTCCATGTTCATATTATTTATTTTAACCAATTTTATCCTTTCTTATATTTAAATAATAATAATAATAATTTATTATGATATTCATAATTTTTTTTATATTTTTTCAAAAGAAATATTTATAACTCTCTTAAAAAATTTGGGTTTCAATAAAGGAATTTTAAAATATTAATGTTTTTTTGTTTTCATGATCAAATATTTTATCTATCACTCCACATTTTTTGAAGGAATAATTGTATCCTTTAAAGTATCCTTAATTTGATATATTTTAATTCTTTATTTTTAAAAGGTTTTCATGTTACCTTCTTGAAAAATTAAATCATTGATAGTGAATTGAAACTTAATATTTTACTACAATGGTAAGAAATGCTTTCTAAGAACTATTCTTACATTTTTATTAAATTTTCATATGAATCACCAAGTGATATATCTCATAAGGATTTATAAATAACCCTCAAAATTCCCCTTTTAAATACTCCTTTTGGGTGATTTAATTTATGGTATAAACTAAACTAATTCTTGAATCCATTTTATGAGATACCACTTTTAAATACTATGAAGCCCATTTTCTTTCCATAGATTATTAATGGTTTGATATATAATTAATTTTTTATGGAAAAAATGTGAATGGATTATCATTATGTGATGGATGGGGTCCAATATCACTAAAAAAGTTTTTAGTTAAGGTTTTATATCTCAAGAGATAATAATATTGAGAATAGGCTCGATGTGATTATCTATGTTTAGAAGATTGAGTGTGGACTCGATGCTATTAGATATGTTCGAAAGATTGAGTTTTTAATCATTGAGGCTATCTATATTCACAGTATTGAGAATTTAATTAATGCAATTATATATGTTTACATGAATTTTCATAAATTCTATGAGGTTATCTATGTTCATAAGATTAAGTATAGACTCGATGTAGTTAGCCATGTTCATAAGATTGGGAATGGTGTTGATGTGGTTTTTAATGTTCAAAATATTTTGTGTAGACTCGATTCAGTTATCTATGTTCATAAGATTGATTTTGAAGTCGATGTAATTAGTTATGCTAACAATATTGATTATATAATTGATACTATTTTCTATGTTCAAAATATTGTGATTTTATATTTATATGTCTTCGCTACATTTCTTTATTATATGATATTATTATGCTCCATGAAACATAATTATTATCTCTAGTTTTTTCACTCTTATGTTGTGTTATATGTGTGTTGATTTGTGTTTAGATGACCTTCTATCATGAATTCTAGATAAATATTATTGTTCTATGTTATTTTAATTATATAGTTCTCCTATGAATATGTTTTCTCATGATTTTATCTATCCTTTGATGAAATGTTGATATGATTTCCCTTAATAAGAAAACGAGATCATCCCTTTCCTATATTTTTCATTCCATAGGTTATGAAAATGAGTATAACTTATGATATATTTAAAAGGAGGACTAGTATGGTGTGAAAAAAGAGAAATATTCATAATTATGTGGAATAAGATTTTATATTTCTAATCTCAAAATACACTAAACCTTTGGGTTATAAGGTTGTCAGATTATTTTGAGGTGTAATTTTTAATTAATGTAAAATATATGAAATATTATATTGGTTCATATAACTTGGTATGAAAGTTAGTTTGTAAATAATGTTTTTCATCATCAGTGAAATAAGTGTTGGTTTGGGGTATCTCATATGGTATGAGAGTAGAGTTTAGTTATTTTTGGGGATTATTTTAGTTTTTATAGGTTTAAGACTAGTTAAACTTATTGAAAACCCTTGGTATAAGCCTAAATATATGAAAATATCTTTTTTTTGTAAATTATAGAGTGTATGGTTTAATTGAATTGAAATACATGTTTGTATATAAACAATTCAACACAGGCTCTAGAACAAATGAACCTAGAGTAATAATCCTAAATAAGGATGGTTGAGTATTAACTCGATCTTTTATCAGTTCACAACAAGTCGTCCTAACTGCACATCTTGTATAAGACTCCCGAGGGATATGATTGGGTGATTCACATAGTATTTATGAACCATTATGAAGGATTTAAATGGAATTTGAGGATGTAATATATAACTATTTATGTTAAATAACAAAATAGGAATATTTCCATGGACCACCTAAGTTAATCTGAAGGAGTTATGAGTTGATCCAATTATAAAATAGTTGAACTGAAGGTATCATATGCCAATAAAAATGTGTCATATGAAAATAAATAGTTGGATTGAGTTTTCACACTAATAAGTTGAATTATTTTTATTTTATTAGATATTATTATAACCATTTTGGTTTTAGTATTTGGTTGGAAACATAAGGATGAAAATGAAGTTGTGAAAGGTATGTATCTAGAAACCCAATAGAATTATAGTTATCTAAGAAGGAATATTTGGAACAAATGGTTGATAATTTCAATATAGGAATATTATAGAGGAAAATATAATTTTTATAGTATTATCCATGATAGTTATTTTTAAATTATATCTTGAGTCATTCCCTTATCTATTTTTCATTAGTAAGTAACAATTGAAATTCAGATTATGTAATTTTTTATGTTTGTGTGCGGGGGGGGGGGGGGGGTGGATGTAACACCCATATATTTTAATAAGTTTTATTCTTTAAATATGTAGTATATTTAATATATTGTATCACACACACTAATAAAATAAAGAAAAAAAATATATATTAAAATTTAAGGTAACCATTAATATATCATTAAAATAAATTGTGAAATTTCATTAAGAAAATTACAAAGAGTAAAACTTCAAGTAAATAAAAAATATAGTTAAAATAAATTATTTTAATTACTTACATATTATTTATTATGATTTAAAGAATAATTTTATGTATTATAATAATAATAAATTGAATAAATTTAACAGTTATAAGAAAAATAATTATGTTAAATGGGATGAAATTAAAATTATTTAGTGTTTAAAAGGACTACTATTTAAAAAAGTTTATTTTTCTCCATATTATGTTTTTTATCTTAATAAATTAAATTAAAAATTTAAAAATTATTATTATAATAAAAAATTTAAATTTTAGAAAATATATATTTGAAAATATTTTATTCATAATTGACAGGAAATAGTATTAAGAACACTTAATGTTTAAAAAATTCATTTTCTTATTAAAATAATTTTTCTTTATATTTTATGCTTCCACATAAAAGTTAAATTCCTAAATTTTAAAATTTTAATTTGAAAAAGGATTTTTTAGAGTAATCATTCCAAAACTATCTTAGGGTGTTTTTTTTGATTTTATGCAAAAAGGACGAACTTGTAGTGGAATAGAGAAAATACCAATTTTATAAATATTGTAACTTTTATGACATCATCATGGTCTAAGTGTGAATTAAAAAATTATAAAACATTTTTACTGAAAAAATATATATTTAGTAAGTAAAATTATAAATTTAAAATTTATTTTTTGGATTTTGAAACTCATGATTGACTTTTTAGAACATAATTTATATTTTATTATAATTTTAAAAAACTATTTCCTTTTCCTTTAATTGAGTATTAAAAATGATCTATTTTATTTTGGAATAAATTAAATGACAAAAATAATATTATTCTCTTAATAAAAAACCAATAAATATCATGTGAATTTATTCTATAAATGGGTTTTTTTAAATTCATATTTATTATTAAACGGCATTTTTCTAAAAGCAGTTTCTATTGTGTTGAACATACTTTTATTAAAATTAATTTTTATAACCTCACAAAATTTAAACTTATAATTTTTTTTTTAAATTTTGGAATTAGAATTTTAAAATTAGTTAATGAATTTATTTTTATTTTTAGTCATAAAAAGGTTACCAATGTAAAAAAATGAGTTACTGTAATAAAAGTAAATTATGGTATAAAGTTAAATTATGGGAAAAAAGTATAAAATATTTAAAACCATATCTATTAGTTGTGTGTATGTGAGTTTTATAAACAAATAATACACCCTAATACATTATTTTAAACTATTATGGCCACTTTCCTTTGAAGGTGATATGACTTTAATATAAAGTTATGGGTATATACAAAAATTCCACCACTCTACCTATAAAAGTAGCGCTTCACTACCTCACTTATCCACACACTATAATCCCTTTATCTGAAAAACCTCTATAAAAATCACTCCCAAACCAAAATTTCTATTTTATATAGGTTTTTGTCTCACCAAAAAACCATTATAGTATGGCTCAAGGATTTTCTCGTGGAGTTAGGTAAAAAATATTAATCACTCCTTTTCATTTATTTTATTTTATTTATTATTATACATCATCCAAATAGATTATATCCATACTAAAATAATCACATTAGTATCATAATTATAATTAAATTTTATTTTTTATGGAATAATAATTTTATATCTTCCTTGAGTTTCATATTATTGATCAGTTTCCACAACTATTTAGCTTCTCCCTCTAAGTGATAAATGGAAAGTATGAATTTCTATTGCTTGGAGTATTAGAGGACAAAAATATCTTCCAAAATAGAATTAATCCATAGTAACGTGATAAGAATATATAAATATACACAAAAATTTATAAACCTTTTTCCAATAAATGATTCAACCAAAACTTCTCCTCACTTAGTTTAATGATGCCATTCCACATGGTTCAAGTTATTAGTCATAACTTGAGCTAGTTGAAAAATTAATACAACAAAGTCCTAGAATCATTATCGTACCATATTATGCATCTTGTTTGGTAAAAAATTATATTTACCTTCACATTGGTTGTTGAAATGATTCATCCTATTTCTATCCATTAAATAAAATATACAAAAACTATGGATGGTAATACTCAAATATATAATTATTGGGAACCAACGAACTTATAATAACTCATAAATAAAATTTATATCCTAAAATATTTGTTTTAAATATTATTTTTAGGCTATTCATGATCTATTTATGACTTATTTCTCTAAGTAAATCCCAAAAAATAACTATAAATTTTCTAATACCAGTTATAAAAACTCAAGCCTCATAAAAAAATATAACATGATTTTTAACATAAAAATCCATACAACCTAACCAAAAAATTTGGATTTCTAGTGACTTTGGGGGATTGGGTTTATAATAAATTAACTTAAAATATAAAATACATCATATTTATTTAAATCTCTATAATTTTCTCAAAAAACCCATTGATCTTATATTAATTCCTATTATACCCTTAATAAATACATATGAAAAAAATGTGATCCATAAATACCAAAGAGGGAATAAACATGAAGTGTAACTAAAGGGTTAAGAGACATAACATGATATTAATAAATAAGAGGATAATATATTATCAGTTGAAAGAATGGTATAAAAAAAAGGTATCAAAATTCACAGAATCATAATAATGTGGAAACAATACCAAACATGAATTCACTATTATATGCCAAAGCACACTGCTAATACAACGTAACAATGTACTAGGATTACTGTTTATGTAATTTTCATAAAATATCATGATATGAAAACACTACCTAGTTAATTGGGGGATATATAGTTCTAATTCCACCGGTCACATCATTCTATGTTCATGAATATGTGTGCCACATAAGGAAATCATACACAAGTAATAAAAATATCAAAAACTCATGATAAGGATACAAGTTACGTAATTATATCATAAAGAATAACTGAATGATGTATCATAATGATTTGTAAATACATAATGAGTTAAATATTTTTTTAAATTAATTTTTTTAATAATTATTTATAATTTATAAATATGGATTTCAAGTGAATAATAATTCAAATGAATGGAGTGACAAAAGAGATATATAAAGGAGCCTTGTAAATGTTACATAAATAAATAAGTTAAGTCACTTTAAAAAGATGATAACATGCATTTTTAATTTAAAACTGATATAAACTAGAATGGTTTTCCATAAACTAGTTTTTTTTGAAATCATATAAGGGGAAATGATTTAAAATTTTAAAAAATGAAAAAGATTAATGAATAGTGAAATTCTCTTTAATTGGGTTTTCTTTAGAGAGTATATTAAGATGGGAAACTTATTAAAACATGTATAACCCTAGTAGAGGAAAGGAAATTAAACTGGGTATATATAAAAGAGATTTATATATATATATATATGTATATATATAATATATAAGTAGTACATTAGAAAAATATATAGTTAATATGAGTTAGTGAGAGAGAATGTGTAACCCAAAATATGGGGGTGGTTCAAAAGTTCCCTTACCTTAGGTCAAAACTCACTTGGTGCATGCATTTAAATTAATGAAAGTCAAATTAATATTATTAAATTTTCTACATTAAAACATTTTTCAAGAATATTTAATTAATTATTATTCTTTTATTTTAATTTATGATAATTTTGTTAGGAAATTATCATCTTTCTCCCTATCCCTAGGTTGTTTTTTTCATGGTTCCAAGGACACATCAGTTTCATGGTAATTATAGATTTTCATATATATTGATTTCATAAATCAATAAGTGTAATTATTTAGAGTTTTTATATTTATATATTTTTATAAATATGAAATATTCATTAAAAATAAACATGATTCATAAAGTATACATGTTAGTATTTTATGGTTAGTTTTTAGGCCGTTTTTCTGACCATGTTGAAATTATTTAGTTTATTTAAATATTTATATTTATTCACCCATTAAAAGATATGTAATAGAATATATTATAATTTCTACAATCAAATTTATCCACAAAATTAATATTATAATATTAAATTAAGGTGATAATGAAAAATGAAATATATCATCAATGGAGGTTGTGAACTAACTATAATCAGGGTGATTTTTCCACCATAGAATAAATATAAGGAAGGTAGAAAATGGTATTTTATATTAATATAATAAAATTTTAATATATTTATGATACTAATGTCATTATATAAGGATGTGTGTAATAGAGTGTGAAGGAGGTATAAGAATAATTTTTAAAGGAATAGAAATGAAAGAGAGTGATTTGAATTTCTTACCTTACTCAAGGAGATGGTTCCTTTTATAATTAGATTATGGCTTCAATTAATTACCTTTTAAGGGGAAAGATACTATAATAAATGGATAAAAATGCTGGAGATGGATTGTTTTAGAGTTTATATGAGATAATAATCTTAATATGGAAGGAGAAGTATAGTGGTGAATGGTGGAATTTATAAGAAGATGAGAGGGGTGTTTTTGAATAATTTATTTATTAATTTATTTTTTATTCACAATACTACCAATAGTGATGATTATTATGAATATAAATAATAATTGGAATATCTGAGGATGATATAATGATTTCTTACATCACCCCTCTTGTAATCAATCATATATCTATATTATAACATAAAATACTGTATTTTACTGTAGTTTACTATTCATTAAAATATCATCTTTTTAAGAAAAAACCCAAAAAAATCATGGAATTAATTTTTTTGAATTTATTATTCCAAGAATAGAATTAATTTTATCAAAATAAATTTTTAAATATGAGAAATTAAATTTTTAATTAAATTCTTTTTTTATTGAAAATATGCTAATTTTTACGACTTGATTAAATTTACAACCCTTAGAAAAACTAATAATGATTTTATAAAATCACAATATAATTTATATAAAAATAATTAGTGTTTAATAAATAATGTTTTTATGAAAATAAACATTTATTTTAAATTTTTTCAGTTGTTATATTTTTAAAAAAATTAAAACATACAATTTTTCCCAAAATAATAAAATTATGCTTTATTTGTGTCAAAAATTTATTTTAACACATTTTACACTTTTATTTAATTATATTATGATAAATTTATTTATATTTGTATTTATTAAAATACTAAAATTTAATTTTATTATTCCATCCATCGTGTTACTATTCTAATGATTATGTTACTATTCATAATGACCAGTTTTATCAATCTAATGATCATGTTGTTTTTTTACTTCCTATAAACACCTCATATTTTATTTATTCATCATTAATAAATTTTTTTATCTAATTTTTATATTCTTAATTTTTTACAATTCAAGTACTCATATAATGGTTTGTTTCTTTTTTATAGAATTTATTATGGTTTTGATTATTCTATGAGACCAAGATCCAAATTTCTATATTCAAGTTATATTTTTTATTTTCCCATCGTATTATTTTAAATTTTATTATTTATTTTTATTTTTTAATTGTTATTTTATATATTAATGTTTTTTTTGTTTTATGAGATTTATAGTATACCACTTTACTAAATATGAAACATGTTTATTAAGAAAGAAAATTCTTGATGTTTCTGAAAGATTCAATGAAAGGGGATTATATTTTTACTTTGTTATTTTTTTTCACCCCTAGTTTTTTTATCCATATGATTTTGAGAAAAAATGAATTGATTTTTTATCATTTGAAATGAATCATATTTTCACAAAAAATGATCAAATTATTTGTCCTATATTTTCTAATCTAGGAGACAAAATAAATTAGAAGAAGTGTTTTGACATGTTGTAAAATTTGAATTATAATGAACATAAATGAAAAAGATTTAAATGGAAATTTGAATATTCAATTCATTACTTCATTTTTGGGTCACTTGAAAATGATTATTGATATGATTGGATTTCTTGATGTTGATTCCTAGAAGCCTGAATTGAGTAAGAAAATTATTGTTTTTTATTGCATGACCTAATTGAATTATTTTATGTTACCATTCCTAAGATGATTCTTGACCACATATTTCCCATTTTTCTATAGATTTTTATTGAGTGATATTTGTGGAATGTAAACCTACTAAAAATTTCATTGTAGTCTTTTCAAAGTTACGACTGAAGAAATTCAATATTTAAATAATTCATGGATTTTAGTGATAATCCATTTATCCTAAGACCCACCCGCATATTGACGCTTTTTAGCCTTTAGAACCAATTTATTTCCTTATTAGGATTGACCCACATTTCAAGACATTATTTTCCTTTACAACCTTAATATTTATATAATTGAATGACTGTAGAGGAGGGGTTATTCAAGGTTGATATGGGATGTTGTATCATGATTAGAGAATTTATGATGTTTCCATGGAATTTTGGGGAACGTTTAAATTTACATTGATTGTAATTTATTTTTATCCTAATTTTTGTAAAAAAATAAAAAATAATAAAAATAAATATAGGTTGTGAGGGGGAATAAAAAATATTCATTACTGAACTGATTATTTTTATCACATATGGTTAGGCGGTGGATGTGTGGTTTATTCTAATCATAGATTTAAAAATAATAATAATAATATTGGGTTGTTTCTTAGGTTGGTCAAAAAAAACCACTTATAGAAAAATAATATCAACATAATATGTGGTTAGGTGGTATATGTGAGTCTTATCTCGATTAGATATGTCAAAAAAAGAAAAAAAATAATAAAAAAGGAACAACAAGAGAGGGTAATTTTCATAATATGTGAGTTTTTACTTTAGGCTTTGGGGGGTGTGTGAGATGAGATTATATTTTGGTGAGTAGAATTTAATTATTCTTATCTTTTGAATACCATTTATTATGTGTTATAGTTTAGCCTATTTTTTGAAACTTACTTATTTTAAACCTCAATACTAACCAACCCTAACACTCAAACTCACTTGATCTTAATTAAATAAAACTCACGATTAATTGTTATATTTGACTTTATGGGCCATAGAAAGTAAATTCAATATAAGACTATAGTTTAGAGCATGTACTTAAGGTATGATTATAATTCTATTAAATTGTAACATTGAGTGATGAGAGAAAAAATTCATGGTGAGATAAATCAAAGATGGAATGTGTATAGATGAAATGTTGAAATATATAAGTAAAAAAATAGAATTATCTTAATTTATAATTGTAAATGAATAATGATTTTTAAATTCTCTATTGTGGATGTATTTTAATTTTATAATCTTAAGTTATAACTTTTTTTATGATAATAATAATTTGAAAATCCCATTGTGTTAGCCTAATTAGGTTAAATACCCCAGGGGGGGGGGGGGTGAATCAGGGTATGAATGATTAAAAACACTACCCATTCAGATCTTATTTCATCATAAAAAAGGCTCTTCTCTCCCTTTCTCAGAGAAATGTATGAAAAAAATGAAATCATGCACAAGACATGGCAAATTTACTTGGTTAACCCTCATTGGGCTACATCCAAGGAGAAAACAAAGACAATGTGCTGATGTACCAAATTTAATAATGATCACTATTAATTAAAGATTTGGGATAGATCAATTCTATGCCCAGGATCACTACCTTTACCATGTATAGGTATATATCTCTGCTTCCTAAGGGTCACTCCATCAATCTTTATTCTATGGATCCCTGTCGGTGGAAAGGATCACCTTCTTCCTCTTCCTTTTCTCACTACTCTGGAAAGGATTCACACACCATTTATGGACATGTAGGTCCCTTCATTAGCAATAACGAATTCATCCTAAACTAGAGTTATATTCTATATTGAAGTCCAACTATCATCCACTTGATGAATATCAATTTACCATATATTTAATGGGAAATAATTGTTTAATACTTTCCCAATGGTCACTACCTTCATAAAGCTCACCTCTTTTGCAAAGCTCAAAGATCCTTCATGAAGCACCTTCCTTTAATGACGCTCACGTATCATTAAAAAATATTATACCTTTCTTGAGCCTCACATATCCTTTTCTAAGCTCAATGGTTTTGTGAAGCTTACAACTTTTAGTCAACTTATACAACCTTTTTTAACTTCAACACTTTCAGTTGTCTTTTATAGCCTTCACAAACTTCCGTTCTTTGCGAAATTTTTAACAAGAAAAACCTTAACAAATCACCTTTGTGATTTAGGAGACTTATAATATTTGTCAAGCATTTATATATTTTAATAAAGGGGTATAGGCCTATTTATAGTCATTTCCTCCAATTCTATAATTTTCCATCTACATCATCACCTTTTCATGGTGCTCTCCAATTTTGTTCATAAATCTCCCTATTTCATGAAGCTTCATGGATATTTTCCCATTCATGAAGCTTCTCATAGTCATATAGAATACTATTAAACCTTCACACATTTTTAATTCTCCACTTCTCATAGTCATGGAGATGTTCCATCAACCCTTCACACATTTGCAATTCTCCACACCTTTGAAAAACCAATCCTCCATGACATAGAATTACTTTTCAATGATCCTTATCTTTAAAAACTCCAATATTCATGAAATTCATGAATGTTTCATATTTCTATGACAAATTCATTGTAATCCAACTTTATAGATGATTGAACCATTATCCAAATTTTAGAGCCCAAAATATTTGCAAACACTGGGTAACAGTGCCGGCTTGTATACGCAATTTCTCATACCGCTTACAGGGAATCCATTATTTTTTATTAGATATTTGTTAACATACCATGTAAAAAATATCTATGGAACTCCAAATATGACCTTATAAAATTGTTTTTTAAATGAACGTAATCAACCCAAAAACACTATAATGACACCTTAAGATATTCTTTCCAAAAAATCCCCCATTTTGGATTTGTTGACAACTCTTCATATTTTGATACCTCATTAAGGATTCATCCACATTCTACCAGAATTCACTTCTTAAAATTCAGTTAGTGATCAGTGATTTAATCAACACATAATCTAATCCCACATGAGGCATGCTCATCGTGAGAAATAAAAGTAGTATGCAAATTATATTTGTGAATCACTTCATTCTAAAACAACTCAAATTATTTCATCACGAACCTTATATATTGTGATATATAACATTTTATTGATCATATTTAGAATCATTAGATTTAAGACCCCCTACTTCACAACTCACCCTATTATCTTCTACCAATGTCTCTTCTCCCATTGTCTTTATTAAGACATTTACCCCTTTTATAGCCAAAATTTCTCGCCATTTTTCATTGAACTCAAAGGTCACTTTGTTGTGGTCTGTAACATGGTAAAGAACAAAGATCAAAACATTAGATAAAAACACATCATACCTCAGGGAGAAGGGGTCCCTTATCCATACTTTTTCAAGTACGGGTAGTCGACTAAACTCCAAGAGCCAATTGACAATTTTTAAACACATATTTGGGTAAGGCATATCCTAGAATTCCTGTAACCTGTAGCTCTGTTAGAACATAATATAACTTCAAAATCCCTTGATCCGCCTTATACATGATAAAATGACACTTGACTTCAATTTTCATTATACTTGATTGATGGGATGTATTTTTAAAAATATTTATATCACTTGAATTGTCATAGTGGATTCTGATTAAAGACTTCACTAGAACTACCATATCATCATGCCACTACTTCATCCACAATAACTATATGAGAGCTTGAGGGGCCACAATATATTCATCTTCTGTGGTACTCAATGAAATTCAATTTTGTTTCTTACTTTGCTAAAAATAAACAGCCCACTAATATAGAATGAATAACCTAATGTTTATTTTCTATCATTTGATGATCTGAACCAATCTTTATCTATATAGACTAATAACTCTTGATGAGATTTGTCATTGTACATTAAACCAAAATCCACCATGTACATGACATACCAAAGTATTCTTTTTTTACTTCAAATAACTTTATTTATTTTTTATTTCTTTGATATCTTATGGATTGATGTGTGGAAAAAAATATATGGTCATTTCAATTTCTAATAAAATAGAATGCCAATTATTTTCATGTATTCTATGACATTTACTACATTACCTTAATCATTCCATAGAAGTTTCATTCATGTATCCACCAGAGTCATTATATAATTGGAATTATTTATTCCAAATCTTCTTAAAACCTCAATGGAATATTTAGATTGAGAAATTAATGTGCCATTCATTTATTGTGTTATATGTAAACCAAAGAAAAATGTAAATTCACAAATCATTGAAATTTTGAATAAAAGTTTCATGAATTATGTGAATTGTTTTCACTGTGATTCATCTAATCCACTAAATATTATGGCATTGACATACACTAGAACTGTGATACTTTGATTACTCTTATTGTTGACATATAGATTGTAATCTACTCTATCATGATGAAAACTAAGAATCTTCAAAAATAAATTTATTCTTGAATAATATGATATTGGTGCTTTCTTCAATCCATATAACACCTTATTCATCCAATAAAATCTATTATCATATTTATGAATGATAAAACCATCTAAATGATCAATATAATTTTCTTCTAGAACACCATTCAGAAATAATGACTTGAAATCCATCTAGAAAACTTTGAACAATATTTGTAGTTCTATATACAAGAATAATCTCAGTTTTTAATCATCACAATAGGTGAAAATAATTCATTTAAACCAATACCCTCTATCTGGGAGTACCCTCTGCACACTAATTATATATATATTTTTTCAAATCACTATTACATATTCATTCATCTTCTCACGAAAGACCCCTTTGGTACCATTGAAATTCTTATATGTTAGTCTCGAAACAATCTTGCATGTCTTATTCTATTCTATTTATTCAATCTATTTTTTCATAGCCTTAACCTGGTTCTCATCTCCAACTTCTTCCTCTAAAAATTTAGGCTATACTTTAAGTAAAAATAATGCATGATGTAACAACTCCATTCTTTGTGTTTGAACTGGAAACGCCTGATCACTAATGATGTTATGTCTGTAAATTTCATCTTTACTCTTTAGATTTTATGAAGATATGTATTTAAATTCCTCCTTTTCATCATCAATATCTTCTTAAGAATCAGAATTTTTACTTAAAATCCCCTAGAGGTGCTCAAATCCTTATCACTTTCATCAGAAAAATCATCACTATATTGTTGAAGATTTTTTTTTCATTATCTACTATAATGACATCATTTTATTTAGCTACCTTTCCAATACTCTTATTAAAACATTTATATGATTTTATTTTTCATGAATATCCAAGAAATATCACCTCATCTTCTCATGATTCAAATTTCTAGTGTTTCTATTTGTTGAAAATAAAAAATTTATTTCCAAATATTAGAAAGTATTTATGTATGGGATTATTCCCACATAGAAAATCATATGGATTATTTTCTTCTTTTAGACACAATAGACCTCTATTGGATATGTAGACTGATGTCAAGGTTTCTTCCTTCATAATTTATCTAGTAGATCTTTTTCAATAAGCATTGTTCTGGACATGTTTTTTGTGATCTAAATCATTCTCTCAACCACTCTATTTTTTTAAAGAGTTAACAATAATAACACTTGATTCCTTATCCCATTTTTATTGAGATAAGTTTCCACCGGAATATTTGTGAATTCTATACCATTATCAGTATGAAACTTCAGAATCTTCTGTCCAATAATCCATTCATATTTCCTATGATACTATTTTACGCAAATTTTAACATTTATCTTGTGGGAAATGAAAAATACCCATTCTATCCTAATCAAATCATCAATGAAAATAAGATAATATCTCTCCCTATAAATGGATCTTGGTGAAATAAATCCACATACATCTATATTAAAAAATTCAATAACTCTGGTTAGCCTTTTAATCTATTCTTTGTATGTATTTTTGATGATATTACCTTGTTGAAAATCATCACACATGTGAGTACGATCATGTTATAGCTTTGGAAGATATCAAGTTACATCACATTTGACCAGATATTCCTAGGATGGTTTGGATAGATGTTGAATTCATTTATTCCATAACCTATTTTCATCCACTCTAAATAAAAGGCACATATCTTCTTCCCCACTTAAAAGGTAGAGATTACCATTCATTCATTTTCCCAATAGAAAAAAATCACCATATCTTCCTTTGAAATTACACATATTCTTGGTAAATCTCATAGTAAGCCCCAAGTCACATAGTTTATGGACATAAAGCAAGTTGTGAGTGAGACCTTCAACAACTATGACATCAATATGTCTCATTTTTTTCCCCCAAATTTGGATTTTCCTAAGCTAATAATCATTAGACCTTCATCATTTCCAAATTTGAAAACACCTTCTCTTTTATATTTAAGCAAATAAAAAGATCCATATTACCTATCATATGGGATGTGAGCCCACTATTAAGGATCTATACACTATAATTGTATAATTCTTTAAGGGATAACTCCACAACCACTTCCTACTCATATATTTCCTTCTTGATCCATGTTTTTGACTTCATAATCAGAATTAATTGATAATATTGATCTTCCTCAGAGTATAATGGGAAAAATTAATCTTACCAAGATAATAATAAATTTATAATTTTCATCTCATTTGATGATACATTGAACTACAACTTATGAACACATTTAGTCTACTTCAACATAATTCTATACATTATTGATTATCAATATCATTATATGTGTCTGAATCCTCTACACCTGAAATAAAAACCATAAAATAATGTTATGGAATATTGAGATCTGTATGGATACCTCTGATGGTTTTTTTCCCTTTAATACCATTTGGCTATGGAACCAATTTTTTTTGAGTATCCCATATTTCCACAATAATAACATATTTGACAAGGTTTATTCCTATGTTTCATTACTATACTACTTGTTTTTCCTTGGTTTATATGAATATTTTGGTTTTGATTCATACCCAAATCAATCTTCAATCCTATAGTGGGTTCAATTGGTCTAACTTAAACCCTTATTGTTTTTTGTTTTCAATAAATCCCTATACCAGCTGTGTCATTCAGATCAATCATTTTCTTCTCATGAAATTACTTTTTCTATTTCACTAGAACTTTGAACTATACTTTTCCATTTTTTTTCCTTTGTGACCTTCTTTACTAGATTTAAGATTTTATCATAATATTTCACTTTCCTTCATAGGATGAAAACTTCCCCTTCAAGTTCTTTGGTATTTTTTTTATTTAAAAATTTTCATTGTTAGTTAAAAAATGGATTTATCTTTTCTGTTATCTTATTTTGAGCTTATACTCAATATACTTTTCTGAGTTCTCTATAATTAAAGATTGAGTTTTTCAATTTCTTTATTAAAATCAAAATTATTTTATTCCTACTACTACATATAAATTTTGGCACCATGAACCAATTTATTTGATTTCTTTATTTTGGTTCTTTAAACATATATCTCATAAAGAGAGGATTCTAATTAAACCTACATATAAACTCTCTCTTTAAATTACTCTTCATCATTTTTTCTTTATTTCCTTATCTAAGAGATACCTAAAACAACCACCATATCATTTTATGCATGATATTTTCAGTTCTCCTTCTCTTAAACCACATATTCTTCTAAACTATCATTTTCTTATCGATGAAGATTCTTTTTTTGAATAAAATTCTATTTAAATTTTTCTTACGTTTCACAGAGGATACATAATTATTCATGGGAATTTCAACTTCATCCTCATAATATTCTTAAATTTTTTTTTGGAAACTTACTGTAATATGTACAACCTTTACACATATAAATAAAGAAAGTGGGAGTTTCCCTTTGATATTTCTTTTTCCTCTTTGAATATTTGAGTAAAGGAATAACATCAACTCATCCATAACTTCTTCTTACTGCCCATATTCAATGGTGAGATTCTTCATCGCCATGAATTCCAAATCTTTAGACTTATCTTTTTCCTAAAAAATCATTATCATCATTAATCATTTATATGGAACTAGAGTTCCATGCATGCTATCCAATGTTAGATCTTTTGGATATTTATCTTTTAGAATAGAAACTTTCAGGTTGGACCGAGGTGTATGTCATCTCAATATGTTCTCAATGATCATCACATATTCGATAATTTTTATGAGAACATGAATGTATTCCATAGTAAAATTCACTCGGTAAAATAATGAATCTATAGACTCATCAGGGTTCATTCTTAGATCCTTGTACTTGTTTCACAAAACCTGCTTCTTTTGTTCTATAATTTTTGAGTCTCCCTCATAAATATTTAGAGTGTTTTACCACATAGAATGTGACATTTTACATGGAATAACTTTCATATAGATCTCATTGGATATGGATCCTACTAATGCATTGATTCCTTTAGCATCAACATCCAGTTATCTATATTTAGATTATGATAAAACTAATCTATCTATAGTAGATGAAATACAAAAAATTGTAGCTTTAAACACATCCATACCTAATAATAAAAAGAAGTGATACATCATATTATTCCATAAATAAAAACTTTTCCATTGAAGGTCAGAATCCCTTTATTATTGACAGCCTCCATTAAATCCCCTTAAATAAAAACACTGAAATTAGCCTTTGGATCTGATACCAATTGTTAGCACAACTAGAATCAATACATTTAGGGAGGGGGTGAATAAGGGTATGAAAAATTAGAATAATTTCCACTTTAGATATTTTTTCATCATTAAAAAACCCTCTTCTCCCCCTTTCACATAGAAATGTATGAATAGAAATGAAATAATGAAAGATACATAATAATTTTACTTGGTTTACCCTCACTAGGTTACATTCAAGGAGCATAAAACAACAATGTACTGATGTACCGAATTTACTAAGACTCATCTCCAATTCAAGGTTCAGTCTAGATCAATTCTATTCCCAATATCACTGCCTTTAAAATTTTTAGAGATAGTTCACTACTTTACAAGGGAAAATCCCTCAATATTCTGTTTATGGATCACTGTCGATGGAAAGGATCCCCTTATTCCTCTTTTTATTATCACTACTTTGGAAAGCATTCACACACAGTTTATGTAAATGTAGTTCCTTTCATTAGCAATTATAATTACATCCAAAATTTTAGGTAGATGCGCTGCGAAAGTCCCACTTTCACCCAGTTAATGAATATCAATTTTCCACAGACTTACTAGTCAATATCTTTTTAATACTTTTGTGATGATAAATTAATTTTTGAATATCAACTCTTTTACGAAGATAAAATAGACCCCATTAATGACCTTCCTTTCATGAAGATCACTTATCCTATGTAAATATCCCACCTTTCATGAAGATCACTTAGCCTTCGTGAATCTCAACACTTTCACAAAGCTGACTACTTTTTGTTAGCTTATATATCCTTCTCAAACTTCAACACTTTTAGTTTTCTTTTAAATCCTTCACAAACTTTTTTATTTATAAACTTTTTCATTGTAACAACCTTCCCAAATCACCTTCACAAATATAGAGCATTATAATCTTCGTTATGTCTTTATCTCTTTTTCTAAGGTGGGTAGAGGTATATTTATAGGTATTTCCTCCTATTACAAAGGCTTCCATACACTTTATCAAATTTTCATGAAGATATCTAATTGTTTTCTCAAATATACCCATTTCAAAAAACTCCAAGGATATTTTCCAATTTGTGGATCTTCTTGTAGTCATGGATATTAACATCAACACTTCTTTCACTCATGATGCTCTATTTTTCATAGTTTTGAAGATGTAAGCTCAACTCTTCGCATATTCATGATGTAGAAAACCTTTAGAAAACCAATCCTTTGTGAAATCTAATTCCTTCAAAAATCTCCTTACCTTAAAAAAACTCTAATATTCTAGAAACTCATGAATTTTCCATATTTTAAAGAGGAATTAATTGAAATAAAAATTTCTTTCTGATTGATCGATTCCCCAAATTTTGGACCACAGAAATTTGGTAAACACTAGAAAACTATGCCACCTTATATACTAAATTTTCTGTACCTGTTCAAGGGAATCCAATCCTTTTTCTTATATCTTTGTCAATATAACATGTCAAAATCATCTTTGGAAATCCACAAATGATCTCAAAAACCTTCTTTTTCAATAAACACAATCAACCCACAAACATTGTAATGATACCTTGGAGGATTTTCCAAACACATTGTTGATGTAAGGACCCTTTGTGTTTCTATGTTATTATTTTTCTTGAGGATGAGTAATGATTTGAGTGTGGGGGTATTTGATATATCTATTTTGTATCTATATATTTGTGTTTTGTAATATCATTTTTTGTTGAATATTAATTAATTTCATAAGATATTCATGAATGATATTAATTTTTTATGTATTCTTATGGTAGGAATGTCATGTGGGGAAATATAAAGAAAAATATGGAAATTAAAAAACACAAAGGCACTTCACACTGATCCACTTTATAGCTCAGTGTGAAAATGAAAAATGAGGAAGCTAATATTTAATATTGAATCGAAAAGAATCAAGAATTACTTATAATGAAGGTTTCCCATGATATTGGATGATCACATGATGTTCCGGAGGCTTGAAAATGAATAACCATATCAAAATGAGGCTTACAGCACTGGAAGTTGACATTACACTTTGAGTAAGGTTTACACAACATGTAAAAAATAAATAAAATGAAATCTCTGCAATATGTGAGGTGAAGAAAATAGTCTGTAGTTCATCCTCACAGATTACACAACGTGGAAATTTTACACAATGTGAAAACCTTGTATAGTCCTAAAACAACAATGTTTACATATCTTTCGATGGAGGGATTTCATTTTTTGACCCAAAACACCATTTAATGTTGGGTTTGACCCAGGTAAACCTGTGGATGACTAAAAGAATTTTAAATATGGGTGATAGTGAAATAAATAGGAATTCATTCTAGGTGTAGGGATTTTTCCACTGGGAGGCTGCTGTTAGATTTGCATTTGGGATTTCATTCTTCATAGATATGTTTTTGTTTTTCTCTCTTATTTTATGAAATTTATTTTAATGTTTAATGATCTTTATATTAATTACAATATCTATTAATCATTCAATTTATCATTTTTTTCTAATATCTCTTATATTTTTATTGGTTTATTTATAATCGGTGATCACCAGATGATTATAAGATCCCACATTTGAATGGATCAAAAATTTATTATGGAATGTGAATTTTCATTACCAGATGTGTTAAATATTGAATTAAGACTGAGAATGAGATTGCAAGAGTTTTAACTCATCAAATAATTATATTTAGATAAGTAACTACACTCATGAGGTTGTCTGGGTATTCTGACGAGCTTTGGAGGCTTTAGGTTATGTTTTGGGAGTTTTAGAGTTCTCTAGCATGGGTGAACAGTTTAGTGTGAAGAGTTTAGGAGAAATCATGCAACAAATTGATGATAAGGTAGTTTTAAGTTCATTTTGAACTGAAAAATGGTTTATTTTAATGATTATATCATGTTTTTGGGTAAACCATGTGAGTAATAAGGAGAAAATGTGTGAGGATGAGAAGTGTCTGAGGCATGGCACATGAGATGCACATGGTTTCATAAAAAATATGCACCTTGCTGTAGGTAGGAGATATTGATGACAAAACCATTGGTGTATGGTTTATAAAACCATATGGCCTAATATTTTATGACATGTGGGTTGGACAGTAGGGGAGCACACGTTTGGCATACATTTTGGACAACTGTGCAGCCAAATAGTGCGATTGGTAGCCTTGGACATAGACAATACCACATATCGGGCGTTTGGTTTGGAAAAATATGTGGCCAAATCATATGGTTTCCTTAATTTTTATGATAATGATATTTTTCTGTCTTTCCCATATTGGGTTTTAAGTCACCCTCCCCTTTATTCTCTCTTTACAAGCACAAACCATAGGAGGCTTCTCATCCATTCTTTCCTTCTTAATACCTATCTAGTGAGGTGTTTTGGTAGTTTTTGTTAGGCATCTAAGGTGATAATTCTCTTACTCCTTCTCCCCTTTATCCTTTACCTTGGTTCATTCTAATTTTCCGATGCATGGGTTGGAGTTTTGATTCTGATTCCACTAGGGCATGGTGGAATTGTCCAAGGTTTATGGGGATTTTGGTCTGATTGGGTAGGGGAGATCCCAATATGGATTTTGTACTACTTTTCATGATGGTTCATTATGGTATGTGATATAAGTGAATTTTACTAGGTTTTATTAATGGTTTAATTTAATTAAGTTTTGAAATGGTATCACCACTTAGGGTTCCTTTCTTGAAATTTTTCAGGGTTATGCCATTGGTCTTCAGTGAGTGGATGGATTTGGTTTCAATTTGGCAGAATGGCCTAGTGAGTTTCTATAATTATTCCTTATTGGGTATTGGTTTATTAATTAATAATTGTCATAAATAATTAATTGTTGTTTTTTGTATGAGATTAAGGCTTGGGTGATTGAGATGAGCCTAGTTGGGTGTGGAATGGTTTGAATGAATCTTGGATGGGCCTTGGAAAGGCCACTGTGATTGAAAATTTTTATTGAAATCTTTATTGATGATATCAGTGTTCTAAGATCTTTACCCATAATGTTATTTAATTTATTTTCATGTATGTCATGTGTTCCTAAAATCCTATGAGTGGCATGTTTTATTCCTTGATTTAAGTAAATTATTTGGGTGATGATCTTGAATTAATTAAGCTTGTTGGTTTATTTTGTTAAATAGAAAAATGTATAAGGGAAAAAAACATATAAATAAATGGTTGTGACTCTTAATGGGATAAAATGTGGCGTTTTTTGGGTTTAGTTTTGTGAAATTCCCATTGAGCCTTTATAATGGTTTTAAATATATGATGTTGAGTTTAACCTAGTTTTGGGTGTCAATTGGGTAATGTTATGTTTTTAAATAATCATTGCTTTGGAATAATGTGTTGACCTGCAAGTGGTTTATAAAAAGGGGTTTAATTTAATTTCAAATGTGAATTTGAAAAGTTTATGTAGTGAAATCCTCTATGAAAATTACTTAATGGATCTTATGATGTTTTTAATTGAAATATTAGACCTGAGTTATTTTTTGGGTTCTAAAGAAAAAGGATCAAGTTTTTAAAAGGGTGATTTTGAATTTTTTAATGAGGGTGTTTGGTTTAATTTATTTTGGAATGTGAAAGGGGGAAGGGCTTGGTTGAGGAATTTTTTGGTTTGATGGCTCATAGGTACCTAAGTAAGTGTTAATGTATTAAAGAGAGTTATTTTGTTCTTATTGAACCTATTTTGTGGTCTTGATATTGATCTTAGTATATAAGAATGGTGGAATGGTTTAGGTGATGGATTGATGATCCTGGCACAAGTAGTATACTACGAATTTGGTTTCAGACTGAGGTTATAAACACTGATATTATACTTATTAGTTTAATTTCCATACTGAGGCTCTAGTTGCTGATGATATACCATGTGTAAAATGATGCTGGATTTATTCTACTTCTCCTTGGGTTGGGTCAGACTGAAGCTCTAAGTGCCACCGATGTTATGTATAGATGGGTTTTGGGATGAGGCTTTGGGAACTACTATTATGTTTCATGATGGGTTATATATTGGATGTTCATAATTAGTACTGATAGTTTCATTTATAGTTATATTCTCTATGCTGGTTCTATAAATTGATGATATTGATGTTTATATTTGATATAGATGTCAGAATAACATTCTAGGAAATGTTTACTTGGTTACATTTATTAGGTTGCATGGACACAGGTGGTATACCTCCCTGAGTTGAGATAAAATGAAAAAATCTTTAATTTTAAATTGGGTATCCCCTATGTTTCACTTTAGAGAACTGGTTTATATTTTTGTATGTAATTTTTGGTTTGGGTGTCACCTTAGGACCCCTTTCCTAGTGTCCACTAAATGAGTTGTTGTGTTCCTTGTCTTATTTCTCTTTTCTATACTATTTATTCTTTCCCTCTATTTATTTTCAAACACTATTTATCTGACTATTATTTTCTTTTGGCACCATTGGTGGTGACCTACTGGGTTTTACTCACAGCCTACTTGGGCCAAAATTTTACTTGGGTTACCGAGTAGTCCTCACATGTTATTATAGGCACATGTCTTGGATGAGGCCTGAGTTGAGTACTGTTTTGTCAATTGGGGTTTGTAGAGTGGTATCATGTGACTTGAGGGATTTGGATTAGGGATGATGTGAAGCCTTTATATTATTTTTGGTATGTTATTTTTATAGACTAGTAGTATGTTGGTTATATGTATGACATAACTATTCAAGCCTTTATTCCATTTCAATTTATTATCATAAAATGTTCCAGTTTATTTATTGTTTTGATGTACTTTGCTATATATTATTTTTGGTGATTTAATTATGGTTGTTCTATATAAAATGGGGTTATAGTATACTCATATTTCAACATTATAACCCCAATACTAGTTGGTAACATCTGGAATACGAGGAGGCACACTTGAGGTCATGCGGTGAACTGTCTCAAAGTACCAGGTTTGTGGCTTCCAGGTTTGGACATTACAATAGTGATTAGATAATCCCCATTGGAGAGAGAAGAATTAGTTAAAGGGGTTTCAAACCAAAAAATCATACTTTTTATTTTCTCATTGTATTATTTTATTCAATGATATCATGTTGTGCATGTGCGTTTATTTTATTCATCATTGATTCATGGAACAAATGATTTCAATAATGAATAGACACAAACATGATTAAGATAATTTATTCACAACCATTGAATTGAGTAATTATTATACTTTGGAAAATATGACCTTAATTAAATTTAGATATTTTTTTTCATGATACCATGATGAATTAAGAGGCTAGGGAAGAACTACACTAACTACAAAGGCATAACATAGAGACAGTACATGGATGATCCCACAAAGAGTGAGGAACATACTGATGAAATCTGTCAATCAAAGGTTAGGTCATCTAAATTTAAATTGAAATTATTTTATCAAAATAATTAAATGAAACAAACTAAATAATTTAAAATGTAGAAATAAAATAAGAAGAGAGGGGAACTGGTTTCCAATGGTGGTTTTACTGAATAAATTAAACCAACTTCTCTTGAAAAACAATCAAACTAAATAGTTATGAAACCATCATTTTTATAGATATGATAAATGTTCAATATAAATAAATCTTCCCTAGAATAAAAATTTTATATGGTATGATGAACCAAAATAGATAAATTTCATTAAGTTCAGTTTTCCCAAAGTAAAAGAATAACTCAATTCAATGGTCTTGGATAAATAATCTTAATCATGTTAGAGTTTGTTCATTATTGAAAGCATTGTTCCATAAATGAATGATGAATAAAATAAAAATACAGGAACAACATGATAATATTGAATAAAAAATTCCTAAGAGAAAATAAAAATAATGCTTTGTTAGTACACAACCCCTTTAACAGATTCCGCTCTCCCCTATGGGGTTCAACCAATCATTGTTGGGTGATCACTAATGATGAACAAACCAATTCCCATAGCTGAGATATTAGACAAGAAATAATGAGAAATGTAATTTTGAATATATATTGGAATTAAACTAAATATCATTCAATGTTATAGTGAATTATAGAAAATAATAAAGAAAAACAAAAACCTATCAATGGGGAATGAAATCTGGGTTGGAACCCTAATAGAAACATCCCAATTGTTGAATCCCTACACCTAGAATGAATCAATATTTATTTCACTAGAACACATATTTATAATCCTTTTATTCATCCATAGATTTAACCGGTTCAAACCAGGCATTAAATGGTGTTTTGGGTGAAAAAGGAAAGCCCCATGCCGAAAGATATGTAAAAATGACCACTTTTATGTATGTCCAAGGTTTCGACATTGTGTAATATTTACATGATGTGTAATGTGAGGGAATGAACTCCAGAATATTTTATTTACTTTAATTATTATATTTAATTCACATTAATTAATGTTTACACATTGTGTAAACTTTATGTAGCATGTAATGTAAACTTCCAGTGCCACAAGCGTCATTTTTCTCTAGTTATTTAGTTTTGAGCCTCCAGAACATCATCCCAACATCCAAAATCATGGGAGACAATCATTTATTGGTATGAATGATTAGTTTGACTTCAATATTCAATATTAGATTCATTAGTTTTTTGTTTTTAGGATGAGGCATGATGCGACTCAGTGTTAAGTGACTTTATGTTTCATAATTTCAATGTTTTAATTCGTATTTATTCACATGTCGGGCATACCATAGCAATAAATAAAACATTAATTTCATACATGAATCTAATATTTAATTAATAATTAACCAACTAAAACACATATTACAACACACGAATATATAGATACAAAATAGAGATATCAATTCCACATATAAAATTCTAGGTTACTAAAGATGATATAGGGGATATCATCAAATACAAATGGAGATTTATGATATTTCCTATCACTAGTGATGATATGAATCATAGATTATGATTGATAATCATATTACATGCTATAAAATATGATATTGTAAAAAATGATAAAGCATTAATATATTTCTTGAATTGATTATAGTTTATAAATACATATAAATAATAAGTGTTAGGCATTATAAAATGATATATTTTTGGACAAAATAAAATATTAAAATTTCATATTGGATTATTTATTTATTTATTCTTTTACAATATTCATGTTTATGAATTGTATATGAATTATGAATATTTTGTATGATTTAATTTATGTGATATTTTTTTCTTATAAATTTTCAAGCCTTTCATTTCATGTTGGTATTTTTACATAGGATTTAATTTTTATATACCTTGAACTCATTTTGTAATTAAAGTTACTATGTTTAATTTAGTTGTTAAATATCATTTATAAATGTTTGGTTTTAGAGTTATGATGAATGGTATTATCCCTTGAGTTAAGTCTCCCTAGAAAGAGGGACTTTGTGCCAAAAATCCTACCATCCTTGAGGCTTATGACTTATTCTAGAAAGATGGGAGTTGGCAATATATCATTCCAAAATTATTCATGTATAGAATATCAATCTCATGTAATTATAAACCCTTCAATAGAGAGTTCACATTAATTATGTGTGAGATGAATTTATATTTTTATAAATATACCCAGCATCTATTTTTGGGTGAGTAATACAATATTGTTGATTTTTCAAATTTTTTCACATTACTTTTCATGAACATGTTAATTTAGTTGGATGAAATGAGTATTCCAAGTGTAAATAGTTAAAATCATGCATAAAAAAAGAATAAAACCCAAAATAATAAAGATTTTTTTAGATATAATTGTTACTAATTTAATATACATGTAATATATATTAAATTGTTGAGACTTTAAAGAAAACCCATCATATATAAAGTGTGATATTCCTTCAGAAACTACACGTGTCATGGTATTGATCATTTATTATGGGATACACTAATTGTTAGGCACCCTTGAATTTTATTATGTAAGAAAATATATTATTGAGGTGATCCTAACCATAATGTGCCTTATTCTTGGTGTTTTCAATAGGTTATGGAAAATTATAAAACCATAACTTTAGGAAAACTAATGAATAATGTTGAGTGAATCCATATGATAGATTTGGATAAATAATTATCCTCTCATCTATCATAGAGTCGTATTTGATACGATTGGAAATATTTGTCAACTATATATAGTAATGGATTATTTATATGATATATAGTGCATGATATGATTAAATATAGATCTTATGTCACTAAATAGATATGATATTTATGGTCATAATCTTTAGTGGGATCAAATTCATTAAAATTTCTTGAATAAAAGAAAAAAACATGATTACTACCCATTAATATGTATTTTTTAGATTATTTAATGATTCATGTATATCATTTTGAGAACTATTATAGGTATGAACTATAAAATAGTTATATATTTGTTTCTATATCTAAGAAGTGATCTCAAAGATAAAAATTAAGAGCATTTTAATGTGAATTTTATAGAAATAAAATTCCCAAACTCTACCCATAGGTGTTAGATAATGGGTGTTTATCACACATTTGTACTGATAAACACATAATCCAAGATATGATGGAATTGGAGAAGAGTAAGGTAGATCATTATGTCTATAATAGAGAAAATGTTTCTATATTGAAAGTTTTAACTTATGATCTATATCTACATAGTGGATGTTTTCTATAATTTTACAATTATTATTATGTTCCTACCATAAATTGAAAATTCATTTTTGAATCTTATTTGGAAAAGATAGGATTTTAATTCATTTTAAAGAACAATTTTTTTTTCTAAATATAAGAATGATTTTTTATAATTAATATATGGTTAAAAATTTATACATTATGTATATGGAGAATACTATCTATAACATTCAAAATAAGAAGTCCAGGGTTGATTCTAATCCCACCTACCTTTGTCATTGTCTATTTGTATATATAAATCATAAATATTTCCAAATAATCCATATAAATATATTATTTAAATCATTATATTATTAATATTTTGAAACATGTGAATCATTTTAATTAGGTGATACGGCCTAAACACCTTTTAGTATAAATTGTAAAAGGGATAGTGGACTGTTAGATCTCATACATAGTGATGTATGTGGTCCAATGAGTACTTAAAATAGTGGTATTTTTAAGTAATTTATCACTTTTACTGATGAATTTAGTTATCATGGTTATATATTTTTGATGAGAATTAAGTATGAAACTTTCGAAAAGTTTAGAGTTTTAAAATGAAGTATAGAATAAAGTGAGAAAAATTATTTAGATTCTTCGATCAGATTGGGGTGGTGAGTACTTGTTATAAGAATTTAGTGATCATATTATAGATTATGGTATTTTTACAAAACTCAATCCACTTATAACAATAAAATTTAATGGTTAGTCCTAGAGGTGTAATAAAACCATTTTGGACATGGTTTGATCCATTATGAGTCAATGTGGCCTTCTTATTACATTATCAGGTTATGATCTGGATATAACTACATTTTTATCTAACCACATTATATATAAAGATGTTATAAAGACACCATATGAGATATGGAATGATAAATTTCATGATATTTATTTTATGATGATTTTTATTGGTGAAGCATATATAATAAATTTAAATTTGAATTAACTAAACACTAAATTAGAAAAATGTTTATTTGTTTGCTATCCTAAGATGAATACAAGAAATTAGTTTTATAATAATTTCTAAATAAAATGTGTTCATGAACTAAAATGATGGTTTACTTGAGAAGTATCACATAATTAAAGGATTTAGTTAGAGAAAATTTGAATCTAGATAATTTTAAGATAAAAAATAGGATGTGTTACTGATATTGAAGTTAAGCTAGTTCTATAAAGAGTTATGGAACAATAACTAAATCAGTTTAGAAAAGAACCTATATGGTTTGATAGGGTTAATTATGAGCCTAAGAGATATGAAATTATTAAAAAATTATGATTAAGTAATGTTCATAGGTGATGAACCTACTGCCTAAATAAAATCCATTTAAATTTATATTTTTAAAAGATGACTATAATCTATGGAATCTGAGATGGAGTCCACGCCCACTAACAAATTTTAGAACTTGGTGGATGAACCTAAAGTAGTGATACCCATATGATATAAGTGGGTTTTTTAGAAAAAATTATATCATAGATGGTATAGTGAATAACTATGGGGAATTCCTAGTGGAAAAAGGTTACAAAAAAACACGATTTTCGCAATGAGGAAACTATTTCACCTTCTAAATTGGTAAAGTCCCATCAGATATTACTTTCCATGAAAAATCATTTTTATTATGAGATATATAATATGGATTCCAAAATTAATTTCCTTAAGGGTAAAATAATCTAGGATGTGTATATGATATAACCCAAATGCTTTGAAGTTCCAAATGAATCTACATAGCTATAAAAGTTTCAATATACCATTTATGAATTGAAGTAATATTTTTAGAGTTGGAATATCTAGTTTGATAATGTGATCAAAGTGATTAGTTTCCCAAAAAATGATTATTTTGTATATAATTGTATTAGTGGTAGTTTTATAGTGTTTTTAGTATTTTATGGGTGAAATACTCATTATCAAAAATAATATCCAAAATTTACATTCTCTAAAGATGAGGTTAGGTAAATTTTTCTCGATGAAAGATATGAATGAAACATCCTACATACTAAATATTAATATCTATAGAGATATATCTAGGAGGATTATTTAACAGATACAAACAACATATATTGGAAATGTTCTAAAGCAATTTAGAATGTATAACTTCAAAAAGAGTCTTTACCAGTGAAACATGACATATATATTATGGAGATTCAATATCCTTGTAAAGAGTTGTAGATGATGGATAAAATCACCTATTATTCCTATATAAGATATATCATATACCCAATGTTGTGTAATCATACCAATATCTATTATTCTATTTTAATTACTATTAAATATAAATCTAATCCTAGTGAGAGTCACTTTATTTTTTTCAATATAGTCCATATATACTTAAGAAGAACTAAATATATGTTCTTTTTCTTTGAAAGATAAGATGATATCTTTGTTTTAATATTTACAATTGTTCAAATATAAAATTACTACTCAACCTATTTTTATGTTTTTCTTTAACATTGGAGAAATTTGTTGGAAGTGTTCCAAATAAGACAACACAACAGACTCAACAATAAAGGTAGAGTACATTGCTGCATCATTTGATTTAAATGAAGACCTTTTAATTAATAAATTAATTTATAAAAATGGGTTGGTTTCTAGCATTGAAGGAGTAATAAATATGTAACATGAAAATAATGTATCTATAGTTCATGATAAGTAATTCTAGTCTCACCATAAGAATCATCCTTTAAAAATACAATGGGAGGTGTTAAGATATATTTGGTGGATATTGTGGATAATGTAGAGTATCCATTGTTGAAACCATTATCTCAGTAGAAGCAAGATGTTCATATCAAATCACTTGGTTTTAGATATGTTCAAGTGATTCAATTTAATTGTTGTAATGATATATCCATATTTTATAATAAATTCTAAATCCATTTATCATTCATTTGTGTGTGGAACAACTTATTTTACATGAATAGTGGAATGGAAATATCCCCTTAAAGCATTACTTTGAGTTTTCCTTAATTGATGATCATGAAAAAATATAATGTGATGTGATGATATGTTAAGGTTAACATGAGTAACTATTGTACTCAATACAAGAGTTGTATATAAGATACAAAGAATAAATTCACGAGGTAATAATTTGATATTTCTTAATTAGTTTTATCCTCTAGATTATATCTCATGGAATGTTATACCATCAGTGAAATACTTAAATGTTTACGATAATCCTGAATCCCATTACTTGAGGTTGGATGGATATATAAAATGAAAACACTTATAGTATTATACCCTTATTATGGCCTTGAGAGTTAGCTAATATGGGAGTAATTTGGTATGTTATTGATCATATCATTGATTGTAGATCAAACAAGATAAGATTATTCCACTCATATTATGAGATTATACATATGGGTCATTGATTGAATTAGACCTAAGAAATGTATTTAATTGATTATTAGAGTCACATATAGTCTTTTTGGATTCCTAAATTATGGACATGTGATGTAGTCATCTACTAGATGGATGACATGTGAAGTATTCATTAACATGGTAAGTCTATTTTAGATAATCATGAAGAGATGATATGACCAATAATATATTTAAATGTTACATGTATAGTAGTCACTCAATGTTAAAGAAAAAGGTATTATGTAGGTATACATGTAATGTATATGATATATATTATGGTGTATATTTTCAAATGAATATATATGTGTATGTTTGATCAAGATCAAACTAACCCACTTTTTTAGATTGAGTAGCACTGATGCTTTACTAGAGGATAATATTTCTGTTAATCTATTAAATCTATGTTTTACATTTATTTGAAACACTATAAAGGCCCATATGTTCACAGAGTAAAGAATTTGGATAATGATTAAATTTTGGAAAAATAATTTTTTCAAAAATGATGACAGTTTTGTAAAAGTCTATCCAAAATAGTTTTGGATAAATTCATAAATTGTTGAAAATGTTTTCATAAATCCCTTATGGGAATTTAGTTAAAGTGGGAGGTGGCTGTAAATTACCAAGAATATAGGGATATAATATTTCATAATAACCCTATGTCATAGGTAGAATCATGGGAATATTTATTCTTCAATAATAGCCTATTATTGGCAATCATCATAGTTCACAATGGGCATGAAACAAGTGACATCTTATGAATTAATTTTAAATGTATTTTTACACAATTTAATTGTTTATGAATCAATAATATTGACCCATTAATGTTGAAATAAAAAATTTGAAATATTTAAATAGTAACATACACTAATTAAAAATAATGGGTTGCTTTCATGAGACGAAAGTCGATTCTATATCACTTTGATTATGTTTATTTAATGAATAGAGTTTATAAAAAGGAGGTGATCCCTCCCATTGATGGTACCCAATACTTTAATTCCATAAGAAAAAACTATCTTTACTTTTAATAATCATTTATCTTTGACAAGAAAGTGATATCACACCATTATTGATTTAGGATTCTCTAATTATGAATGAGAATCCAATGACTAATGAAATAATTCAGAGGTATAATATTTTTAGTTATTGATTTATTAATCCCTATCAAGTGAACATCACTGAAAAGTGATGTTGGATCTTACTTAATTTTAGGTATACTAATTTTTATGATCTTTATTTTATCATGTTGGTTTGGTTGAAAAAGGATTATAAATATTATGGATTTCCTCTATAATAAGATAATTTGATTATCACCTTAAATCCCATCACCATTAAAATAATGAATGGAAACTAGATAATACCTTCAATAAATACAGATGGTTTACTTAAACTGACCATTAGTTTACTGATGAAATACAATACTTAGTTTCATCTATAAACCCAATTATCATTTGATCCCTTTCCAAAATCAAGACAAGGACCATGGGTATTTTTCAAATATAATATAATCTGGTACACGATGAAGGTTTCCAGTACCTCTAACATATAAATTTACGAGTTAATTAACCTAAGAAGCATCCTTGATTAGTATATTTTAGTCATATGTTTTATATGATTCATAATAACCACCATGAAATCCTCATATTTAGAGTTATGGGATGGATAGACACAAAATACATCATTATTTCATCACATTACTGGTAGAGGAAGTGAACAAAGTGTACCATTTGGAATTTTTCATCCTTCCTTTATATACTGATAGGAGAGGCAGCTCATGATGAACTATACAATATCCTTCTTCATATCAGGCCACCAAAATTCTTGATTAATATCATATAACATCTTTATAACCCTACGGGTGTATTTACCACTTATAACAATGTTATTCCTTTATCACATCCTCCTTCATTCCTGTAGAGAATGCGATTCTTCTATAGACATATGAAAATAAATAAGAATCTTGAAAGATGTTGTTGATGATTTTCTCACTATTAAATTTATATCATAGAATAAAATAATCAAAATTATATATTTAGGAGTCCTTGATTTACTTCATGATTGATGATGTAAGACCAATGTGGTATAAATTTACCCCACTATGATCCTCGACTACATACATGTAGAGTTTGACCATAAAGAACATTAAAATCCATTCATCCTTTTCTTCTAACACCCTTTAAGGGTGAATTTTTATATTGAGGCCATTTAAATCTTCATTTTATTTAAAATGAGAATACCACATATCAAAATTAAATTATTTCATATACTCCACCAATTTATATGACCCTTAGTTCAAGTATTTTTGTGAAATGATATATTTAAGGCTTTTATGACCACTGAAAAAATATTATCACTATAAAAATAATGAATCTAATATTTTAATGCATAATACAAAATTAAAAATTATAAATCAAGCATAGGATAATTATTTTCATGAAGAAGATTGTTTCTAAAACCTTATGACACTAATTGATAATCCTTCTCAAGAATGAAATAAAGACCAATTGAAGATATATCATAATAAACCTTAAAACCCTCACCTAGTTTGGTTAAAAAAGGGATGGAGATCAGGAAAACAACTTATTAAATTCTAGAAAATATATTATTTACTAATTAGATAATAAAAACATAAACCCTTTCTTTATCAATACTACCATCAAAGTAGCTAAATTATTTAAGTGTAAAATAAAATGATAGTAGTATCCTATGAGTTTGAAGAAACATATAATATCAATAATATTTAAAGGTAATTTATAAGAAAGAATATATTCCCTCTTTTTAGGATCAAAAAATATTATAGCTTCATATATAGCATGACCAAGTAACATTAATTCCTCATCCAAAAAGAACATTTAGATAACTTTTGATACAACTTATTTTCTCACAATGTATTCAGGATGATGTGAAAATGTTGAACATGCTTGTTCCAAGATATTGAATAATATATGATTTCATCCATAAAATCCATAATTAATAAGTCCAAAAATTGATTAAATAATTTTTTAATTAAATCCATGAACATGATAGAATAATTATTTGACTAAAAGTGTATTAATATATACTCATAATGAAAATATCAACTTCAAAAAGAAGTTTTTGGAATATGTTAAAGTATGAATTGAATCCAATTATATTCTAAAAATCAATTTTGGAAAACCATTTCCACAATTTAATTAATCAAATACATCATCAATTATGGTTAAGGGTTAATTATTATAATTTTTTTTATGATTTAGCCTCTATCAGTCTATATAGTGTCATAAAATCCCATAAAATTTATTAGAAAAAGGTTAGAATAACCCAATGAATTTGTGATCAGCCTAATAAAAACCTTTAAATCAAAATCCTACTGAATATTAATTTATATGAGTTTAGTTGGCACCACATGTTTTGAGTAATTAATATCAGAAAAATTCCAGTAAAAGGTTCAATAGTTTACTCAACCTCTCACTTTAGTGTAAATATTGAAAAATCATTAGGAATGATGTTGGGATACAAATCCATCATATGAAGTAAAACTTAACACCCCATAAATTACAATACATCAAGGAATATATTATCTATTTTATTGAAGATATCCCCTACTTTCCTTTGATCAAGATCTACTAAACTAGCCTATAGATCCCACTCTTTGTGGATTTTATATTGAGCTTCGAATAGAGTTGGGAAAGATACTCTTTGAGTATAGAAATCAATACAATATTGAAATTGAGTCAACTAATTTATTATTAGAATTATATTAAATGAATATATATTTAAAACCATTAGATCCCAGAAATACACATAAATATCTAAAACCAATGAACATGATGGAAAATTCTTAAACTTCTCAATCTTATTCGCCATAAGAGACTAGGATTTATATTAAAAGATAAGGATTCCAATTTAAGATCCAAAATCAATTTTATTTGGTAAGAAAAAACAATGTGACATAAATATATCAAATCACATTCATGATAAAGCAGAGGATACTAGAATAGTACTTTTAATAGTAGAAGGCCCCCTCCAGCATCAGTGATAGATTTATGATGTTCATATACTCTACCTAAACCCCCATATTGACCTTGTGGTGAGAACTATTATACCAAAGATTGTATAGTAGCTTAATGATGATAACTAACCTATACTACTCATTGATATAATCTATCATTAAGTGGTTAGATATTTTAGTAGACTAAGACACTAATGGTGTTAGAGATACCTCAGTCAACTAAGGTCACTGATCGATATTATTTAACATATTTTATTGATAGAGCCTATAAATATATCCATATAAACCAAATTAATGATATTAATTTTCATTTAATATATATTTTTTCAAGATATATTCTAGGTACTCATGTTGGTGATATGTGAAATGAGGTCCCCTAAAATTAGGATATGGGGCTACACCACTATCTTAACTACATTCGAAAGAATAACTTATACTACTATTTTCACACCATCACTTTAATAAACACAGTTTTCTATAGTATGTGGTTTGAGTGGTTAGTTAAATAATAAATTATATCCCTACATGTGATATAGTTTCAACAAGGATGTATTTTTTAACTAATTTAGTAAAGGATAAATGATTATAAAGTAACACTTGAATCTATAAAGGCTTATTTAATCCCATCTGAAAAATTTATTCTTTAGAATAATCATACCCACCCATATTTGTAGAGAAAGAAAGTAATATAGTAAATTTTGTGACTTTTTTCATAATAGATATTGTGACTTACATAAGGTCTATAAATTATCAATATATGACCCAACTGAGAGTGTTAGTATATAAAAACTCAAAAAATATCTCCCAAAATGTTTTTTAGGTAATACCCTATTATTTATTTCCCTTAAGTATAATATCCCACCACTAGTGAGAAACCCATTCTAAGATAAAGATGTCATACCAAATATGATGTTACTTGGAATTTTGTTGTTTTTAAAAAAATATGACAATAATGAGTAATCCACTCATTACCTTTCTATAGAGAAATATCATCGATGAAGGTTAGGGGATGATGAAATTGGAATTACCTTATAATATATGAGGGTAAAGGCTCCCTTTGAGGAAATCCATGATTAATATATTAAAGTAGTTGAGTGAGTGTTTCTAAGAACCATGGATGAACTATTAGTCTAGATAATAGTATATGCTCATAATACCCTTATTTCATAGTAGGATGTGTTTATCTAAGAGGAAGCCACTAGAACAAGTAGAAAACAATATAAAATCATTTTCCCAAGAATAGAAAATTGAAATCATTGAAACTAAAACACGTAAGTCATGTTTACCCCATTACCTTCTCTATTTCTTCAATTTAATGAAATAAATTTCATTTCAAATAATCATTTCGATACTTTTATAAAAAAATATTATGTGCTCAAGACATCTCATAAAATAATTAAGGACTACTTCTGGGATAACATAAAATAAATGAATTATCAATAATATAAAATGGTTTCATAATTAAGGGTATACATTATTAACCCATATTAAACTAGCCATTGACAATAAATATATAGAAAACATATTTTATTATTATTAAATTTTTAGTTAATATAAATCATAAATTGGGTTTGATAATATTATAACAAACATTTTCAAGCACATGAAATTTCATGATATCATACTTGTGTGACACCCCAGACCTACACTCCTAGATCCGATGCCTATAGACACATATAATGTCTTTGATAAAAACTATAAAAACCTAGATATAAACATCTATAATTAAATAATCAAAAATAATGATTGAATCTTTAACATTTGAATAATACTTTCTGGTTTTTAGATTAAGAGAATTAAGACACATTATAAACTAATAAATCCCATGTTTTTCTCGACTATTGGATTTTTAAAAAATATATAAATAAGAAACTTGTTAATTGAGGACAAGTATTCAACATATTTTATAAGTTCTTAAACATGTTCTACCCTTTTAAATATGTCAAGTTCACTACTTTTCGTCATAACCTAGGGAATTTTAACATAATAAAGGGTGATATAAAACTCTCAATATGAGAAAAATATAACCGAATCAATCATGGAATGAACATGGGATAAATTTTTTGCAAGGTTTAGGTAAACAAAATGAATATATAGTCAACATGAAAATAAATTCACTCTATATCCAAGACAATAATTTAAAACATGGATATAAATAATAGCATTATCATATAAATGAAATACATAATGTCAGACATCAAAAACATATTGTCAAGGAATTTTTTCAAGAAAATTCACTTGTCATCAAGACCATAATCAAGATATCCTAATATCATGGACATGTGCCAAGACAATATCCTATTATGGGAAGAGGTATACACCAATACTCAACCTATTTTTTCTCATGAGGCATATCGATGTATCAAGGGGATATATAATTTTGGGTCCCATATGTAACTTGTTTAATTCAAATACCTTTAACATAAGGGAAAATAAATAAAAAATAGATAATCAACCTTTCCAATATTCATCTGTATTGAAATAAATATAAAATTTCAATAATTATTCCCATTATAATAAAATGGGTAACTATATCATAATACATACATAAGAAGAAGTTTGATGGTTAAACAATAATAGTCAAGTTCATAATAATCATCAATATTTGAATAACAATTGAAATAATACTCATATTTTTTTTACATATCAATATAATATCATAATTTTTTGGAGAACATCATCTAATATGAGTTATGTAAAATATTATGTTCAAACCATATAGAAAAATGAGTATACAACTAAGACAATACTAGAAAAACATAATAACAATCTATAAAGAGAAAAAAAGTGGATGGTTTTAAAAGAATATATCCTAAGAAGTGAGAAATATTTTTGAAAGGTTTTATGTGGTAGGAATTTATATCCACATAAAATTATGAGACAACAAAACATAATAAAATAAAAGGGTATAATTTACTAAACTTATTAGAAATAAATTAAAACAATAATCATTACATAATGAATATAAATTGTGTTACATAAAATCCTCAATACTAGATACATTGGAGTTTGTGGTCTAGAACCAACTACGTTGTAATTTATTCATTAATAAATACCTTATCACATCTTGATTGTTCTTATATGTGACAATACATGTGATAATGTCCTAAGGATAGCTATCACACCAAAGGGTCATAGTGGACCCGTGCTATGATGAGAACCCAGAAGTGCCATAACACTATTCTTGAATACATGTTTTATAGCTGAATGATGTTTTTTGAGGGACAGAAATAATACAGGACATTAAGTGTGAGGAATAACAAAAATTTGAGGCACCTTATAATGGTGTTCACCCTTGGTAATATCCAGGAGGATATTATGAGAACGCGACCCGCCAGTAGGAAATCCACATTTCATAGTGTCATTGGATGTTCTTATATGCGGACGTGTGTATTGGTCCTTATAATTTAATATTATTATTAATGGGTATTACAACTCACACACTTAGATGTATTGATGAAACTATGAAGACACACTATTCATAGCAAGGTAAGATATGTTGGGTGCGTCATGAGTACTATTGCATTAATAGATAATGCAATAAAGGATTTTACCTTTATGTTCTATAGTGGAAGTTGATATCTTGGTCCCTTTGATGGAATTGATATAGCCTAAAAAAATCCATTAACATGGTAAGGAATAGAAAAATTCAATTACGAGATGTCAAAGAAAGAATAATCGAGCACATGGGTTGATGGCACTAGCATGCAACCATATTGATTTGAGATATCGAGACAAAAGGATTACACTACACGGTAAACATTCGTAGGAGGTGACACATCATTACAGCATTAAATTCTTTCTATATCGGTGCCTTGGAGTGTTTCTAGATACTAACCTTGGACTTAGGCAGGCTCTTCCAAATGCCACTAAGAATGAGGCCTAGAGGGTCACACACTATGTGTGCCCAAGTATCTCAGTTAAATATTCATTTAACAAGTGGAATAAATATTATTCCTGATTGTGGTTTAATAATTATGTAAATATGACTTATTACATTTATTTAGACACTAGTTATTTGAGAGAATATACTGTGGGTGAAATAATATATTTATTAGTGAGTAATGAAGTGATATTTATTTAAGAAATAAATAGTCATTATTCAAGGTCTAATAAATATGATGGAGGAAATAAAGAAAATAGAAAAAAATTACACAACATGTATATTAATATACATGCCGTGTAGTTTTTCTGGGGGTTTTTGAGAATTAATAATATTTATTTAATTAAATAATATTTGTTCTAATTCGTTGGGCACATGTCAACTAATCATAATAGCCAACTTTTATTATTAGACATGGGGTGTTACTAAGAATTAAATGAAATGAATAAATTCTTTTGTGTAATAAATTCATTTTATTATTCTACGTAATTAAAATACCAATTGTATTATTCTCATGAGCCTAGCCATTATTTTTGGTTTTACAAAATAGATTTAAAAAATCTCTCAAGCCAAGAGAGAATTTTTTTTCCACTAAAAATGTCCTCAAGTTATGGGAGAGATCCTCCTACACCGGATCAAGGAGAGCACTTTGGAAGAGGCTATCAATGTGATCAAATGTGAACATCGTAAGCGAAGGCTCTTCCACTCTAGTACCCAGAGATCCCTTCAATGACGTCCAGAGATACATGGAACATGTGTGGATTACCACTAGAGTAATCCTACTCTTAGATTCTACGATGCAGTGGCGGATCACATTGGATCATGACCAGAAACATCAATAAAGAGAGAATTCCATCTAGGTAATTATTGTATTTTAATTAAATTAATTATAACCAACATATGATGATCCTTTATATGGTTATGGGGATTCCCACTTTTTCTTTCGTTCTTCTTTCTATTTTGAAGATCTGACATTTTATTATCATGATATATCTCAGATTGATCATTGTTAATGGAAAAATTAATGTTGGGTACACCCATCCACATGATTCCACTTCACCCAGAACCTACATTTGGTATTAGGGAGAGAATATTGTTGATTATAATTATTTAGTTTTTTTTTGATGATTTACGCATTTAATAATTCAGTTGTTTTAATTCAAGTTAATTGTTCTACAAATTTTATTCTCGAGATTTGTTCATCCTCTTTTGTTTCTCGTTCACAATATAAAAATGATATTTTCTTTTAATTTTGATTAAAATAAAATAGAGGATCTGATCCAGAGGCACCAAATATTCCTGTATGAACAACACTAGAACACACGACGTGTATTCGACAATACATGCAATGCAGTCTAGGTTCCATGCACTGAGACTGGCCCGCCAAACCAAGCCATGTGTTGGAGTCTATCTAAGTCTTAAATGACTCAGTGTGTTGACCCAGAACAAGTGGCATATAGTTTCATGATTACATGTTGTATGGACCACTAGAAATAGTGTGTAGTTCCTTCAGGTTAGGGTTGGACCATGTACCACGTACATGGATTTCCCAGATGGAGACTATGTAATGCAGACACTACATGGCGTGTGTCCCACTGGACACACCAAAACATTGAATATTTTTGAATTACATCCACACGCCATGTCCCCGGGCGTGTACTTCAGATGGATGGTGAATGATAGTACACGCCATGTAGTCATAACTACACACCATTTAATCATAAAAATTACATATATTTATTAAAATTTATTATTATATTATACAAACCCTTGAGACATGTACCATGGTGTGGGCGTAAAGGCGAGGCACAATACATGATAGGTGTTTTAAATATATGTGTTTAACTAAACATCTGTGTAATGTTCATTTCTACTCATTGGGTTTTTATGAATGGGAATTAACCGAGTTTCCTCCAAGGTAAAAGTTATGTATAAAGATAATTTTAAATGAATTTATTTGTTTAAAATTATGATGGATGATAATCTCATGGAAATTTAGAAAAGGGTTTAAGATAAAAGGACTAGTTAATTAAAGATAATTAATTGATTCGAGCATGATTTATCTTAAACAAGAATAATTAAATAATTGAATGATAGTTTTATTTATGCTTAAATATCATTTATTGCATGGATGATCATGACCTAGACCTAGACCATTATATGTGGATGGTTTATTTTAATTTATTAATTTAAATGAATTTTTTTGTCTTGTGAGCCTTATTTTCAGTAATTTGGATGGCCAGCATACCCAATGTTTCTTTTATGTAAAACCCCATTTTACACCTCACCTATGAGTGAGATAAAATCATATGTAATGGATAGAGCTCTGAAGCTAGTGGAGTCAGCTCAAGTTAGGATATAAGATGAAACCAATCCAAGGATATATAAAGGTGGACATTTGGAAATCTATAAACACAAACCCAAAAAGATTCACGGTGTCTCTACTCTAGGTCTTGGGTTATTTTATCAACTTCTAGATAAACTAACCAATAGAAAAACCTCGTGATCATACAATTTATTTTATTTTGGTCATTTTCATGATTTATTTATTGTGGGTGTGTTGTCATGACCATACAATTAATGAATTAAACAAGCATTCCAGATGGAACAAAAATAAGACTTACTTATGCATAAATATTATCCTAGACATGGTTAATCACTTATTTATATCCAACTTAATATTAAAAGTCATGTAATAAAGATAATAAAATAGAAATTTATGTATAAGGATAAAATCCTTCAAAGAAAAAGTAAGTCGGTATATCGTTCCATAATCTTGGTTAGAATCGAACCATAGTTCAAAGTACTTGACCAACCCTAGTTTGGGTGCTTTCAATTTTTGGGGAATTATAATTAAATGTTTTGGGTTGACTTGAATTGGTTCACATTTAGGGTTGACTTCCACAACATATTTTGGTGTAAACAAGAGTCAAAGGCTGAGGAAATCCAAAATAAATGATTTCAGTATTGGGGAGTCCACTCAACGAATCAAGGAACTGCAAGTTAATGCATTTGGAATTTGAAATGCCTACATAAAACCCTTCAAGTTGCTTGAACAACCTTAGTTGGGTTAATTCAAAGGGAAATATGGATCCTTGCCACTATAATATTCAGGAGACAGAATATTCCAAAGTCAATGGTGAGGGCTTTTAGATTTCGATAAAATAGTGGGCGACTAATAAATATTAATTTATTTATTTGTCTCATTTTGTCATGATAAAGTACTAAATAATTTCTCATTTTAATTTGTATAAATGGAAAGAAAAATGACATCAAACATATCATTGAGAACCATATTTGAGAAGTGAAACCATATCACCAACACCAATTTCCAAGAATGGAAGAGGCGTTTACACGTCATCCTTCGCCGTGAGAGGAAATTCTATGTGATGGAGGATCCTATTCCAGTTGCACCTAGAAAAGAGGCTTGTAATGAGGAATTATCTCTCTATATGAAACACATGAATGATGCTATAGATATCCAATGTTTCAGGCTATCAGCCATTTCTAATGATCTCTTGAAGCAACATGAAAACATGGATGTGTATAACATGATGTCTCACCTTATGTATCTTTATCAAGAGAAGGCAAGATATGAGAGATATGAGATATCCAATGATTTGTTCACAACTAAGATTGGAGAGTCTGTGCCATCTGGGCCTCATGTAGTCAAGCTTATTGGCTACTTTTAATTCTTGGATAACTTATGGATTAAGTTCCCAAATGAGTTGCGTATAGATCTCATCCTATCATCCCTGCCCAAGACCTTCTCTAGCATTATTTTCAATTTCATCATGAGCAACAATGAGAAGAGTCTGTCAGAACTTATGAACTTAATTAACTAGTAGATAAGGAAATGGGATGTGACAAACCCACAGTTCTTATGGTGCATAAGAAGAGGAAGGACAAGGCTAAGGGAATAAAGGATTATAAATGGTTTGAATCTCCCAAGCACTGTCCCTCCAAGAAGGGGAAGATCCAAAGGCAGGGAAAGGAACAGAAAGTGGTATGTTTTTCATGTGGAAATCTAGGACACTAGAAGAGGAACTACACCCAGAATCATGGGGATGCTAAAGGTTCGTTCGTTATCAAGTTTAATCTTTCTATTTCTACACATTGGGTATTAGATATAGCCTGTGGAGGTAAACCTAGTAGATTTAGAAATATTTTCAAAGGAGATGTGGATCTTCGAGCTACCAATATCATGAGGCTAGATATATTAGCCATTGGCGATTACCATCTCTCATTTCCAACAAGGATGCTTTTAGTTTTATATAACTATTATTATATGCCTAGTGTTACCAAGAACATAATTTCTGTAACATATTTGGATATGGATAGATTTATTTTCAAGTTTGGAAATAAGGGTTGTTTATTTTATAAGAACGAAAAATGTTATGGTGTGGCACATTTAAATAATGGGTTTTATGTATTAAATTATGAAAACCTAGTGTTGAAAATCGATAACGAAACAAACTCACATGACTCATACAACACCCAATTGGGGCATCACTATCTTGGTCATTTAAACAAGAAGCACTTAAAAAATCTCTCCCAAGATGGTTATTTAGAATCTAATTAGCTAAAACCACTTGATATATGTCACTATTGTTTAGAAGGTAAAATAAACAAGCTGGATTTCGGTGGAAAGGGTGAAAGGGCCCTATAGTTTCTACGATTAGTGCACATGGATGTTTTTGGACCATTTCTAGTAGAAACTAGAGGTGGATATTTTTACTTTATAACTTTTACTGATGATTTGAGTAGATATGGATATATCTACTTAATGAAGTATAAGTCAAAGTCCTTATAGAAATTTAAGGAATTCAATAATGAAGTAGAGAATCAGCTTGGTAAGAAGATAAAGAATCTTTGATCAGATTGAGGTGGGGAATATATGAACCAAGAGTTCATCGATCTTCTGTGGGAGTCTGGGATTCTATATCAACTCACTACTCCTTATACACCATAGTAGAATGGTGTTAGTGAAATGAGGAACCACACCTTGTTGGACATGGTGAGTTATATGATGAGTAGTACAAATCTTTCATTATCATTTTGGGGATATGCATTACAAACTGCTTCATGCACATTAAACTGAGTACCAACTAAGGTGAAAAATGGAACTCCCTCCAATTTATGTAATGGAAAGAAACCCATTTTTTCTCAAACACGTGTATGGGGATGAGAGTCATTTTTAAGGCCTTATTAGTCAAAAAACTTGCACCTCAGGGCACGAGGTGTATCTTTATAGCATATCCCATGGAAACAAAAGGATATTACCTATATAACCATTCATAAAATAAAGTGAATATCGCCAAGAAAGATCTTTTTCTTAAGAGGGAGTACATCCTCAAAAAGGATAGTGGGAGAAATATTGACTTTGATAAAGTTTATGATCAAGATACACATGAGTTGGTATAGGAACAGGTTCCACAGGTCCCCATGGAAGAGGTACCCAAAACACAAGTACTATGTAGGAGCTCAAGAGAGGTAATGGAACCAGAGAGATTTGGTTTCCTAGTAATTGAGGGTGGTGAATCATTATTATTGTATAATGATGAACCTATATCCTACAAGGAAGAAGTAGAGAGATTATAAGATGAAATATGGCTAGAAGATATGAAATATGAGATAGATTTCATGTATTAGAACCAAGTCTGGGTTTTTGTCGATTGGCCGGTTGATGTAAATCTGGTTGGATTCAAATGGGTATTCAAGAGAAAGATGGACATGGAAGGTTAAGTTAGCACCTATAAAGCAAGTCTAGTGGCTAAAGGATTCATACAACGTCAAGGAATTGAGTATGATGAATCCTTATCTTCAATTTCCATGTTCAAATCCATAAGAATCATACTTGCCATAATAGATTACCATGACCACGAGATTTGGAAAATGGATGTCAAAAAAACATTCCTTAATGGGAACCTTCAAGAAGATATCTATATGACACAACTGGAAGTATTTGTGACACCAAATGAATCCAAACGGGTTTTCAAGTTTCATAAATCAATTTATGGATTAAATAAAACTTATAGGTCATTGAATAATTGATTTGATGAAGCCATAAAGGAATTTGGTTTTATTACGAATGAATGTGAGCCATGTGTTTATAATTATTTTAATGGTAATGAGGTCATTATCATTGAAGTATATGTTGATGACATATTAATTATTGAAAACAATGTACCAGTCTTATAGTCAGTTAAGGACCAGTTGAACAAGTGTTTCTCTATGAAGGACTTAGGTGAAGCAACCTATGTTATAGGTATAAAGATGATTTGTGATAGATTGAAGAGGCTTCTTGGACTAAGTCCGGGTACATACATTGACCAGATACTAAAGATATTTAGTGTGGAACAATACATGAGGGGATTAGTTCTAGTATCACATGGCCTACATCTTTCTAAGAAAACGTGTCCTCAGACACAACATGAGAAAGATAGGATGAGTAATATCCCATAAAATTCGGCTATAGGATCCATCATGTATTCCATGTTATTTATTAGGATTGATGTTTCCTATGCACCGAGCATGGTTGGAAGATATCAAGAAGATCCAGGAGAACAACATTTGACCCTGTTAGGACTATCCTTAAGTATCTAAGAAGAACTAAGGATACGTTCTTGGTGTATGGAGGAGACGAGGAGCTTGTTATCATAGGGTATGATAATTATGGTTCTCAGATAGATTAGATCAATTTAAAGTTGTATTCTAGAAATGTTTTCTATCTCAACAGAGGAGCTTTGAGCTGGAAGAGTTCAAAGTAACCAGTTTTCGCTGATTCTATAAAGGAGTATGAATATATATAGGCTTCTGATGTAGCCAAGGAATCTATATAGATTTGAAACTTTATCCAAAAGATTTATGTGGTACCTAGTAGTAGATACCCTATCACATTTTGTTGTGATAATACTGAAGTAGTGTCTCTTTCAAAAGAAACAAGGTCACATCAACAGACAAAGCACATTCTCCGAAAGTATCACCTCTTGAGGGATTTCTATCAAAGGGGTAAAGTTGCAGGGAGAAGAGTGTCCATCAAAGATAACATGGAATACCCCATGACTAAAGGCCCATATCAGTAGAAGCATGAATATCATGTGAGAGCAAGCATGTTAAAGGTTGTTAGTAGTTGGCTCTAGTCCAAGTGGGAGTCTTTTGGAGTTGGTGGTCTAGATTCAAATTCTTTGTACTTTATTAATTAATAAATACCTTGTCACATCTTTATTGTTCTTCTATGTGATAATGCACGTGATAATGTCTTAAGGATATCTATTTCACCAAAGGGTCGTAGTGGATCCCTACTATGATGAGAACCCGAAAGTTCTATAACATTATTCTTCAATATATGTTCTATGGACAGATGATGTTATTTGAGGGACACAAATAATATAATCAATTAAGGGTGATTACTCATAAAAATCTGAGGCACCTTCTCATGGTGTGCGCCCTTGGTAATATCCAAAAGGATATTATGAGAATGAGACCCACTGGTAGGAAATCCACATTTCATAGTGTCATTGGATGTTCCTATTTAAAGATGTGTGTATTGGTCCTTAGACATTAAGATTATTATTAATTGGTATTACAACTCTTGCACTTAGATGTATTGAAGAAAATTGTAAATACACACTATTCACAGTGAGGTAGGATATTTTGGGTGCATCATGAGTAATACTGCATTAATAGATAATCCGAGAAAGGATTTGTCCCTTCTATTCCATAACAGAAGTTGATATCTCAAGCCCTTTGATAGAATTGATATAGCCTAAATAAATCCACGTACATGGAAAGTATTGGGAAAATTCAATTCCGAAAATTCAATGAAAGAATAATCAAGAACATGGGTTGATGTTACTAGCATGCAACCCACTTGTTTTGAGATATCGAGACAAAAGGATTACATTACATAGTAAGCGTTCATAGGAGGTGGCACGTCCTTGTGACGTTAACTTCTTTCTCTATTCATTCCTTGGCATGTTTCTAGATGCTAACCTTGTACTTTTGGAAGGATCTACCTAATACCACTGAGAAATAGGCCTATAGGGTCACACACTAAGTGTGTCCAAGTATCTCAGTTAAATATTCATTTAACAAGTTGAATAAAGATTATTCCCAATTGTGGTTTAATAATTATTCAAGGATTTCTTAACACATTTATTTCAAAACTATTTATTCGAGATAATATATTATGAGAGAAATAATATATTTATTAGTGAGTAATGCAGTGATATTTATTTAATAAATAAATAGTCATTATTTAAGGTCTAATAAATGTGGTGGAGGAAATAAAGAAAATGGAAAAATAAAAGTACATGTCATGTATATTAATATACACGTCGTGTAATTTTTCTGGGGTTTTGTGAGAAATAATATTATTTATTTAATTAAATAATTTTAGGTGTAATTCACTGGATTCATATCAAGTAATAATAATAGACAACTGTTATTATTAGACATAGGGTATTATTAAGAATAAAATGAAATGAATAAATGCTTTTGTGTAATTAATTTATTTTATTATTCTAAGCAATTAAAATCCCAATTATATTATTCTCATGAGCCATGAAATTTTTTGTGTTTGTGCACAACAGATCTGAAAAATCTATAAAGCCAAGAGGAAATTATTTTCCACCAAGAACACTCTCAAGTTACGAGAGAGATCCTCCACCACCAGATCAAGGAGAGTGCTTTGGAAGTGGCTCTCAATACGATCGGAGGCTGACATCACAAGCGAAGGCTCTTCCGCACTAGCACCCAGAGATCCCTTCAACAACATCCAGAGATATATGGAGCATGTGTGGATCACCTCCATATGAAGCCTGAACTTTTCTTCTATGAAGTAACGACAGATCACATTGGATCGTGACCGGAAACATCAACGAAGATAGAGTTCCATCAAGGTAATTATTGTATTTTAATTAAATTAATTATAACCAACATATGATGATCTTCTCTATGGTTCTTGGAATACACTATTGTTTTCATTATTTATTATATTCTGAAGATCCGGTGATTTATTATTATGACAGATCTCATATTGATCGTTGTTAATATAAAAATTAAGTTGGCTACACCCATCCACGCGCTTTCGCTACGCCCGGATCCTGCAAAGGAAACAACTGATTCACTATCCAATTTAATAACAGAACATTATTTGGATTTTTAACCACATGAACTAAAAGGAGTATCATAAAAATAAATTCAAGGGTAGTGAATACACCATATGAAGGAAACATGAAGCACAAAATGTATTATCTCTCAAAGATTTGTAATTGAGACCAATAAAACCCTTATGGCTTGAGTACCAATTTTGGATAAGAAATAATTGAGTTAAAAAATGATATATATATATATATATATTTATATTCAATGAAATAAAAAAATTTCAAGATAAAATATCTCAAATTTATAGTATACACACATTGAAAATTGAAATGGGTTTATAAATAAAATACTTGTCTTAATGAAGGGAAATTAAGATAGAATCCCTTACAACCTTTTAGAATATTGGATCCAAAATCTCATGAGGAAGTTAATATGAAATGGGACATTTAATATCATGTAATATAATATAATCATGATATAAACATTACAATGGGGTGGTAAGTGAACCATACAACAGTGAACATGGTGTATAACATAAACATGTCTCAATGAAAGTAGATTGAGAGTGAAACCCTTACAACCCTTAGAAAATTGGAACCAACATGCCATGTGGAATTTAACATGAAATGGGACATTTAATGTCATGAAATATAAAAAAATTATGATATAAATATTATAATGGTGTGGTAAGTGCACCATACAAAAATGAAAATGGCGTATAATATAAATATGTCTCAAAAAAAGAATATTGAGACTAGAATCCTTAACTCTTATTTCTAAATTTCACAAATGAAATTTATCTTATCGTATAAAAAAATTAATAAAATTAATCACATAATTAATAATGTTACACATTATCATTTATATTTTTACTCTTTCTAAATAGTAATTCTCTACATGAATTTTATCGATTATCTACATGGAGTGTTTACAGTTTTTATTGTTTGTGCTGGTTTCATACCAGAAGTGTTTGTGTTCATTATTATTTTAAATTTATTTTTAATATATCATTAAAATCACTATTAATTTGGATTTATAATTATTTATTATGTTTCAAAATCCTTTCATGGGTGTCTTACTCTTTATCTTTGAAGATAAAATTTATAACAAGCATGTTTCAATGATTTTTGACAATGAAAGTGTGTTTTATTAATTAATGAGTTAAATGTTGGTATAACATATCTTGAAAAAATATATTTATTTACAAATTTATATAATATTATACTAAAAATTATGTTACTAAGTCACTCATGGTATAAATTCATAGTATTTTTTAATATAGTTGTTAAACCGACCAAAACATGAACATAGCCTTATTTAGTGAATGATTATAAGGTGGTTTCTTTAAATATTATTATCCCATAAGAATAATGATATTATTTATTGTTTATTAGTGTAATATATCATAATTTTAATCAATTTAGTAATATTAAATGGATATGAAAACATTATTTAATTTTAATAAAATATTATCATGTTAGTATGATTATATTAAATCATCAAGTTAACAATGATTGATTTTAATCATATAATTAATTGGTTGTATAAATCTTCATACCATAAACTTAATTATATAAAATATCATATTTATAATTTAATATAATCCTTATATCCAACCTTGTAGGGTGGTTTAGGAAAACAAAACACGTTACATCATGGAGGTGGTATTACACACATGCACGAATAATGATTTTTTCCCTTAATGGATGGGGTATATTAATAATAAATAATACCACCCTTAATATATTGAAGTTAAAATAAATAAATGATACTAATATCATAATACTAATATATTTATAATAAATTTTGGATGAATATAATTAAGATGAAAAACTAAGTAGTTGATAATACTCACGTTAGAGGCTTGGATTTTCCTTGAAAGTATCCTTGAATTTTATTGTTTTAGGATAACAATGAGCAACTAAGGAATTATTTTTGTGCGATATAATTATAGGGATTGAAAAATTTCATAGTTTGAAGGAGGAATTCGAAGGTTATGTGTCTCTTTAAGTGGTGAAGTTTCTACCCTTTTACAAGTGAGAAAATGGGTAGTTTTTGGAGTAACCTTAACATTTTTAATAATGGGATGTTACTATTAATGTTTCAAAGGAAAAAAATTGAGTCAAGATGATATAAAAATAAATTTGGGTAAAACATAACCTCATCCAGTACTTTTGGAGATAAATTATTTTGAATTATGGATTTTTATTTTATGTTTTGAACTTTTACCCTAATTTACATTTACCTTGGTAATTAATTTCAAGCCTTAGTAATTAATTTTAATGAAAAAGACTAAAATTTAAATTTTTAAATAATTTTATACTTATAATTTGAAATTTTGAGATCATTTTTTCAAATAAAATTTATAAATTTGGGATTTTTTTAAAAATAAATACACTTAATCCCATAAAAACATTTTTAGTGAAATAAAATTTTAATCTTTAAATTTACATACAAGATAAAATTACCTTGAATACGAATTTAAATGACATTACCTGATTTATTATAAATCAAATCATGGGTATGAGTCTTTAAATTAAATCCAAAACCTAATCGTCCTTTACAATACTTGATTTTAAAGAAAAATACTAAAAGCGTTTCTATATTAAACAAACATTTTAATTAGTTATAAAAATGTTTTCCAGAAGTTTTATTACTTCAAAGAATATTTTATAATGAATAATGTTATTCTTAAAATTCAAATTTTATTACATAAATGGTGTAATAAATTTATATGTAATTCATATATAATGATAAATTCATAAAAATTATAAGTTTCACGCAATCCATATTTTTAGACTAAAAAATAAACTAAATAGAAGAAGATAAAAAGTCACACTAAGACAGTTTTTATTTAAGGAATTAAAAAATGAATTTATTTTTTTTAGTTTCAATTTCCATAAATCATTAATTATTTTTTTCATAAAATATAATGAAAAACTGTTTTAATTAGAACATGATATTTTCAAATATTAACTATAATTATTCTTATTTCATATCATTTACAAATTAAATAAGTATTAACCAATTATTAACATAAAACATAATTTATCATAATTAATATGTTTATTTAAATATAAATACATGTATCTTAAAAGTAAGTTTTTAGAAAATTGATTTTCTAAACAATAAATGATCTTTTTAGTCCTTTTATATAAAGTAATTGAATTTCATTCATATTTAAAAAATACTTTATTTTCATAATATTTATATTTCATAGATTTTTTACTCATATTAAATCATTATAATTAAATTTAGAGGTTTTTAATGGCTATACATTAATATATATATTATATATAAATATATCACAGATTCATTTATGATCAGTGTTATATACAAAGAAAACTATCATACAAATTAACTTATTTAAAGGCAATCATATATTAGAATATTGGTGTGTTATAACCTGGGACTACTTATTGACACCTAGTATGACGTATGAGACTCGATAAGTAAGACTGATTATAAAGAATGAAAATTAATATTCCATAACCACTCTTGGTAACTCAATATTACACTAAAATTATGCTATCCAGTCACATTTTGAGATTACATTTCGAGTCCCAACAAACATATCTATTAATTAATCTTAATTATCAAACTTGAGAGCCCATAATAAGGGATTCGATACTATTTTTTAATTACCGTGGCTTGTACATTATCAATATTTGAAGTCACATTTTTGAAACACCTTAAGTGCATCTCCTATTCAATATATATTGGTGTAAATGATGAGGGATAAAGGATTTATGTGTTGGATATGGTTTTCCCACATGGTTGTCAAAAATAAATCGATATGGTCTATTCTTCAATTAGGAATGACCAAATGGGTTCTGTGAACTCTATGAGTATGTATCATTAATAAGGAAATCATATAAAGTAAATAAACTACATAAAATGCATTATATAATATAAAATTAAAAAACATTCACTATCAGTATCAAAAACACATAAGAATTCATCATAAGTAAAAAACCAGATTTAAATTCTATACATATAAAGTACATAAGCCAAAAAATCCCTAAAGTTCTAAAAGGTGATCACTATGAGTGGGCACCCTTTAGTTATTTTAATCAGACATCCCCATGGAAATTTCCCTATTTTCCTATCTCAAAAGGTAAGAAGACTCTATACATTATCCCTAATACCAATGTACATATCCCCCATAATTGGGTACATTTACCTTACCAAGATCATAAAAAATCATATGCACATATCTCATAGGTCTGGTGTAGGGTATAAGTATTCAATACCCAATAGGTGGTCACCACCTGCCCCGAACTACCTATCATAAGCTAAAGTTTATGCAATAAAATAACAATCCAATAGGAATAATAAATGTAAAAAAAAAATTTCTAGAAATAATATTGAATTTAAATACCAACACCAATCATGAACTCCCTATACTGGGAGGGTCTATACCTGGCATACCCACTTCGATCCTATACTTGGGATATGAGACAATATGGTATAATAAATTAGTGTATAAAAACCCATCCCATAATTTAAGGAATCCTAGTAACATATCCAAGGTAAATAAATAATTATATTATAATTAAGGAATCCATACTACAAATATCTTTATGTGATGGGGAAAGATAGAAAATAAAGCTAGGTATTTGTAATCCCTTCCTAATACTTCATGATATTAATAAAAAAAGGGTTCATGGGAACCTCTAATAAAGATAATTTAATACTCCTCTAAAAAAATCATTATTTTCAGATATATGTGATATAACATATATCACAAGCATGAAAGCTTACTTAATTACATGATTATCAAGTTTAATTAATAACTGTTTTCTTATTGGAGAGTATGTGACAATATAGTCTTGATTTTAAACCATTTTTATAAGCCAGAAACACTATTTTATTTCTAAGTGATCAATCAAATAGAATTATAGGAATTAGTTAAAACATCCATTTTAATGTATAAATAAAAAAAATCAACTAAATATATACTAAATGGTTATAAAATAATTCAAAGAAAATTTATTAGATAGAATGTAATTGGTTTTATTTTTTATTTTCTTATACCTATCCCATTACAATCCCAAAACATTTAAATATTAATGATATTAAGTTATCACCACCAAATCAATTTCAAAATACCCCTTTAGGGTTTGAGGAGGGAGGAAAAATCACCACATTAAATTTTAAATCAATCTAAAATAAAAGAGAACTTTAGTGTATGAGCCACCATTTATATGGAAGACTAGATTAAGGAAGTAAAACAAAAAATGTACATCATTATCTACTAAAATAACTCCCAAAACAATCTATATTGGAAATATGTTGAAGAAACTAAAATTATTTACAATCCACAGGGTTATAGAATGAATAATTGATACACTTCATAGAAAATATAAGAAATAATGGAGAAATGAATGCAATACATAGTTTTAAATAATTTAAAATAAACTCTTGAGACAGATCAACATCATCCATATCAATAATTTATGATGTTTAGCTTGAGGGGAAAGTATATGAGTGGGATAACAAGGCAGGCGAAGAAACAACTGGGAAATAAAGGGTAATTCCAATGGTTAACATTTCTAGGGGTGATAGATTCAGTATTTTCATATATTTTACATTAATATTCATGATTATAATGCCAAAAAATTTATGAATTATAATTTAAATATAAAAATTATAAATTTTAGTTATAATATATAATTTTATTTTTAAATTACTTAAATCTTTAATTTCATTACCATATTCTATTTGGGATTTATTAGGGAAGCCATACATTAATTTTTGAAATACATTTTTAATGGTATTTTGAAATCTATATTCATTTAAATTAATAAATTTAGAGAATAATTGAAAATAATATGTTAATTTTACTATTTTCAATGTTTTAGGGTCTGAAATTGACAATGGTACCAAGTGTATGACTTTACCTATCCATATGGTATGACTTTGGAAGTTCCTTATTACTTCTATGGAGTGTGTGAATTTTGGATTATATGATATGATCATATAACTCTACTAACAATATTATAAATTTCTATGCATATGAAATTACTAGGGAGATCATAATACCCCTTTATTGTATGACTTTAATGACAATATCAGTTTTTCAAATCGATCATTAAACTTTAGGTAATATCATGTGACCTTCTTCCATCATATGACATTAGAGATGCCCATCATATAACTTCTTCCAAAGTGAAAAGTAATCCTTATGGGGAATTATTCATTCCATTTATGGGTATGATGTGCATCCCTCATACTGTATCAAGGTACTTCCTCTGCTACTTCATAGTAAACAATCAATTTTGTAAAGGTGAAATAAACACTATGGGGGATTTGTAATGGTGTCCCCATGACTATAATTTCTATAAAATTGTTATCTAGGTGTATTGTAAAGGTCATCTAGAGGAAGATAAGAAACATAAGTGTCTTTTAGAATCCACATAAGGACATTGAGCATGTGACTTCATCCAACATTTTGTATGACTTCAATATTTTTCCAAAATCTAAGAGTGATTATAAGACCCATTTACGGTTAAAAACAAATCCTTAGTGTGCTACATTAGTATGCATGTGATCAATAGGTGGAAACCATGCGAATTATGATATGAATAGTATTTTGGTTAAGAGTAAAAATAAATCTATAAATATCAAAGATATTTGAGGACCAAAAGTGATAAGGGAGACACTAGAAGAAAAGTAAGTATAAATATTCCAAAATTAAAAGGATATAAAAGGTTTTATAAGTTGAATAAAATGGAAAATGAGGATCTACAAGAAGTAGATGAGTCCAAAGGCTTAGAAAAATTGGCTTGTGTGGAGTGATGTGGTTCTTTTGTGAAATTTATTTCAATGTTTATTGTTTATTTTTCTATTTAGTTTAGTTTTATAAGGATCTATTATCCCCCATTACTCTCTATTAACCTTAGAATGGAGGGGTAATCTTATATGTGATTGGGTATGGGAATGAGATCAATTTTAGTGCTTTATTATTCATACATTAATGTATAAAAACTATATTCTCTTGATTTATTTTAGTTTTTAGTGGCTGTTTTTTACTCTTAATACAATATTGCTTTTTGTTTTTAATTTGTTCATTTTTTACGACTTATGTTAATAACTATTAATCTTTCTATAATAATGGTAACTTGACTTGAAGAAATATACTGAATTGGGTGGTGAGTGTCTATAAATTACCGGTACATGTTTGGAAGCATTAAGTAACATATGGAGTTCTTAGGGACACTAATAACCAATTGGGTATTTCCTTGGTATTTTAGGAGAGGTTTTATGACTTTTCATATACAAAAGATAAAGAGATAATCATGTAGTAATCACTTTGAGATTAGTATCTACAAAAACATTCAATAAAGTAGGATTGTAGAATCAATTGAAGAATATCTCATTTATCAATTAATAATATGAGAAGAAGAACTATTTTAAGGCCTATGGTAGAATTACAAATGGAAGTCCAACCCCAATCCCATCACTATCTTCATCAACTATTTTTAATCACTAATTACATTGTTTCACTTACTTTTCAAAAATAAAAAACTTTCAAAAGAAAACTTTTTTTTCTCAAGTGACTAAAGATTTATAAAACTCATCTCAAGATACTATCTTAGGGTGAAAACAAATACTATATTCTACCTTGTAATTAATTTGTTTCTCAACAACCAATGATAAGAAAGAGTCAAAAAATAGTGCAATTACTAAGGGGGAAGTCCCAAATAACCAACATTGGTATTGCATGACTAGAACCTAAAATAATTAAATATTTATTTTTTACCTAGAAATGTAAACAGAATTACTAACTAAAATAACAAACGTAAAAATAAAATATAATTTTTTGGAGAATCATATTTCATTCTCAAATAAAACCCCTAATGTTAACTTTGATCCTGTTGTTTTGGTTTTCAACTCGAATTAGACACTTAGAGACCCATGTGCACCATAGTTCATAAATTAGAATAATTAAATTTTTATTAAAACAATAAAAAATTATATTGAGTTTAAAATTGATTTAATTCAATTGTTTTATAATTTAATATCTTGGTTAGTTAATACCAAAGACAACTCATTAATGAGTTCAAACTGATGTATTCAAATTCGAATCCCTAAGTAATATTTGAGGAAATAGTTTAGTATAGGGAACTCCCATTTTCACTTGAAAGAGATACAAAATAATTATTAAACAACTTATAAATAGGTTAATTTTATTATTGGGATAAAATTCAAAGAATATTCTTGAAGATATTATTCCCCACCTCCAAGATCACAATCATTATTCAAGTGTTGTATGACACAAGAAAAGTTACTATTGATATCTCTAAGGGTACTGGGAATAGTTCTAGAAGTTATATTCTAATTTTCCATATCAATATATAAAGGATAAAATCTTTACAATATTATTTTACGAAGTCCCAGTGGAAAATGTCATGAATTTTCTTGATGAATTATCTAAAATATCTAGCATAAACAAATCAGTAGAATAATCTAAGGGACTGGTCAAAACTATTTCTCAAAACTCACAAAAATTTGTCACAAGAGGTAAATGAACAATAGGTATACATGGTTTAATAACTATTAAATGCTCTCCATTATTTCAATATGTACTTTAATAGATAATAATCCTTTTGGGGAAAATGGTTTTGAAACAAACTATTGAACAACAAAACCTATCCAAGTTTTGTGGTTTTTATTTATCCACTCATCATTTTACTGATCAACGGTATGAGGTATATGGATATGTGAACTACTTAATTTAATTTAAATAAGGGAAATATCTAGATCAAAATCAAGGATGAAAGGATTACACCAAATTTTAATTTGGACATTAATAGAACTAGACTAGACTTCTCTACCAGATTTGGTACCCACAAAACCCACTTTTTAGTAGCAAAAAAATAATACCAACTCCCACCACCCTTCAAAAAACCTCAAAATAAATTATATAGACAACCCTCATACTATTAGTCCCCTCCATTCTAATAAAATAAACCCTATTAAAAACTTTCATCAAGTGAACATGACCTAGTATAGAAAAAATGATATAAAATTGATAATTATTATAATGAAGTGAGAGAGTTATGAAATGATCTCAATAATCTAGTGGACATTTTATCCAAAGATACAGGGATATTTTTATCCTTGTTAGTTTCTAATCTAAAGGGGAATGTTAGAATGATTACCATAAGAAGAGGAAAAAATATTCACCCCATGAACATACATAAGTGAAAACAAAATCAACCTATAAGTAAATAAAGAGCTATAAATACTGAATGATTTTTAGTACATAGATATTGAAATGCCCAATATTAAATCCCTAAAAAATATCCCCATATATTACAAGTTACTAAATAATATTTTCACAAAAAATAGTATATTTAAATGGAATGAATGAATTATTTGGGAAGAAGTTCATCAACTTTACTCACAAAACATTTTCTAGAAAAATGTCAATATGTGTGGTAGTTTTTAGTCACTTGAACTATTGGTTCTATAAATTATTTTTATTCTTTAGTTTATTTAGATTCTTCCTTTTATCTAATTATTTAATTAGTTTTTATATCTTTGTAGATGGGAGTTTTTATTCCCACAAGTGTAGTACTATAACTTGGAAATTATACTACATTTTCTCTATCAGGAGTATTAGAAAATGTGTTTGTTGGAGTCTAAGACATAATTTCCTAGCTAACTTCTATGTAATAAACATAGATGAATATAGGATCCTAGGTCACTCACCTATAATTTTGGGGATACCCTTCTTTAATACATTCAATAAAATCCTTAATGTTTATGAAAGAAAATCACTATTGAGTTTGGATATATCACTTTTCACTTAAAAATTATTGATTCCTCTAGAAAACCATTGAATAGAAATTCACTTCTAACACAATCCAACATTGAAGAGGATAATCCAACTAAATATCTTAGTATGTTACATGAAGTTTCAGCCCTAGTAATTCATTTTTTTATTAAACATCTAATGTAAAGTGGAGCCATCCAGAAATATTTAGAATATATTTTTAGTGTGGAGGGTGAGGTAACTTTAGAAATTTTAAATGGATTTTATTATCTACTAAATGATTAGGTAGTTTATATTTCATATTATATATATATATATATTAATTCCAAGATATGGATGTGAGAAACCGAAATTTTATGTCATCTTTAAAGGCTTCACTTACTGATATCAAGTATGTATACTTTTTAAAATAAGATAAGATACTAGTAATAAATTATAATAACTTGAAACTAATATAAAACATAAATTGATTTAACTTTTTAACTAAAAATTTCAATAAATAGGGTATTGTTTTTGATAAATCCAATGAATAAATCCAAACAATTTCATGAATAGAGTTCTGGTTGAGGAGAATTAGAAGCCTACTTGTAAACCCCAATGAAGGATGAATCCAACAATGATAGTTGGGGGTTAAGAAGTAAATAGAGTGGTTTTTAGAAGATGACATCATGTACTCTATTTTAGACTCTAAATGGGTCTAACCTATTCAAATTTTTACAAATAAATCTTGATTAATTATTGTGTGGAATAACTAATATGATTTAAACCTTAGGAGAATTGTAAATAGTTGGAATGTATGTATAGATTATAGGAAGCTGGATTATGTCACAATGAAGGATCACTTAGCCATCTATTTTGTGACCAAATTTGGGAGAATTTGGTAGTAAAAATTCAGTATTACTTTTTATATGAGTCTGAACTTATATTTAGGTACCTATTTCCTTAGAGGAATAAGGAAAGAAAAACTTATCATGTTCATTTTTCATGTTTATTACAATAGTATTACATTTGGGATATGCTATTCTCGAGGTAAATTTTATAAATGTATGTTAGTTATATTTTAAGATTAAAGTTGAAGATTTCTTAGAGGTATTTTTGGTTGAATTTACCATATTTGAAAATTTATTTGATCATTGTTTGAATAATTTAGAAAAATTATTGAAAACATACATTAAAAAGAACTTAGTTATGAATTTTGAGAAGTGTTATTTCATAGTAAAAAATGGAATAGTCTTAACGAATGAAATTTTATAAAAAGTAACTAGGTGGACAAATAAAAAATTTTAGTGATAGATTCTTTTATATAATAAACTTTTGTGAAACATGTCTGATCCTTCCTTGTAAAAGTATGATTTTATGTGAGGGTTTTTAAGGAATTTAGTAAGTTTTTTGAGAAATATTAATTTTCTTTAAATATTTTAGAAATAAAATAAATTCCTAAAAATGAAAATAGTTTTTGTTAACTTTTTAAAATTTGTGGAATAAATTTTATGCCCCTTTCCATTATAATTTGAAAATTATTTTTATTTTTATTCATGGATTATGCCTCCAAATTGGTGGAAGTTAAATCCATTAAAATTAATGATCCTATTTTTTATGCTATTTTTTAGGAATACCATATTTTTTATAATTGAAATCCTTGTATACTTCATCAGTAATAATGGGAAACACAATTTGAACCAGATAATGAGAGATTTTATGATGATATTCTGTGAACATAACAAGACATCAAGACCCTAGAATCCATAGATAAATAGAAAACTTAAGTTTCTAATATGAAGATCAAGAGAATTTATAGAAAATAATTATACCAAACAAGATGGACTTGAGACAATGGTTGGAAGCCATATTATGGGATTATATTATATCCTATAAAAACCCTACTATATTGAATCCATAATGGTTTATTTATGGAAAAATATGTCATGAACCTATACAACTAGTACATAAGGCATACTCTACTGTATATGAAATAAATTTGGACCTAGATAAAGATTAAGAAAAATAAATTATATATATTATAGTTTTAGGAAATTAGATAAGCATATTTTAAGAACTATATAATGTAAAAATAAATAACTTGGCCAGATCATGCCAATTTGATTAAATAAGAAGGACTTCTATCTAGAAGACTAAGTTCTATTATACAACTCCAGACTCAAGATGATGACATGAAAACATTATTCCATATGGGAGGGTTCATTTATAGCTACTAAGTTATATCTATTTGGTGTTGTGTAGGTTGTGAAGGAAGGAAAAAAGAACCCATTCACTATTAATGGGACTGGGATAAAGAAATTCTATGTGAAATTTAATCAAGAACCAATTGGGGATATCATACTCCACAATCTTGTTTATCAATGAAGACCCATCAGGTTTTACCTTCTTTAAATTTTATTTCATGTTATGACTTCATGTAAATGATTCTTTCCTGATGAATCTGTTAGACTGCATTGAAGACATTTAATAAGTTTGGGGGAGGGAACCTTTATATTTTAGGATTCGTGTTTTCTAAATTTTTTTGGGTTCTTTTTAAAATTTTTATGTGTTTTTGAAAATTATTGATCATAAGTTAAATTTCTCTAAAACTTTGAATCAATTCCAATATTGAGGAGATAATTTGACTCATTTAATCACCTTATATTAATTATGAAATAGATTTATTTATATTCAAGGTGATGTAAATTAATGAAGGCACAACATATTTTTAAATATCACTCCATGATATATTTTATGACATTTTAAATTCACTTATCTGATAGGTTTATAAAATGATGTTGAAATATTTTTTACAATGAATGGTTTCATGATAAAACTATGAATTTCTCAACTAACCAGAATTTTTTGATTAATTTAGTCAATACCATGGAGTATTTAGGTAATTATTATAATTGTTGATTGATTAATTATTTTATCTATAACCACTATTACATTGAACTATATTTTCATGTCTATTTTGACATTAAATAATTGTATTCCTTAGCACAAATGAATGAATTTGTTAGGAAGACACATAAAAATAAAAAAATACCCAATCCAATTTACTCTAGAAGCTGATTCATGATCTAGGATGAATTAAATCATTAGGTAATGGAGAAAGTGAGTTGGAATATTTTTTTCCTAGAATCTATTTGAGTTGAAGAGAGAAGAACTGCAATATTTTTGTTGATATATTATGAGGTAAACCATGATGTTATAGATGAAAATATGTAATATTTTTCATGAAATGTTTTTCACATAAACCTACTACTATTATGAAGATAATACATCCCATATTTCCCCCAAAAATCAAACCTATGTTGAAATTCTAAACCCAAAAGTACTAAAACAATACTACTCTAAAATATGTAAAGAGAGAATATAATGTTATTATACTAATTTATAATACCCAATAATCTCGATATGAGTTATAAGGATTGATAGGGTGGAGTTTAAGAAAATATTTATAATACAATATGGTGTTTATGTGTTTTCCAGTATGAACACATTGGGAAGAAGTAATAAATCAATTAAATAAAGGCCCCAAGAATACATTAAGAGGGTATTTCATAATCTATGGAAAAATATATCTAAAACTTATAATAAAGTATTTTAAATTCCTTCTCAACCCTTAAGATCCAAACCAAAAACCAATAAGAAAAAAATGAAAGAGACACATATTGAAGGAAACAAAGAGAGGAATGTTTTCAACTATGCAAATTATAAATAGTGTGATAAGACCTTTAATAATTTAAATAAGTGAATATTAATCAGTGGGGAAGGATAAATGTAGGAATTCATTCTTTAGTGAAACTAAATATCATATATTATGATTTAACATAAATCCAAAACTTTAATTCTCCCTATAATTTTTTCTATAGATAAAACTGACATAAATCCATAGAACATCCCTAAAAAATACACCATGATATGTAATAATACTAGAATAATTTGGAAATATGTGAATAAATTCATATACCCTATGGTTAAACATATATTAAATTGGAATGAGAAAACTTTGTTTACAAAAATCATTACTGAGTATGAAGTTAAATATTCTAGGTATGTATATATAAGTGATTTCAAAAGGATATTAAATGTAAAAATTAATTGAATGGACTTAATGAATGAAATTTAATTTATATAATGAACGTTTAATGATAATATTAGGACTATGGAACTAAAGGATTCAATATTTTTGTTTATTTTACATTGATATTTAGGATTTAAATCCCACTATTATAACCAATTCTTTTGTAAATATCACATTTTTTTAGTTTAAGGGATAATTTGAATTTAATTATTAAATGACTTAAATATTGAGTTTTAGAGAATATATTCACTTTAGAATTTATTATAAAATCTATACCATGATTCTAGAATTATATTGTTAATGTTACTTTGAATCTAATCTTAATTATTATAAATAAATTTTGGAATTACTTGTAAAACATAAAATTATTTTCCTTTCTTTTTGTTTGTATGTTTGAAATGGAAAATGGGGATGTGCTTTTGACTTTACAAAACTAGAAAATGTGAATTTTTCTGTTCTTTATGACTCTATGGAATCGTAGGGATTTTGATTATATGAATTGATTAGATGAATCTATTTATGATCATATGAGTTTTTAATAATATGATTTTCCTATGGATATCATAAGACTTCTTGATCATAAGAATTTAGTTACATTATATGACCTATGAACTGAGCCTTAAACTTCAAGTAGAACTATATGACTTTCTCCCATGGTATAGCTTTGGCACCACCCATCATATTACTTATTTCATGACAAAAAGGAATCCCTTTGGTGCATTATTCATGCCAGGTAAGGGTTAGATGTGAATATTTTATACTACATACAGTCACTTACTTTTCGGTGGTAAGGTAAACAAGCCCCTATATAAAGGTGAATATATCTCCATGGATGTTATGTAAAAGCGTTCTCATGATCAAAATTACTATGTAAAGGTAATATAGTTGTTTTTAAATGTGATTTAGTGTAAAATAAACTATTTATGGTTCTTATAGACTCTAAAAAATTATTTCAGTGTATGATTTCTGCAAGTGTTTCATATGAATTCAAGTCTTTTCTAAAATTGATGGGAGATTGTAAGACTCACCTATAACTCCAATTGAATACTTAGAACACGATGTGGGCATACATGTGATCAATAGGATCTATCCATGTGAATCATGATATGAAAAATGTTCTGTTTAGGAATAAAGAGGAAACTGTGGGCATTATTGAGTTTTAAAAACCATAAAGAAGAAGGTATGCCATCAGAGAAAAAGAATGATAAATATTTTCAAAATAAAGAGAATATTAACAGTTTGTTTATAATAATGAAATAGAAACTGACGATTTACAAGAAGTAGATATGGAGAAAGGCTCAATGTACTTCAACTGTATGTATATGTGGAGTTATTTCATGACTAATACTGATGATTTTATTTTATATTTTTCAATTTACATTAGTTCTGTAACAACTTATTCATCCACCTTCCTCATTGTAACACTTTGAATGAAGTGGTAATATTTTGAGTGATCAATAAAGGGAATGAGACACATTATAACTCTTGAGTATTTATTTAACAATGAATAAAAAATCATTCAATTATTTATGTTTTTAGAATATATTTTACACTTTTAATATAATATTGATTTATGTTTTTAACATGTTAATTGTTTATAGCTTAGTATGTTAACTTTTAATCTCCATCCACCAAGGTAATATGATCTTTAAGTAACTGGAAAAATTTGGTGGTGAGTTTCTAGTAATTACTAGCACATGCTCAGAAGAATTAAGATACATATGAAGTTACCAAGAACAGCAACAGTTTATTGGATATTTGATTGGTAGTTTAGGAGTGGGTTACTAAAGTTTTACATAAAAAGGTTGGGAGGTTGACCAAGCCGTACTCACTATGAGATCAGTCTCTATAATGACCTTAAAATAAGATTGATTAATGAATCAATTGAGGAATATCTCATTTATCAATTAATAAGAAGAGAATTAGAACTATTTTAATGACTATGATTTATTTTAAAATTGATATCAGACCTCAAACCAATCAATTTAATCATCAACTATTTCAATCTCTTCTTCCATTGTTACAATAAATTTCTAAAAACTGAACAATTTTAAAACAACCATTTTTCTCAATTTAAAATTGATTTAGAGTAATTCTATTTAGATGCTACCATAGAGTTACCTCTAATGATATATTTAACATAGTAATTAATTTATTTTGAAACAACCCATGACTAAAGAGCAATTTTTTGTTTAAAATTATTCCATATAATAAAAAAATATTAATATTTTAAATTATTTTCCTAAGTAATCTATTGATTACCTAGTACAGGGCAACTAGGTACTAATTGGTCCATACAGAACCACTTGAAACCACCAAAACCCCACTAAGTATCTAGCACCAGATCACCAACCACCCAATTCCCTATGTACCTCTTTCCATTCTCTTCTATCCGTCCAACTCCTTCCAAAAATCCTTAACTATTATTAAAATTTAAAATGACACCCAAAAAAAAAATTCCAACACTAAAATTACTTGGAATAACTAACCCTTAAGGTTTAATGTATCTAAATATGATAAGAGTGGTTGTCTGGTATACCTCACAAGGACATAAGGGTATACATATCATTGATTAGAGATAACGGAATTATGAAGTGACACATTTTTTTTGATCCAAATGTTTAAAATATTTAAAATATTATTTTTTTTGATGGGTGGCTCATTTGAAATTGTGTTGTGGGAGTTAAAATACTTGATAATAATATATTAGAGAGAATATATTAATTTTAGTCTGAAAATTCATATTTATATTAATATTTATTTTCCATGAAAACAAATCTTTTGATGGGAAATATGAGCCCATGTTGAGTTTGGAATGGTGGTTTTATCATAAGAGCACTATAATTTGAGTTTTCATCTAAAATTTATATAGATGACCATACTTGTGGGTATTTTAATAGAATAAAACATAACATATGGATCTATTCAAGTATCATTTTTTCAAAGTTATATTTCTAGCTAAAAAACCATATAATTTACAGGAATGAGAGACGATGAAATCTTGTTATGATTTTAAATAATATGTTAAATTAAAACATGAATCATTTCCAATAATAATAATAAATGACAAGGGCATGATCTTATTAAAAGAGTGATCTAAACATGGGGTAGGGTTTTTTATTTTTTGTTTCTCCACTATTCATGAATAACGAGGTAGATTTATGAATTGAAACTTCTTTCCTTATTGATTGAATCAAGGTGAATTATTTATTAAATTCTTTCAAAACACTATTATGGTTTATTAGATCCCCATTATTGAAATCATAATTCCTATTCCATATAATTTATAGGGTAGGAGAATCATTCCCCTAAAATTGTTTTTATTTTATCAACTAGTAGATCAATGTTGAATGAGGGGCAAGATATTTCTCCCCCTAATATCCCTCTTTTTATTTTCTAACTAATATATATTTATGGCTCAAGAATAATCTAACCAAGATAGTACGGATAACCATGGAAGATTTGATAAACGATGGCATCCCAGGTGTGGTGATTTAATTGAGGGTAGGATTCATGAGGGGAAGATGGTGCAAAGGTTTTGGCATAGTGAAAATCAGGGTAGTGCATCACAAGAAGGTAGTGGTGAGGTAGGAAATAGGTAATTGTAGTGTGAGGAAGAAGTTATAGCATGAGTATAGGGTGAAAACACTGGTGAATTAAATATTCTAGAAGTATCAATGGAGAATAGTATATATGGTGGCTTAGGATTACAACCCCTGGTGGGGAGAAGCTACAATATGGCATGATGGGGGCTTTGTGGGGGGAGCTAGCGTACTACCTATAGAGATCTAATTTATTGTGATCCAATGTCCAACCACTTTCCATAAGGTGGGAATCATGATATAAGACTAACCCCATCCCAGGATATGCATCATAGGCTAATCAATCACTACAAACTATCATTAACCTACCCAAGAATCTTATCCATCCAGTTGGGCTGAAAACTATTACAGATCTGGTATTCTTGACCTGAATCAGGGATTGTAATAGTACATGTGACACATGTGGAATCAATGCTCTAATATGTTTACTCATACTTAGATTATGTCGTTCTTGGTGGTGCATCCACACCCTCCCAACATGCCACATGGTGTACTTGTGGACTGCCACATGGTGTTCCCATGGGTAACCACATGGACTTATTTCCACCATATGAGGTATTTTTTATAGAATTTTCCCATTATATATATTTTAGAAAAATTATTAACCTATCATGATAATTTATCCACATAAATTGAGATTTATTATTCTATCTAAACATATGAGATCATTTTATGAACCGATAATAGTTTTTTTGGGATTTATCTCTAGTTCGGATGTCCTGAAGGCCTTATTTTTTATTTATTTTGGATAATCCCCCTTTTAAGGGTTGAAGGGGAACCCATACATGACCCATAGGCCTAAGGAACAAGGCCCGAAATGACATGAAATACATAACCCGAAGGCCTAGAGGCATACCATGCCCAATACATGACCCGTAGGACCAACCCACTAGAACTACCCCTCCCCAACTTCTGCATCATTGATCGTCTAGCTCCCCACTATGCATTGCTGATCGGCTAGCATTGCCCCATAAAAAGCTACATGGTTCCTGGTCCTGATGGTAGTTTCCATACCCTATCATTCTTTCAATCCGGTTAGCTCTACTTCTGGTGACTACTATTCTTGTTTCTCTTATCCTCTTTTGGGGCGTGATCTTTGGGAATTGGGCTACTCCATGGTCTCAGTGGCCCGAAGGCCCTGTGTCCTAAAGGCATTTGATGGCCCGAAGTCCCTTGAGACCCGTATGCCCAAACTAGTGGCTCAAAGTCCCAAATAGGGTGAATAGTTCTGTCTACTACAGCACTCAATAGTACCTGCTACAATAATACTACAGTACCCGGAAAATTCACCTCCACCCGATTTTGAACCTGGGTCTCTTGGATGCTAAGAAGGAGCCATTACCACTCGGGTATGGGCTTGTTGACCGATTTATCTCTATAAGTTTGGTGAAAATGTTCAAGCATGATGATTATATCATTTATGGGGATGGAACTCCTTTGGAAACATGCAAGTTTTGGGTGAAGGTTTCCTATATTCATCTTGGAGTTTTATACTCAACTGCCTATATAGAGAATGGGTCCTCCAGATTTTCCTGGGGTTGGTACTACATTAGTGCTGATGATAAGAATGTCCTTTATATTTTGAATTTGTAATATATCATCAGTTGTGTGCTATTTTAATAGGTTATCATCCTATACTATATTTATAGATAGGTGATGTGGGTTTTACCATTGTTGGTTAGTAATGAGAGTTGGGGTCGATACCTACCTGATTGACTTAAATCCTTCATCAATGTGTGGGAAGAATTATAAATGTACAGAACAATGATAATAAAATGATGGATAGTAATGTATATTGATCTATCTATGTAAACATATACCTTGAAAAGAGTGGGTTCCCATCATTGGTTTCTAATGTTAGTTAGGAAGAATGGTTGGAAAGAATAGATTATTTGTGACTTGTGACTCTGAAGGCACCCTTGGGTTTCCTCTGAGATTCATCAATCAACTAGGATATCAAATTTAGACTATGTGGTATTTCATTTATTTCAATAATTCTAGTTTCTTATGAGGTATGATCTTTAGGGATTAGAGTTAATATGACTAAGACTTCTTTATATCCCTATGAATTCCAGTTCTTTATCCTATTTGGGTTTCCCCATGAATCCCTTATATCCTGATTCTTATTCATATTTTTTATTTGACTAGTTTATTTCCTTTCCCTTATGGTTTTTGGGGTATCATACTGAATATATTTTAATCACTCATGCATGGGCCTTTTTCCCACATGTGTTGAATCTGTGTAAGAAATTCAGTGTTGAGAGATGGTATTGGTGGACATGTAGTTTGTGAATTTTATTTATTAATTTATCCCAGTTATTTTTAATGATGTTTGATAGAACTTGGTGATTTGTAGTGGTGGTATGTAATTTTGTGTCTCAATATACAACCAATAGTGCATATAGTAGGAAGGATATTTTAGTTGTATTTTTTTAATTAGATTTAGATGCTTATTGGATTTAGAGTTCCTTTAGTATTTGCCTATGTATCATTGTGCTTGTAAATTTTATCTCATACATGTATTGTATACAGTTAAATTGTATATTTATATATATACTTTTTGTGTTGTTGGTTATTTTATGTGCTCAAGATATGTGTCTACTACAGGTTGACATTTGACAAAGCCTCCCATATTGTGTGGTATACCTACTCAATGCTAGTCACTTGCCCCATCCTATTAGTGGTGTGATTGGGGTCGATAAATCAGCTTACCAACTTCTTTGGTAGGCCCCGAGTGGGTTGGGTTATGTCATAGTGGTACCAAAGAAGTTGAGTCCTTAGGATAGAGAATTTAGGGAAATAATGTTAATGGGGTTTTGAATTTAGAATTTAGTTTAGGGAAACAACCATATTTTTGGAAACTAATATACCTTTTCACAAAGGCTCTGATAACCTATCAACTGAACAAGATCTTTAAGACATTTTTGAAGGGTATAATAAATTTGGTACATTTATCACATAAAATTAAAAAATAACACTTCATGTTCTTCTCATGTAAGCTCATCTATATATTCTATAATATTTATTGGTTCATCCTCTTGAATGAAGGTTTTTAATAATCGATATCCAATATATGGGTAGATAAATGGTTGTGATGATACCATTAAAATATTTGACCCTCTCTCTAACAATCAATGAGTGATAATGTGCTGTTTCTATGAACAAGTTGAGTGATATAATTTCTTCCCAATTTTAGGAAGCATTTATCCCCTTTGTACAAAGTGGATATTTTCTTATGGAGAATATGGTAGTTTCCACTACGTTGGATAATAATACCCATAAGATGAATATAATTCATGTATTCCAATGATAGAGGCTTCATGGTATTATAAAGAGAGCTTAATTCTTGAGAAACTGAGGTTTGGAATGAGTTTGAGATTCAAATTTTCATTTATTTAGGACTCTCATTGAACATATGGAGATTCTTTAATTGAGATACCTACATTAAATAGGGATATTTTATTGGATGATTTTTTTACTTATTTAATTCTAGGATTTCTCTACCATGTTTGGTATTTTATAAATTATTTAGGATGATGTTTTACCTATAGAGTATAGAACTTTTGAAGTATTCCTTAGACTTATTTTTCAATGGAATTTTTTGAGATCAATTTTCATGTAGAGACACTAAAGGAGAAGTTATCAAGTTGTGATTTAATTTTCATGAAACACCACCTATTCTTGAGACCATGAGTGAGAATTGGTTAATTGAGGATTAAAAAATGGGTTTAACCTTTCTATGGGAGTAGGTTTATATTTTACCTGATGAGAAATAGATCAGTGTTGTAGAAATACCTCCATTTGGGAGATAACATTGAGATTAGATAACTTTAAGTCATAGGATCCGTTTCCTCTGATGATGTTTTTTAAATGGGAGAGACAATGATTTGATATTAGTATAGAATAAATAATTCATTGATTCAATCCCATAATCAACTCATATGGTTAGTTCATTTCACACATGGGGTGATGATAGTTAGATCCATGAGAAGATTCATGTGATGTATTTCTATTTCTAGATGTCAACAAATATAGTTTTTAGTATAATTTTATTTTATTTTTAGGAACCATTATATTATATAACACATGAATGATCAATTCACTATGAATTAAAGTTTTAAATATTAGATATTTCATTATACCCCCTTTCCAAACTCATTTCACCATGATATTTTCACTAATGGAAGCCATGTTTCACTCACCCCTTTTAGTAAATTGAGTTCATCCTTAGTGGAGAAAAATGATTTTTAGAAGATTAATTATAAAAACCTAGGTAATATTAATAATAAATAAATTTAATGTCTTATTAATATTCATGATTAGATTTTCTAGGTTCACATTCATTGAAATAATTTTATACGTTTTTTCAAATCAAAGTTAAAAATATATTTATTCAATCCAAAGTGTTTTCCATGAATTATATGGTTTTATATAAAAGTTAAATTTATAAATTTAAAAAATTTAACTAGAAAAAAAATCTTTATTTTTTATGTTAATATATAAAATATATGTTAGGGTTATTTTTTATGATTTTTTTAAAATATTGTTTTTGGGTGAATAGTAAAGACACGAATTTTTATAAAATATGTTATCTAATTTCAAATGTTAAAAAAGTAATTTTCTATTCTGGGTAGGTTTTAAAATAAAATTATCCCTATTTAACTAAAAGTATATATAATTAATTCTTTAGGAACCAAAATTATAGTTTATTTGGTATAAATTAATTTTTAGAATTAAAAATGTATTTTTTCGGACAAAACTGTTTTTCATTACATTTTTCAAGATTATATTAAAATTAATTTAGTAAAATTATAAAACATAAATATATTTTTTTCATATTTTTAATCATGGGATTAAAATTTATTAATTAGATTAATTTTAATTTTCTTTATAATGATTATAAACCATGGTAAAAATTAGCACCCATGAAAATGGGTAAAATAAGTTAATTAGGGTTAAAACTAAGTAATAAGGTCACAAAATTTCATATTAAATATTATTTGATAAGATTATTTATAAAATTATCATAATATATTTATAATGGTATATATTTTGTTCCCCTTTCCTATCAATAATAGCTTATATTATTTTAAAACATTAAAAAATTACAAGAGTTTAATTCCCCTCACTTAAAAAGGGCACCCACTAACCTCTCTTCCTCATGCTTATTAAGCCATTTATCATAAGAAATACCTATAAAAATACTTACCATAAATATATACTCATTTAGTATAGGTCCTACCCTCACAAAAAGAACAACCTTTAAGTCTTAGTGTGTAAGGGAATGGAGGTTTTACAAAGAAGAGGTATAACTCTTAAAAGGGAATTTTAATATTTATTTCTTCTTCAAACTCCTTGCAACCTATCATAATCATGATTTTATAATAACATAAGTATCTAAAATTTAATTAAATTTTATTATTATTGTGGTATAAAACTTTTCCATCTTATTTTTTATCCCATGATAAATGAAAACATCACTCGTGTATACGTGTGGACTACCACCTCTACGAAGCAATGTGTTTGGTTTTTTATAACCATATCAAAAGGTGGTTTATTATGATGTATTTAATGAATATATATATATGATATATATTATTTAATTATTATTTTTTAATGTTAATATATTAATTAACTGTTTCGCCTTCCATCCGTTGAAAATGATAATGTTGCTTGTGCGCACATGTGGATTACCACCTCAATGAGGTGATATGATTCATTTTTCATGCCCTCAATTCATAAATTCTAATAAAATTGCATTTAATGTATAAAAATTATAATTATTTCTTGATTAAAATTATATATTTATGTAATAATATCCCTTTCTACCATGTTCAACCTATAAAAGTTGTTTTGGGATTACGAACCAAACGTCCTCAAAACTTATGACGTGAACATTATTGATTTAGTGACTATATAAGACATGATAATAAATGAATTAAAAGGTTTGATAATAAGTGAATAAACCTGAAATTTGTAATTAAAAAAATAAACAATTTATATTATTTTTATACAGGATTTAATGTTTTTATGTGGTGATTTAGAATTGAGTTAAGATATTTTTCTTTAAAACATTATTTTTAAAGTTTTAAAGTTTTTTTACACTAATAGATATTATTTAAAATGATTCTATAATGTTATTAATTTAATAAAATTTATGTTCACTTTTATTTTATATGTTACTTTACTTTGTTTATGAATTTTTTAAAACAATTATTTTTTAACACATTCAGAGAAGGTTATTCATAAATTTTTTACAAAAGTATTAAAGAAATATTTTTTTACCGCATATAACATGAGTATAATTTTTTTCCATCGTGATAGTTGTTATTTAATAAGATTCCTACACATGTTTTCATGCATTTTTAAAATTATTTCATTCCTTTTATTCTTATAAGATTTTGTTTCAAGAGTTTTCAAGAATGAAATGATTTTTTATTCTTATTTTTATGAGAATCTGAAAAGTGTTTCAACATATTTTTCAAAGAGAACAATTTATGAGATTTTATGATGTAAATGAAATATTTAATGTGTTTTTTGTATTTTATATTCCTTTTAAATTATTCATGATGGATGGGGATCCAAATATATCTCTCCAATACCTTGGTCAATGATTTTGTTCATCGGGGAATATATGTTGGAATTAACCATGGAGCTTAGTACATTTATAAGAGTACTTCTAACAATGATTGTATGATTGATATGAATATGATGTACAAATGTACCTATATTAATATTATTTTATTAAACATTATTTTCATGGAATTATTTTAATTTCATAAGGTATTATAATTAGTATATTTTGAACGGAATGGTTAAGACCATTTTTATGTATGAAAAGTTTGTTTTAAAGGAAATGTTTTCATGAGTGCATATGTTTTAAATAAAACCCTCATGATTATAATTTTTTACTTTAAAATTTATTATTTTATGTTTTATTAATATCTTTTTTAAATTTAGATTAATTCATTACTATGTTAGTGAATATTTGTGAATAATATTTATTATAAAAAAATTGAAAATATTTAACAAGGATTTCATGATTTTTAAAATGGATTAACGTGCTTCTATATTTTTATCCCTTAATTTCATTTTTTTTGCTCATACAAAGTTATTACATGTTTTTAAAAGGACCTAAGGATGAGTATGAACTATAGAAAATTATATCTATCCACTATGTGGTTTTATCCTAAAGGAAGAAAACATGTTTTTAACAAAATATGCTCTTAAATTTAAGAATCCTTTTTTTGTGGAGAAATGGATTTTTAGTTAAAATATACAGTTGGTTTTTAAATTTTTTATATTTAAGAGTTTATTGTAATTATCTAAAATTATAACCCTAAAATTTCATGTGAATGTAAGAAATTTCAATCTTTTATATTAAACTCATAATTATTGGTTAATTAAGGTATGTGTTTTTATAAGTGGAATTAGGAAAATATTGAGATGAACTTATAGATTATGATATTATTAAGAAAATTTATTTAACAGATGTTAAAATATGAATCATATTATCATGAGAAAATATTAAAGGTTTTCATGTTTATTCATATAATATATAAATTTTTAAAAAGGTTTCCTTTTGAGGAAATAGTGTGAATGAAGTGGAAAGGAATCAAGAGGATAATATTCTTCCAAACCAATAACTAATAATGGTTGGAATTGGAATAGAATAGTTTTTTGAAAATTTATCACAATTTATGTAGGCTATTAATAGTGGTACCCATGATGTAATTCATATTAACACTTCATAGTAGAACATCCCTATAATGGATTATTTCAGGAAGGAACACTCTCTAGAATTTAGGGCAACCATTTATCTAGTGGTAGATGAAGTATTGAAAAAATATATGGAAAATATATATTAGTTTTTGGATTATTATGAACATCAGAAGGTAATTCATTGTATTTTTTTGAAGGTTAAGCTGATCAATGGTGGTCATTGGTTAAAATATAAAATAGAAATATGAGACTAATTTTATGGACTGGTCATTATTTAATGATATTTTCCTTGAGAAGTATTTTCCTAAGGTTGTTAAGCTGAGGATGATAATAATTTTTTTTTGTAATTGATGAAAAATAAGGGGGACTACTTCACCACCAATGAATATAAATTCACTAGATTGTCTAGGTAGGTGCAAAATTTTAATTAAGACTATTATAGTAAAATTGATCAGTTTGACATCAGATTGAAAACAAGTGTGTTAAGAGAATTATCAATTGATAAATTTAGAAGTTACGAGGATGTTGTATGGAGTGTAGAGAAGGTTAATATGGAGTTTTTTTTTGACTTTTACAAAAACAATGATAATAAGAGTTCTAGGTGGAATTAATTATGAAATATATTTCTAAATAAATTTTAACGTAAGACGTATCGATTCCCCTATTGTGATAGGTGTATAAATAAGAATCTTGGGGGTGATTTATAAAATTTGGAAAGTGTTTTTAATGTTGTATGTTGGAAAATTAGGATCTTGATTTCAAATAAAAGAATCACAGTAATGGTTAGACCCAATATGATATACATGCAATGATATGTTTTAAATATATTTAGATAGGACATTATGTTGATGTGTTTCTTTTGAAAATATCGAATGATGGGTATCATTAATACCATAAGTAAAAGGATGTGGAAAAGTGTTTCATGACTACCTTAAGAAATTCTAGACCATAGGATGAAGTGGTGATAAATACAATACATGTTTTCTTAGATTATGTGAAAATGTAATTTTATGATTCATGTTATACAAATTCTTTCATTTCTTGAGAATTTTTTGGTAAAATGGTAATATTACCCAAATAAATTGAAAAATGAATTTTAGTAAAAACTCATGGTGGATGTTTTAAGGCAATAAAGTTATATAATATTCTTCCTATGATTATCCATGGAATAGTTTTTCTTTAAAATCCTGGTTTCCCAATGATGGTTAAGTTTGATGTTATTCTGGGTGTTTATTTTCTTTTAGACTATCATGAAAAGTTATATTACAGAGCTAAGAAATATCTATTAAATTTTCAAAGTGAGTTTGATTTTATATAGTATAATGATTTTATAATTATGATAACATATCAAGAAGTCAAGAAGTTGATTGAAGATAATTATTGAATTTATCATTCTCATAGTTTCAAAAAGAAGGATATTGTTCATATAATGGATTCTCTACTAGTAAATGAATATATTAATGTTTTTACAAATTATTTCCCTCATGTTATTCTTTATTGGGTTTTTAAATTCATTATTGAATTAATTACAGAATCTATTCTAATTTCATAACCCCCTTACTAAATGTATCTATTAGAGTTATTAGAATTGAAAAAGAAGTTACAAGTGTTTATTGATAAAGGTTTTATTCTTCATAGCACATCACCTTAGAGATCATATATATATTTTTATTAAAAATAAGGATGGTTCTAGGATGATTTACATTTATTATAGATAACAATGTAACATCACTATAAATAATGTGTATATGTAGCCTCATATAAATGACTTGTGTGATTAGATTTTGGGAGTGCAGTTATTTTAAAAGAATAATCTCATGTACGAATTTCAATAGCTGAAATTTATGGAGGAATTAATTTTAAAGATGGTGTTTCATATTAGTTATAGTAATTATAAGTTTGTTTTTATTACCTTTGGGTTTACATATTCACTTACTATATTCATGGATCTTATAAATAGATTTTTTATGAGTATTTGGATAAATCTTTGGTTTTTTTTATTGTTTAAATTATAGTTTAATTTAAAATTTATGAAAAAATACAAGAAACACCTAAGTATTTCTCTATATATTTTAAAATAAAATAATTTGTATGAAAAAATTTGAAATTGTGAAATATGGTTATAATATAGTTATTTTCTTGTAAATATTGTATCTAAAGATAGATTAACTATTTATCCTTATAAAACAAATGTGGTGGAAGAGTTTAAAAGACCTATAAATTTCAATTATATTTAACGTTTTCATAGATAATCAGGTTACTATGGATTTCTTTTGAAAAAAATTCTCAATTATATAGCCCACAAACTATGTTATCTAGAAAAGGAGTTAAATTCATTTGGAGAAAGGAATGTGATGATTGTTTTGAGGAATTAAAAAGTTGATTGATTAATTCTCCAGTGGTATACTTGAAAACTAGAAATGGTGAAATTTTCATTTACAATGATGCTTTATTAAATGTAAGTAGTTGTGCCTTGATGTGAGATGATTAGGTAATTCTATATGATTCATACTAATTGAAAATCAGCGAATAGAGTTACCCTACACATGATCTTCAACTATCTGATGTATTTTGTTATTTAAAAATCTTGAAAAAGATTTTATAAGGGGGAAAATATAAAATATATAATAATAATAAATGTTTAATGTATGTATTCACTCAAAAAGAGTTGAATATTAGGAAGATATGTTGGTTGGAGCTGATAAAGAATTATGATTACATGTTTTAATATCATCCAGGTTAAGAAAACAAGGTATCCAATACTTTGATTTGAAAAGATAATGAATAATTAGATATTCTATATTTGGAACATGATACTTTAGTTTAAGATTTAATGAATTATGGCTATAAATTGAGCATGAGTGAAATTCATATCTTTTAGTTTTGTAGTCAATGCAGTCAATTTTTTAGATATAATTATGTTTTCTCGGAAAGATGGTCATGGTTTTTAAGAAAGAGTAATTCTAGTTAAGTAGGGTAAGTTTCCTATCTTTAATATTAAAAAATTTGGTGATATTAGAATTTAAAATAGTTTGTGTGTTCTATGTGATCCCCATTTAATGAAATAATTGGTAAGTGAAGATTATAGACCCTTATTTTCTATTCATCATGGAACCACTATGATTTACATAGAACATAGAAAATGTTATTAGTGGGAATGTATAAAGAAATATATCACTAATTTTACAGTGAAATTTTAGACATATAAATAGGATAAAGTTGAGTGAAAACTACTGTAGGGGATAATTTATCCTTTTTCTAGTGCATTTATAGAATTGTGAGAATAAATATATTTATTTCATGGTTGAATTACCAAAGACATATCAAGGTGAAAATATTATTTGGGTTATTATTGATCATTTGACTAAATATATGAATTTTATAACTACCCAAGATAATATTTATTTGGATAAAATTTAAAGACTTTATCTTAAAGATATATTCATATTATATGGAGTCATTATCTATATTTTATCTGACCATGATTTCATATTTTCTTGAAATTTATTGATGGTTCTTCAGAAGTTGATTGGTATTGAGTTATGTTTCAGTAAAAATTTTCATCCTCAATTTAATGTAAAGTCAGAGGGAATGATATAAATTTTATAAGATATGATTAAATATTTAAAAATGAATTAATAGGTAATTTGGGATGAAAAAATCCATTTAGTGTATTTTTCTTATAATAACAGTTTTCATTCCAATATATAGATAACAAATTTTGAGGAATTATATAGAAAGTTGAGTTAGATTCTAAAATAATGGGGTGAATTTGAAAAAATATTAATATTGGGAAATGAAATGGTATAATAAATAGTTGAGAAGGTAAATATAATTCAACAACGTATTAGGGAATCTCATAGAAGATAGAAGAGTTAGGAAGATAAAATGAGGGAAGACCTTTTGTCTGAGGTATGTGATTATGTATTTCTTAAAATATCTCATTAGAAAGGTGCTATGAATTTCAAAAATAAAGGTAATTTTATCCCATGGTTTTTAATATGTATAATATTATGGAAAAGATTGATTATTTGTTTTATTGAGTAGCCTTACCAATAAGTTCTTCTCATGTATATGATGTTTTTCATGATTCGTTGTTAAGGAAATATGTACCTGATGAATCTCATTTTGACACCTAGAGAGGTACTATTAGAATATAATATATCCTATGAGGAAAATAAAATATATTTTATAGATAGTGATTAGGTGTAATAGAATAAATTAACTGACTTGGTTAAAGTTTTTTGTAAGAACCTCATTTTTAAGGAAGCAACATGAGATCCTAAAAATGATACGAGGGGAAAATAACTATACCTATTTAAATGATGGATTAAATTATAAGGATGAAATTTCATTAAGGTGGAAATAATGTGAAAACCTAATTAATATTAATAATAAATAAATTTTATTTTTTATTAATATTCATGATTAGTATTTTTTTTGGATTTACAGTCGTTGAAATATATGTTTTTATGATTTTTCAAATCAAATAAATAAATAGTTTTATAAAAACTAAAGTGTTTCCATGTATTATATGGTTTTATTTAAATTTTAATTTTATAAATTTGATAAATTCAATTTGATAGATTGGAATTAAATTTTATATTAACGTATCAAATATATATCAGTGTTATTTTTTGTTATTTTTTTCAAAAAAGATTGATTTTGGGATGAATAGTGAAAATACTAATTTTTACGAAAACTATCATTTCTATTCCACTATTTAAGAGGTTTATTTAAATTTTGTATTATATTTAAAGAAAATTTAATTCAATTTTACTATAAATAATCCAATTAAATCCATAGTAATCAATATTAATTTTTATTTTGGTATAAATTTATTTTTAGGCTTAAAAATACATTTATCAAAAAAGCTAATTTTTATTGCATTTTCTGCGCTTATAAAAAAATTAACATTTGACACTTCTAAAAATTTAACCTTAAAAAATTGATTTTATATTTTTATTTATGATTCTTAAATTTATTAATGATATGAATATCATTGTTTTTCATAATGAATAACAACCATGGTAAAAAGTTACCACTACAAAAAGGGTAAACAAGTTAATTAAGGTTAAAACAAAGTGATGTGGTCAAAAAACAATGATTTAATCTTTTAGGAATATTTTATTTCTAATATTATCATGTAATATTCAAAATGGTAAATATTTCATTCCACTTTCGCATTAATAATACCTTATATTATTTTAATAATTAGAAAAATTATAAGAGGCTCACTCCCCTCATTGTGTGAAGGGAACGCCCTCTCTTCCCTTACTCAGACTTATTGATTCATTCAGATCAATAAATACCAACCAAATAACATCCAAAAATCATTAAAAACGTCTTATATATATTTTAATCACTAAATGGCCATCCTATAAGGCTTAATGTGAATGCCAAATGAGGTTATACAAGGAAGAGGTATAATTATTAACTGTTTTCAAGTTAATTTATTATTAAAAATATTTCAAACACATCATAACCTTGTTGATATAATAACATAAATAACTAAAATATGCTTATTTTTTTATTTTTATGGTACAAACCTTTTCCATATCCTCTTCTATCCGATGGGAGATGAAAATATCTCTCATACATATCTGTGGACTACCACCTCCAAACAACGATGCATTTTGTTTTTCATCGCTACCTCACAAGGCTGGTTATTATGATGAATTTATTTAATATATTTGATATTCATTATTTAATTGTGATTATATAAAAATAAGATATTAGTTACCTTCTTACCCTTCTATTTATTGTAAAATAATAATGTCGTTCTCTTGTATGTGTAGACTATCACCTCCACTAATCGATGCAATTTAATTTCCATGTTTATCATTCATGACTGGTTTTAAAATTTCATTTAATGTATAAACTTAATAATTATATAATTATCAATATTCTAGACATTATGGAATAATTAACCCTTTTACCATGGTCATCCTATTGAAGTTTTCTGGAATTACAAACCAAACATCCTCAAAACATCTGACATGTACATAACATATTTAGTAACTATATAGGACATGGTAAAAAGTGAAATAGAAGGGATAAAAATAAATAAATAAAAATAAGAAAAGGTTATTAAGATGTAACACCCCCATATTACAGTATCAATTTCTTCTTTAAATGAATATAATGTTTTAATTGCTTATAATAAATGAAAAATCGAACCAAAATGAACCATGATGCTTTTATTTAGATATATTATTATAATGAAATAAAAACACTAATACATTTTGAGGTTTTAGTATAAAACAACATGATGAAATGTAAAAGTCGAGTAATTACACATATATATAAAAATACAAAATATGAAAAATCATTATCCTTATGGTTCATCATAATGTTTGTGGCCCTAATGAAAACTATGGAAACTGGGAAAACAATTAAGAATTTAATAGGCATAATGAGAGATAATTAAATGAATAAATTTCACTGAAAAATATAATGATATATATCCAATAAGTTTATATTATGGTTATATATATGTACATTGGACATATATCCATTGTATATATATAGTTATAATATATATAGAAATTAGGTCAATTTAAGTCCAATTGGTATAAAATTTATTGATAACCATTAAAAACAATTTAGTTCTTAACACTCAAATAATTATTAATTTATATGATATTGATTAAGAGTACTTAATGTTTTAAAAAATCATTTTTATATAAACTAGGTTGTACCATATATTTTGGAAAAAATAAATTTATAAATATTAAAAATATTATTTTATTGAAATCATTTAATATTTGGTTTCTTCATATCAAATATAGTGTAGGGGTTTTTTTTGGTTTCTATAAAAAGATTTTTTTGAGTAAATATTGAAAATCTCTAATTTTCAAAAAACTATCATTTAAAGAGATTTAAATGTACTATTATGTTATTTATTTGGTTATAAATTAGCATAAGCTTCATATGATTAAACATAATATTTTTTTATTGGAATCAACAATATATTTGATTTTGGTATAAGTTCATTTTTATGCTTAAAAATTCAATTTTCAAAAAACCATTTTCATGGAATTTTACAAAAATTATATTAAAAGTAATTTATTTAGTTTATTAAAAATTTATTATGAAAAATGGATACCAAATTTGGAATCAGGGTGTTAAAATTTAGTAATGAGTTCAATTTTATTTTTTTATTTATGAATATTAACCATGTTAACAATATTGTCATCATAGTAAGGGTAAAATGAGTAAAATAAGATTAGATCTATGATATAAGGCATAAAAATATCAATAAATATTGTATTTATTTTATGGTATGATTTTTTTACATAATAGTAAAATATTTTAAATTTTGAAAATTATTTCCACTTTCATTTGAATATAACCTTTATATTATTTTAGGTAAATTATAATTACCAAAATATTACTCTCTTATTTTTAATATATTTAATATATTTTAATTGTGAGGAAAATAAGTTATGATCAGTTATGAATGATTATTTTTAATATTAATTTATTATCAATTTTTATAACTTCATAAATACTTTAAATTCTTTAGGTAATACTCATACACTGCTTATGCAAGTATTATAAAAATCAAGGTAAATGATTTAATTTTTTTTGATGAACTATAGAATTCCACAAATTTTATTCATAACTATAAAGTATATTTTAATGTAAATATTTTTATATTAAAATATTATTTCTTTCTTGATGACTTTGAATTCAAATTTAATGAATAGTCCTAAAAATGAAATTAATGATATTTTATGACATACAATATTTCATTAAATGATTTAAAAATTTAGAAAATATTTAAATAGGATAAGTGGTATATAAATTTTTCCAAAATTTCATATATAGATCATTTTTAGACACATACAACCCTAGATATAAAATTATAATCTTTAGAGAGTGAAAAATAGGTCACCACGATTAAGGTTAAAAGGGTTAATGACTATATTAAAACAAAATATAAGTTTTAAAATGATACCTAAAACGTGTATAAATTTTATAGGTTGAAGGTATTTATACCTCTTCATGTATTAATGTAAAAATTATTCCTTTTTAGTGCCAATTTAAATTATTATGATATTTATTATATTTTAAAGTTATTAATATTTTCAATTTTAGCACTTCACTCACTTATAAAAGGGCACCCCTCTCCAATATTCATCACACATTTTGAGCACTATATCTCATCCATTATACACCAAAATATATCCCCCAACATCACTACCCACTTAATAGAGGTCTTGGTATCAAAAAATAGACAACCTAATATGGATTAAGGTGTATGCTAAGAGAGGTCTTCCAAATGAGATGTGTAATTCATAATTGATGCTTTTTGTTTATTTATTATCATAACTCATTAAAAACATATTTAAATATTATTAAGTAAGTTTTTTAGTAAATTCCATTTAATTAAATGTTATTATTAATATTTATCACCTTTATTCATTTTATTTTCCATCTAATGCGAAATGAAAACACTGATCGTGCGTACGTGTGGAGTACTACCTCTAGGAGTTAATGCGTTCAATTTTTTATCACATGATAATATGTATTGATAAAATAATGTAAAAATAAATAAATATGATAACTATGAAATAATTATGATTCTATAGAGGTAACATATTACTTACCTTCTTACCCTTTCCATCCGTTGAAAATTGATAATGTCGTTTGTGCGTATGTGTGGAATAACACATCTCTGAAGTAATGCGACTCATTTTTTATAATCAATATACAAGGATAATGATGATAACAAAACTAATGAATAAATATAACATGTATTAAATATTTATTAATCTATAAATTTAAAATATTATCTACTTTATTTATTCTTCAACAATTATAAAAATGAAAACTTCTTTCATACATGCGTACAAACTACCATCTACATGAAATGAAAAGTCCTAATTTTCATTACCACTTTAGATAGTTGTTTTTAAAAGTTTATATAACATATAAATATGATAATTATAAATTATTTATGTTTATGGAGTCTGTGTGTAACATCATGTTACTTTTTTAGGTACTTTTGATGTTTCTAAGTACCTCTTTTTTGAAGTAGTGACATATGAGAGAGTCGGTAGAACTTTAAATGATGTTTTGAGGTAAAGGGGAAGTCGCACAGGTGGTGCACGGGCTGTCTAAACCGTGCGGCCAAATCGTGCGTAGTTGAGGCAGTAGCTTTTGCATGGGCGGTGCACGGTTTGTCTAATCGTGCGGCCAAACCGTGCATGGAGTGACTGCCGAGGCAGTAGCTAACGCACGACTAGCGCACAATTAGTCAAACCGTGTGAACTAACTGTGAGGGAACTTAAATGAGATCCTTAAATTGTGGATCTCACTCATTTTCCCTATAAGTGACTCATTTTTCCTCCTTAGAGGCCCTAACATGGGATTTGTCTTCTCCTAAGGTCAAAGAAGGTTCTCCCATTGTTCTGGAGGTGATCCAAAGGCTTCTCTTGGTGAATCAAAGCCGGATTTCTGAGGTATGTGATCGTTCATTATCATTCTTGATTGGTTTCTTAGATCTACTTCTATCTACTTCTCCTTTTCTCTCTATTTCTCAGATCTACACCCGTTATGGGTAGATCTGAGTGTTTAGATTCCAAATATGATGAGATTTGGTCTTGATCTTTCTAGGAGAAGAGATCTAAGGCAGGTTCTTGAAGGAGCAACCCGATTTTCTTGAGCGTTCTCGACCGTTGTAGTTTTGGTCAAAACCTTTGAGGTAGGTGAATCCGTCCCGACTTACCAAATTGATTATCATTGTATATTCTTGATTTATTTCAATTGTTTATTTAAATTCAATTGCTCAAATTTTCTTTCAATTAAATTGATAAAATCTTGACTCTAGTGAATCTAGATATTTGAAATGGTTTTGGCATGGAAAGTTGGAAAACCCCAATTCCATTGAATTGGGTGTGTTTATGGAAATTTTCTGATTTAAATTGTTTAATTTAAATTGTGGATTTGATGGAAAAGATTTCAATTAAATTGTTGGATTTAATTGTGAAAATAAATTGTGTGATTATGGAATTGGTTTTGAATGGATTTCAAACTGGTGAAAATGGCTTAAAATGATTTGATAGAAATCCAGTGGTTTTATCTTGTGAAAAAGGCATGTTTTAAATAAAACCTGTTTCGTTTTTAAATAGAATGAAATTGGTACTTTTGAAATGGAAGAATGGGATTGATCATATTTTAATCATTCTTAAAATAGTTCTCCCATCATGTAAGAGTGAATGCAAGCCTTAGGTAGTTAGTGATTTATTTGGATAAACTTTACGCTATGACAACGTTCTAAAATATACTTGCGGTGGGTCACATCCCCGACGGTTTGGTGACGAGTCTCCTTTGTCTAGTGTCATAGGGACATGGGTATACACATTTTGCTGAGTTCACATAGAGAGTGTAGAATCCTATAACTGGTTAATACTATCATACCTTTTATCAGATAACCATGTTTCTCGCTTGTTTATTTATATTTGAGATATAAATTTATGCCAATGCTTTTGAACTGCTTATATTGCTACTAAATTTATATAAACTGTTTTATATAAATGTTTTACTTAAGACATTGTTTTTGAAATATTTCATCATTTGTAAATCCTTTTCTTAAAATATTTATTTCCTTCATTTGAAAATGTATTGCATATTTGGTTAGAATATGATTTGAATTTACAAACCTATTTATTTTAAAATTGAAAGCTTTTCTTTGTATAATCTTTATTTGGCATCTATTATGGAATCTTTGGTGGTATCCTACTGGTCTTAGGCTCACACCCTACTTTTTCCTTCAGGTTTTTGTAGAATTTCTTCTTCCAGGATTGAGCAAAGGGAAGAAATATCTTTTAGGTGGATCAATTTATTGATCTCTGGTCTTGGTGAGTTTTGTCCTTAAGGACCTTGGGACCGTTTTACCTTTTTAAGTACTTGGGTTGTAGTACTTTGGGATTTTTATGCCTCTTTGTATTTTGGTACATTACTCCCAGTGGAGTTTCATTTGTAATGCATACTGTTTTGTTTTCTGTTACTTCCATATTCTTGTGGAAAAAATCATTCCCACTTGTTTGTTTTACGATTCCAGGTGCTAGTCGCCAACCCATGGGTATCGAGAATGCCCTTTGGGCTATTTCTGGGATGGCTCAGTTATTAGGTTACCAGGGTACCCGGGCTGGATTGTGACAAAATGGTATTAGCGGGAGGTTAAGCATCTTGCCTTGATGACATTATGAATTTGAGTATTCTTGTCGGGACTTAGTAGCTAGTTGTGATTAAGTTCCTGGCCAACTCTCACCGCAATGAAACTTAAGTCACTAGGTTTGGTTAGGGAAATACGAGTTGTGGATTAGTTTAAGTATTTTCCCTGTTTTGATTTGGATGGAGTGGAATACAAATCTTGTTATTACCTTTTATTAAGAATAGTTTTCCTTGTTACTCTGTTTGAGTGTTAATCAAATGTCTTTTTATGTTGTGTAGAAACATGCCTCCGAGAAGACATGAGAATAGGATACAAAAAGTGGCTGCTGATGAATCTCAGCAAGCGATTCCTATTGTGGATCTGAGTCTGGTTGAGGTGATTGTTCACACTGTCCAAGCTCTAGGATCGGCGCCACCTCCAGTTCCTGTTCAGACTCTAGTTATAGATCCTCATAGTAATATTCTCCAAAGTCATTCTCAAGAGTTCTTATGCTAGAAGCCACCAGTTTTCAAAGGCTCCACTGACCCTCAACATGCTGAGGAATGGTTGAGTAAGATTAAACATCTGTTTGGGTTCTTGGAGACACTTGATGTGATCAAGGTGAAGTGTGACACCTTCATTTTTGAGGGGCCAAGAAGGAGATAGTGGGACACAATGGTGATGTCTAGGAAACATGGGGATTTTTAGTGGAAAGACTTTAGGGTTCTTTTCATTAACTAGTTCTTTTCTCTAAGAAGGCTGATGGTTCTCTTCATTTATGTGTTAATTATAGAAAGCTCAATCAAGTTACGATAAAGAAAAAATATCAATTACCCTGAATTTATGATTTGTTTGATCAATTGAAAGGGGAAAAGTGGTTTTCAAAAATTGATCTTCGATCTGGTTACCATCAGTTGAGGATAAAAGAATATGACATTCATAATACCGCTTTTCAAAGTAGGTATGACCATTATGAGTACCTTGTTATGCCCTTCGACCTAACAAATGCTCTTATAGTTTTCATGGCTTTGATGAATAAGTTTTTCCTTGAGTATCTAGATAATTTTGTGGTAGTATTTGTGGATGAAATTATTGTATACTCCAAGCCTAAGGAGGATCATGTGCATCATCTGAGAACAGTTCCAAGTCTTCTTAGGAATCACCGACTTTATGCCAAGCTTTCAAAGTGTGAATTCTGGATTTGGGAAGTGAAATTCTTGGGATATGTCATGTTAGAACAAGGAATATTAGTTGATCCTGAGAAGGTGAAGGCTGTTATGAATTGGGAACAACCACTAAATGTTTTCAAGATTCAGAGATTTATGGGCTTAATAGGATATTATCGACGATTTTTTAAAGACTTCTCAATGTTAGATTCTCCAATGACTGCTCTGACTCAAAAGGGAGTGAAGTTTTCCTAGAATGATAAATGTCATAGTTCTTTTGTTGAGCTAAAGTGTCTTTTGACTACTGCGCCAGTGTTAACTCTTCCTGAGGCTGGGACATGTTATGTTGTATTCTGTAATGCATCGAGTTCAGGTTTGGGATGTGTCCTCATGTAGGGTAATCATGTTGTTTCCTATGGGTCTTTTCAGCTTAAGCCCCATGAGAAGAACTATCCTACCCATGACCTTGAACTTGCAGCTGTAATGAATGCACTAAAGTGTTGGATACATTACCTTTTTGTAGAAAGGTTTACTATGTATTCATACCACAAGATCTTGAGTTATATATTCTCTCAAAAAGATTTGAATCTCCACCAAAGGCGTTGGGTGGAGTACCTACAATCTTTCGACATTGACATTGCCTATACCCCGAGGAAAGGGATTGTAGTTGCATATGTGTTAAGCAGGAAACTTACATCACAGGCTGTGAAATAATCTTCATAAGAGTGGAGTTTGATGGATCTTTTTTCTCAGTTTCATATTGGAATTTAGTGCAAGGGGAAGGAAGTTTATTTAGATAGTGTCCAGTTGACATCTGCTCTTCTCGAGTTAATTCTTCAAGAACAACAACTGGATGATGAATTCCATAGCATTAAGGACTCTCTTTTTGGTGGAGAGACCAACACTCAGTGGTCGTTCTCCAAATAGGGTGTTCTGTGTTATCGAAACCATTGCGTTGTGCCGTTATCGGAAAGGAACGATGTGATGGGTGATTTCTATAACTCTCAGTGGGATGTACACCCATGAACCACAAAGATGTTCTATGGCATGCAATGATAGTTATGGTGGCCAGTTATGAGGTGAGACATTTCTGAGTTTGTATCTTGTTTCTATACATGCCAGTAGGTGAAAGATGAGCACCAGAAACCTTTGGGTTTTCTTCAACCACTTCCAGTCCCTGCATGGAAGTGAGATGAAATCTATATAGACTTTGTGGTTAGGTTACCTCAAACCCAGAGGAATAAGAACTTGATATGGGTTGTGTAGATACCCAAAGCTTGACGTACATAGACATTAAATTACTTTTGCGGAATACTTAGTACATAACAAAAACAGACACACAAGGACCGTAATAGTTTAGTGTCTTTGGAAACTTGGAACGTAATCTTATAATCATGGTGAAAGATATTCAACATCTCCCATAAAGATCTTCCCATTTTTGTTTCCTTACCTAAAATCTTTCTTTTAATCCTGGGGGAAAAGAAACATAAAAAAGGTGAGCTCAAATGATCAGTAAGGGTAAGCATTGATATAATAAAACATACCATATATATTTGAACATAAAAAAAACATGAACATTACAAATCTTGAGAAACGACATAAAACATGGAAGTACATAAGGCACAGATCATAATGGAACATAAATCATGATAAAATAGCATGGGAATAAAACATATAATTGTGGAAACCATTAAGCACATGATATGATTTCCATAGTAGCCAAGGCATTGCTACCAAGACCATCTTAGTGGACAAAGTTCCTTTCTGAATCAAGTTCACTCCTCGTTTCAGTCCTGTTTTACTGAACCGGTTTAACCTGCCATTCCAGCCATGTCTATCACATGAGATATAAATCTTTACCCAATGCATTGGAGGGAGATATAGGTCCCACCCATATCATAATGAAATCATTCTTACTTGTGCCACAACATAAACATAAATCATTCATCATAACCCAAAGAATAAAATGGGTTTCATAAATATCATTCCATCATCACATAATCCATATAAAAGAAATGGATATAATTTCATAATAAGAAAAGTGAAACCATGTAAATCATAGAGACATTATACTTGAAACATACACATATGAAATAAATTCATCTTAGATGGAAAACTGGTTTTGATAAAACACTTGAAATAAATTCTTGAGGGAAATATCCTTTCTTCTTCAAAATTAATTTCTTTTCACAAAACATCATGCAATTTTAAAAGAAGAAGATTTTTTTGAAAATAGTCATGAAATCTTTTTGAGGAAGCTTCATGAAAATAAGTCTATATAAAACTGTAAAAATCTTTTCGTGCTGTATAAGTTAAAAAAACATTATTCTCGTACTTTTGTCGGAAAAGTCAAAAAAGTACCTCGTAACATAAAAAAAGAATGATTCCTTACATACCATGAAGTAAAAGTCAAAAATGGGTAAAAAGGACATTAAACATGCATGAAACCATTTTTAGGAAACATGGACATGGATGAGAACAATAACCCCAGTAAATACTTACGAATAAACAATCTTGGATAAGAATGAGATTGGAATAATTATCCCTTACCTTAGGTCCGATTTACTTGGAAAGTGTCCGAACCTCCTGTATAATGATTTAAATAATGTTATTGACTTATTATAGAATCATATTCATTGTTATGATATCATATATTGTTCACTTATGACTTTATATTACCCGTTCTTTTGTAAATTCCATGTTAAAGAGCGTTTTGGGTAAAATCGTTTCATTTGTCGTCCATGTTTTGACTTGTAATTATTCATATGATTACTTAGATCATGATTAATTACATCCAGAATGTAAAACATGATTTATATATAATATATATTCAGAATATACATATATATAATAGATCTATAAATGGAAATAAATACACCGTTCATGGAGATGGTAGGCCGTACGTATGCATGAACGTTGTTTTTGTTTCCTCATTGAATTGAATGGAATTAATTGGATGACATACATACATATATATATACATAAATAAAGTATCATTATTATGTCATATATTTTATTATTACTTATTATATATACTTTATAATCATTTATGAATGGTTAATCATTGATAATGAATCTCATCGCGTCGTGGAGACGGTATTCTGTACGTACGCATGAGCGATGATATCGTTCCCATGATCGTGGAATTTTATTGGACTATATGTATACTATTAAAGAATCAATATAACTTTATAATAATCATATATAGTTATTATTTACACCATTATACCCATCCAAGTAAGGTGGTGGTGGAAAATAGATTACACCACGGTGTGGAGACGGTATTCCGTACGTACGCACGCGTGGTGATTTCTTTTTCCGTAGGATGGATAGATGGTGAAATAGGGTTGTTTCATACATATAATAACATATCAGTATATGAGTGATACTGATGTTATTACTTCATAATGAAACAACCTAAGAAGAAGTTGTGGAAGAAGAAATAAAGTTGAATGAATCGGTAACGGACATTACCTCTTCTTTGAAGCGCCACTTTGAGACCTCCTCTTAGGGCACTAAAATTGGTCTTTGAAGAAGACCAGAACCTCTAGGATGTTTCTTGGGAAGTGGGGAAGTTAAATGGGCAGGGGTTGGCCGAGCTTGAATGCTCAAATAGGTGTGAGGAGCATAGGTAGGAGGTGCCCTTTTATAAGGGAGGAGAGGGGCACCTTTGGAATTCTTAAAAATATTAATTTATAATAAATCTGACCCCACTTAAAAATCTCCAAAAATGACTCATATAAAAAGATTATATTGGATAGGGTTGTAATATCATCAAACAATAATATTTATATATGTTAGGAATTTATTTTAAACATTATCAACTTGATTTATCCTTATTTAGTCAATTTAATTTTATTTATGGTAACGACATTCTAAATTTTAAATTATAACAAAAAATTACTTATTTGTTGTGAATTATCCATAATTGGATACTTTATAACATTTTATACCATATAAATTTAAATTTATAATTTTTAAATATCTTTGTAATTTTTAAACAATTTTATAATATGTTATTTTTGTAAAATAACAATAGGGTCAATTTTGACACTATTCATTTATTTGAATTTAAATAAAATATATACAGAAGATATGTTCTAACTAAAAGCTTTAATAGATTCATAAAAGGTCATATGTATCTATAAAATTAGTGTATCACATTAAATAGTTCATATAATAGTTATTTTATTATCTTTATAAACCATTTATTTGGTTTATCTCTTTATAAAATAATTACTACAACATTTTTGTATAATTATTTAATATAATTATTTTTGCATAAAAATTAAAAATAAAATCCTATGATAAAGATAAATCTATTAAATTTCACAATAATACTTTTACTCGAATTTATCATCTTAAAATAACAATATTTAAATTGTTATATTTATTAAATTATGAAGGTGACAACTTTGGCATCATTTAAAATAAAATAATATAAGTGTCATAATTGCCTTAATAAGGATCTAAATGGTCAAGAATTTGGAAAGTGGATGATTAGGGTTTATATATACACTAATAATAAGTTTTGTGCAGTTTTTTTGTCCTTTTGATATGTATTACTATTTCAATAAAAACTATATTATTGATTTTTCACTAAATAAATAATTTCTCCATCATTAATGTATCACTATTAATGACAATTATTTAATCCCAGAAAATTCTAAATAAATTATCATGATGTAGATAATTTTATTAGATTTCTGGAGACTATTCATGTTCGAAGTTTTATGATGTTTATCACTAAATTAAAATTATTATACTTATAAGATTTAAGAGAGTGACATGTTGTCACTTTCTTTGGTTTTAATAATAATTAAATTATTTTCATGGTCAAAAGTCCATAAAATGAATCTAATCCGACCATTAGGTTATATGGGTATACTTTTAGACATCAAATAGAATTTTGGAATGTGTTAGGGTAATTTTATAATATTATATTTACCCTTAATTACTCGATTTACCTTTAACTATGGTAAATAAAATTTACCGTAGTTACTATTCATAATTCCCAAAAATAAAAAGTAGCCTATTAAAATAATTTGGACCCAATGATTCCAAATATGGAACCCAGTTTTTTAAATTCAATACACAAAAGTTGAAGAAATTAAATTAAAATTAATCCCGTTGTCGAATGAAAATGGGTTTTTGTTTAAAACATTGCAAAAGATTGAATTGATTTAACCTACGAATTCAATGTAAAATAAATGATAATGACATAAATTATATTAAATGGTAAAAATATATTCTATTTATACTTTTAAACCACTCAATATTATAATTTAACCATATAAATTATTACAATGAAAAAAGTTGTTTTTAATTAAAATATAGCGTGTTTTTACTATTCATTAAAATATGAAAGTTATCAGAAAAATATCAAAACTTTATCCAATGTAAATTTTTATATCCTGATTCAAAATAAGAATTTTATTTTGTCAAATTTAACTTATAAACATGTCGACAACTAGATTCAATGTGGGTGCGCCATCAAAAGTCGGCAAAACTGCATTTTTTGAAAAATACATATTTTACCCAAAAAATTTATTTTGTTCTTATACCATGTTCTACAAAATGATTAAGATGAATAATAATGTTATAAAATTCAAAATTTAGTTAATACTATTCATAACGGCTAGTTTAAAATAATATTATAATAATATATCATTGTTTAGTAAAACCCGGTATTGCGTACAACACATGCTATCGAGGAAGGTCGCGATTACGTGTAATGCAAGACAAGTTAGGGTTGCGTGTTGTGCAAGAATACTTTATTATTTCATATAATAGAATCCAACCATATTTCATTTATACATTGAATATATATATATATGAATATATATATATATATATATACCCTCAATGTTGCGTAGAATGACTATTATAAAACGAACGTGAAATTATGTGTAACACAATATCAGAATAGTGTTGTGTATACTTCAAGCTAATAAAGTCTGGTGTATAGAACATGATAATATTTTTGTAGAATAAAACACATGACATCAAATAAATTAAAGAGAATACTTATCATAAAATATCGGGTTGTTACAGGTTGTGGTGGACGGGTGACCAAGTCGGATCGCTTTATACCTATTCGAGATACAACCAAAGTTTAGGAGTTGGGAAATATCTATGTGAAAGAAATTGTTTGCTTTCACAGAGTTCCATCTGCTAGTCTCTGATAGGGATCCTCGGTTCACTTCTTGCTTTTGGAGAGGCCTTCAACAGGCATTGGGATCTCAGGTCAATTTGAGCACGACCTACCATCCACAGTCAGATGTCCAGACAGAGAGAGCTATTCAGATAGTTGAGGATATGCTCTGCGCTTGTGTTATTGACTTTGGTGAATTTTGGGATGATCATCTAGGGATAGTTGAGTTTTCTTATAACAAAAGTTATCAGTCTATGATCAAAATGGCTCCTTTTGAGGCATTTTATGTCCATCCTTGTAAATCTGGCTTATGTTGGTCAGAGATTAGTGAAAGTTCCTTAGTAAGACTGGGTTTGGTCCAAGAGGTGACAACTAAGATCCAGATTATTCTTTAGAGAATGTTGGCAACACAAAATTGGTACAAGTCTTTTGCTGATCATCACCATAAACCTTTAGAGTTCTCAGTTGGTGACCAGGGGTTCTTGAATGTTTCACCCTGATTAGGTCATCGACGGCTTGGGAATCAAGGGAATATTGCTCCTCATTTTGTGGGACCTTTAGAGGTTGTTGGTCTTGTAGGGAAAGTTGCTAAATGTCTAGCTCTACCACTACAGCTGATGTCGATACATAACGTTTTCCATGTATCGAAGCTGTGAAAGTGTCTCTCTGATCCACCACATGTTGTGAGATGGATTGATCTTGAGATTGAACCAGATTTATCTGTGACTGAATGACCAGTCATGGTTGTTGATTCAGAGACCAAGGTACTTCATGGGAAAATGATACCTTTGGTCCATGTACTATGAAAACATGGTTTTGATTCTTATGAGACGTGGGAAAGGGATGCACTAACGAGAGAGCAGCGGCCTCATCTTTTTGACATGGAGGTTTCTTCATAGGCTTTCTGGGTATAGAATGATCTTATGGTAGGAAGGTTGTAACATCACGTTATGTTTTCAAGCACTTTTGATGTTTTTAAGTACCTCTGATTTGGAGTAGTGATGTATGAGAGAGTCGGGAGAACCTTAAATTATCTTTTAAGGCTAAGGGGAAGTCGCACGGGTGGCGCACGGGTTGTCTAAACTGTGCGGCCAAACCGTGCGTAGTTGGTCTTGGAGGCAGTAGCATCCGCATGGGTGGCACACGATTTGTCTAACCATGCAGCTAAACCATGCATGGAGTGTTTGCTGAGGTAGTATATAATGAAGGGATAGAGCACGGTTTGTCCAATCGTGCGAACTAACTGTGAAGACACATAAATTAGATACTTAAATAGTGGATCTCACTCATTTTTCTTCTAAGTGCTTCGTTTTTCCTTCTTAGCAGTCCTAACTCTGGATTTGTCTTCTCCGAAGGTCATAGAAGGTCCTCCCATTTTTTTAGAGGTGATCCAAAGGCCTATCTTAGTGAATCGAAGCCGGATTCTGGAGGTATGGGATCGTTATTCATCATTCTTGACTGGTTTCTTAGATCTACTTTAATATACTTCTCCTCTTCTCTCAATTTCTTAGATCTATGCCCGTTATGGGTAGATCTAAGTGTGTGGATGCCAAATATAATGAGACTTGGTCATGATCTTTCTAGGAGAAGAGATCTAAGGAAGATTCTTGAAGGAGAAACTAGGTTTTCTTGAGCGTTCTCGACCGTTGTGGTTTTGGTCAAAACCTTTGAGGTAGGTGGTTCCGTCCCGAATTTCCAAATTGATTATCATTTTATTTTATTGATTTATTTCAATTATTTATTTAAATTTAGTTTCTCAAATTTTCTTTCAATTAAATTGATAAAAACTCAATTCCATTGAATCGAGATATTTGAAATGGTTTTGGCATGAAATGTTGGAAAACCCCAATTATATTGAATTGGGCGTGTTTATTGAAATTTTCTCATATAAATTGTTCAATTTAAATTGTGGATTTGATGGAAATGTTTTCAATTAAATTGTTGAATTTAATTGTGAAAATAAATTGTGTGATGATGGAATTTGATTTTAATGGATCTAAAACTGGTGAAAATGGCTTAAAATGATTTGATAGAAACCCATTGGTTTTATCTTGTGAAAAAAGTCATGTTTTAAATAAAACCTATTTTGGTTTTAAATGGAATGAAATTGGAACTTTTGAAATGGAAGAATGAGATTGATCATATTTTAAGCATTCTTAAAATAGTTCGCCCATCATGTAAGAGTGAATGCAAGCCTTAGGTAGTTTGTGAGTTATTTGGATACACTCTACGCTATGAAAACATTCTAAAACATACTTACGGCGGGTCACATCCCCGATAGGTTACTGACGAGTATCCTTTGGCCAGTGTTATGGGGACTTGTGTATACAAATTTTGCTGAGTTCACATAGAGAGTGCGGAATCCTATAACTGGTTAATACTATCGTACCTTTTGGCAGATGACCATGTTGCTCTCTTTTTTATTTATATTTGAGATATAAATGTACGCTAATTATTTTGAACTACTTATATGCCTGATGAATTTATATAAAATTTTTTATATAAATGTTTTACTTAAGCCATTGTTTTAGAAATATTCCATCATTTTTAAAATGTATAGCATATTTTGTTAGAATATGCTTTGAATATCCAAACCTATTTATTTAAAAATTGAAATATTTTCTTTGCATAATCTATATTTGGAATAAGTTACGGAATATTTGGTGGTATCCTACTGGGCTTAGGCTCACACCCTACTTTTTCCTTCGGGTGTTTGTAGACTTTCTTCTTCCAGTATTCAGAAAAGGGAAGGAATCTCTTTGAGGTGGATCAAGTTGTTGATCTTTGGTCTTGGTGAGTTGTGTCCTTAGGGACCTTGGGGTTGTTTTCCTTTTTAAGAACATGGGTTTTAGTACTTTTGGCTTCTTATGTCTCTTTATATTCTATTACATTACTCCTAGTAGAGTTTCTTTTGTAATTCATACTATTTTGGTTTCTGTTTCTTCTACATTCTTGTGGAAAAATTAGTTCCCACTTGTGTTTTGTACGATGCCAGGTGCTAGTCACCGACCAGTGGGGATCGGGAACACCCTTCAGGCTATGTTAGGGCTAGATTAGTTATCAGGTTACCCGGGTACCTAGGCTGGTTCTTGACACTATGTAACCATAACCCTATTGACCATGGTCAATGAAAAAAATGTTATTTTTGAAGTTTTAAACTGAATGTCCTCAAAACATAAAATGTGAATATAATTGTTTTAGTAAGTATTTAAAAATAGGTAAGAAATTAAATAAATGGTATAAAAATAATTTAATTAATAATAAAAAATTTCTTAAATAATTATGTAAACTATTATTATTTTATTAGTTAAGGGGGTATAAATTTGAATAAAATGAGCCTGGACTTGAGGTAAGGGATTTTATTTACAAAATTGATTTAAATGGTTTAAAACTTTTATCCTATATATCAATGTTCATTTAAAATATTTTATAATTTTATTATGTATACATAAAATTTTATTAAATTTCATTATAATTTTTTTATTTTATTTAAAATTAATTAAATTTTATTTTTTAGCATTTTTCATATGGGTTACTTTTAACTCTTTTTACCAAAGTGAAAAAAGTATGTTTTTTTAATATATACATCATGGACATATTTTCCCACCATCATGTGATTTATTTGTTATTAAAGTAAACTTACATGTTTTCATATTCCTCCAAACTAAATTCAATTTCCAATTTGTTTTTGTAATTTTCCATTTTTAAGAGTTTCTAAAGAAAAAATATATTTCTATTTATGGTATTGTAAAAATGTAAATTATTTTTCTGATGAAATAAAATGAGTTTATACCAGATTTTCTTGATGAAAATATGTAAGTTTATAAATTATTTTCATGGTATAATACTTAATCATAATAAAATATGACGAGTGGTCCTGATATTGATAAAAAAAATGCGTAATCCTTAAATAACTACCCAAAGAAATGGGTAATGAATAATATTCAAAGGTAAATAATAAGAGAGATAACTAGTATGGTAATTACTATGAAGTTAACTAGGATTAGGTATTTATAACATGGTTTGTTTATTAGTGAATATAGTTTATGAATATAATTCTCTAAGATACCTTTTTTTGTTATTTCTAAAGGTTTTTATTGAAATATTTTGATTTCTTGTGTATGGAAAGTTTCGGAACTTTTAAAGGTAAATATTTTTTATAAATAAAATGTTTTCATGGTTATTTCATGGTTTTCATATAATTAATAATGGGTTTTAATGTTTTTATTTTATTTGAGTTTAATTTTCTCATGTGTATTTTTTTATTTATGTGACTAAATTCTAATTGTGAAAAAGTTAAACATTATCATCGGTTTTCAAGATTTTCACTAGAACAATAGGATTCCTTTATTTTTATATCTCTTAATGAGTTTTTTTTATAATACAATTTTTTAAAATGTTTCTTTCTCATTATATAAGGATGTGTAGAAACTGTAGAAAGGTCACTCTTTCCACTATAGTGATTTTCTTAAAATGATAAATAAGTGTTTTAAATGAAACAATAGCTTTATTTTAAGAATTTTGTTTTCTAGAAGAAAATATGGAAACTTTGTTTTAGTATTCCCTATATGATATATTGTTTTTTATAATTCTATAAAACTATAAACATAGAAAACCCTAGAAATGTAAAAAAGTGAAATACTAGTTATAAGTCTTTTTATTATGGGTTGAATATGTTATGAGGGTGTTATAGTTGGCATCAAATTGAGGGTTTAAATAACTTTATTGGACATGATGATTCAAATTAGGATATTTTAAGATATTTAAATATAGCCATGGGTTTTTAAGTATATGGTTAATAATAAGGAAAAGATAACCCTTTTGAGGTTTTATGTGATGTTAGTACTTTATAAGACATTTTTTTTGTTTTTATAAATGTTTGACATATATGTAACCCTCAAGTTAAACATCTGTTGTGGTAAAAAGTTTATTGGAGGAAGAAGACTTACATATATTGTGGACTTAATTTTAAAGGTAATGAATAACTTTAGTGATATTATTATCTTTTATGTTATGGTAATTTGGTTTAATTGGTATAAAAGGGTGATTAATTTTTGAGAGCATATGTTTTATCTTATTGATAACCATGATATTGAATGTGATTTATTAAAATTTTTACTAAAGTTATTTTTTAGTAAGTACACTATATTTGGAGGATTATATGTCTAAGGTAAATGGAACTTTTTTCAGCTAATATGAAATATTATTTGGGGAATAAATGTTGAGTTTTCTTTTGGAAGAATATATAATTTTTTATGTCTTTATGAAGATTTAGTTTATTTATGGGAAATATTATCATATTTTGGAGATTATAAGACATGTAATATGAATTTTTGGTATGATACTTCTTGATTGATTAATATTATTTAGAGATAAATGTTAAATTGATATTAAAGGAAATTTTTTATCAAATATTTGTGATTTTTTTTGATTTTTGACCTGGTCTATAATTTTTTTAGAGTTTTAAGGTTAGTTATATATGGAATAATTAATGTTGAAATTTAGGTTTTATTTTTAAGGAATTGGATATCGATTATGTATTTATTCATATGAATTTTTATTCATATTTTATATTATCTTAATTTTTTATAACAATTATTTTTTATTAATGGATAGAAAAATGGGAAATAAGTTTTCATCCCTCTTTGGATCTTGTGATTTTCTAAATGTTTCATTTAGGTTTTAAGGTATGATAAATTCATCTTGAATTTTCAATTCTTGGATTAAGAGATGAGATAGAAGTGTAATTTAATCAAACCATAAATGAAGGATGAAATTCCTCTTATGTAGTGGAAATAAATCAAGCACACATATTTTCATAAAATCTTTATCTCAATGGTAAAATAATTTATCAATTCTATCGAGTCTTATTTGGAAAGTAACACTAAACTATCAAGGTAATATTTTAGAAACTCATATATAATTATGCGTCTTATAGAGGAATATTAATTCATGAAATAATAAATCTAATGATCTTATCATAAAGATGAAATTTCATGATAAAATATATATTTAATTTTATTAATATGATAAATTCATTTTGAAGGTAATAAATTAAAATTACGAGGATGAAATTTTTTCACGAGGGGTGAATGTAACACCCAATATTTCAATATGTATTTATCCTTTAAGTTAACATTATGTTTGACAGCTTGTGATACTAGAAACCTCAAAATAATGTTAACTATGATTATTTTATTGATATAAAATATTAAAATGAAAGATAAACACTAATACATTATGGTGTTTTAATATGAAAGAATATTAATAAAATTAAAAGTGTGGTAAATACACACACCCATATATATATATATATATATATATATAAACCAGAAACAGAAAACCTTTATCTCCATGGTTCACTATAAATATTTCCACCCAAACTAAAACAATGAAAACTATTAAATGAATTTAGAATATAAAATACTTGATGAGAGAGAATGAAATGAATAAATTTTAGTGAAGTGGAGACATCTAGCCTTTCTCTTGTGATTTTTGGAACTCTTTACTTGAAACCAAAGATGCCTAAAGATGTTGATATATTTGGAGTGAATAAAAAAAGGTGAGGCATAATAGTTTCTCCAACACGAGGGAAGTTTTGGTGGTCAAATATATAATAAATGAAAAATATTATACATCTTAGAAAAATAAATAGGGGATTTATCCATCCTTGAGGTCAATCATGGTTGGCTGAGGCATCCCCTCATCTGTTTGGAACCATCCTTATCTTTGTCTTAGGGCATTCAATTCCCCCTATCATGGGCCTGGAACTAAATGTTTATGGATTATACAAAAAAGGTGTAATGAGGGGGTGGGGGGAGGTGTCTTTTTTAATCTTGGAGGAGTGATGATTTTTTCATTCAATACAACTTATTAAAATGGGAACTCTCTCACTACAAAAGTGAAAGATATGCTTACTGGTCTAAATATGTGCCACTATAATGTTATTGACATCTTATTAGTTGAAAACAATTCCCTCACCATCTATAATTAACTCATTTAATATATATCCACTCCATGGTCCACCATTTATTTCATTTAAAAATGTAAAATTATGATGGAAAACCGAAATCTTTCTCTCCACACTTTTTGTGAAGGGAACAAGTCTATAGACCTTTTTACATCTCAGGTTTTATATGACACCTATATTATTTTTTTCTCTAACACTGAGTCACTCCCCTATGAGTGTGTCGATATTATAAGGGTTTATGATCTCGATTTACACTACTTTTGACACCCATGATCTCTTTTATTTTCGGTTCTTTCCTTCCCAATTGAATGTTTTATTTTTTGCGGTAATAAGACCGTTATATATATTCATAGTAGACATAAACATTTTGTATATGTAATAATAATATATATATCCATTAGTTAAACTTAATTATAATTGGAACATAATTTTGTTATATAATATTAAAGAAATATAATTAACAACACTTGTATAATTATTAATTTATATGAAATATATTAAGATCACTTAATATTGTAGAAGGTCATTTTTCTAGAAATTAAATTTTATTGTATATTTTAGAGAAAATCTAAAATTTTAAAATTTTAAAATTTTATTTGATTAAAATGATTTAATTTTTGGTTTCTTCTTATAAAATATAGATTAGGGTGGGTTTTTGGGTTTTTTCTAAAATGATTAGTTTTTGAGTCAGTAGTGAATATTATTTATTTTCACAAAGATGTCATTTAACGTAATTTAAAAGATCCACTATATTTTAGATTTGGTTTAAAGTAATGTAATATCTATTTGATTAAAAATAATCCGAATAATTCAATAGTAATTGAAATTATATTTTATTTTCGTATAAGTTCATTTTTATGCTTAAAAACACAATTTTCTAAAAATTATTTTTCAGTGTGTTTTACACACATACATTAAAATTAATTTCTTCCAATAAAGTAAATTGAATATAAAAATAAGTATTTTATATTTGGAATCATGAGGTACACACTTATTAATGAGTTCCATTTTTGAGATACCCCAGACAAGTACTTTCAGATTTGTTATTAATCATTCTTAATTTTGATTACATTACATGAATTACAACAAACTCCTAGGATCAAAAGATTAGTGTCTTTGGGAACTAGGAAAATTTAAAAATAAACCCACAGTATAAATCAAATTGCTTACACAAGTATTCCCCACACATATAAATTCTTTATATGCATCACTTTTATTGAAATTCTTGGGGAAATTGTGATAGATAAGAGAAGGGTGAGCTATAAAGACCGATAAGAGATAAATAATGAAATAGACCATTAATAAACATATTGGGTGAAATGTAAGTCTTGATATAAAAATATACACATGATGAAAAGAGTCATTTACTGATCATAATTTTAGGAGGAATGGTATAACCATAAGAACATGAGTCATAACATGATCATTAGTACATGAGGTATAATGTGATCATAAGTAAATGAAGTATACCATGATCATAATTACATGATAAATAACATGGAAATATATAAACAACATAATCATATGAAATTCATAAAAATATAACCATAGCTCATCACTAGGGTATTGTAAAACATATTAACAATGTTTTTTGCCAAGGTATCTTTACCCAATGCAATAAAGCTCTATTAGGGTGAACCCTTCATATTAACAAGGTTGTTCACCAAGAAATCATAAAACATTACCAAGGAATGATTATATGGTATAATTAAAATTTAATCTCTAGATATTACTTCAATACTCAATGCACTATTCTCTTAGGAGTTACTTACAATAGTTAACTTCATCGTCACTTAGAAGTAACTTACATTAATTAACTCCACACATTACCCAATGCATTAAATATTTATCAAGGTGAAAATATATATTTATTAATTCATGATTTCCACATAAGGAAAATAATCATATAATGAACCCATTGGAAATTAAATGGGTATCCAATTAAAGTTAGTTTCATTATAAATATCATTCTACCAAGATAATTAATTAAGGCTATATACACCATATAGAATAAATGGTATACATTTTAGTCAGTAATTTTCCCAAACAATTAATGTATGGTCATCAAGGAAAATACCCTTGAAGAATAATAATAATTAATCTATATTCATAAGGTAAATTAATTGGAAGAAAATTTATGCATAACTATTGATAAGGATATAAAATGATAGTGATGGATCATTCTCTATAAAGATCATAATTCCACCATAGAATTTATACACAGGAACATGTAAATGTATAATAAAGGTACAATTACTGATAAATATAGAGATTTAAATATAATATGTTCATTTGATACAAATCAGGTGGTAAAGAATCCATTTTAATGGGTAAATGTTATTATTTTGGTGAATGGGAAAAAATCAACTTAGAAAAAATAAGATATTCCCATTAAAAAAGGTTGTACTAAAATCAAGGGAATGATAAAATGAAGTGGTTAATAAAATATTGAAGGTATATGGATAAAAATTAAATTAAAATTTAAATACATATATTTTTATCCTTTATTATGGATCATAAAGTGCATGTAAAATTCCAAAGAAAATCACCTGGTAGTGTCAAACTAGGTGTGTAACAAATCCCTTTGTCGTGCATCATGTGAGGATCCAGTTACATTAAGATGAATAATTTTTGGGGTTATTAACCATATGTAAAAAAATTCTATATCCACATCCACTTGTACTATCTTGAAAGGGATGCAAATTCTTGGAAAACCACATACACTTTTGTTGACAAAACTCAGGATAGTTTTATGGATATGGGAAAGCGTGAACATTGTAACTAAATTTAATTGTAGAAGAATGATATATATTAGTGATATATCATTGATAAATTAGTAAATAAATTATAAAAATTACAAATATTAATTTTTCATACTAAAACATGAATAAATTTAAAATTTCTTGCAAAGGTAGTCATAAAAGAGGGGTGAGGAACCCTTATTTCAACTGAGTAAGAACTTAGAAAAAAGATATAATGAGAGGGAAATTAATTCCAAAATTAAAAATACAAAATATTCATAGTAATAGGGGTATTTAAAATTACTTTACAACATAATAGATTTATAATCAAAGTCTTATACAAAGGAAGAACTTGAATCAAAATAAGTGGAGGAAACGACCCTTACCTTAGAAGGTAGCTTCTTAAAGATAGATATGGACTCCTTAGAATCATGGAAAGACTATGGAGATACTCTTTTTAGGTATATTTAAAGGTAAATATTTATCTAAGTCTAATGTTTGGATAGTTATGAGGTAATTTTGGATATTTATAATTGAGAAGGTGTGGGTTTAAGGGTCAAAATATAAGTTATTTTATTATATAAGTCAACAACTTGGGGGTGAAATAAATTTGAACCAATTTTTCTATTATTTATGATTATTAAAATGTTTATGGATATAAAAGGAATTTAAAAACTTATAAACACCTCCCAACCAACCCATTTAAATCACATAATCCAAAAAATAATTTTATCATAAAATTACATTTTTTGGTTTCAAAATGTAAGGTATAAATTTATAAATAAAATTTAGAATTTTTAAATTATTTTTTTAAAATTATTAAATTCTATTTTTTAATGAATATTTTTTCATAAATATTTAGTCATGATTTTATAATAATGTTGTCATAAAATCATAGTGCTTTGTAAAGCGACAATTTTCACTTTTTCATCAAAAAATAACCTTTTTCATAAAATTACAGTAAAATCACCCTAAGATAATGTTTATGTGTTGATTCCAAAAATAAAGTATATTTTATTTAAAATAATTATCTTAATATGAACGTTTTAATTCTAATATAATTATAATTATTCATTGAAATTTATAAATCTCATAGAGAATAAAAATTCTAACCATTATAAAAATCACATAGTATTTTGTTAAAATATATTATATTTTAAAAGGTTTTTCATAAGATTATTCCATGAAAATAATTTTTTTCTAAAACTTATAAAATTTTAATAAAAACATTTTTATTATAATATGTTTATAATATCGAAAAAATAATATAATTTTTTTTATATCATTAAATAATCCCATCACCATTCCTAGTTGTAGTTGTCCATGATGTTTAAAGTTATTCTGAAGTATAAAAGTATTTTTATGGAAAATAATAAAATATTCATTATATAATAAGAGTAATTTGAATAACATAAAATGAAATTCCTTGAATTATATTATACCCCCTTAAATAAATTACATCCTCTCAATTTTACAAATTAAATGACACTTATTAAACACGGATTCTCACCAAAATGTTATCAATAGAAATGATAAATTATAAAAACCTTGGAGATTTTTATCCTATATGGTCATACTAGTTATACACCTAATATTCTTATATTGATAATTTTTATCTATCTAAGGATGTATACCCAAATATTCTGAATCCTAATTATAAGTCCCCAACCATAAAATAACTTATTCTAGTGTTTTTGAACTACAATTCACATTAGATGATATTTTTAGTTTAGAGTTTTAGTGAATTAGGACAAAATTTTACCAATTAAACCAATACATTACAAGGGGACACTTATACTCAGTATCCATTTATCACAAAGTAAAACACTATAAAATAAAAAATGAATTCTTTTTCTTAATAAAAATATTCATAACATTCATCTTGACTTATTCCATTCTCTTACCCATCCTTATACCCTCAGTAAAACATTTCAAAAACTTGTGATGAGAAAATAAATATTAGTAAGGGTTATAAAATAAGGAATGAAACTATTAGTCTATGAATACTTTAAACTCAATAAAACATTTTCACAAAATCATACTTTTCACCCATAAACATAAACCCTTTAACTCACCTCATGAAATCATAAGATTCTTGTAAAAATCATAGAAATCATAAATCATAATGTTAACTTGTGGCATTTATATCATTCTTACCTTTTAGATTTCATGACTACATCGGGAGTAACTTTTATGGTTACATTTGGAATACTTATTATAGTATATTACCAAAAATCTCTTAGGAGAAACTCTATCATTTAACTCCATCTCATTATATAATTCATTGGAGATATATCACAATATCACATTCTCTAAATTTAACATGGAACCACCTGTATACATAAAAAATTCCTAATAACCATAACATAATCATAATTCATAAAACAATCATAAAGTAAATATAACATTTCCACTTTGAAATCACATTTCTTCTTTAAAAGTTGTCTTCTCATAAATAAAAACAAAAATTTTTAAAATAAAATGGTAAACTTGTAAAGTAGACATCAATAAAATATATCTACATTAAAGTGAGAAATTCCATTCATATATTATATGTACATAAACATTCTAAGTTATTGAAATAATCAATCCATTTTTAAAACACAATTAAAACATTTAAAAATAATATTTTTGAATCAAAGCACCCTATACCACTTTGAAACATTTTAAAGGAGTTAAAATTTTAAAAAATTCATGTCAATTTAAATAATTCCTTATAACCATTTTTAAAACATGGACATTAATGAGAAATATTTACAAGAATAAATATTTAAAACATTTAAAATGATGTTTAAGTTAAAGTGTCCCCTAAAAATATTCCATTATGAAAAATTAGAGAGAAATTAAAAAGTTACCTTATTAAAACAATAGTTTCCATAAAAATACATTCATAAAAACCATCTTGAGATATTGGATGTAGAGTAGAAATATTTTTAAGAATAAATCATTAAAACAACAAAATGAGGTTTTTTATGTTAAAAGTGCCTTACCTCCAGTCCGACTTGTATCGTAGGTTATTTATCTTCCTGAATAATAAAATAAGGTTAAATAATACTTTTTTAATAACCAATATCAAGTTTATCATTCCCTTTATATCCATTTTATAATAATTACATAATTTTTTATGTTCGTATAGAACATTTTGTAGATATTCGGTACTTGAGTTGAAAATGAACTTGTTATAACATTAAAAGTCCATATGTCTATAAGTACATAATCTATAGAATAATATTCATGAAATAATGATAAATTTTTAATATCAATTATACATTTAAATATATTCATTAAAAATGGATATGAAAAATTAACTATGTTACAATCATAGAGATGTTAAGTCGTACGTACACATGAGTAACGTTTTCCATTTTCCATTGATCATTATAGAAAGAAGGTAAGTATTATTTTTTATTCCCATAATGATCATAAAATCATTAATATCATATTAATCATTTAAATTCACTTACATATACTATCCGTGGGATGTGTTGAATAAAAATGAATCACAACGTTTTGTGGAGGTGATAGTTCACACGTACACATGAACGATGTTACCATTTTTATATGCATGGAAAGTAAGAACATAATTTATATATTATTATCATGAAAATATTAATATGTCTTGAATATCACATATGAAAATTAATTATACCATTATAAATATTCATGAGAGATGGTTATAAAAAAAGGAATTATATCAGTTCATGAAGGTGATACTTCACACATATGCACAAACGATTAATTTTTTTCCCATTTAATGGAAGTGGAGATGGATTAAGGTTATGATATTAAAATAATAAAATATCAGTATATTTAGGATAATTTAGTTATTATATTTTCATGTTTGAATAAAATTCTAAGGAAGTGGAAGAAGAAATAAAATAGAAATACTTAAACAAAAATATTACTTTTCCTTCAGATGATTGCCTTTCATAACACATTAACACCTTTAAGAAGGGTTATCTGCCTAAAATAAGGTTTCAAGAATGTGAGGAGGTAATCTAGTAATGGTTTTGGAAAGATATTGGATGTGAAAAATGGATTTTGAAGTGTTATTAATAGAGAGGAATGAGTTCTTTTTTTATAAGAGAAGGGAGGGGTACCCTTGAAAACCCTTACAATATTAAATTAATATAAATTAATTTTCTATTCCAAATGGGTCAAAATTTATTTAGTTAAAATATGAGATTAATATGGGTCAAAATATAATCTTTAAATAAAAATTATACAAGTTTGAATATTTTTTTAATCCTTTTTTTAACCCCTTTCAACTCTTACCATTTTATCAAGTAATTTACATTTTGATGGTTAAATTTATTACCATAGCATGCCAAATGACCAATGAATGAGCCATTATTAACATTTTTATAATGAAATAAAATATGTTTCTGAAGATAACATTTTTATAAATTTTATATCATCTAATTAAATATTTTATATTTCAAAAATATGAATTATGTCAATTTTGACACTATTCTTTTCATGTTTTTTTATAAATCATACAAAATTTATTGCTTAGAAAAAATTACATTAACACATAGATTAAATGCCAAATTTTTCCAAAAAATAGTGGATGTCCTCAAATATTTAAAACTGTATTTATTTAAATATTATTAATATCATTTATTTCATTCCTCCTCTAATAAATCTATTACTACACCATCATTGTGTCATAATTAAATTTAGTTATTTAATGTCTAAAAATTATAAATAAATTATTAAGGTGTAGATAAATTTTTTTATTTCAAATGAATACTTATAGTCAAATTTATCTTCTATATATCCCTATATGGAAACTGATTTTCTTATTAAAAATATGAGTATTACATTTTTAACTTATTTTGAAAAAAATATAATAAATGTCATATTATTACCCAACTGTCTTAAAAAGGTTATAATTTTGGACTAAGGTTGATTTTTTCCAAAAATCACTCCTATTATGAAATTAGGACATGTTTTATGGTAATTTTATAATATTATAATATTGTTTTACCCTTAATTACATGATTTACCCTTAACTATATTAAATAAAAATACAAAAGTTACTATTCAAAAAAATTAATTTAATCCTATTGGATCTAATTTTTCATACTTATTACATCCATGTATGTATATTTTTTGAAAATTCAATTCATATATGTGGTTAAATTAGGTTTAATACTAGTCCCGCATATGTGACAAGAATGTGGGTAAAAGAGATGTTCAAAAATTCAAATAAGTTTTTATTTCTAATTTTATGATTAATTTTTTTTTCCAATAACCTAAATTGGATTAAATGATAAAATAATTATAATATACTTTAAAATCAATTATAAGTAAAATCATTTAATATAAATAAATTATAAAAAAATCAGTTTTGAATTAAAATACAATATTTTTCAATATTCATTAAAATATGAAATTTATCAGAAAAACCAAAAATTGAACCAAATTGAATTTTGATGTCCCATTTACAAATAAAAACGATTATTTTTCTATATATAACCGATAAAAGTGTCAAAAAATATATTTTAAAAAGATGTTCCATCAAAAGGTGGTAAAAATTCCTTTTTTGAAAAATAATTATTTTATGTATAAAATTGAATTTTTACTTATATCTGGTCTATAAAACATATAAGATGAATTTTAAACATTATATTAAATTTATATTTCATTAATATATTCCAAAAATATTGATTTGATTATTTTATAAACAAAATTATTCTTACTTAAATAGGTTTTTTATAAAAACACATCCTTTATATTCAATTTTTTTATTTTCATTTAAAATTAATTTTATAACCGATGAATCATTATATAAATATGTGTAAAAAATATTTTAATAATTCAGTTAACATTTTTTATTCTCGAATTTCTAACGTCTATGCGATAACTACCACTTAAAATAAAAATATTACCATATATTATTTTGTTGGTATAACTCAGTCTTTCTCGCAACATAAGATTTAGAAAAAATCCCATTGTTGCATATCGGTTAATCTATCAGACATAGGGTCCCTTTAAAGGAAATTTTTTATCTAATTCATGAATATTAATAAATGTAAAAAATTATAATTCTATAATTACCTGCGATGTTACATCCTTTTTGTCTTTTGTAAATTGCATCCTTGCAATTTTAAATTTTGGATTTGTATCTAAGGTTTCACTTTTCAAAATTACATAATTGAAATTACACATTGAAAAAAGATTCAATAAAACCTACACTTTAAAAGAAAAAACATGAACTACAAAGGTCACCTGAGATTATAAATACTAGGGTTCAATGTTGGAAAACATTGATATAGAAGAGAAAATTAACCATCCAGTTCTAATGGAGAGTGATTGAAAACATTTCCAGGATAAATTTGACAATAAAAAAACCATAAATTTTTGATGGGTTAAACAGTATTTAATTTCTTAGTAAGAAAATTAAATATAAGTCATTTTTTGTTTTTATATTATTTTCATAAAGTTGAGGAATTCATTTAATCCATGGAATAAGAACATAAAAAAATATACTCACTTAAAAAGTATAGTTTCATCCTTTAATCAAATTCTCCCATAGACTCATCTTTTTCTCCAAACAATGAGTATGATTTTTTCTTTCCTAGAGCATTAGAATCAAATTATATATAATCATATATCACAAAATATTAACTATCTATTTCTCATATCTTGAAACATTAACTAAAACCAATATTTTTAATGTAAGATAAATTTATTCTCCAAAAAGAATAAACCATTAAATAATGAAAAACTACTTTTAATCTCTAAAATCCAACTCTAATACCCAAATTTCAACACAGACAACTCATGAAATAACTATTCATAAAATTACTCAAAATAATCCAAACTATATTCGAAACCCAAAAAATTAGAAGAATATGATTACATTGTCTTTTGAGATAAATTTAAACATTTATATCCAAATAACATCGATCACTCTTAATGTATCATACCAAAAATTTATTGTCCAAAATCACATATTCTCCAAGATAGGTTAATCATTTACATAAATAACATAAATCTCCAAAACTCTACAATAACATCATATATTATTCCAAAATAAAATTCAACCATTACACCCCAAATAAAATCTCATAGTATTATATTTACCTTAGTTATATAGGGTTCCCAAAATAGTAAACTTCTTTTAAAATAAAAATTATCACTAAATCCCTAAATCATTTTCCAATACCAAGGATATGTATTTTATAAAACATAAGTTCCCAAAATCAACTTATTCTTATTATATAAAATATTTTAACTAAAATGAAAGAGACATAATAACCAGGGACTTCACATAGGATAGTGGTAGGTGATAAATCTGTGTCTCCCTTTAGTTGTGAGTTTGATCCATACAACCTTGTTTGATATGACAATTTTTTCTCCATTCCTATGAGTTTTCCTTTTTCTAAATCTATATTATTCTTATAACATTCCCAAAATATGAAAATTTCCCAAACAATAACCATAAAATGTTTTAACCTCAAATTTTATCTTTTACCTTTCATTTTGAATCCCAAAATGTAATAACCCTTAATTGCATAAAAAAAAGATCACATGAAGGTTATTTTTTTTTACTTTATAATTATGTCCAAAAAAGAGAATTATTCTTGAAATAACATTTTCACATAAAAACATTAGGGGTTAATATTACACAACTAAAAAATTCTTCAAAAGTATCCCCATTATAAAAAGTTTTTTAATACTTTTAATCATATCCACATCCTTAAGTATACTAAACTATTAAAACCTTTATATGTAGACATATTAATATGTCAACATTATTGATAATCCATTAACTATGTATTTCCACATTATCTCTTAATAAATCATTCATTAAAATAAAATATATGGATTTTATCCTCATGATTCATAAATATCAATCATATCATGTTTTTTAATTTATGGATAAGAAGATAATTCATACCTTAAATCCAAATTTCAGGATCCTCTTGATGTTCCTTTTATATTTTAGTATGTTGTCCTATTTTCAAAAAGTAAAATTTCACTCCAATTTTGGTATATCAACATTATAAATATTTGTATGCATTGATATCTTGAAATCATATGAAAAAGATACCATGACCCATAAAATTATTTTAGAAAAGAGTAGGTATTGGATAACTTAAACAATTTATTGCATGTGATTTGAATACTGAAGAAGTTATCAAAATCATTCGAAAAAGATTTTGTGATAATAGTGAAGATCAAATCATCAGATATGGATAATAAGGTTATGAACAATATCTTTCCTTCCATATTGAAAAATGATCCTTAATCTGTTAAAAATAATTGTCAGATAAACATGACATGAATTATTAAAAGAAGAATCATCTATTGGGTAAAGATAACTAAATTTTTCTATAATACTCTAATCCATCAACCACCATATATATTTGTTATTTTTGTTTTTATAAAATACAATTAATTTACCATAATCCTCCAAAAATTTCCATGTGATAATCACCTTCTTGGTAATATGGGATCTTTAACCTACACTTAGATAATATCATAACCTATAAAGTTATCTAGACCTTTTTTTGATTCCAACCATAAGTCCTTGACCTTAAAATAATTTATTATAGTGTTTTTGAAATAGAATTAAAATTATAGATATTTTCAATTAATATGTTAATATAATTAGGAAAAAATCTTAAAAATTAAACCCATACAGTACAAGTGGACACTTATACTCAGTATCCATCTTTTCAGAAAGTAAAATTTTCTAAAATAAGCCATGACTTATTTTTTCTTAGAAAAAATCTTTAAAACATTCATATTGACTTATTTAATTCTTTTATAAATCATTATAACCTTTGGAAAACATTTCAAAAACTTGGGATGAGCATAAAAATCTCATTAATGGATATAAAACAACCATTAGTCTATAAATATTTAAACTCATGAATTTTTTTTCACAAAATCATAATTTTCACCCATAAAACATAAACCTTTTATCTTAATTCATGAAATCATAATATTAATGTAAAACTCATAGAAATAATAAATCTTAAATGTAACCTGTGGAATCTATATCATTATTTCATTGTATATTTCACAGCTACATAAGGAGTAACCTTTATGGTTACATATGGAATACCCATTATAATATATTCCCTAAATATCATAGGAGAAACCCTATCATTTAACTCAATATCATTACCCAATACATTAGAGAGATATCATGGGCCCACCTTCCCTCAATTTATCAATAAAACACCCATATACATAAACAATTCATAATAATCATAATGTAATAATAACATATAAAATAAACATAAATGAAAAATAAAATTTTCACTTTGAAATCAAATTTCGTCTTTACAAGTGGTACACTCATAAATGAAAAAAATTGTTTTAAAATAAAATGGTAAAATTTTAAAGTAAAAATCAACACAATATAGGGTCACTAAATGAAAAAAATCCATTCATGGCATATATGAAAAAAACATTCCATGTTATTGAAATAATCAATCCATTTTTAATACACAATTAAAACATTTAAAAAGAATATTTTTAAATCAAAGTGTCCCATACCCTTTTTAAAATTTTGAATAGATTTAAAATTTTAAAACATTCATGTTAATATAAATAAATCCTTTAAACTATTTTGAAAACATTTACATTAATGATAATTATTTAGAAGATTAAATATTTTAAATATTTTAAATGATGTTTTATTTATAAAGTCCCTTAAAAATATTACTTTATGAAAAAAAATAGAGTGAAATTAAAAATTTACCTTTTAAAACATTAGTATATATATAAATAAATTCATAAAAACCATCTTGAAATATTTTAGATAAAATATAAATATTTATAAGAATAAATCTTTACAAAATTATAATGAGTTTTTTAGTTAAAAAGTTCGTTACCTCAAGTCCAACCTGTCTCATAAATTATTTATATTCCTGAATAATATACTTAAATTAATTTATACTTATTTTCAAAACTTTTTAAAGTTTATTAGTCCCTTTATATCACTTATTTACATGTTATAAAAATTACATAATTATTTAAGTTTATATTGGATGTTTTGTCGATATTCAGAACTTGAGTCAAAAATGAACTTTGTATGATGTCAAATGTCCATGTGGAAATAAATCCATAATATTGAGAATAAAATTCATGAAATAATAATAATTTTTTATATAAATTATACTTTCATATCCATTACTTAAATATGGACATGAAAAATGAACAATGTTACAACCATAGAGATTGTAAGCAGTACATACACATGTGTAACATTTTCCATTTTTAATTGATCATTATGGAAAGAAGGTGAGGGCTATTTTATATTTCAAAAATGATAAAATAATAATTAATATAATATAAATAATATAAACATACTTATATATACTATCCATGTGTTGTGGTGAATAAAAATGAATCACATCACTCCGTGGAGGTGATAGTTCACATGTACGGACAAACGAAGTTACCATTTTTATGTGCATGGGAAGTAAAACAAAATTGATATATTATTATAATAAAATGATTAATATTTTAGGAATATTACATATAACTATTAATTCGATCATTATAAGTAGTTATGAGAGACAGTTAGGAAAAAGAATTATATCGGTTTGTGGAGGTGATAGTTTACATGTTTGAATGAAGAATTAATTATTTTTCCATTTAATAGAAGTGGAGATGGATTTAGGTGATGATATTAACATAATAAAATATAATACTATTTATGATATTAGAGTTATTATTTCATCATGTTTGGAGAATATTTGAAGTATGTGTAAGAAGAAATAAAATAGAAACACTTAAATAAAAACATTACCTTTCCTTTAGATGATCACCTTTGTTAACAATTGAACTCCTCTAAGGAGGGTGTTCTGCATAAAATAAGTAATAAAGAATGAGGGTGGGTATTCTAGGAATGGTTTTGGGTAAATATTTTTTTAAACAAAAGATATTTTATGCGTGATTAATATAGGGAAATGACTGGATTTTTTATAGGAGAGGGGAGGGGCACCCTTGGATACCCTTAAAATATTAACTTAATATAAATTCATATTCTATTCCAAATGGGTAAAAATTGATTTATTTATAATATAAGATGAATATGGGTTGAAATATAATTATAAAATAAAAATTATATATGTTTAAATATTTTTTAATCCTTATCTTTTTTAACCCATTTTAACTCTTATCGTTTTATAAGTAATTTACAATTTGAGGGTTAAATTAATTATCATAACATGCCAAAAGACCAATTAACGAGTCATTAATGAAACTTTTATACTTAACTATACTTTTTTCCCAAATATTAGTTTTTTATAAAATTTATATTATTTAGTTAAATATTTTATTTTTTAGAAATTTGAATTATGTCAAATTTGACACTATTCATTACATGACTTTTTAATAAATCATAAAAATTCGATTCCTTTGAAAAAACTACTTTAAAACATCTATAACATGTCAAAGTAATCCAATATATTCATGTATCACATTAAATATTTTAAAATATATTTAGTTTAATATTATTAATATCATTTATTTGGTTCTTCTTTTAATAAATCTATTACTATGTCATCATTATGTCGTAATTAAATTTAATTATTTAATATATAAAAATTATAAACAAATTATCATGTTGTAGATAAATATTTTATCTTTAAGATATTTAAATTCAAATTTGTCTTCTATATAACTCAATATTGAAAATGATTTACTTATTAAAAATATGAGTATGACATTTTTAACTTTTTTTATATAAAGTATAATAAATGTCATATTCTTACCCATATGTTTTAAAAAGGTTATAATTTTTCCACTATCTTTATTTTAGTTGAAACTCACTCATATAATAAAATTTAGATATGTTTTAGGATAATTTAATAATTTTATGATATTATTTTTACCTTTAATTACCCGACTGACCCCTAACAGTGGTAAATAAAATACAAAAGTTACTATTCACCAAAAAATTAAGTTGATCCTATTCGATTAATTTTTTCATACTGATAACAATCATGTATGTAAATTTTTGAAAATTCAATTAACAGAATTAGTTAAATTAAGTTTAACGCTATTTCTCCAGATGTGATAAGAAGGCAAGTGAAGGAGACGTTCAAAATTCCCAATAAGTTTTTATAAATAATTTCAACATAAAAATTATTTAAATGATCTAAATTGGATTAAACATTAAAAAATAATAATATAATTATACTTTAAAACTAATGAAAAGTATAATCTAATAATATGAATTAATTTTATGAAAAAATAGTTTGGTATTAAAACAGAGTATTTTTCACTATTCATTAAAATATGAAATTTATCCAAAAATACCAAAAATTCAACCAAAGTAAATTTTGATTTCCCAATTCCAAATAATAACTTTATTTTGTCATATAGAACTTATAATAGTGTCAAAAAACAAGATTTAAAATAAGTTCTCCATCAAAAGGCGGAAAAAATGCATTTTTTTTAAAAAATACCCATTTTATGTCTAAAATTGAATTTTTTTCTTATATCATGTATATAAAACATATAAAATGAATTTTAACAATCAGATTGAATTTATATTTCATTAATATAATCTCACATGTGTGATTTGATTATTTTATAAACATAATTATTCACATTTAAATAGTTTTTTCATAAAAACACATCTTTTATATTTAATTTGGTTTTATTTTCATTTGTGGTTAATTTTATAACCAATGAATCGTTATATAAACATGGGTAAACATTATTTGAATAATTAAATACAAATTTTTAATTATTTAAATTCTAATAGTTATGTGATAATTACTAACTAAAATAATTTTATTACAATATATTATTTTTCAATATAACTCAGTCTTGCATGCAACATAAGATTTTGGAGAAACCCAAGGTTGTGTGTTAGGTAAGCTATTTGAAATTATTTCCCTTTAAGGTAAAATTACTATTTAATTCATAAATATCAATAAATATGATAAATACGTATTCTATAACTACCTAGGATGTTACAGTAATTCAAAAAAATAACCAAACACCCCTATGATACCATATGAGATGTCATAGAACAACACTTAAAGATCTCATTCTAAACATGCATAATTTTAGATCACATGGATTACAAAAAATTTCATGGATCAAATGCTTGGTGTCTTTGGGAACTAGGTATATTTACATATAAACACTTGGTATAAAAAATATTTCTTTCATAAGTATTATCCCCCCATACAAATTCATTATACATATCCATTTCATTGAAATTCCTAGGGAAGTGGGTAAACATAAGAAAAGGGTGAGCTATAAATGTTATTAAGGGATATTAATTAAAAATGATTATTAATGAACATCATGGGGGAAGAATGAGACATGATATAAGAACAAAAACCAAAAGACAAGTGTCATAACATGATCATAAGTATATGAGGCTTGAAATTATAATAAGTACATGAGGAATAACATAATTATAAGTAAATGAGGCATAAAATGACCATAAGTACATTAGGAATATCATGATCATAAGTACAAGAGTCATAACCTAGAATTGTGGCTACAACATAATTATGATACATTCACAATCATATCACCATAACTCATCACTATGGAATCATAAAATATATTAACAAATATTTTAACAAAGTTATATTTACCCAATGAATTGGAGTGATGTGTAACATCATGAGATTTCAAAAGAGGAAACATTATTCGATAACTTATTCTATATGCAACATCTAACCCAAAAAGACAATAACTATTTAAATATGACCATTTTATCCTTTCCATTAAATTCTAGAATATTATTAGGATTAATTACCTCATGATATATATATATCCTATATGTATTGATAAATTATTATTAAATAATCAACCAATTTTTAATAATGTTCTTTTGTTCATCAAAATATGTTTCCTTAAAAAAATATTAATTTTTATGAAAAAAATATTGAAATTATTTTCTATAACATTTTGAAATTTATTTGATAAAAATATATTTTCTTTATATCATAATACCGATTTAAAATTAGGTAATAATCCAGGATTTTTTAGAAAATACAGATTTTTCGGTGAATAATGAAAAATACCATTTTTATGTAAAAATTTGATTTCTCTTGATAAATTAAATAATTTAAAAGTAAAATTATTTTTTAAAATTGAATTAAAGGTATCATATTTACTCTTTATTTATATTTAATTCAAATAATTACATATAATTCATCTTTGTACCAGGGTTTAGTATAAATTTATTTTTAGGAATAAAAATGATTTTTTTTCTGAAAACTCTGATTTTCTCCATTATAATTAATTAAAATATCTCATAAAGAGAAATGATATGAATTAAAATTTAAAATTATATATCTATATTTATGGATTGAAATTTACATAATGATGATTCCTAGTTATAAAGTTAAAAGTAAAATCATATTTTCTTTGTAAAATGTTTTTTTTGAAAACTGCTTTCCATCGTGCTTACAGGTTTTGTTTTAAATTAAATTCTTAAAAATATTTGAATTTAATTTTATAAAATGTATTAAATATTTGGAATAATTATAATTAATAATAAGTAATAAGGTCAACTTAATTTATGAATAATATAAATAGAAAATGTATTAAATATCTATTAACTTTGTAAAAGTAAATCAGTTAATTAAGGGTAAAAATAATTTAACAAATACAAGAAAAAAGTAACCCCAAAAAGTATAAATATTGATATTTAATATTAATTTTAATTGTGATTATATTAATTTTTTTTTATTTTATAAATGATTAAGTAATCAGTTGGACAAAAATTATGTCTTGATAGAATAAAAAATATATATTATTGGGTAATTATAACATCCTAAGATTTTATAAAATCTTGAATTATTTTAAATATCATGTCTATATTACATTGCACGCAACATTGGACTTTGATGACTTATGTTACACAAAAGCCCAAGTCACACCTGAAAGAAATATTCTATTAATATTATTATGATAGTTATCAGCTATCCACTTGAATTAATGGAATGAAATAGAGTTACTAAATTATGAAATTATAGTTTAAATATTCTTATACGATGAATTAATTAGCTAAAAATGAATTATAAATTAAAATAATGACCAATTTAATATAAAAGATGCAACATCATATTTAATGATAGAATAAGTGTTTTTCATATTTATTAATATTTATGAATTAGATATGAATTTCAACTTAGAATATATTCTATTTCAAATAGCTTAACAAAGACAAAATTGTGAGTTTCTCTGAAATTTTACATTGCACGCAAGACTAAGATAGATCGAAAAATATAATATTCTTAATATTATTATTTTAAGTGGTATTTATCACCTAGATGTTTTATTAGTGGGAATGAATAAGAATAACTATATAATGTTTACACATGTTTGATGAATGTTGTTTACTTCAATCAAAATTTTTTATTGGTTTAAAATAAATAAAAAATCCAATTTCTACATTAAAAAGTCAATATTTTTAAAAGGTAGTTTTACCTCCTTTTAATAGAGAAACCATTTTAAATAATTTTTTTTAAAGTTTTATTATATTTATATAAAAAATAATAATTTTTTGAAATCAAAATATCAAAATTTACTTTTGGGGAATTTTTGGTATTTTTTTGGAACTTCCATATTTTGATGAATAATGAATAATAATGAATTTTAGTTCAAAACTACAATTTCATCAAAATTATTTATATAGTTAAATTTTGTTTTAAATTGGTTTTAATTAATAATTTTTTATTTTTTATATCATTTAAAACAATTTATGTTATTTTAGGAAATTTCACACCAAATTTAGATATAAAAACTTCACTAACTTTAGAACACTTTCACTTTAAAACCCACTTTGTCATCCCGTCTCCAAGATTAAATTTAAATTAATTTCTACCACTTCAGTTATTTAAATTAAAAAAATGGATTTCCTATTTTTAATAATACTAATATATAATTCCTACCAAGTCCAACTTTGTTTTTGGAAAAAAATATGAACAAATGTAAGTAAAATTAATTACAACGATTAATAGTAAAATTATCTTAACAAGGGAATAAGACTTAAACCTAAGAGACAAAATGAACTATAAACATTTCCAAAATTAAATTTATGTTCATATTTATAATCTATAATCCATTTTATATACTTTGGGCCATTATTTCTGCCACATGAATTTGGAATAATGTGGGTGGAATTCCATTTTCAAAAATTTATAAGAATGCCTCTCCCCCTCTCTTGTAAAAATAGACTCACCCATCCCATTAATCAACACATATCAAACCAATTTTGATCATAAAAAACATAAAAAAATACTATCCCAACATACCTTCCATCAAATTATATTCTTAACCCTGGGTATAAATCCTACCAAAAATTATTGTGGTACAAACCAAAAAGGGGTTACCTGAAAAGAGGTAACATTTTTCAATATGAATTTCTATTTTATATCTCCCCCCACCACTTAATTTCTTATTTTTAAATTATTATAAAATAAAATAAGTATCTGAAATATACTTATATCTTGATATGTTAAGGTTTAAACCTCCACTTACACACAATTCCATCAAATGGGTAACAAAATTACCATTCGTATATAGTGAACTACCACCTCACATAACCATGACGTTAATTTTTCCTTTACCACCTATCATGGCTGGTAATAATGATGAAAGAAATATTTTTATATGATATATATATATTTTATTTATGATTTATTGATACTTTTTTAATTGAGATATACACATACCTTTATTCTTATCATTTTTTGTAAATATGATAACATCGTTTGTGGATGTGTGGACTATCGCCTCCTCAAATTTATGTGATATGTTCACATAATACATGGAATGTATTAAGGATAGGTTTAATAAAATATATGTGATATAAATAAAAATGCATATTACATTAATGAAATTATTAAATTTCTATAAATATAATTTTTCATTTTATTTAACAGCTTTTCACAACCTAAAAATGTGCTAATGTCGTTTGTGGATGTGCGGACTACTACCTCCTCGATGTGTTGTGATTCCTTTTACATCACAATAATTATATATATTTAAGTATACATTATTAAATAACATGGTCTTTAATATATCATTATAATTTGGGAGAGATAAATGTTACTTTTCTTCTTTCTATAATGATCATTGAAAAATGGGAACATTACTCATGCATACATACGACTTACAGTCTCCATGATTATAACATTGGTTTATTTTTCATAACCATCATTCACAGTTGGTTTTAAAAATATAATTTATGTAAAAATATGATAATTATTTTAGTATTATTTCTCTGAATATGTTCATATAATGGCCCCATTGACCATATATGATATACCAAAGTCATTTTGTCACATAAACTAGATATGGACAAAACACCCAATGTAAAATTAATTATTTAAGTTGTTATTTAAAAAATTTTAATAGGTGAAAAAATGTAATTACAAACTTAAAAAAGTAAATTAAATAATTAAATAATTAACATAAGTTTATTATCTAGGATGATAAAGAGACACATGACAAGGTAGGCTCAAGGTAAAGGATTTTCATCCCACTTTTTACATATGTGAGATAATTTTTATAATAACTACATACTTATTTTTGATGGTGTATATAATGAAAATTTTGATATATTATATCATTAATTATTTTATCTTCATGGTATTTAGATTTTTAATTTAATGATTATTAATTTTAGGGCTTCCAATTCATATGTTACCACAGTTGTAGGAGATTTTTTCTCAATATTATTTCATTGAGACATTCCTTGATGATATAAACATTTATTATTTTATAAATTTTATATAAAAAACCCTTTGACATAACATATCTATATTATACCTATTCTCATTTTATTTTGTGTTTTTTTAAATTTATTCTTTCATGTGGCTTATGATTTAAATGTTCAAAGTGGTATGAGACTCTCTGAATGTTTCAATATTTAATTTAAAAATATTATCTTCATTTAAATATTATTGATCTTATGTTACATATTTATTTATATAGTAATAAAATGGTTATAAATGTAATTTTATTTATAATTTTAATTTCATCAAAGGTTTTCCAAAGGAATATTTTTATGTGTTTTATACTGAACATTTTGAAAATTTTAAAAGTAATGTTTTATTCTTAACGTACATGGAGATGATTAATTTTCTACCACCATGACCATTTTTTTTATTTTTTATTACCTTGAAATATATAATGTTTCCTTAAATGAATAAAACATATTTATCTATTGGGTATTTTGGTATTGAAAATGGGTTTTTAAGGAAAAGTGTGTTTTAAAATTGAAAATGGGTTCTTAAAAGAAAATGCTATTTTTTTATTTGAATGTGTTTTTCAAATAAGTGTAAAATAAATTTTTAAAAGGGTTTAATGATGATATTATTTTAATATTGATATGGTACATTAGAATTATATGAAAAGGGTGATCCCAATGCTACTTATATGAAGGTTTTAGCCCCATTATTTTTTATGGGTGATCCTGATATACCTTATACTTAGGGTTGGGCCCTATTATAGCTCATGAGAATCATATAAGCCTAATATAGCTTATATGAAGGTTTGAGACACATTATATTTCATGGGTGGGATTGATATTTCTTATAAAAAAGTTGATCCCCATTATAGATCTCTAATGTATTAGATAATTATAAATTTGGAAGTTTTCCTTATGGTTATCCCAATTAAGAGGGCTTTGAAAGGGTTTTTTAGGTCCACTATGCTATATACCCTGAGGGGGGGGGGGGTGAATTAGGGTATGAGAAATTAAATCAATTTACAATTTTTATCTTTTTTTTGTCAGAAAATACTATCTTCTCTCTATCATTTCCATTGAAGAGTATTAATGAACCTTAAATCACACACAAGACACAACAATTATACTTGGTTTACCCTCACTGGGCTATATTCAAGGATCGTACACTGAAGATGTGATGATGTACCAAATCCAATATAAGAACATTGTTGTTTACATGTTAGAAGCAAAATCTCTATCTCACAGAGTTTACAACCATTAACAATTTTAGAACTCAATGCTCTCTCAACTGATGTGAGATCACTGCTTCTTCATAATACCCACTAATAGTTTATCAATATGTAGGTCTCTTCATTATCACTGATGAATGCATCCTTCACATTATGTAGATACTCTATTGACATCCAAATTTTATCTAGTGATGAACACCCCTTTTCCTCTAATCACTAGGAAAAAACCTTTGGAAATAACTTCTCAAAGCACCCAACATTGCGAAGCTCCCACTTTCACGAAGATTAAACAATCCTTCACAAAGTCTCTACCTCTTCGCAAAGCACAAAACTTCGTAGAGATCACTCCCTCGTGGAGAACACTGCATCATAGAGATCAGAACTTCAAAAAGATCAAGCCTTTGCAAAGCTTAATCCGTCATAGATCTCAAGCCTTAACAAAGAATCTTCATTCATGAAGATTACTAAGCCAACGCGGAAAACACCTCTTTTGTGGAGCTAGATTAGCCTTTGTGAAGCTCCTTAATTTGCGAAGAAAACTACATTTGTGAACCTCCTTTACAATTTGAGAGCAAAAAAATTTTCTTTGAAAACTCTCTCTTTCTCTTGAGGGGGTCGAGGCCTATTTATAACGGATTCCACTGACCCTTGAACCTTCCGTGCGTAGTCAGAACCATGTAAGATCCAATTGTGAATCTTCGAAATTTTCATTGAAATTTTCTCTATATCACAAAGCATGATGGAAATCTTGGATCATGGATCTAGTATTAATCACAAAGCATTCTATAAATTTCTTTACACCTTCGCCGCTAGGCTCTAGTCACAATACATTTTTCCACCACAATGCTCTTCAGTTTTTCCATTTGAAAATCTCTTCGTAATCACGAAGAACACCATAAACTTTTTCATGTCTTCAAAAAATCCACATTAAGAAGCCTATATTTTCAAAACTTATACCTTTTATATATTTTGATGACATCTTCAAGGAAATTCACATTTCGTGATGCTCACCAAACTCCAAATTTTGGACCCCAAAAAATTTGGAAAAAACTAGAAAACAACACCATGTTGTATCAGTTCTTTCTGTACGTCCTCCAGATCATCCATTACTTTTTCATGGTTCATTGTAAACATATATTGTCAACAATATATCTAAAACTCAAAAAATCACCATGGAAATTTTTATTGTCAACAAACACAAGTAACCCAAAAATGCTGTAATGTTACATTCATGGATTTTTTTCCAACATGTTCTATGTTCATTATTCTATAACTCACAAAATTCGGTTTAATTTATTACAATGGGTTTTAATGACTTTATTTGAGTAGAAGATTTGTCTCTTTTAATGTGATTTTCATTTCATATTTGAAAAAAATTAAGATAAAGGTAAAAGTTATATAAGTTTTCATGTTTTTAATAAACTAACATTTTCGTTTATTTTTATATCCCTTACTAAGATTTTGTGATTATACCATGTTTTTAAAATTTCATCATAGGGTTTATGGATGGGTAAGGGGAAGGAAGAAGTAAATTTAGAATTCATGTAGATTTTCCAAGAAATGAATTCCATATTTATTTTAAAAGATTTATATTATGGGAAAACTGGATACTGATTGAAAGTGTCCACTTGTATTTTATGGTTTTGTTATATATGAGCGATGACCTATTTATATAAAACTATAATCCTGAAAAGATCATCTATGAGAAGGAAAGTATTTTCTTGAATAAAACTCATGATTATGAAATGTTTATGTTTGGGGGATTATAGTAATATTCAAATTCAATTAATCAATTAATCTATTAATTGATTTTTTTAAATATATAATATATAATTAATTTTTTTATTAAATAAATTTTATTAAATATAAATTATTAAATAATTTTTATGAAATGAAATGTAAATTTTTAAGGGTTCAAAAATAGTTATTTTTAAAAACCCATAATTTCTCAATAAATGTCGATTCTTATTTTAAAAATAAAAATTGACATTTTTAGAAAATTATTTATATAAAATAGATATTATTTTTTGAATTAGAAAATGAAAATTATCCAACAATGAATTTTTTATAATGTTACAAGATAAGCAATTTTTTTTGATTAAATACCGTATAAATATACCTTGTTTATTATAACATCATAATGATAAATAAAATGATGTAATAAATACTATAAAGGTCATACAAAAAAAACATGTTCTCTATTTAGGAAAATATGATTTTATGTTTATTTTATTAATTTTTTAAATCATTTATGAATCTTCCAAAACCTATAATATATTTCAAGGTTTTAAAATCGTTTCTTTAAGGACATAACTGACCTCCACATCATCAAAAATATTATTTTAATAATTTCATACCTTGTAGAAATTAAATAATTTAAACCACAAAATTTGATAGAAACCATGTGAAAAAACCATTTCATTGTTTTTGGTTTTGATTATTTTATTATATAGAGTCCAAAAAGTATGTTTGGGAAATAATAAATAACTGCATTATCTTTTCCTATATAAAACACCAACTATCCCATTTATTTTCACTAAAAATCATTATAAAACATACATACTCTTCTATACCCTCTTTAGAGTCCTCCAAATTTCCACATAAGCTCTTAAGAAAATCCTTTCAAGCTTTTGGAATCACCCTCTAAAGGTAAGGGACATTCTTCTCCTCCTTTCAATTCAAGATCCTTTCTTGAAATGATTATTTATAATTTCAATTGATTATATTTGCATTAATTTATAATAATTCTATTTCCATCTAATTTATTTTTATTTAATGACATATCATTTATAATGTCTCATTTTGACCTTTACCTAAGCCATTACTATGCCAAAATTTTGTAAGGGATCTCCCACTCTCCTTTTTTTACCAAGAACCCCTTTTATGTTATTTCTATTAATTTAAATTTGTTCATATTGGGATATATTCTTAAACATCTTCCTTAATATAAATTTTATTTATAAATAATGAGAAAAATCTTTCACTATCATTAATCACTCTCATGAACCTTTACGTACATCCGTTACCACGCTAAAATTTAGAAATTTTTCATCTCTTTATCCTCTTGATTCAAGTATATTCTTTATCTTATGCCTTTTATATTTAGTTCATAATGTTGGGATATATTCTTCTATATCCCAAGTAATGTCCTTTTTATGTTTTAATTATGAGATACCATTTTCACTATCATCAATCCCTCCCATGAACATTCATACGCCCCTGTTATGCAGTCAAAATTTTAGCATGATTTTTCATGCCAAACAATTGTGTAGTGAATGCCCATACCCATTTTATATCAAGGGTCTTAAAATTTATAAACTTAAACTTATTTATTTTTTAATTACGTGTGTTTATTCCACACTCCTTCATCATGAAATAAAATATGATGACGAATGAATACACGTTGTATGATTTGTGCGGCACACTTAAGCATGAGAATGAAATAAAAGCGACGAGTGTACATAGAATTATATAGCACTCCAATACATTTGGAAATGTTTTATTCACATGAGATGTAATTCAAGGGAATAAAGAGTAAAACTAATCCATCATAGGATTTTTTTACTTCATGATGTCTTTCCATATATCCTTAACCGATGTTTAAGATGTAGTGATTTATGTTGTTTCCACATTTTTCATGTTTCCTTTATGGTTATCATGTTATATCATGCCTCGTTGTTCATGTTTATTATTTTTACTTGTTTTATGCACCAATGATATGCCTATTATTTAACATGTAATAATTTTTTTTATTTTATACCATGTTAATTATCTTACTATGATTTATGGCTCCCCCTTTTTTATATATGTTTCTAGGTTATCCAATGAAATTTTAAGTATGAAGGAATAATATGATCATGTTAAGGAAGTTTTTAATAAAGATGTTGCATTCGTTGTTTTAAGTTGTTATTTAATATAACTAATTCTCAAAGACTCTACACTTCTTGAAATTCTGGGTTTTATTATGCGTAAACATCTATAATAAATCCTTAAATAAAGTATAATAAAGACAATGGTTTTTATAGTTGGTATGAAAGGAAATGTTTAGTTATTTTTCAGTTTATGATAAGAAAAATATTGAAAAACCCTTACGGATAATACAAAACATTAGGATACATCCCAAATTTTTTTAAGTCCATAGTATGTGGTTTCCTAGAAATTATACCCTAGTTTGGATACAAAAAATTGATGTGGCTCTAGAACAGATGTTCATAGGGGTAAAATATGAAAATACCGCATTAAGGTAGACTCAATCGGGAAATGGTGTATGAAAATGGCAGTTTCTACACACTTAGTTTGAAACTCATAGGGGATATGATTTAGTAAATTCACATAATCACTACCAACATTTATTTTGGGAACATGAATTACAATAAAACTATAGGATTAAAAAATAGATAATGGATAACAATTATTAAATACTAGAAATTAAAAAGTTAAAGAAGTAAATGTAAATTATAAGTTATCTATTTAATGTTAATTAGTCATTAATTTGTATGGTTAGTAGTTTAAAAGTACCCATTGTTTTTAGAAAAGATGATGTCATAGTGGAAATTGATTAAATTAAGAAATTATAATTTTTAATAAAGTATATTTTCTTATATTACTATTCTAGATACCAAAGGAATTCCTTAACTCTAGGAAAATAATCTTGAATATATTTTTATTTCATATTATGACCATTTCTGATGAATTGATGATAATTTTATCCATAAAATATTAATGGTTTCATGGTGAATGAATTTATCCTTACCATTTTTTCTATCACACTCAATTAGTTATTTGGTTTTAGTTTTCTCCTCAATTTCAATGTTTTAAATTCCCACTAATGTTCTTATACATAGAAACCTAGTTATGTGTTGACCTTTGTACTTCTCCACCTTACTTTTCAAGAGGATTTTTTATTAATCATTTCTATGATGTGGGTTATCAATAAATATATTTACAATTTTAAAAAAATTACTTACTGAGTTCATGTTTAAATTGATAGGAACCAATTTAATAAAAGGTGGATAACTTAAAATCATGATTTTTCAAAATAGAAATCATTATTTTATAGATTATGAGATAGGCAACACCAAACCCAAACAAACACTAATTATTTAAATATGACCATTTTCTATTTCCATCAAATTTTATAATATGAGTATTATTAACTACATCCTGATAAATATATATATATATCTTATATATATTGATACATTATTATTAAATAATCAAGCAATTATTAATAACGTCTTTTTGTTCGTCAAAATATTTTTTCTCCAAAAATAAGTTTTATTTATTTTTATGAAAAAATTATAATTATTTTCTAGAACTTTATAAAATTTATTTTATTAAAATAACTCCATTTTTTATATCATTATAAAAAAATAAACATAGGATAATAATTTGGTATTTTTTAGAAAATATAGATTTATCATTGAATAGTTAAAAATACATTTTTATGTAAAATTTTAATTTCATTTGATAAAATAATTAATTTAAAAGTAAAAACATTATTTTAATTTTATTTTAAGGTAACATAGGTACTATTTAGTTCTATTTAATTAAATTAATTACATTTAAGTCGCCTTTATACTATGTTTTAGTATAAGTTTATATTTATCATTAAAAACATATCTTTATAAAAACTGTAATGTTTATCCTTTATAATTAATTAAAAAACCCCTAATGATAAATAATTTAAATAAAAAATTTACATTATGTACCTATATTTATGAATTTAAATTAATATAATGAATATTACTAGTTATATAGTTAATGTAAAACCATATTTTATTTGAAAAATTCATTTGTTAGAAAAAGGCCTTCCATTGTGCTTGTGGGTTTTATTTTAAATTAAATTATTCCACCAATATGAATATATATTTTTTAAAATGGATTATATATTTTTAATCATTATAATTAATATATTTTAATACTCCCAACTTAATTTTGAACAATATGAATAATAACTATAGTAAATATTTATTACATTGATAAAAGGAAAATTGGTTATTTAAGAGTAAAAGTAATTTAACAAAGACAAAAAAATAAACCCCATTATTATGAATAATTAAATTTCATTTTTATTAGAATTATGATTATATGAATCCCATATTATTTTTACTTTATAAATGATTATGTGACCAGTTTGGTAAAAATTATATACAAAATGAAAATTATATTTTCGGGTATTATTCAAATTCAATTAAGAAATTTATGAAGTAATTTATTTCTAAAATTGATAATATTTTATTAAAATATTATTAATAGATAACTTTTTTTAAATAAAAATTATCATATAATTTTTATGAAGTCAAATGTAAATTTTTAAGGGTTCGAAAACTGTTATTGTTAAAAACCAAGAATTTCTAAATAAATGTCAATTATTATTTTGAATGTAAAAATTAAAATATTTAGAAAATTATTTACATAATACTAATATTGTTTTTTAATCATAATGTCTAAATTGTACAATGGTTAAATTTTTATAAATTTATGAGATATTTGAATTTTTAGGTAAAAATTAAATACCATATAAATATTTTTTGTTTATTATGACATCATAATATCCCAAAATTGATGTAAATAATAATATAAAGGGTATAAAAGATCAAATATATGCTATCACTTAAAAATAATGATATTTTATTCATTTTTTATTAATTTTATAATGCCTTTATGAATCCTCTATAAGCTATTATATATTTAAAGGATTTAAAATCATTTCCTTAAAATCATTACTCACTTCAACATTAATAATTTTATAATTTTAATAAGCTAGGCCCCTGAAATAATAAAATAATTAAAATCACCTCAATTTTGAAGAAAACATGAGAAGTTTTTTGGTTTTGGTTATTTTTTTATAAAGAGTCCAAAACCAATGTTTGAGAAATAAAAAAGATCTCCTCTCTCTTTTATTATATTAACCCAACAAAGATCCCATTATATTCACTAAAAATAATTGGATCATGTCCTTATTCTTCCATACCATCTCTAGAGTCATCCCAATATGCCTAAATCTCTCAAGAACCACATCCCAAGCTTTTGAATCACCCTCTCGAGGTAAGAGACCTTCCTCTCATCCTTTCAATTCAAGAAAATTCCTTGAAATGAGACTTTTTAATTTTAATTGATTATATTTTTATTCATTTATAAACATTACCTTTTGGTAAAATTGATGCTATTTTAATGAGAAATCATTTATCCTTTTACATTTTTACCTTTACCTAAATGATAATATGCCTGACATTTTGTAAGGGATCTTCCATTCTCCCTTTTTATCAAGTATATCTTTTATGGTATGTATCTTAATTTCCATTTTCTCATCTTAAGATATGTTCTTAAATATATCCATTACGATCCATTTTATTTATAAATAATTATATGACTCTTTAATTCTTATTAATCCTTCCATGAACATTTATGTAAACTTGTTATCATACCAAAATGTAGTAAGAGATCCTCTCTTTCTCATATTTATTCAAGTATCTTTTATATCATATGAACTTTATATTTATTTAAAAAGTTTGGTATGTGTTATTTCATATCCCTGTTAATTTCCATGTTTTATATAAATTATTATATACCCCTTCAAATATCATAAATACCTCCCATAAAATTTCATATTCCCCCATTATACTACTACGATTTAACAAACAATTTTCCACAAAAAACAATTGTGTAGGGAATACCTTTACCCATTTTTCATCAAGAGTGTTTACATTTATAAACTAATACTTATTGATTTTTGACTTACATGTATGTATTCCCTACTCCTTGATATTGGAATAAAATATTTTGATGAATGAATCCATGTTTTATGATCTGTGTGGCACACTTAAGCTTGATAATGAAATTAAAGTGATAGGTTTGACTAGAATTATATATCACTCTAATATACTGGGTAACATTTTAGTCTCCTGTGACATAATGCAAGGGAATAGGGAGTGAACCTAATACATCATGAGACTTTTCCCACCATGATTTCTTGGAAGCTATCCTTGACCTGTGTTTACAATGCATTGTTTTAAGTTGTTTTCACATTTCCTCTATTTCTTTTATGATTATAATGCTATATCGTTCCTCATTGTCAATGTTTATGATTATCACTCCATTTATTCGCTAATTATATTCCTATTTTCTAACATGTATTAATTTCTTCATGTTATACCATGTTTATTCCCTTAATGGGATTTATATCTCACCCCTTTATTATGTATGTCCAAAGTATATCCCATAAATTTTTAAGTACAAAGGAATAATTTGATCATGTTAAGGTTGTTTTCAATAATAATGATGTATTCCATGTTTTATTTTGTTTTTTAATATACCTAATTCACAAATACACTAGAGTTATCGATCTACTGGTTTTTATTATTTGTAAACTTATGTACTAAATCATGAAATATAGTGTAATAAAGTGCAGGGTTGTTATATGATCTCTGGGTGCACCCTTCATATTACCAAGGTTGTAGACCAAGGTTTCATAAAACATAAAAAATACTAATTCAAAGTTATCATGAACATTTCATTTATATAGATTAATTATTTTCCTAATTGACTAGTCTCTTAAGAGTAACATATAATATTTAACTCCATCATCCCTTAAGAGTATCTTATATCAGTTAATTCCGTCACTTTAGAAAAATACACTAGAGTGCTATTAAGGAAGATCCTTCATATGTATTAATTACTGTGTTCCACATAAGTGAAATAATCATAGCATGAAACCTTTATAAATTAAATAAGTATCCAATGAAATTAAGTATATTTTTAAATACCATTTGATAATGATAATGAATTATAAGGTATATACAACATATATAACAAATTTTATATTGTTTATTCAATAATTTCCCCAGTTTATTGACATAAGGGTATCCATTTGAACACCCTTAAATTAGAATAATAATGCAAGGGTATCCATATGGGAGAGGAATTATATGAAAATTTATGCATAATAATTGATAAATAAGGACAATATCAGTGATGGATGATTATTTATATAGATCATAATTCCACCATACAACATATACATAGAAACATGGAAATGGAGAAGAAAAGTAAAATCCATGATAAATATGGATATTGAAATATAACATGTTTGTTGGATATAAATTGAGTGGTAAAGAATCCATTTCAATGGATAAAGGCGGTTATCTTTATGAATAAAAAATAAAATACTTAAAATCAATTTGATGTTTAGATTGAAATGGGTAGTACTCTAATTGAGGGAATGATAATAAGAAGTGGATAAGGGTTAATTCAAGAGATAAGGATAATAATTAAATTTAAATTTCAATCAACATATTATGATCCTTTATTATGGCTCATAAAGTGCACATGAATTATCCAAATCAAATATCATGGGAGTGTCAAACCAACAATGTAGAAATGCCCAATGTCGTGCACTAGGTTATGATCAAGTCAAATATTAATGCACCCTTTTGGGGGTTATTAAACTTAGGAGAAATTTTAATAGATCCAAGTCTACTTATAGTATCCAAACAGGGATATAATTTCATGGAAAACTACACATAGTTGTCATTACCAAATTTAGGATGGTTTTATGGATATGGGTATGCTTAACATTATAATACCTTATAATGGTATAAAATTGAGAATTAATAGTGATATAACATTGATAAATTATTATGTAAATTATTACAATGACACAAAATAAAATTTTATATTTAAACATGATATAATTTAAAATTTCTAGAAAAGGTAATCATAAAGGAGGTGTCACGACCCATCCCACGGGGCTTAGACGTTACTACCCCAATCCCACCTTACATAGGCCAGGGGTTGGTGGCTATCATTTGAAGGATTTTCCTAAATAGGTAAGGCATTGTCCTAGAGATCTGTACACACTCAAAAAGGGAAACTGAAGTAAACAACCAACAAAATTAAGGTATAACCACGAGATTAAAGTTCAACCACAAGTACATCTGTAAATTGAAAATAATGGGTCGGAATCAGAGCCCTAGAAACTGAAAACAAAGTAAACAGTTATCACATCTACCATGGAGCTATACCTAGAGGTTTTTAGCTGTAAGTATAATTTCTAAGAATAGGATATCGACTGCTCCCATCACACAAATCTCCACCATGTCCTGAACCTCCAAAGTCTACCTCAGTGTGTCAGTAGTCTGCACCAGACACAACAAGGTGTGGGAAAAGCCCATGAAGGGGTGAGTATAACAATACCTCATAAGGACTTCAAGACCCCCAAAATTCTCTCATTAATCCACAAAGAAAAACATCACTTGAAATACCACAAAGGTAATATCACAAGCATGATATAGATCATGAAGCACAAAGAAAAAGGGACAACTCACTTTAATGGTTTAACTTCAAGGTTACTAGGATAGGCATGACTAGTAGTAAATCTAGATCATCCTATCCGTAGTAACTCTACTACTGACCTATATAGGTCACTATATTTTGATCCATATTAGTTGCTAGATGATGACCCATATTGGTCACTAGTGCTGACTCTTATTGGTAGCTAGCTGCTGACCTGTATTGAACGCTGTTACTGACCCGTATTGGTCACTGGTGCTAACCTTTATTGGTTGTTGGTGCTGACCCATATTGGTCTTTGATGCATAGATAAGGATGATTAGTCTTAAAAATAGATCATCCCACTCTGGTGTTTCTGATACTGACCAGCATTTGTCGCTCTTCTTGCTCATGTCATAGCCAGCCACTGGATTCCCACACGAAGCACGCCTGATCCCTGAAATACTCTTCTCCCCAAACCATCAGTCCTTTTTTAACCAGTACAAAGTACCAAAAAAATCATACCCTAGGTACCGCCCCATTATAGGGGTCCCAACCTGAGAAATGGCACGTCGATCGGACACCCAGTCTGTGAGATATGGGCACTTTTGTAAACATGGACTTGTTGGATTCAAGTCTGATCCAACTGAGGCCACATGTCAAACTCCATCAAAACTCACATAGAGTATCTCCAATGGAACACCTTGTCACAAGGGTCCTTAATCCATATACGGCACGTCGATCAGACTCTCAATCTGTTAGTTACACCTCTTTCCGTGAAACGGGGGTGATCGCACCTTGGTCAGGCCTCGATCGGTCAGGCCCAATGAAATATACTAAAGGGAACGCTTCCCAAAAGGGGTCCCCATTCCACTGACAGCATGTTAAACAGACAAACAGTTCATCAACTGCATGTGTTTCTATATTCGGGGACCGGTTAGGTTAGGGCCCATTCTGACTCGGTCAGGCCGGCCCGACGCAATGGGTCTCGAGGTCTACCGGACCCCACCTAGGTCTAGACCATTAAGGGTCAGCCGGGTTCACTAGCTCTGGCCCGTTGGGGTCGGATAGACTGGTTCGTGGGCTCAGGACATGGTTGGCCCGACCTGCACTGGCCCGCGATTCTGTCCCGGACGGCTGCCCCACGTTCGTCCCGGTTCGTTAGAAGGAGGACCACTTCACCTATCTGGCCCCACAGATGTGGCTCCTTTTTTTTGGTAGGTTGCGGTGCGGCGCGGGGTCCGCTTCACCCCCTCCTACCGTGACTGCTCTCACTAGCGGTGCCAGCGGGAGCCACCCCTCTCCCGTGTGATCGACTTGAGTCATCTGCCTCTGGCCACCATGGCATGTAATGGTGCGCAACCTTCAACTTCCCTCGGCCGGTTTCTATGGGTCTCCTCCAGCCACCGCCGGTATGGTATGCTAGAGTTTTTTTAGCGAGTCACCGGAATGCCACTATCGTTTCACGGCCCTCAAACTCCTTGCTACTATGTTCATTGCTCCACCATGAAGAATACACCAAGGATAAGTTTAGTAGAGGGTCTAGGCCTTGTTGGTTTCATCCAGCACCCTCCGTGTTAGCATTTTAAACATGAATAAAAATTAATAATAACAAAAGGAATAATAATCCCTAAGTTTAAGATCCCACAACAACCATCCGCATGATTAGAGGAGGCACGGATCAACCCATTAGTTGGTTGGTCCGTGTTTGTTATATTTTTCCAGAATGAGAAGAGAGGGAACATCAAAGCATATAAACCCCCAACCTTTTATGATGTTCTTTTCCATACATTCTTCCTCGAGGGTTTTACACTGTCGACAATGCTTCCCGGTTCCAACCTTATAAAGGTGTTATTCTTCATTCGTCATTATTCACTAGAGTGGAAGTGCATCAGAGCTTCTCTCGAGAATCCACCAAATCCTTCCTCCTTATTTTTCTTAGCTCGTCAATCTATTTATAGAATAGTTCTGTAGTATTTCCATAATGACGTAATGTCGTTTCGTTACTCTGTTTCATTTATAAAACAACATCACTGTTTTGCACTATTAAATTCACTATTATGTTGTGGAATATGGGTCATCCATGTGTTCCATTAAGGTGTCCCATTTATACATCATCCCTTCCCCGTAATGTCATCATCTTCCATGCAACGGTAAGAAAATAATAAAATAATTCTTTTAAATTATTTTATTATTTTTCTTGAAAAGTCTAAAAATTAAATTTTATTCACGGCCCTCTTCGGATGAAGTTAAGTCTTTTCTAGGAGAATTCCGACATTCTAGATTCAATGGTTCCCTCCAATTTTTAATCTGAGAACTGGTTCAAAAGATAGAAAATGACGCCCGCACGCTTACTGAACATACCTTAACAAAGTTTATAAATTCATTCTAAGCCCACCGGGCCTCGGAATCACACAACTTCAATTTTCCCATACTCATAATAATCCTAAATAATTAAAAAAATTACATGGATTTTTTTTGGTATTTACATTCTCCACACATTAGGAATTTACGTCCCCGAAATCCAAACAAGGATACACAAACGAAGAGGGGTACTAGGAACTCATATGAGCGTCTCGCTACCATGTGCTCTCCTGGAGATTTGTGTGCTGCCAAAAAACAGACAACAGAGGTATCGACCACCCATAAAGGATCCACTCCTGTCGATCCTCTATCTCTATTGGGTACTCTGCAAAAGACGCCCACGCCGTCAATCTACAACTCATCATGGTGGATGACGTGAGATGGTTCAGGCATGTATGTCCTCAGTTGGGATACATGGAAGACGTCATGCACCCTCTCTAAATATGGTGGAAGTGCAAAGCAGTATTAAACCTTTACAATCCTTAGAAGTATCAAGAATGGTCCAATAAATCTTGGTGATAGTTTTCCACCTCAGCCAAATCTACGTAGTCCCCATCTAGGGGAGACTCACAAGAATATGTGGTCACCCTCATGCAACTCCAGTGATCTCCATTGCCTATCAGCATAGGACTTATATCGAATCTGTGCATTCTTCATTCACTCTTGGATGACCTTCACCTTTTCAATGGTAGCCCATACCATCTCTGTGTGCACGAGTGCTGGATCACCTTGATTTATCCTGCACAAGGGCGATCTTCTCGATCGCCCATACAATGCCTCAAAAGGGGCCATACAAATTTTGGAGTGATAGCTATTGTTGTACACGAACTCCAAAAAGGGCAGGTGGTCCTCCCAACTATGACCAAAATCTAGGACACCTGCACAAAGCATGTCTTCCATGGTCTGGATGGTCCGATCAGTCTGACTATCTGTCTGTGGGTGAAAATTTTTTCTTAAGCAAAGATCAGTCCCAAAAGACTCCTATAATCCTTTCCACAACTGGAATGTGAAGAATGAATCACAGTCTGAGACTATCATCGAAGGTGCCCCATGAAGTCGCCCTATCTCATGAACATCACGATGTCCCAAGATCTATACTGAACCCTTCTCCAAAATAACAAGGAAGTGGGCTAACTTGGTGAGTTAGTCAACGATCACCCAGATGGTATTGTTCCATCTGGATGTATGTGGTAACCCTATCACGAATTCCATCAATATCCCTTCCCACTTCCACTTTGGTATCTCGATGGGTTGGGTCAAGAATTATAGTACTTAGTGCTCTGCCTTCACTTGTTGGTAAGTGAGGCATATACAAACATATTCCGCCACAACTTTCTTCATCCCTGACCACTAGTACTGACACTGGAGGTCCTAATACATCTTCATCATGCCTAGATGTACTACCAAGGGTGATGTATGGAACTCCCTCAGAACCTCCTCTCATAGCTCCACTGGTATGACTATATGTCTTCTGAAAAGGATATCATGCTCCCCACCTTTAGAATATCCGTCAAGTGCATGGAATGAGGTTATCTGAGCACGTGTAGTCTCGTAGTTGTTGTCTCCGAGTTTCACCTCCCTAAATCACTGAAGAAGAGGAAGGGAAACTACCATTTACTGGAGATAGCATGTCTCATCTATATCCATGTAGGATATCTGAAGTGAGGCTAACTAATCTAGAGCCTCGTTCAGTAGTTGTGAACTCTATCTCTGACTAAGTGCATCTGCCACCAATTTCCCATTCCCAAGAGTTTATACTATCTAAAAGTTATAGTCCTGGAGGAACTCTAGCCAAATTCCCTATCTCAGATTTAGATCTCTCTATGTGAAGATATATCCACTACTGGAACATGGTGTTTTTCCAATGGTACTATAGCAACGGTTTGAGGAAACCATTTCTATAGTGTAAAAGAAGCAACATTTGCCAACGGTTTGAACAAACCGTTGGCAATGTGTACATATTCCAAATATTTCCAAATGGGTTGCGAAAACCATTATAAAAAAACTATTTTATCTAAGGTATACCAATGGATTTGATAAAATGTTGGTAAAGGGAAGCTTTCCCAAAAAATTTTAAAAACTGTTGTGAATGTTTTTACCCCAAATACTTAGCACCCCAGCTCCTAGTAGGTCCGATTGCAGACCTAATCCAGAACTCCTCCTTATGTATTCTCGACCACAAAACACCTTCCAGCCAAAGATCCTTCTTCAATCAAACAAATTTTTATTTCTACACTTCATATTAGTAAGTGTTACGTTAGTTTTAGTGATCTTTCTTTTTTTATTTTTTGTTTGATGTTTTTGATTTCTGATAAATTAGAGTTATTGCTGTTGGAGTACCAACCCTTTGTTTGTTTTATGTTTTTTTGTTCTAAAATTCATACATCATAAATGGTCTGTTTAGTAGGGTTTGTTTAGTGCAGGGGGTAAAGGGTTTGTTTTATGTTTTTTTAGTGGGGTAAAGGGCTTGTTTTATGCTTTTTGTTTAGAGGGATTTTATGTATTATGTTTAGTGGGGATTTAAGTTTTTTTAGTGAAATGGCTAATGCATGATTGTTTGTATTTTTTAATGAATAAATGATATTAAATAAAAATAATTTAAGGGGGGATGCAGGAGGGGTAGGGGGGCTGTCTAGGTGTGGGGGGCTGTCCAGGTGGGGGGTGGGTTGTCCAGGGGGTAGGGGGGATGCAGGGGGGGGGGTAGGGGGCTATAGGGGTGTGGGGGAGGGGGGTATAGGCTGCCCCAAAGAGGGGTGTGGTATATCCATGGGGTCATGGTGGTTTTTCTAGGTGGGGGTGGGGGTGTGAGGTGTCCAGGGAGGGTGGTGGACTGTCCAGGTGGGGGGGGGGGTGGCTGTCTAGGTGGGCGGGGGGGGGGGGGTGTCTATGTGGGGGGCTGCAGGGGAGGAGGGTGTGGGATGTCCAGGGTCGGGGTGGGCTCTCCTAGGGTGGGGGGTTGGGGAGGGGGGGGTATCCATGTGGGGGAGGGGGGTCTGAACTGTCTCGGGGGGGGGGGGGGCTATCCAGGTGGGGGGGGGGGGGCTGTCCATGGAGGCTGTCGGGGGGGGGGGGGTCGGGGGGCTGCAGGGGAGGTGGGGTGTGGGCTGTCCCGGGAGGGAGTGGGTAAACCAGGGGTGGTATTGGGTGGGCGATCCAGCTGGGGGATGGGGTGTGGGCTGTCATGGGGGGTGGGTTGTCCAAGGGGGTAGGGGTGGGTTGTCCAGGTGGGGGAGGGGGGTGTTGGTTGTCTAGGGAGGTTGGGGTGGGGGTGTGGGCTGTGAAGGGGGGTGTGGGATATCAAGGGGGGTGGATTGTCCATGGGGGGTGGGGGTGGGCTGTCCTGGTGGGGGAGGGGGTGTTGGCTGTCCAAGGGGGTGGAGGGTGGGCAGTCCAGGTGGGGGGGGTGGGCTGTCTAGGGGAGGGGGGGGGGGGGGGGGGCTGTCCTGGACACCTCGTACCCCCTGAACTGCCCCCACCCCTTGAAATCCCACCCCCACCCTGGACGCCCCCCCCCCCGAAACCCCTGGAAAGCCCCGCCACCCCTGTAAACAGCCCACCCACCCCCTGGACACCTCGTACCCCCTGGACAGCCCATACCCTCGTGGACAACCCACCCAACCCACTGGACACCCTATACCCCCTTGGACAGCCCCACCACCCCCGTGGACAACCTTCCCACCCAGCCCATACCCCCCAGAACAACCCCGCCCACCCCCTAGACACCCCTCCCCCCCGTGGATATCCCCCCACCCCCGTGGACTGCCTTCCCACCCCCAAGACACCCCGTACCCCCTGGACAGCCCCCCCACCCCCTCCACCCCACTGGACAACCCGCCCACCCCCTAGACACCCCGTACTCCCTGGACAACCCCCACCCCTGGAAAGCCCCCTACCCCTGGACACCCCTGATCCCCCTGGATAGCCCCGCCACCCCCTTGGACAACCCTCCCACCCCTGGAAAGCCCTCTCACCCCCTGGATAGCCCGTACCACCTTGGAAAGCCCCCCACCCTTGTGGACAACCCACCCATAAGGGTGGCAGGGATGTCTATGGTGTATGGGGTGTCTAGGGGGGTGGGCGGGCAGTTCATGGGGTGGGTGGCCTATGCATGGTGGGTGGTCAGGCTGTCCATGGGGGTGGAAGGGCTGTCCAGTGGGGTCAGGGTTGTCATTTGGGCCGCCTATGGGGGTGGTAGGGATGTCCTGGGGGATGGGTGGGCGGTCCCCCCTGGACAACCCCGCTCACCCCTGGACACCCTTCTCACCCCCTTGGACAGCCCGACCACCCCCTGGACACCCCCCTACCCCCCTAGATTAATATTTT